>JAWNPL010000168.1:1927500-2557500 GCA_035047545.1 Drosophila paranaensis
ATCTTCTTCAAACTAGTCTCTTCTATGCACATCTCGTCTCGTTCTTATTGTCACATTTTATTTAAGCCTTTGCCTTTGCCTTGCCCATTTTCCATTCCACAATTCTCTCTACATTCTCCACTTCATCTCTGTCTCTCTCGCTACTACTTTTTATTTACTCTGGCAATTTCGTGTCGCTAATTAGCAGCTAAGTTGTTTGGGCCAACCTTTATTTTATGGCTCAACCGTGCTACCCCCAAAAAGCTGAGCGGAATGGCCCAGAACACACACACACACACACTCATATCCATACACAAGTCACAAGTCAGAGCGTTGAGGCAACAACTATGCTAAGTTATGCAGAAACGTGCAGTTTTTATTTGGTCATAAACCTTTCGGCCAAGGCTCAAACTCAGCTCCAACCGGGCTGAAGCTGACACATAGCGGTGATCAGTTGATGATGTTTTTGTATGTCTTTTTTTATACCTATATACATATGTATATATACTTATATATATGTATCTCGCACCAGCTCCCGGTTAGGCTTTTTATATTTTTTGTGTTGTGTTTTCAATTGTTTCCCTTTTTATACCCAGCAGCAATTGGTACATTGGGTATGATGCAATGGCTTTATGCAATGGCACAAAACAGCTCTATAGAGATTATATATATTTTCGAAGCATTACGAATTCAACTTAACTAATTTACTAATGTGTTGTAACGCACGGGAGCTGTGTAATAACTAAGGCTAAATATATTCTGATAGGAGCAGACTATTTAAGATAAAATAAAAAAACTTTAAAAATTCAATAAAAACAAATAAAATATTTAAATAAATTGATAAAAAAAATTATAAAAAAATTTTAATTAAAAAAAAATTTTAAAAAATATTTTTAAAAATTATAAAAAATAAAATAAATTGTAGTCAACTTAAAAAAATAAAAATTTAAATAATTTAATAAAATAAAAGGAAAAAGTAAATAATATATAACTCATATAACATATAAATTTTGAGACATAAATAAATAAATAAATAAATCTAAAATAATTATGTAAATAAAAAATATATATACGTTTAGTTACATTTAAAAGCTAAAGGTTTAAAATGATATATATTGATTTTGTTGTTGGTTTAAATATTATTTATATAATTGATTCCATATATACCCAGCTCTATTTGAGTAAATCGATATTATATTCGATTATATAAAAAACTTATCTTAAATATATATTGTTGTATATTCTAAGAGCTAAAAATATCATACATAACCATAAGTTCTTATTTGTCTATAGGATATCTGCTAGTCCATCATCTCAGTGTGTAGAGCACATTTACTTATTTTTCTTTTTCGTGCCGTGGCAACTTTAATGGCTTCTGTGTGACGACGACGTCGAACAGTTGGAAGTTGGCTTGGAAAGCGTGGGTAATTTTCATTTCGCCTGACAATAAAAATATAATTATGACTGCGTTGTTTATGTTGCACAAACTCCTCGGACGCATATGCAAATATATACACCAATACAAAAAGAGAGAGAGAGAGAGAAGAAAGGGAAAGAGAGAGACTCTCTCATGCACAGGGTCTTTGTGAGAATGATGTCGAGTCACTGCATATTGGCCAGGAAGTTGTGCAATTTATCTGGCCATATAAACGTGGGTTAGTGGTATATAGATCCTCGCTCAAGAAAAGATCTACGCATGACTTGGCGTTCATTGAGTGAACAAAAGACTTTCAGTTTCCAATTGATTTTATTTCGCATTTCTTTTGATCTTCGCATTTCTGTTTTGCTCTTCATTTCGAGCCAGCAACAGGATGCTTCCTTTTCTTTTGAGTTTTTAGGATTGGGATTGGAGTTGGGATTTTTCTGTCGGTTTCTGTTTCGGGTTCCTCCCTCCTTCACTTTTGTGTATTTTGTGGGCTCGCAAAAACTCGTTTAATGTCAGGCAGTCGCGCTGCTAATTAGGTGATTTTTCGAGTTCGAGTTCGAGCAAGTCTTATTTATTATGATATTTTTGTTGTTGTTGTTCAACTTTTTTTCAATTTTTTTCTCTTTTTTATGTATTTTGTTCGGGTGGGCGCTCACATCTCGTCGCCGTCTCGCAGCAATTACAATAAAAGCAGCTTCAGTTCGTGCTCTTGCATTTTCAGTTTCCTGTTACCAAAAATAAAATAAATTGCGACGACTGATGTTGGCACTTAATGAATTGCGCCAGCACCACGTCGAAGCTCTTTAAAACCAACGGCACGTCTTGGGCTCTTTGCTGATTAATTGTGATAAAAAAAAACAACAGAGAGCGAGAGCGAGCGAGACGGACTGAGCAGTACTTTCAGATGTTATAAATATTATATTACTAAATGAACTCGCATTCCTTGTAAGGCACTAAATGCTCATGACCAAAAGCGTTGCAGTTCGTAAAACTGAATGCATTTTTCGCTTTCGCAAATGTCAAAATAGGGGATAGCGGACAATGCAAATTATATAGCAGCATACATATGTATAAGACATGCAATTTGAAGAGAAGCAAGATAAGATATGAAAATTAAATATTAATATTATAGTTTTATAGTTTATAATAAACTATTATAATTTATTTTATATAATTATAGTTTATTGTTATAATTTATTATATTTATTATAATTTATAGTGTTTTTTTAGTTTATGTTATTTAATTTTAATATTATATTAACACAATATACATATAATACTATCTTTTTATAATTTATATTAGATTATATTATATTATCCAATTAATATTATACTTGTATAATTAAGTTTATATTATAATAATTTAAATTAAATTTTTATTATTTTATTATATTAAAATCATTTATATTGTATTTTTTATAATTTATTTATAATATTAAAATTGATATTATAAAAACAAAGCTCTCTCTGATCTATATTTCCAGCTAAATTTCTAATGAAACTTTTACATATTTATTTCTTGATTTCTCTTAATTCTTTACAAAATTCCTTAAGAATTTCCTCACTTAGCTTAGCTGTAGAATGTGTAAAACACATTCTTGAGCTATTTCTCCATGCGGCTCTGGCATACTATAACATCATTATCCACATACCGCACTCGCTCGCTAGATCATTTGTAACCTATATCGTTATGGCCATTATAAACACTACGATTTCCGCCTTCAGCTATTACATGTCCAGCTGCTCCGGGCTCTATTCAAAGCTCAAATCTTTCCAGTTGACGACAATCATTAGCTAGTTATGGCACTTGCCACGCCCATCTGTGTTTGTTTGCCCTAAAGAAAGCCCGTTAACTCCCCATTTATAAACCTTTTTCCGGTTCTAATGACACGACTCAACGTTCCATAGGCCAAGCCCAAAAAGCTGCCCAGCAATATACAAAGTATTACTAGACTTATATACATATATAGGTATGTATGTATGTATGTGTGTGTGTATGTAAGTACACACATTACACTGCACAAACTCCATTAATTTCTAAAAGCTATAGACAACATTCAGCCATATATGGTCGAGAGAACAACAAAGGAACCAAAGAGAACCCAAGCACAAATAATTCTTATTGCTGTTTGTCTTGGCTTTAGAGGAGAACGAACAGCAGCAGCAGGAGGAGGAGGAGGAGAAGGTGGTTGGGGGCCACCCCAGACTTGAGCTCGAGCCCGAGCTCACTCGCCGCAACTCTGACTCATATGCACTTTGGAATTGTTCAATGGGGCACAAAGCTTGACTGGGTTCATAAGTGGGCCGACAGAGACACGTGTGTGTCGCCGCTCTCGCTCGCTGTGGACATATATAATATATGTGTATATAGCTATATACGCATATGTATATTGCCGTCTGTCTAGGCCTGCAACAGCAGCCCACATTAGAAGGCATACAAAATGGACTTGCAGTTCATTAATTTTCATTGTCAGCCATTTTCGGGGCGGCTATGCAAATGTCAAAACTTTTAACGCTCAAGAAAAGCAACAGCAAAATGTCACAAGCCGGTGACTCACAGACCAGATGCGATACCAGACTAGCCAGATCTGAGCAATGCATGCCCACCTCTGTTGCAGAGCGAACTGCATTTTTGACAAGTTTTTATGGGTCGATTACATAAGTCGCTCAAGTCTCAAGTTCCAGCTCTGGCTGAGCCGCCGGATCCCCAAGTCTGGGCATAAGTTTTAAATAAATTATGTAAATTTCGTCGTCGGCTGCCATTCGAATATCTTTATTTTGGTGACATCGGCGGCATAGTTCTAAGTTCAATTGTTAGAACTGTGTGGAGACCACGTGACGTCTGACGTCTGACGTCTGATATTTGATAATGCCCCCTCCCCCCATCCCCGTGCTCGTCTCCCACTTGTGCTTTCCTTACTTTTCGTTTGTTTCCCGCTGACTTTTTCACTTAAATTGTTTGCTTTTCTGCCTGTGCTTGCTCAATGAAAAATTCCTGAGTTGTCGCTGGGTTTTGTTTCTTAATTAGAGAGCGGTCCACACTACACACCAAACTCCAGCTATCGACATCATTTAGCCAACAGCACGACGCACGCTGTCAGCGCATGTCATCCAGACACTTTCTAAGCAAACATTTCGATCAGATAACAAGTCAATTAGGTCTGGACACGACTTGAGCATAATGTGTTAAAGCGCAAGAGCGGGCATATGATAATCATAATGATACTGTTATGCTGTGTTGTTATATTCAAGCAGCCCGATAATGTTTATTAGCATATTATAGAAATCGAGATCAGATCTTCAATTTGCCTAAGGCAAAACCCATTTTGCCCTCGAGATGACCTATTTATTTATTAAATCCTCACCTTGATCGAGCTTTCTCAAGCCCATTTAGCACTCGCTTCGTTGCCTAAATTCTCTAGGCAAAACTCAATTAGCTTGATAGAGTTGAGGGCCGAGAGATATTTAGTGAAAAATTGCCTTAATTTAAGGCACACACACAAAACGCGCGCTCAGCAAATGTTTCCAGCAGAAACAAAAGTGAAAACTTTCACTTTTGATATTTGTGTAGAGCGCAACATTTATGTTTAGTCGGGTTTTTTATTTTTTCTTTGTGCCACACGATTTAAAATCTGACTGCCCTGCGACTGTTATTTCTTTGATATTACCATAAATTTGAATTTCGTTTACATCATCAGCCCGAGCGACGACGGCGGCGACGCTCGACGACGGCCTCTCTCGGCGCTTCTCATGTGTAAAGAATAGTTGAAAACTAAGGCTGGGCCTTTCTTTGGGCCAGGCCACAATGCAATGCGTGTGTCTGTATGGGCTTGTGTATTTCGGTTTTTTTTTTTTGTGTATTTTAATGCGATAATTTAAAACTTTTTCGCTTTCATTTCGTTTAAGCTTTGGCTATTAATCAGTTATGAGTCTTCAGTCTTGATACAGTCTTGAACAAGTTAACCTTTTTCCAAATGCCGCCGACGCTCGAAGAATCTCCTCCAGACAATTGATTGCGCAAGCCTCGCGTCACCCCACCCCCCCCACAGACGGCGGGGGGCCACACCAGGCCCATTTATCTTACAGTTTTTCAATTAAACTTTGTTTATTTCTTCGTTACATGGTTTTGTTGTTTTGTTTTTTGTTTTGTTTTTTTCCCTTACTCTGCATAGATAACAATTTAATTTTTGCTATTTGCCCCGTTTCCAATTGCTGGCCCGAACCTTGTGCACGGGGCTAACATGCATGCTAAATTGCTCAGATAAAAAGCAAAGTATTTTGCGGAAATACCAAATGCAAAACATGCGGGCCACGTGAACTCCACATACAGATAGCTAAAAACGTAGAACTACTGAACTAAATTACATCAGAAGTGCTTGAAATTAGCTAGAAATCAGCGCCTGAAAATCTTATATAAGAGTGCGAGCTGCTTACGACAAAAGTCAGCTCTGTGAAGAGCTGGAAACAAATTACACTGAATATGTGGTATGTGGGAATGAGGGGAATGGTACGCATTCCAGAAAATGTAAATTTAAATACATATTCTAGATGCTTGAAGTTACGCTGAGCTGAAGAAGATGCTAAAGAGGGAGAATATACATATATACCTTATATATAGACATAATATATATGTATCTACCCTTTTGTCTACATATTATGCGTAGTGTTTGCTCTTAACTTTCGTTGACTTTTGCAAGCCCAGTTTTCTAGAGGCAGCTGAAATTCTTTTGTGCACGTGAATGAACCGTGAGACAAGCAAAAAATAAATAAAATAAAACCCTTTTATTCTGAGCGGCACTCATAACCCACTTACAACAAAAGGCGTCGAGCAATGGGCTAGATAGACTATATATTTTTAGAGACGAGTTGGCCATTTTGTTGAGCACTTTGAAAATGTTTCAATGGAATTTCTTTACGGAACGACACCTTCACACAGCTTAGCCACTCAACAATAATAGCCCTGAACTTTCGTTGGGTTGTTAACTTGTTGCTGTCTGTTGTCGTCGTCGATGTTGTTGTTGTTGTTGTTGTCGTTGTTGTTGCTGCTGCTGCATTCGCTCCACATGTGTACAGCTGTTTTTAATTTAAAACTTCATTTCAAACTGAAATGAAACTTGTTTTCCAGCATTTTTGTTTCTCAGTTTTGCAGTGGGTGCAGTTGCTGCTCCGTCTACTGTCCATATTATATTTTATTATATTTTTTCGTGCTCCCTTGAATATTTATTTTCTGTTTATAAACTTGACGAAAATGGAAACAAAAAAATAAAATGAGAATGTTCAATTTAAGCTGAAGCTTAAATACTCTGGCTGTTAGTTTATAAAATTATTAAAAATAATTGATTTTCAAAAAATTATTAAAAATAATCTTAGAATCTACAAAAAACAACTTAAGGTAGATTTTTATTTGAGAGGTTCATTTTCAAAATAAAAAAAAATATTTACTGAGACAATACAAAATCCATCTTTGCGAGACTTTAAGAGAGAGTCGAATAGAAACCAAATTGTAGGACTATAGCTTAATTGATAGAAAATATATTCAACATTAACGGAAAACGGGAAAAAGACCTTATGTCATACATAAGTTTAATATGTTACAAAGCTCATCCCAATATGTCTATACTCTTGTTAGGGTATGTAAACTGAGAGTAATACATATAAATAAGCAAAAGTGACATTGTGTTGGCATTAATTTACAGTGGTCGATGGAACATGTTTAATGCATTTCATATGCATTTTTCTTTGTCAATAATTGGATTTTCGGAATTTCAAGTTCCCAACTGAGCAGATGCGCCATCTCGCTCTGAGTATAAGTATATATATATATATATATATATCTTGCCCTCTCTGGCTCGCTGCTCTTTCCCAGTAATTTTTGTTGGGGATTTTATTTACGTGATTTGCATTTGCTTTTGTTATATTGCCTTTTGCCTTTTGCTTTCGATTTTCGCCTTTATTTTTGTTTAATTATTTTAATGTATTTACTTATTAACGATTTTATTTCGCTGCTGCCGTTTTTGCCACTTGAAAGATCGAAATTGCTTATTGCAGCTTTTTTATTTGGCGTTGAGCTGCCTAAAGAATTTCAAAGTTGTGTAATCGCAATTTCATTGAAGTTTTTGGTAGCTGAGAAAATTCAGTGGAATGCCAAAATGCCCAAAAGAAAAATGAGCAAAAACGAAGAGCAGCCAGAAGTACAATTGTGTTGAGGTTTGGAGTTGGCTTAAGATCTTAAGATTAAATTATTGTTGAGTTCAGTGGAGTAAGATCACGAAGAGGAGTTGAAATTATTGTGAAACCTCAATTAAAAGTGTGATAAATATCTAATACTATATTGATAAATATAGATTTAGATTGCATTAAAATTTGTTTTCAATTTTCTCTCAATACTAATAATATAAGCCTTATATATATTATATATATATTTAATTTTCAAGACTCTCCAGGCCAATTTCATTTCCTATTTAATTTCTAATTCATAAATTAGTAATCTACAAAGCTTTCAAGCACTCTAAACTCTCAATGGCTCAACTATCAATTATGTGGTAAATGGCCCATAAAAATCCCTAGTTTACTCCAGCAAAAAGGCTCCCACGCTACGCTGAGTTTGAACATCTTATTAGAACATCTATGATTAGTACTCTGACTACTTGTTTGCCTAGTTAGCCAAGTCATTAACATTCCACATCGATTGCCAAGGCTTATGAAGTTCTGGTTTCAAATGCAAAACATTTCTCTCCCGCTCTCTCTCTCTCTCTCTCTCTCTCTCACTCTCGCTCTCTCTCTCTCTGGCTGTCTCCAGGGCACAGTTCAAGCAAAGCGAATGTCTGGGCCAACAAACTGCAGGAAGTTCTATTTGTGTTTGCTTAAACACTTGTCAATACCCCCAACACCGGGCGCAGAACCCTGTTTAGCACCGCCATCCATCCCAGGCATGATGATGTGAGCTGTCGTGTGTGTTGCGTGGTGCCATATCCCATGCAATGGGCATTGGGTTACCTGTTCTGTGTATTTTGTTGCATTTTTTGCTGCTTCGGCTTCGACAATATTTAAATAGGAAATTAGGGTCGACTTGGCTGGCTTGTTGGCTGGTTGGCTGCTTGGCGACTGTTTGGCTGTCTGCTGTCCCCGCTTGGCTTCCGCCTCAGGCAACGCCCTGAGGCCCGTTTTTCCAACTGTAAGCCGAGCCCAAGGCGCTTTCACAAGGTTTCCCGCAGTTTGCTCAGAATGCATTGCAGTTGTCTCCATGTGACTATGTCATGGTTTTTTCTTCACTTACTTTTTTTTTAAGCCATGCTAATTAAAGTCGGGCTGGACCGGATTCAATTAACTGCATTTACTGTTAGCGCTAAACTGGTGCAGTTCTTAGCTTGCCACTAGGGGATAATATTGGCGTGGCATGAAATATGTAGTTGCAGAGTTGCAGATGTTAAGATAAGGTAGATTATTAATCAATCAGCTGTAGATATGTCTTTCTGTTAGAATTGACTGAATCGCACAACTTAACACATAGCTCACAAATTATCAATCAACTAATATGTTTTTGGATAAGAAAATATCTTTGTTAAGATATCATAAGTCAACAAATTTACATTGTTTTTAAACGCAAGTGAATGTAATTTAACTGCCATTCATCGTACAGAAAATGTGCATTTATTTCTATATTTATTTTATATATTATTTATTTATATTTAACACATTATTTATATATATTTTGTAAAAATTTATTCATAGAATTAAATGAATATTTTTTACATTTAAAAAAAATTTTGTTATTAGTTTTTATTATTATTATTATATTTTATTTTATAAATATGTATTTTGTTATTTATTGAATTTATTGTATTTAATTTTATTTATTATAATTATATTTTTGTATTATTTTTTTTTTTGGTATTTATTTATTTATATTTATTTTATTACTTTAATTATTTTATTCATTTAATATTATATTTTTTTAATTTATATATTTTATTTATTTATTTAATATTTATTTGTTTATTCAATTTAATTTTTTTTTATTTATTATTTATTTACATATACATATATATTTATTTTTTAAGCTATTGTAAATCAACGTAAGACCTAAGTTCCTTATTCTCTATTCGTCTGACACAACTTTAAAATCAGATCAATTTGATATGGCATAATTTGCTACTACATATATCACAGTTTCTATAGATAAGATCCCCATTTATAAGTCTCAAATCATATCAAATTCTTGTACTACAACAAATATTTCCTAAAGAAACATTCTAATAAGTTTGAGGTTTTCAACGATGAGTCTTTATAAAGGGTATCCAATCTTCGATACGTAACTCAAGCAAACCTCTCTTATATTCTAGTATTTTCTTTTGATATCATTGCACCACATTAAAGGATGCACGTCTGCTGGCTTACATCTGACTCTTGGCTAATGTTTATTATTTTTCACTTTTAATTGCAGCTCAACGGCAAATTCTCTCCATCTCTGTCTGTGTGCGGACAAGGAAGCTCGTGTTTGAAGGTAAGCGACTTGGAATAGCCCCCAACGGTATCTTGGACGCCACTTGTCCAACTGCCTCCGTGTGTTTGTGTTTATGTTGTGTTTTAAACAAGTTCTTAAGTTAATTGCCCAACGCACTGGCTGGCCTGCCGGTCATTTCAACAGTCTGTGCAATCATCATGTGAAAATAGCTATATTTCACAATAAATATGAAATGTATACGAAATAACAAAGAAAAAAGCCAACATTGTCAGCATGACTAAGAATTGCCAACGCATTTGTTAACCAGCCAGACTTATAGGCAATATTTGGTATTTAACCAAATTGCGCAAATTGCATAGCTCGGCTAAATGACAGTTTTCTGTTGTTGTTTCCCTGCTTGCGGTGGAGAAAGGGGGCGGAGCTGTGAACGGGCTGAATTTGTTGAAATTGACTCAATTTGTGTGCTGAACTTTGAGGCCCGCTTTGAATACCGGTTAATGGAAAGTTACATCAACCGGTCGGACGGTCGGCCGGTCGGTCGGTCGGTTCGCTAATCGTTCTGGCCAGCAAACGTCTTTTGTCTTTCACTTCAAATTGGCTAATCTATTGGCTTACGCAAGGGTTGATGAGCGCGAGTTCAATGTACTCGTCGCGGCTGATTATTCTGCCGAGCAATCGACTGAAATAAAACATGTACCAATGTCAACGGGTATAGCCAACTGCGTAATACTTGTTCAGATTGCATAAAGAGACATTTATTGACTATTGAACTTAATATTCAATTAAACTTTCTATACGGTTATTACATAAACTTTATGTTATATCAGACTCTACTATCACACAGCTAATATGCTCCTTTTCACCTTTTGCGCATAACAATAGATTTGAAATATTTAAAGATGATCTCAAGTTATTATTTCATCAGTCGGCAGCTGCCTGTAAACGTTTTCAGTCTCCATTCATATGTTGATAAGCCGCTTGACGTGATTCACGTTTATTCATCGATCAATTAACAATTTATGCAAACGTTAATTGCTTTTCAATGTTCTAAAAATATTTAAATAATGAACCTAATATGGAGTTGGCAATTAGAGCAGAAGCCGACAAAAAGCTAAATCAAAACTAATTTACATAACTTTATAGCTGACTTCATATATATATATATATATATATATATATATATATATATATGTATATAGCGTTCACAAATCACGTGGTTTATGCCGCTCATAAATATGTTTTTATGTCATTTTGATTAAGTTAAAGTTTAGTCTATAGAAATAGCAAACGTCATTTTAGTGATATTTAATTTGTTATTTAATTTTTTTATATTATTTCTTACAACACAAATAAGATAAGATAAGATTTTAAGCATAAGTTCATAGAGCTTTAGCTTTAAAGTAAATGGATGACTAATTTTTCTCTGCTGACAAGTTGGTGTAAGATTTGAATCTCTAGATCTTAGCAGCTCGAGTTGATAAATAAATAAATATTTAAAAATAAATATTTAAGATAAATAATAATAATATTAATCTCAAATTAAATAAATATATGTTTAATGTATAAGGCCATCATCATAAGATCTCAGTAGCTATAGCTCGAAATACTCCCATAACGATCAATCCCCTCTCCCATAATAACTAATTCTTCGACCAGCTCATATCTATTACGCTCTCTGCTGGCTAGCCCAAATTCGTAGTCTTCTAAATTTCTGTGTACGGTCAGCTCTAATATAATTTGCAGTTACGTGATTTTGTTCTTCTATTGTTATTGTTGTTTACCTTCATCAAGTTTGGCATGTTTTGTAAGGTTCCCGCAATGCTTTTTAATTGGATTAGAAAAAGGGTAGAACCAAACAAAATACGCATAATACCCGTTGCTATTTTTGCAACGTTCTTGCTGTGCTTTAATTTAATTAAAAGGTCAACGTACCTCAATGCCGCTTCTTACAAAAAAATCCACATTTTTCATCAGCAACTGAAACTTAAAATCTCTAAAAAAAAAAAAGAGTAAATAAAATGGCACGTCAGAGATGAAATACTCTTGAATGATATATGAGCTAGAGAAGTGTTGGATAAATGGTTTAATTTTTGAGATATATTATGGGTATATTAACTAAATGATATAATTTTGGAATGGATAGTTCATTCATCATAAGAATAAATCTATATCTATATCTATATCTATATCTATATCTATATCTATATCTATATCTATATCTATATCTATATCTATATCTATATCTATATCTATATCTATATCTATATCTATATCTATATCTATATCTATATCTATATCTATATCTATATCTATATCTATATCTATATCTATATCTATATCTATATCTATATCTATATCTATATCTATATCTATATCTATATCTATATCTATATCTATATCTATATCTATATCTATATCTATATCTATATCTATATCTATATCTATATCTATATCTATATCTATATCTATATCTATATCTATATCTATATCTATATCTATATCTATATCTATATCTATATCTATATCTATATCTATATCTATATCTATATCTATATCTATATCTATATCTATATCTATATCTATATCTATATCTATATCTATATCTATATCTATATCTATATCTATATCTATATCTATATCTATATCTATATCTATATCTATATCTATATCTATATCTATATCTATATCTATATCTATATCTATATCTATATCTATATCTATATCTATATCTATATCTATATCTATATCTATATCTATATCTATATCTATATCTATATCTATATCTATATCTATATCTATATCTATATCTATATCTATATCTATATCTATATCTATATCTAAAATCAGTATAGAATTGCTTCATATTATATTACCAGTTTATAATACCCTGTCAAAGTGTATTCGAGATTCTTTTCTGTTTCACATTCTTAGCCAAGAATTTTTGGCAATTAGTTGGTCAGGAGGCGCACAGAAAAAGTCAATAAAGGAGAGAAAAAAATGTATATATAAAATTAAAATAATGTTGTAGATCAAGTTTAACGTATTTAATGCCTGGCGGGCATTTCTGTCTGTTTTCGGAATTGTTGTGTGCCTGTTTTCTTTCGAGTGTTTTTTAATTCCTAAATTTAATTTGCATGTTTGAAAATCATTAATTTGCCAGCTATTAAAAATTGCTGCCAGCGAAATTTTACGCTGCTTGTTGTTGTTGTTGTTTTTTTTCTTAACAAATTAGCCGCCGTGTGCGCGACTGATTTGCATTTTGATTTTGCTTTTCCAAGCGCTTTTTTATCGCATGTTTTTTTTTCGAAAAAGCCAGGCCAACTTAGGTTTTTGTTTAGTTTTTAGTGCAGCTAACAGCTCGTAAAAATTACACTACACGAAACTGGTGAAATTTGAACGTAACGCCAGAGTGCATTTAACTTTCGATTCAATGGTTTTCCCTCGCTGAGCACAAGAAAGTTGTGCCAAGGGACGAGGCGAGGCAGAGAGCTAGGATGAAAAGATCTTAGACAGAACCAGCAAGCAGTGCTAAAAATATGAAGTGGATTACTATAAGATTATGAGTTAGATAGCATAAAGGTAGAAATATGTGAGATTTTCGATTTACAACGCATACTATTGCTTTGAACATTATCTTAAGGAAAAACTGAGGCTAAGGGAGGAAATTTTCAACCTAATGCTTACAATAGGCTGGTTGAGTGTAGGTCAGTTTTGGCATTGTTATCTATTAGCAGGTGCTAGCTCTAGCTATTCTAGCTAGACTTAGCTATTACTAGCTGTTTCTGGCTTTCTGAGCCAGAGTGCACCTAGAGTAGACAACATAGCTGGAAACTAGTGGGCATTAGCTTCTCTAGAAGATAAATTACTTAGTTGTGTTGACTTTATATAAAATATATATCAAGTAGCTTAGGAGATTAGCTAAACATAAGCTGCTGCTGCTGTTTGCTTATGGAAGTCTAAAGGCATTGATAAAGTTTCCAAAATTTCTCTTTTCTTTATGTTAATCAACTCTTCTTGCTTCTTGCTTGCTTCACAACTAGATTAGCTCCTATATGTAAAGTCTATATCGAGAATATAATAAATAGTTTTACTTATAGAAACCATTGGAATCGATCAAGTTTCTTCAATTTGTTGGTTTTCTTGATAACAATCAACTCTTCCTATTGCTTCCTTGATACAACTACATATATATTGACTCTATCTAGGAGTGTTTTTTTAGGCTCTTCCTGCTGTCTCCAGCTAGATAACTAGCTCAGTTTGTATCTCTATTTCAAATATATATTCATAGATATTCGTCAAGTCAGCCCAGTTCAACTTTATCTAAGGTTTCCTAATAGTTTTTCCTTTGCTAGCTCCACAGAGATCCTTTCTAACACATTCCGAGCGCGAAACAATGCCAGCATAATGCACGTATCTCTTTCTGCATAAGATAACCCGAACTGTAGACATGCGGAAGTTGTGTTATATGTGCATATATATGTTTGGTATCGTAACATTTATTGGTATCGCCGCGCGAACACGCGTCAAACTTAACTCTCTTGGCTAATCAATCATGCGGCAAACATTCACAACTCTTGCGGCTTGAATGAAAGTAATTTGAATAGCGTTTGTCGGCGTGGGTTTTGCTGTGCTGCTCGTCGTCTCACTGTGCTTGCGATCTATGGTCTTTACCTGTGTCGCTGTGACAGGTAGGTAGGCTACAAACGCATTCACACTTTGCCAACTGCCAAACGTTCGTCAATCGCTCAAGCGGTCAATTGTCAATAGAGCTGCCTGGCGATCGATTCGTACCGCTCGCTGCACGTGTCAAGTGTAAAAAATGATATGAGTGCTGTTTAAGTGAAAGATCGACTTCTTTCTCGCCATTGTAGTCAGTACCTTTGCCTTTAGCACACTTGAGTTTTATGGATGTTCCCAGATGACGACGAGTGCATTTCGAGCAAACTCAGCGGTCAGTCTTCGTTGCTCTCTCTCTTTCTCACGGGGCAATAAACCGTTATGCAAGATGATGGAAGGTCTAGAGAAAAGTCATCTTTTCTCTCTTTCCTTTCAGCTTTGTCACTCGACATGCTTTGTTTTTTCTTCTCCTTCTTCTTCTGTTTTCTTAGAGTTTTCTTTTCGTTTCGCCCCAGGCAAATCAGGTCACAACTGTCAGACCCCACTGACAATTTGTTAGCGCATTTCCATGCAGTCCGCCCCCAAGCCAAAGAATGAAGATCGATGAGCGTCTTGAAAAGCTGACAATTTAATTGCCATCAATGCTTGACCCATTTTCTATAGCATTTACCGTTCATTGCATCATTTCGAGAACATTTCAGTTCGTTTATATTTCAGTATGTTTTTGTTTTTTTTTTGTTTAATTTTGATTTTTTTCAGATTTTTTCAGATTTTGTTTGGTATTTTGAGTCTCCCGCATGCGCGAGTTTTTTGTTTGGATTTTCTTTTGTTCACGTTTTTTCGGAATCATTAGGGTCTCAGATCGTTGACTTTGATTAGAGCTGTGCTTGTTGCCTCATTTACATTTTGCTGGCTTGTCGCACTGTGACTAGGATTTCATTCACTCAATATGGGCAATATCAATGGCCACTAATTAATGCCAACACATCAAAGTGTCAAGCCTTGAAATTTGACTAGCTGCAGCCAAGTACCTGCCCTCTAGTTCCAAGTAAAATACAGAGAGAGAGAGAGAGAGACAGAGCTATGTCTCAGGTAGTTCAGGTCCCGCACTTTAGACTGTTATCATCTTGGTTGGTATTTCTTTTGGGTCCTTTGTTCCGATATTTATGCAATGCCCGCTTGCGGTGCCTTTGTTGTTATAGCCCCTCGCTCCCGGCACTCAAATATTTTTTTGCGTTTCTTCTCTCTCTCTCTCTCTCTCTCTCTCTCTCTGTCTCTTTCTGTCTCGCTCTCTCGTGATTTATTTCAAATGGACCGAAACAAAGACACAGATTACGAACGACCTTTAACCAAATTGAAAATTTCAATGTTGCAATGGAAATTTGTATGGGAGACGCCACCCAAGGCGAACGATTTTGGCTAGAAAACTGTAGCAAGCCCAGCTTCGATCCCGTGGAGCGGCTTAGACCAAGCTGTCAAGCATTGGCACGTCCCGCACGCTGCATGGTGACAATAAGCCGTGTCCTGGCCTTTCACTTTTCCATTATTTTTTTTATCAACTCAGCTGGATGCAGGCAGGTCGTGCCCCGGTTAGCAGCTTGTGTAGGTGGTCGGTCGAAGATTACAGTCATAAAGGAGAAAAATACCTGTATTCATTTCGAAACCTCTGCGCACCCACTGATTGCAACCTGCATACATACATTCGCTCGTACCTGCCCGTTTACCAAACCCAAATGCTGAAGCTAATCTTGAACAAATGTTTGGACTCAGATCTCAGTTCAGTGCAGTAAGCTGTTTGGGGCGTGGCTCGCTGCACTGTTTATTTTAGCAAATCCAGCAGATTTGCGGCATTAACGAGACTTTAATATTTCAAACAGCCAACACTGAAAACTAAAAACTCAAATCCCAAAAATTTGATTAGACCATGAAGCATTTTGTCGTCGCCGGCGGCGTCGGCAGCATCGACATCGGCATCGCCAATGGGTAAGACGGATTCGAGCCTAAAAAGGCAGGCAACCCATTCGTCTTGGCCAATTAAGACAATTTGTTTAGACTCGGTCTTGGCTTCGCTTGGCTTGGCTTGGCTCGGCTTGGCTCGGCTTGGCTAGGCTTGGTTAGTTGGGTCGCCCGGCCTGTCAGTCAGCACAATTCGAACGTTTCGAATTTCTAATAAATCTAGCAGTCGCGCTATTGAATCTGTTGCCTAGATTATTGTGGCATAAATATTGTCTAAACACATATATGGTCAATACCAGTTAGACAAATGATTAGATGGCCCCCTCTCTCAACAAAACTGAGCGTTCTATGGTCATATTGTGATTTAAAAATCCGATAATTGAGCGGCCCCGAAGTGTATAAATGCTTGAGCCAACAACTCTTGTGGCTCGGTTGTAATAAATGATCTTTACGCTGCGATAGGCCGGGAATAAAACTTTTGCATAATTTGCGCTTTAAATGGTAACAAATGAAAATTTATTGTAAGCCCAAGACTGAAGTTGATTGTTCGATCGATCTTTTGCATATTTAGGCATCAACAATATTAATTGCCGCCAGCCAATTAAAAAATTTGTCAGAATTCTTAGAAGAAAGTTGTATGTATGTGGAATAAATTTGTTTAAAATTTGCAAAATATCTGTTGGTGGTGAACAGTTGAATATTGGGAAATAAATATAAATATTTATTTTTATTTTTATTTAATATATATTTCAAATATTTAAAACTATAATAATTTTATCTTGAATTTGTCCCTTAGAAAATAAGTTTACATTTATATTTAAAATTATAATAATTTTATCTAGAATTTGTCCATTAGAAAATTAGTTTACATTAGCGTTAATTATTTAATACATTTATTGTTTATTTTATTTATTGATTACTAATTATAATTATTTCAGTACGTTTTATATTTATTTATAGCTTATTATATTTATTTAGTATATTTATAAAAGAAATTTCTGTAAGATAAATTGACTGAAGTCTCCATCATTTTTAGACTTCTCATTTCTCAAATATTTTCATTGTCCATCTCCAGAATCATTATTATTCAACTCTTACCCCAGCCTAATGATTTTTATATTTAAATCAAATTTCTGAAATCGAAACCAATTTTCTCTGCTTATCCGTTTCAGTTTCAAATAAATTCCTAACTATTTAAATATGATTAACTGCATGAGTTTTCAAAACGGAAAGAAAAAAAAGCCAACAAAAATTATTCAGACAACTTTCTCACACACACAACATTTGAATAAAACCGAAGAAAAAAAGAAAACCTAATCAAATGTTTACTTATGATACTTTTCATTTGAAAATGTGCTTTTGATTTACTTTTTCGTTAAATTTCTTTTGCATTGCATATTATCGTCATTATCGCGAGGTGTAATGATCATTGCATTCAGTTTAATTGGCTCCAAACACGCGCTGAAAAAGGAAAAGCAACTCCGCTGCCCACTCCAATGACTGCGCATGCGCAACGTCGCAGTCACTATTGCAGTCACAGTCGCTGTCGCTGTCGACGCCAGAGTCAGCGACGCGTCGTTAGCTTCGCCTTTTGTTGCGCATTTTCTTGGCGCTTTTTAATTGCCTCTCTTTACAGTTCATAAATTTATTGCCATAGCCGTAACGAATAGCCAAAAAGCAGTCAAAAATATAGCCGAAAAAAAAACCGTGCAACAAGAACAAAGTCAGTTACTTAACCTGGGCACAGGTAATACTTTATATACGTATGTATAAAATACTGAAATCCAAGCGCATATTGCAACACTGTTACGAGCTCTTTACAAATCAAAATTTCATTTACACCGCGGCCACAAATGTTTACAGCAAGAACCTTCGCCATTAAGTCATATAATTAACCCAAAACACCAATTTCAAGGTTAGATTTACAATGGAGCCTAGGGTCCGATAGGGCCACAGCAGACTGCTGCCGACCGACTACATCTATCAAATAAACGCACAATAAACAATAATTTTCGTTCACTATTTTGGACAGATAGCCAAGAAATTCCCAGTGCAAACAAAGCGCAGACGATGAAACAATTTTCAGCTTGTTTGTTCAAAAATTAATAAATCAATGAGCTATTGTTATAAATTAATGACTGCGCGTGTGAGTGTGCGAGAGTGTCATGGCGACAAATAACCACAGCCAGAAACCATTAATTGATAAGACCAAATTTGGATTTTAAGCTGTAATAAATTCGATGAAAAATTCAGATTTTTATGTAGAGGCGTAGGAAAATCAAAACGCTCTATTGAACTATATAACAAACAATAATATTTGAGTACTATTTTTAACAGGCTATCATAAATAGTTGTTTCTCGTCAATGGCACAATCAAATAATCAATTTTTGTCTTGTGTAAGGTTAGTTATCAAAATGTGGTATAGCTAATCTAGAATCTATATCTGCAGAGATACAACTAATCAAACTTAATCTTGATCACTTGATTACATTAGTTTCTGACTAACAGAGCTCGTGTACATTGCGCAATGAAGCTAAAGCTTGATTAGCTCTACAGGCAGCTCAAGAGAGCAGAGCTTTCCCTTCGAAAGCTCACTAATACATGAGCATTTACAATTATATATGTGTATGTGTGGCACTCAATATGATTTGGCTAGGAGCTAGATAACAATCTGTATTGATTAGCAGCTGATAAACGTATAGAGACTCATTTCTAATAATAAACCTGAACATTATCATGCGGACAATTATGAATTTCGGCTGATTAGAATATATTAAGCTATTCCTTTATAAATTCTTCTTTCAATTATCAAACTGTTAAAAGGCTGAAAACTTAATTCACCTCAAAGTTCAAATGCTGCTCTATGCTCACATGATATTCTAGCTATTTGACAACTCTCATAAATATTTAGCGATAGCAACTATCAAGTTGGTGAAGCTTTCAAATGAAGACATTGCATATAAATTATAAAACCCGTGAAATGTCTTTAAGTTTTGTTGCACTTAAAAGCGATGTCTTATGGCAATTTAATGATTGCGACAAGTTGAACGATTGACACATTATAGGCGGCTAATTGACTTAGTTATTGCAGCAGAGACAACATTTTATGCATGTGTAACAAACAATGGAATTTTCAATTGCCTGATTGTTGTACAAATCATGTTAGCTTGGCATCTCTGCGAGTTAGCTAATCACACGTTTTCTCTCTTTTCTCTTTGCAGCGCTTTGTATGGCACAGTCATGAAGTTGTCGTTGCCTTGCGCCTGATTATCAGCCATCAGCCAGCCAAGAAGCCAGCAGCAGTCCCTTGAAGCAGTCCCTTGAAGCCAACAACATGTTCAGTCTGTTAAGCAGCTCCCAAATCTATGGCCTGCCCCAAACAACAACAGCAACAACAACGACGTCGGAGACAACAACATCTCCGGATGACAAGAAGAGCAACAGTCTGCCCCACAAGAATCACAAGCCTCAACAAACAGCTGCCGCTCATCGTCGATCGACGAGCAGCCTCAGCGACACGGGCGGCAAGTTCTTCGCCAATCTAAGCTCCAAATCTCCGAGTCAATTCATCGAGAAGTTCATCCGGAGTGAATTGCTTAACGGCTACGACACACTCAAGTGTCAGGCCGGCGGCGGTGGCAAGAGTCCAGCCGATAAGGACAGATCCTCGGCCGAGAACAGCCCGCTCTACAGTAATCTGCAAGCGGATTGGGGCAGCTTCAATTGCCTGCAGGGCAGCTATCGCAGCCACGGCGACGGCGAGTTCTATGAGGCTGTGCAGATCAAGACACCCAGTCCCACCTCCAACAATAGCAACAACAACAGCGAACTGAATATGCGCTCCAAGGCGCCAACGGGCGCGGCCACGCTGCAGCACTATCAGAAGCTCCCTGAGCCCAGCTTGGAGTCTCATTATAATACCCAGGCAGCCGGACACACGCCTGCCTACAAAAAACTCGGATTCGGCTCAAGACTGCAGAAGCAGAGAGCAGAGCATGTAAGTATTTCATTTGAAATAGGGGAAATAGTTGGGAAATTTTAAATAAATATTATTCCAAATAACATGAAAAATAAATTTATAATGAAAAATTTTAGAGCACAAAATATGTTGACATGAATGAAAGTCTTTTACTCTATCTTAAAAGTCATAGAAGATTATATTATAAAACAGTTGACAAAGAAGACGATATTTTAAAGACTTTAGGGATTATATGAATGGAGAAGAGAGCTGATTAAATGAAAGATAGCTCAAGAGCCTCAAGCTTTAACTGGAACTTAAATGATAATAAATCTACATACATATATATCAGAAAAGAGAACAAGAGAAAAATATCTTAAAAATATATATAAAATATATTTTACAATAATATAAAATTAAGTTTGTATACCTCAGAAAAACCCACTATATAAAGAAGAAATTATATATTCAAATTATATTCCCCTTTTAACTAGATAATCTCAACTAGAGAGATAAAGATATAAACTCCTACCTTGTGATAACTCTAATCTTTCACTTTCTTTTCGTTTTGATTACGACACACAAAAGTGCACTGCATTGTAGAGTTGAAATCAGTTTTTATCTAGAGCAAAGATCTACTTAGTCAGACGTAGTCTGCATCATATGGAGACAATCTGCACTTGAGATCTGATCGGGGCGGGGCTGTTTATGGGGCAAGCGCGCGTGCATTACTGTCCAAATGGCTGATTATGTGAAGAGCACGCGGTTAGGGCTTTGCTTATCACTGAAAGAGCTCAACTTCGGTTAGATAGATGACTGTGCCCGATTGCTTTCTTGGCTTTCTTCTAATTGGCGCGATAAGCCAACGGCTAATGAGCTGGCCACCGTCAATTCGCCTTGGCATTAATTGTTTTTGCTTTCGATTTGCTTTTTGTGTTGAAATCATGCGAGCTGCATTGCTTGTCGCATTATTCGCATTGCACATGCCTCAATATGTGCCTGTATCTGCATGAACGTGTCATCTTCAGAGTTCTCCGGCAGCTGCAATTATGCCCATAGTTGCTCAATATAGCACGCAGATGCCAACTGACTTGGCCAAATGGCCTTCGATGAGGGCGGATGACACTCGAATTCGGATCGAGTGGCGCAACTATGACATGACAG
Source organism: Drosophila paranaensis (assembly GCA_035047545.1). Classification (NCBI taxonomy): domain Eukaryota; kingdom Metazoa; phylum Arthropoda; class Insecta; order Diptera; family Drosophilidae; genus Drosophila; species Drosophila paranaensis. Next base: position 1,949,066 of record JAWNPL010000168.1, read on the forward strand.
AGAACATAACACAGAACAACAACAACAACAACAGAGTCATAAATCTAACAAGGTTTTCGCTGCATATCAAAATACACTTTTGCCATTTTGATTTATTTTCTTCTCTTGTTCTTCTTTTTTTTTGCCAAAAAAACAAAACATTTGATAAGATAGATCAGTGACTAAAGTGTGGGTTTGTGTGAGTGAGTGAACAGTTAGATACTCTTTAAAATATATTCGCAATTAATTGAGAATGATTTAGTGAGGAAATTTGAGGTATTTGCCACATTTATAATACGAATTTTGATAGATTATTAAATTTTAATATACATTTATTTGAATATGGAATATAATTTGGTATTAAAACCTAATAATCTATAATAATTCGTATTACCTAATGTGAATATGTAATATCATAATGTAATATCATTTTTGTAATACGAATTTTAAAAGATTTTTAAATATAACTAAAAATGTATATTCCATATTCATATACATTTTTAAAAATAGTCTTTTAATCTTTCAAAGTTCTTATTACAAAAATGCATACTAGATACTATACTATATACTATACTAGATCAGATCTGAAGCTAAGCTATTATTCTATGAAAATATTTCCGAATTAGTATTAAATAAAACTGTTAGAATTCAGATGTTTGAACATATGTTTATATAACAGATTTCTTTATATTCGTATCAGGTATGTTCACATTTTTCAATTATTTCTATATATTTTAAATATTGCTCAAGCCAAGTCATATTGTTAAATGAAATTAGAAATTCATTCAATGAAAATAGTAGATCGCAACGATTTCTTAACTTTATATAGCATATTTTTTTGATATTCCCATATCTTCGTCAGTTTTGTGGCATACTTTTCAGCACATGGAGTAAAAGTTTGCTGTTTGCTTATTCTTTTTTATAGCATGCTTATCAGTTTCTATAGCATGCTTCTTGGCGCATTATATAAGAAATATATATAGACATATTGTACGGATATACATACACATGTATATATTATAGAAAAATTATAGTAAATTTGTATATAAACACCTTTAGCGGTAAACATATCAAAATCCTCTTCATCTATAGCTAAATCTATAGCTTAACACATCCTGAAGCTACCCTGCCCACATTCAATCCCAGTCAATCCGAATGTGAGAACGCATATTCCCTTGAACCGAAAAACATGCACTAGATAACTTCAGTTAGCGACCACCAAAGAGAGAGAGAGAGAGAGAGAGCAGCTGGTGTGCGTCATTAGAATAAGACCCGCGTGAGATAAGGTGTCGCAACTTTACTATCAATCAGCAGTAGCTAGCCGGCACGCTGACATCGTGCCCATAGCCAGTTGTCAGTTGTCATTTGGGCGCTGTGCGAGCTGAGTGTCGACTGAACCACAACGATGGTGGGCATTTGGGGTTTCGGAGGTCACTTCAATGTGCTGGGAAACCATAAGGTTTGCTTGCCCTAGCAACAGCAACTGATAGAAACTTTAACTAATCTGAGCTTCTTTCGCATCTTTGCAGAACTCAGACAACTCGCAATCCTCGCGAAACATACATGGCGGCGGCAGCAGTAGCAGCAGCAGCGAGGTGCAACGCAGCTCCTCTGGCTCCAGTTCGTCAGGTGCGCCCGCGGCAGCCACCGCGGCCAATTCACCTGAGCGCCTACAGCGTCGCCGACTATTGCAAATGATCTCCAACTACGATCAGCAGAACAAGCAGCTGCATCGCGAACTGGCCAAGGAGAAGCGCCGCCGCACCGAGGAACTGGCCTGCGTCGTCAAATCCCTGATCTGCTTCGAGTCGAAGCTGAAGAACGACATGAAGACAGTCAATTTGCGTCTACAGGATCGGGATGCCGAGATTTGTCGCCTCCTGCGGCAGAATCGAGCGCTGCGCAAGCGCCTGGCCGATCATCAGCGCGACGAGGGCATGGTCGACGACCAGGAGACGAATGCCGACGAGGAGGCGCATGTGGAGGAATGCCTGGTGCTCGAAGCTTTGCAATGCAACAATTGCCGCAAGCAATTCTATGACATTGAGCTGAGAGCCAGCGGCACACAGACCTGTGGCAAGGAACTGGGCGTCAGCGCCAAAGGTAAGTCTACGAAATTTTCATTGTTATACGTGAGATGCCAAAATGAACAAAATGAACAGAATTTGAAACATTGTAATTGGGAATGATGGGTAAAAAGAAAGGAATGCTGAATAGAGTCATTGCTAGCAAGTTCTAGTAGAATAAGATTTAGTTAGAATTGTTTTAAATTTTTTATAGTATTTTCCTAGTATTTTCCTAGTATTTCCGAGTGTTTTCCTAGTATTTTCTAGTATTTTCCTAGTAGAATTGAATTATTATTATTATTTACTTTGAATACCGAACAAAAAAAACTTTTTATTATTTGAAGTGAACATTTTTTACTTCATTTATCTTAATAAATTACCCAGGAGATTTAATCAAGTTAAAGTTCTTCTCAACTTAACAAGGTATTCAAAAAAAATATTTTTTAAACTCCATGTACAATAAATTAGATTTGAAATATCTTTTGTATTTTATAAATTACATAATCTACGTAAAAATATAAAACATAATATAGTCTAGCAAAATATTTGTCAATATATTATGAAGGTCTTTTTCATTACAAATTTGTAATCGGTCAATAACTGTTTCGAATTTTAATAGCTTTTTTTGCGCAATAGAAATGGTTCCTATCTATACATATAATACCTAAAATAGCCGTAAATGTCAATCAAAACGAATGCCATAAAGTAAAAAATTCGTAAAAATATATAAATACTCACTCAATAATAATTATAATATTATTAATTATGATGAATTTACATAAATTAAACGCAAATATTTCGAAATAATTTCTAATAATATTTTAACAAGAAATTATTAGTTTTTTATCTACTCATAATTTATTACTCTTTGTCTTGTGAAAGTCTAATGTGCTACAATCTTAACTAATCTTCTGCAAGAACAACAGACATACATAGTCAGTATAGTAAGCCATAAAAAATGCTATAAAAGTTAGCTATCAGCTTAATCTTTAATATGTATATATAGAACATAGACATAATATATAGTATGAATTTAATGATAGTCTCTAGATTATTAAGATATGACCAAAAATAGATCTTGACTCAAAAATATACTAAATTTAAATAGATAAATAGATAGATATAAAATATACTAGTTAAAATATAAAGATGAATTATATAAAAGAATATATAAAATGATTTTAATAATAATAATAATTATACTAATAATAATAATAATAATAATAATAATAATAATAATAATAATAATAATAATAATATATTATAATTATTATTAATAATTATTATAATAATAATAATAATAATATTAATCAAATTGATCATAAACAAATATAAATATGTATCATAGCTCTCATTAAATATTCTACAAGCTCTGAAAATAATAAAAAGTTGTAGAGCAATTTAAAATTTTTTAGCTCAGCTCTGTTTGATGCTTTTGCACCCTCATCGGCTCATAGGTTTTCAATGGGATATAGACTGGACTTCATTGCGTGCTCAGAGAACTCTGTAGACAATTATATTGCCTTCTTCTTCTTCAGCAATCCTTTTCTCATTATTGCTTAACATATATCAACATTTATTAATTTCTCACCCTCTCTCTCCCTCTCTTTCCAGCTGAGCATGGCTCTTCCAGCGATGACACGGTCTCATCGTCGTTTTATGGCGCCCGGCGCAGTGTGCGATACACGAGCAAGCGTACGGCAGGCACGTTTAGGGATTATATGCGCTCCCGGGCAATGCACATCGATGATGCGGCGCTGGAGCAACAGTCGGAGGAGAACACAAGCAGCATCAGTCGCGAGGACTCGCAGACCAGCTACGAACAGCTGCACAACTATGCCAGGGCCATGGAGCGTATGCACGGAGTGAAGTCAACGCTACAGGATGGCGACTACTCCGAGCATAGCAGCCTCGAACTGGAGCAGCAGCAGCAGCAGCAGCAGCAGCAGCAGCAACGTCGACGCAACAGCTCCGCCTCCAGTCGCAGCAGCAAGACAGCCTCCTCGGTGGCCGCCCAGCTGGAGGAGGATGATGGCATCTTTTCGCCCACACAGGACGACGAGGATTTCGACGAACTGGATCCGGAGCAGGAGCAGCAGCTAATGTCACGTGGCGCCATCAAAATCGTGCAGCGACGCTGCGCGGACTTCTCAGAGGCGTCGCCCAAGCAGATCTATGAGACGACCACGGACGATTGGTATGCCAGCGCCTCGGACCAGGAGGAGCTGAGCACAGCGCCAGTGGCGGCCAAGTCCTATGGCCATGGCGCCGTCAATCCCGTGCTCGAGTGCGTCAATCAAATCTTGCTGCAACAGTCGATGGAGGAGACACTGCGCGAGCCCACCACCGCCCCCAAGTCAGCGCTGGCTCCGAAGGCAGCCTCCAACTTGCCGCGTCGCAGCTCGCTGAGTGGCCGCAGCGGCACAAACGGGCGCAAGCGGGTGCACTTCTCCACGAAGAACAGCATGGTGCATGTGCCGCGGCACGACGACGAGGAGGAGCAGCATAATGGCAACCAATTGATCTCACACTATCATCCCATGACAGAAGCCGCTGTCCCCATACCCGGCGACAACGCCCTCAACTACGAGAGCATCTACAGCAATGAGTACGAGCCAATTGGCTCGGAGCGTGCCTCCAATCTCTATGTGGACATGGCGGCGGCGACGACAGACGCCAATGCTGCCAGCGCCAAGACGTCGCTGAAATTGCCGCCCGCATTGCCGCCGAAGCCGGCGAATTTGCTGAAGTTCAAGAAGTCGCTGCAGCAGCTCGAGGAGCACCTGGACGAGGATGAGGCCGACTGTGCGGTGTCCACGACAACAACGAGCGAACCGGACTACTGTTCCATAGCCGAGGTGGGCGTGACGAGCGTGCAAATCGTGGCCGACGTCCACAATGTACCCGAGTCGAGCACGCCCACGGAGCCCGAAGCGGAACGGGAACGGGAACGGGAACAGAAACTGACCCACAATAGTTCGAATGATGATGACGATGACGATGCCTGCTCAGCGGCCGCCTCGCACAAGACTGAGGAAATCGAAGAGATTTTCGCCGACATACCAAAGCTACCCAATGTGGCGGCCATCATAGCGCCCAAGCAATCCGCTGACTACATGCTAATGGCGCCCAAGACGCTACGCCTCCAGCTGCCGCCCAGTGCATCCAATGCACAGACGATGCCCGCCCAGTACAAGCGCAAGCATGTGCCCAACATTCTGGCCGAGATCAACAAGCGCATGAGCTTGCCCAGTTCCCCGACCACGCCCACTACGCCCAAGAGTTTGCCCACAACGCCGACATCGAAGTCGCTGCTGCAGCTAGCCGATGCCAGCAGCGGGCTCCCGTTGCAGGCGGAGTTCGATTGGTATAATCTGGATGCGGAGTACGATAGAAGCAACGAGGCGCCAAAGGGTTCGCAGAGCGAGGGCATGCTGGAGGAGATTAGCGAGGATAACGAATGCCTGATCACAACGGCCGATGAATACAATCTCGACGAGGAGTTTCAGCTGCAAACCGAGCAGGAGGATCACGAGCAGCAACTGATGCAGCAGGACGACAATGAGAAGGAGCAGGAGGAGAAAGAGCAGAGACACGAGCAGCCAACCATTAAACCAGAGCCCGCCAAGGTCAAGCAAATGAAGAAGAATTTAGCCAGCTTCGAGAAATTCATTGAGGGTTCAGGACTGAGCACCAAACCCTTGCCGAGCAAACGAAAGATTTACTTTAATGCGCCCTTCGTTTAGATCGCCAGTTCCCTAGATATGCCAGTGGATATATATATACATTATAAATATATATATATATATATATATATATATATATATATATATATATATATATATATATATGTATTGGCATATCAACCAATACTATATTATGTTCACAACGAATTTAAGTATAATATATTGCGTGCTTAGTTTTTTATGTGTTCCGTCTTTTTGTTTAGGTCTTAAGTTGGCAAAGTATTAAAATGTTTAGTGAATTTTCATATGAATAAAAGCAACAAAATATTGCAAATAAAATTAAAATGAAAATTTATTTCTATTCCATCTAATTTTCCCACAATATTTAAAAATCATTAAAGATATTAGACAAAGCTAAGTTAAAAGGCCTTTCTATGTGATTCTCATGTTTCAAAGCAACTACTAAAAGCAGCTGATTGTAGCTGTGCTCAGATGCCTTTCCATGTGATTCTCGTTGTTTAAAAGCATTTCCTAAAACTACCAGTATGTGGGCCAAAAGGCCTTTCTATGTGCTTCTCATTGCTTAAAAGTATTTCCTAAAAGTCAGCCAAAGTTGGTGTTCCATAAAGTTCTCTATAAAAACTTATTTGTATACAAAATATTTACACAAATCCTACTTTCAGTAGTTCACGTAGTACTTATACGCATTATATAATTCATGGTAAGCCCGCAGTGTAGGTGCTACTTGGATCGCTGATTTTTTAAGAAAAACAGGTAATTATTTGATTGGCATATCATATCCCTTCTAGCGCTAGCCTCTCCTGCGCTTTTCAAGACACCGTCTAACACCTACAGATCTCATAGTGTTGTTAGTAAGCCAGCGTATAAATGCTTTAATGAAAGCTGTGTTTTCTTCTATCAACAACTAGTAAGAGTTGCATTAACATATTTTTTTCTTGTTTCTTGAAGGCAAACCTACTTTGCGATTCTCATGAGTCCAAGTTGAGCTTACTTATAAACATTCTCCTGTAAAGTAACGAGACTGCAATATAAAACTTTGTAGCCTGGTAAAAAAAAATAAAAAGTAAAACAAATTTAGTTGGCTTAGAAATGTCAGTAACTTTATCTTCTTTATCTATAAGTTCTGTCATTTTTAGTTTACTCTATCCGTCTGTCATTCCCATTTGAATACTGTCTTAAAAGTACACTTGCTGACCCTTTCGATAGATACTTTCCTTAATAACTCTCTCTCTCTCTCTCTCTCTCTCTCTCTCTCTCTCTCTCTACCTTAGCTAACTAATAGCCTGAATTTAGTGCTTATCTCAATCTCCTTTTACAGTTCCCACAATTTATTCATTTAATTCTTATTCGTTCCATTTAAACCTAGCTCTACACATTTCTTTCTCTCTTTCTTTCTAGATTTTCTATATAATAAACTGAATTTACTTTATCCTAGTCGAGTCCTCAACATTATCACAATTATAACAACCAAAAGACACTCCATTTTGACAACGTTAACTAGCTGATGTTTTTTATTCATCATTGAGATTATATTGTGCAAAAATACAGGCGGTGCATTTGCTTATGTTGTACATCCAGTGAAGAGGAACACGCACGCGCTTGACTCACATCGAGAGCAGTCCACATTCAGTAATTGTCGCCTTTGCCATCCGAGCGAGGAAAGCATGCAAACTGTGCAATCAAATTAACAGCTACACAAAAGCTTAAAATAAACTTAAAACTTAATACTCAATTTGAGTCCAATACGAAAAGCGTGTCTAATACAAGCTGGTCTTCTTCATGATGCGCAGAAACTCTTCCTGATTGACTTCCCCGTCGTTGTCGAGATCAGCCTCGTCGATCATCTCGCGCAGCTCCTCGTCCGATAATGTTTCACCCAGTTCCCTTGCGACTCGTTTTAGGTTCTTAAACGAAATCTTGCCCGTCTCGTCGTCGTCGAACAGACGAAACGCTTTCAATATCTCCTCCTTGATGTCCTTTTCGGCCATTTTCATGGTCATCAGGTGCAAGAAGTCATTGAACGCAATCCGTCCACTGCCGTCCTTATCGATCTCCGCTATCATCCGTTTGATCTCCTCCTTTTTGGGCTCAAAGCCCAGTGCCCTGATGGCCACCTTAAGCTCCTTAACCTCTATGTAGCCGATGCTGTCCTTGTCGAACACATCGAATGCCTCTTTGATGTCCGATTTTTGTGCTTCGGTTAACTCAAATTTGGGTCCACTCTTCTTGCGTCCCTGCTGCGTGTTGCGCTTCGTATTGGGCGCACTTGCTGAGGCAGCTGCAGCGGCTGCAGCGGCGGCTGCTGTTGCTGCTGCTGCTGCTGTTCCAGTTCCAGTGGCGGCCACGTTCACTCCAGTTACGGTTGCTTCCATGTTTGTTTCTAAAATCTGATAAGTTGAATCAATTTGATAAGCAAGTTTCTGTGGCGGCCGTCACAAAATGTAATTTCATAACACACGCAAATGTCAAATGGAGACGTCACGCGGTTACCGCTCAGCTCACCTTGACTTTGACGGGACGATGTGCAACTGTGAAGCGTGTATCCTTGCACTTGTATTTGAGGCCAATTACGACGCCCACACACTTACACAAACGCACACACACACAACTATTCGGTGGTTGGTTGCTTGCTTGCTTGGGTGGGTGGCAGCTTGGGTTGGGCGGGCTACCCTTAGAGCCGTGTTGTTGCTATTATGTTGCTATAAATAACAGCTGCACTTAGCGTTGCGGCTGTTGGCGTTACTCTGCGCTACGCAAATCGTGTCTTTTCACCTGCTTGGCATCTGCCGTCGTTTGTTTTGTAACGGGACGCCAGTTTTTTTCCTGCTCAGTTTCCTTCCGACAATTATTTGTTTACCAGCCAACTGCTCACAGGTTGCTTGCCAGCTATCGATAGGCGGTGCGGTGCGATAACATTGTGGCGGCTAAGCGATTGTAACTATTGCAAAAGGCGCTTGAGCTTATTTAGTGTTTTATTGGCAAAGCTGAGCTGTGCGTAACGGCTTTTTGAATTTTTGCAAGAATTAAGCGGGTTATTATCTAGAATTTATTTTCTTTAAATTGATGTAGAAATTTGTATTAAATATCTTTTGATGATTAATTTGTTCTTCAGCCATCTACATAATTTAAATACTTTGTTCTCATTGTTTGACCTTTTTACAGTTGACAAAAAAATCCCCTTTCTTTCAAATTGGCCTTCTTGATCATGAGCATGAAGAGAGAGAGAGAAAAGTCAGACTAACAAATAGAGAGACGATCGTGACTAATTTGATGCTGCTCTTCGTCTAAAACTAGAATCTAGAGTCTAAATATATGTATAATATTTATTTCTGTTTCTTGCTGCTACATAAATAATTTATGAATTTTTAAATAAATCTTGGGTCTATAAATGTAAATAATTATTAATAAATTAATATAAATAATTGTTAATATAAATATAAATATATTCTGTCCTTATGTTGACTTTATGTTAATCATCTACAGTCTAGTGATTCTCTAATTTCCTGTTTTTTCTTAAGTATTTTTCCCTTATTTAATGACTTTATTAAATATGTTTGATCTTTTCTTCTATATTTATACAAAAGATTCTATATATGTAAATCATTAAACATTTTAGCATGTTCAAATATGTATATATATAATTATATACATGTATAATTATAATAATATACTATAACTTTTTTCATATATTTAGTAAAATACTTATAATAAACATAATAATATATAATCATAATTTATCAATTAATCAAAATTAGCATAAAAGACTCATCAGCCAACAATTTCAATGGGTTATTTACTGATTTATTGACGTGAAATTCTTGGCAAGAGCAAACTTGATATTATTTGAGAAAGCTCCAACGATTTATCATTTTACTGCCACTTAAAAATTATCAAAGATGCTCGCAGAAGTATGCAAAGCAAAGCAAAGCGCAGAGAGAGAGAGAGAGAGAGAGGGAAGAGGAAACAGAAAGCATAATACAAAGAAAAAGTTAATTAATTACACCCGTTGATTTTGCATGACAAGTCACCGGCAAATCTGGACCAGTTTCTGTTGGGCATTGACATCTCGTGCTATAGCTTCTTCTCCGGTAGCCGACTACGACTTTTGCCGTTTGCCGGCTTTTTGTTTTTATTTCCATGTTCGCGCCGCAAAAAGAAAAGACACAGAGGTAACGCTTTTGTTTTGATTTTTTGTACGCATATTCTTCGAGCTCTTTTTATTTTTCTTAACGTCTCAAAGTATTACGATTCTGTCAAAGAGTTTGACATGCGGACTAAAATTCTGAAAGAGTCGTTTGGTGAGGAGCTAACTGAAATGTCACACTTTACGAAAATAATTTTCATTGAACTGAGGTCAGATCTATGGCATATGACCATATGAAGCATATTATTGGATTAAATAAAATATAAGAAATTTACTCACCAATAGCTCTCACATCTCCGTCTAGATGTTTCCAGTATGATGCAAAGGTCTAAAAAATATTAAAAATAATAAATTCTTTTAGAATATGCATAAATAAATTATTATTATATTCAGTTTTTCATGGAAAATTATTATAAAAATTTGTTCAATTTATTGTGTAAATATAAATATTTTATTTACATATTTATCATTTCAAAATTTATATAAGAAATCATTTTTAGTTTTTATATTGTAATATTTATATATTATATTATATATTACATTTGTTATGTCCTTCTATATTAATATTTTAATTATTTATCTGTAAAACATTTACATATATACAAAAATAGTTAGTGTACATCTTTGTCTTATTTATAAGTATTTATATATACAAATTTAATTATTTTATGAGTGCTGACTTATTTTTTATTTCTTAATCTGAACTAACTATGAAACATATACTGATTATTTTAAGTAATGAAAATATCTAAAAATAAGTAGTATATTTATCTATACATAATAAATTCAATTATTATCCAATATATATAATATGTATGTGAATTATTTAATATAAAATTTATATATAAGGCAAGAAATAAATTCCTTAAAATATATTTGCTAAGTTGATTATATTTCCAGTCAAATTATATATTGTATTATATCTAGCTCTAAATTTACTAAGAGTATTTAAAGTCCGGCACTCTGTCCCCTGCTTTCCTTTCTTGTTACTTTAACATTTTAGAACGTTGCTGCGGGCGTTCTTTTTTTTATGTATTTCGTATCTTTGGCAGCACGCTCCGTTTTCGTATAAATAGGAGCCTCTTCACTGGGATCGGCAACAGTTTCGTTCGGGCGCGCATGCGCAAAGGTAACCGTGACAAGTGAAAACGTCTACTGGAATATATATATAAATAAATATATATGCAGCACACTGCGGATAAGTCCAGTTAAGTAAGTGAGTGAGTCAAGTGTAGTGAGAACTTTCTATATAAACAGTTGTCGTGTGTGTCTGCAACAGTAAATGGACATCAAATTGAATATTAAGTGGAATTTTTCTCTGTGTGTGTGTGTGTGTGTGTGTGTGTGTGTGTGTACGTGAAGTGCATAAGAAATTTTGTACTGTGTGTTTTTGTGTTATACGAGAATTGTGGACCAGGTTTATGGATTTTTAATAGTGGCACATATATATACATATACTATATATAAATGAAGCAAAAGATTTCAATCAAATGTGTGAAACATATAAACTGATTTATATAATATACATAAAGATCGCAAAGAAAGTTCCACGCAGGCAAATTTTATTCAAAGCTGCCGCCTTTCTCTCGTTGCACAATCTCTTCTAATACTTTTTTTTTTTTTTTGCCACATCTAAAATATGCAGGCAGGATCAGTGGGACGAGGTTCTTCCCGTTCAATGAACTCTCTCGCTCGCTGCCTCTCTGTCTTGCCTCCCATGAAAACCTGCCCAGTTCTAAGTCGCAAAAGTTGCCCAACATCTTTTACTCACATCATTGGCGTGGGTTACATTTCTTTTGATTACCATACATAATAGCATTCTCCCCCGTATTACGTCTCTTTATATTTCTGATTATCAAAACAAGAACAAAAATAATCATAAATAACGAAAAACAATATTCAAAGAAACCGGTCAACATCGTAAAGCTCTTAACCTAATTCTCAAATCGGATTTGCATTTTAGCCAAAAAAACAAAAACAAACAAATTCACGCACATTTAAATAAGCCATAGACCAGTAGAAAGAGAAAGAGAAAGAAAGGCTGTCAAGAATCCAATAGCCTTTAGTAAATATCGAAAGGCAAATATGAGCATTAACAGTCACGATTCTTGACTCATAGAGCGTGGAGTTTCCAAGACCTTAAATGCCTTTGTCTGTTGGAGTTCAAGGATTTCAATGCCGAATACACTGGCTAACAAAATATAGTTAATATGTGGACTTAATATTACAGAAATTCAACATTAGTGAACTTAAATCAAAATTCTTTGAAGATGCCTTAATAAATATTCAGAAATTGTCAACTATGCCATATACAGCGGACTCGATAATTTTAAAAATTTGATACATAATTCTTACTAGTGGAAACTAGTTGGAAACTATTTCATATATATGGATTATTTTCTTTATAAACATTCTTACTTGAAGTTTTACGAAGTTTTACAATTTTTATTATATATTGATTATTTTCTTTATAAATATTCCTACTTGAAATTTTACAATTTTTATTCCATTAGATTCTGTTTTATTTTTCTTGAAAAGAAAATATTTTCTTCCCCATCATTTCAGAAAATAATTTTTTTTAATATTGAAAAAAACTCAGAAAAAAGTTTGCTAAAAATTCCTCATCAGCATAGCGCACCCAAATTCTATAATGATTCCCTCGCTCAATTTGGCAGCCAGAAAAATTGATCTTATTTAAGAAACAAAATTAGTATAGAAAGACTTGTAGTTTTATCTCTATAGGAAAAATCTAAAATGAAAGCTTCCTTTGATTCTTGGCTATCTGGTAAAAAAAATGAAAGAAATGGAGATTAAAATTTCTTCTGAAAAAATGTTATTGCCAGAAATTATACACGGATAGCTATCCGCAATAAGAAGAATATCTAATGCACACTAATTGCCAACAGATAACGAGAATAGAACTATTTTTAAAGGCTTAAAGATTTATATCAATGGAGCAAGCTTTACTAGAAACAGAATTTCCAAAAATTAGCTAAATTAAATTAATGCTAAAAATTGATATAAATGATTGCTTAATTTATATCGCCTCAAAGCCACGATTCAATTTATATGCCAGCGGCACATTCAAACAAACACTTGAAATTAATGCAAAAGTAAACAAAATCAATTTATGAAATCAATTTGAAATCTTGAGCTGGCAATTAAATGTCGCGGCGTAAACAAGTTTCCTATCTCAAAGCTAATTTATAACAATTTTTTGAGAAATGGTGGGAAAGAAGTCAACTTTTTGCTCGCTTCTCTTGGCACCCAGAACAGGAACCCAACTACATGCAATTGATATTTTGTGGGCGTGGGCCTAGGTCATGTTGTGTCTGGCATATCAAATTTATATAATATATTTTTTATTGCCTTTAGACATTTATCACTTACAATCAATAGGCATATACATAAATAAGTTCCGGGCACAAACGAAATAAAAATAAAAAGACTCAAACAATTACTTCCCAATTTGTCATCCAGCCTCAGCCTAACCTAATTAGAATGGAAGACGCATTGCCGCACGTAGTATGAGAGGACAATGCGCTGACGTGATAATGCGTGCCTTTATAAATCATGTATATAGCCCAATATTTGCTAAAAATCAAGTTACATTCATGAATCACACTTATCGAGCAGAGAAATAAGCTGGAAGGCTGGTCAGACTTTTTATTTAAAATACGTATTAATGGAGTTTATGTATTATAATATTACATGGATATTTCTATCAGTTTCTTTGCAGTTGAAGTGAAATCTAAGCCAGCGCAGTATAAGAGCGACATTTTAATATGCGTAGAAGAGCTACGCTAAACGGGCTGCTGGTAAGTTTCCAATTATCAAATAATACATATTTTAACCATCGGAGAATATATAGTACTAATCGTTGTAGATCAGTAGTTATGTTAGTTTAGTAGTATAAGTCAAAATGGTTGAGTATTACATTGAAATAGTAGGTATATAGTAGTAATAGTAATAGATTTATGGTACTAATGGTAGTACTATAATAATAAGTGATAATATTAGAATAGAAGTAGTAGAATAGTAGTGCTTTAATATTAGTTGTAGAATACTAGTGTCAGAATACTAGTAGTTTTATTTATTTATGAATAGTAATAAATATGAGTTTTAGAATAGTTGTAGTATAATCGTAGAAGTAGAATAATAGTAGTAGAATAGTTGTAGGAGAAGAGTAGTAGTCCACTAGTAGAAGAAGAGTATAGTGGAATTGTAGTAGTAGAATACTAGTAGGAGAAGAGTATAGTAGAATTGTACTAGTAGAATTGTTGTAGTAGAATAAATAGTATTAAGTTGTGGTAGTAGAATACTAGTAATAGAATAGTCATAGTACAACAGTAGTAGGAGAGTTGTAGTAGTAGAATGGTAATAATACATCAGTAATAGGTAAATAGTAGTAGTAGAATTGTAGAGGTAGAATAGTAATAGTTGAATTTGTAGTAGTTGAAAAGTAGTAGTAGAATTCTAGTAGTAAAATAGCAGCAGTAGAATAATAGTAGTTGAAAAGTAGTAGTAAAATTATAGTATTAGAATTGTAGTAGTAGAATAGTAGTAGTAGAATAGTAGTAGTAGAATTATAGTATATATAGAATAGTAGAAAAGTAGTAGTAGAATTATAGTAGTAAAATAGAAGCAGTAGAATAATAGTAGTTTAAAAGTAGTAGTAGAATTATAGTATTAGAATTGTAGTAGTAGAATAGTAGTAGTAGAACAATAATAGTACAATAGTAGTAGGAGAGTAGTAGTAGTAGAATAGTAGTAGTAGAACAATAATAGTACAATAGTAGTAGGAGAGTAGTAGTAGTAGAATAGTAGTATTTGAAAAGTAGTACTATAAATACTAGTATTTGAAAAGTAGTAGAAATAGCAGTAGAGTTTTTAGAATCTTGAGTTAAGATTCTAAAAACTCTAAAAAACTTTTCAATCAAGTTAAGCGCTAATCAAATAAATCTTGTATCAAGTAAAGCATTTGACATTAGGTAAATAGGATAGCTATAGATATTAATCAGAATAATAATAGTAATAATGATGAGCTTTCATATTAATTGCTATTTCTATGACGATTCCTAGATTTCTCTCGCATATTCTCTAACAAATCCTATTCAATTCACTTTCTATACAGTGGCTTTGCCTGTGGGCAACAGCGGCCACCGGGCACATTCGCATCGAAGCGCCCGAGGTGCACGTGGCGCCCAGCTACAAGCCGGCCTTTGTCCGGGCAGCTGTGGAGAGTATGCCCGTGGAGGAAGAGCCTGCTGCACTCAGTCGCTTCAGCATACGTCCCACATTTGGTGAAACATTCCTGCCGCTGCGCAGCGCCGTGGAGAGTGTTCCGAGCATCAATGAACGGAACGTGGCGAAGCTGCGCGAGTCCTCGCCATTGCGTTCCTTTGTACGCGACTCAGTGGAGGCGCAGCCCAGCGATGATGATGATGATGATGATGAAGAGGAATCCTTAGAGTTTGCATCGCCCGCCAGCTTTGTGCGCGATGTGCCAGAGGAGTCCCAGGAGGAAAAACTCTCGCATCTGGTGGAACCCGATCCCTGGTCGGTGTCTGATAAATACGCCGCCTTCATAGCACCCAGCTCGAGTGACAGCTATCAGCCACAGCCCTATCGCTCCGGCTCACCACACCAGCAGCTGCTCAAGGCTGTGGATCTGGAGCAACTGGAGCATATCGATGAACTGGACAGTTACACAGAGCAACAGTTCTACGGTGCTCTCGCCCAGGCAGAACTCTCGGAAGATGGGGCCTATGGTGCCCTGTTACAAGCCAAGACCACAACGGAAAAGAAGAACTACAACACGGCACCGAAAGTCCTCTGTTACATGTCCAACTGGGCCTTCTATCGCAAGGCCGATGGACACTTTGTGCCCGAGCAACTGGACCCCAAACTCTGCTCAGCGATTGTCTATTCGTTTGCCTCCCTCGATCCGGATCACTTGACCATACGGGAATTCGATCCCTGGGTGGATATAGAGAATCAGTACTATAAACGCGTTGTGGCTCTCGGGGTGCCCGTGCTGATAGCCATGGGCGGCTGGACAGATTCGAGTGGCGATAAATACTCCCGCTTGGCTGGTGATGAGATTAAGCGTAAAGTGTTTGCCTCCAGTGCGGCGGGCTTCTTGCAACGTCACGGATTCAGTGGCATTCACTTGGACTGGAACTATCCCAAGTGCTGGCAGAGCGACTGCTCCAAGGGACCGGCCAGCGATAGACCCAATCTGACAAAGCTACTGCGTGAGCTACGCTCCGAGCTGAAGCGTGTGAGTCCCAAGATGCAGTTGGGCGTGGCCATCTCGGGCTACAAGGAGATCATCAGCGAGGCCTACGAGCTAGCTGCCCTCTCCGAAGTTGTGGACTACATGACCGTGATGAGCTATGATTACCATGGCGCCTGGGAGGGACAGACTGGACACGTGAGTCCACTCTATGGACGTCCGCAGGACAAATATCCGCAATACAATACGGACTACACCATGCAGCTGTTGGTCAAGATGGGCGCACGCCGTGAGAAGTTGATCATGAGCATTCCCTTCTACGGGCAGAGCTTTACGCTCGACCAGAGCAGCCAGCGTCTGGTGGGTGAGGGCATCCCGGCCAGTGGCCCGGGTGACGCCGGCGAGCTGACCAAACAGCCCGGCATGTTGGCCTACTATGAGATCTGTCAGCGCATACGCAAGCAGAAGTGGCAGACCGGACGGGATGCGGATCGCAAATCCGGGCCCTATGCCATGCTCCGGGATCAATGGGTGGGCTATGAGGATGCGGCCAGCGTGGAAGCCAAGGCTCGTTATGCGGTCAATAACGACTTTGGTGGCGTGGCCGCTTGGACCATCGATCTGGATGATTTCCAGAACCGCTGCTGTAGCGAAGCCTTCCCACTGCTCAAGGCCGTCAATCGGGCCTTGGGACGACTGAACACGGAGCCACCGACACGCAGCAATTGCGAGCGTCCACCACAGCCGGTTACACCGGTGCCACCACAAATGACGACCATCAGCAGCGATGGCTCATCGGGCAGCGGCAGCCACAATGATCACACCACCTCCTGGCCCACTTGGGACCAGACAAGCACCACGACACGAAGACCCACTAGCAGTGCCACGACCACACGACGACCCACCACAACCACGCGAAGACCTACTACAAGCACCACCACTACAACTCCCGCCTGGTGGACCAGCGCTGCACCACCTACAACAACCAGACGTCCTGCCAAGCCTAAGCCGAAGCCAACGAAGACAACTCCTCGGCCTGCCCACACCACCATACCAGTGCCAGCGTTGGTCTATCCGGTGATTCAGGCCGCCAACTGCGAGGCTGGTGAGTTCTATCCGGATAAGAAGAATTGCAATTCCTATTACCACTGCATTGTACCGGGTGAGATGCGGCAACAGTTCTGTCCCGGCGGTCTGCACTGGAACAGCGAGGTGAAGGGCTGCGATTGGCCCGCCTCTGCGCAGTGTTCGGTGAAGAAGCAGCATACGAGCACCACGAGTGGCATAGCCATTACTAGAAGCACCACTCCACGGCCCAGCAGCAGCAGCAGCAGCAGCAGCAGCAGCTCCACCACCAAGAAGCCAAGAAGAACAACGACATCTGTGAAGCCCAGCCGGAAGCCAACGAAGCCCGGTCAAAAGCCTTCGCCTGCAGGCAGCACCACTCGCAAGCCACATCGCACCACTCGACGCCCACGTCCACGTCCACCCAGCTCGTCTCGCTGCAACGAGGGCGAATACTACACGCACAGAAACTGCGGCAAATACTACATCTGCGTGAATGGAGCGCTCGTGCCAAGCGAGTGCGGCAGCGACTTGCATTGGGATGCCCTGCGCAAGATCTGCGATTGGCCCGAGAATGTCCAGTGCGTGACGAGCAAGAAGTATCTGCGCATTGTCCAGTCCAAGGCCAGTGAGGAGGATCCCTGCAATGGCGAGGAGCGTGTTCCCTATCCCGGTGACTGCTCCAAGTATTTGTTCTGCCTGTGGAATCGTCTCCAGGCTGCTGACTGTCCACCTGGCTTGCACTACAACGAGGCGCTGGGCAACTGCGATTGGCCAATGGCGGCGCAGTGCAAAGATGATGCAGGAGCTGGCTCAGTTGCCGGCGGCAGCTCAAAGCCCAAGCCACCGGCGGCAGCCAAGCCCGTGCCGACAACGCAACGACCCAGCACTACACCGCGACCCACTTATCCGACGGACAAGCCACAGCTCCAGCCCCTGGACGGTCACTACAAGGTCGTTTGCTACTTCACCAATTGGGCCTGGTATCGCAAGGGTCTGGGTCGGTACACACCCGACGATATCAACACGGATCTCTGCACCCATGTGATCTATGGCTTTGCGGTATTGGATTACTCCGAGCTAACGCTGCGCACCCACGACTCTTGGGCGGACATCGACAACAATTTCTATACACGCGTCAGCGGGCTGAAGAGCAAGGGCGTCAAGGTCAGTCTGGCGCTGGGCGGCTGGAACGATTCGCAGGGCGATAAATACAGTCGCCTTGTGCGCAGTGCAGCGGCTCGCGCAAAATTCATTCGTCACGCTCTGGACTTCATTGAGAAATATGGCTTTGAGGGACTCGACCTGGACTGGGAGTACCCCGTGTGCTGGCAAACCGAGTGCAACAAAGGATTCGCCGATGAAAAGGAGAGCTTCACGGCCTGGGTCAGGGAACTATCGGAGGCATTTAAGCCACGAGGTCTACTCCTTTCCACAGCCGTTTCGCCCAGCAAGAAGATCATCGATGCTGGCTATGATGTGGCGGAACTTTCAGGCTACTTTGACTGGATCGCTGTGATGACCTACGATTTCCACGGCCAGTGGGACAAGAAGACAGGCCACGTTGCGCCCTTGTATCATCATCCGGATGACGATTATGATTACTTCAATGCGGTACAGAATGGCTTAGCTAACTATTAGATTCATTTACTATATTTTGTTGTTTGTCCTTAGAACTTCTCACTGAATTATTGGATAGAGCAGGGCGCTCCTTCGCGCAAGATTGTCATGGGCATGCCTCTATATGGTCAATCCTTTACGCTGGAGAATGCCAACAACAATGGACTCAATGCCAAGGCACCAGGACCAGGTCAGGCGGGTGAATTCACCAAGGCAGCAGGCTTCTTGGCTTACTATGAGGTGGGTCTAGCTTCCCTTTGGGATCGTAATGGCCACCCACAGAATGGGAATTTGCTGGAGTAGTTTTGACTTTACTTTCGCTCCTTTCACAGATCTGCGAGCGCGTGAAACATCAGGGCTGGGAGGTCGTGCAGGATGAACGCGGTCGCATGGGTCCATATGCTCGCAAGGGCACTCAATGGGTCTCCTACGATGATCCCGCCATGATACGCAAGAAATCACAGCTGGTTCGTGCGCTCAATCTGGGCGGTGGCATGGTGTGGGCTTTAGATCTTGACGATTTCCGTAATCGTTGCGGCGATGGTGTGCATCCATTGCTCAGGGAAATACACGATGTGCTTAAGGACCCTCCAAATGGCTATGAACCAACACGTAAGTCCTTAAAAATAATTCGCAATAAATCTTTTAGTTTTTATAAATATTTCTATTCCCATAGCTGGCCTAAGTCCTGCAGAAGTGGAATCTGTGGAGGAGCAAGCCATTTCGGGCGAAGTGGGCACAGCATCTGTGGAAAGTGAGGGCGGACAATCCTCACAGGAAAAGCCAGGCCAGGACAGCGGCGAGGCTGAGCAAGTGGAAAGCGAAGGTGGCGAGGAGCAGGAAGAGGTGCCGGTCATGCAGCCACCAGAGCCGGAGTCCAGCTCTGAAGACTCCAGCAACGAGGCAGGCAACAACGAAGCAGTCAGTGTGGAAGTCGGCAGCAACAACGAGCCCGAATCTTCGCAAGAGAACGAGGTGGATCCCAATGAGGATGTTGAGGAGGGAGATTTCGAAATGGAGGTTGGCTATCCAATCGCTGACGCCGGCACAGACTACAAGGTCGTCTGTTACTTCACCAACTGGGCGTGGTATCGTCAAGGCGGTGGCAAGTATTTACCCGAAGACATCGATGCCGATCTCTGCACGCACGTTGTCTACGGCTTTGCGGTCTTGAATCGCGATAAGTTGACAATTCAACCGCATGATTCGTGGGCCGATCTGGACAACAAGTTCTATGAGCGCGTGGTGGCCTATAAAAAGAAGGGCGTGAAGGTAACCGTTGCCATTGGCGGCTGGAACGACTCAGCGGGCGATAAATACGCGCGGCTCGTCAGAAGCGCAACGGCACGTGCCAGATTCATCCGGCATGTCATGGACTTTATCGAGCAGTACGGATTCGACGGCCTCGACTTGGACTGGGAGTATCCGGTGTGCTGGCAGGTGGACTGCAAGAAGGGCACCGCCGATGAGAAGGAAGGCTTTACGGACTTGGTGCGCGAGTTGTCGGAGGCATTCAAGCCAAAGGGTTTGCTACTCTCCGCCGCTGTCTCGCCGAACAAGAAGGTTGTCGATGCGGGCTACGATGTGCCAGAACTGTCGCGTTACTTCGATTGGATTGCGGTGATGGCGTACGACTATCACGGACAATGGGACAAGCATACGGGTCACGTGGCGCCCATGTACGATCATCCGGAGGGCACGGCGACCTTCAATGCCAACTACTCGATTAACTATTGGCTGGAGAGCGGTGCGGAGCGCAGGAAAATTATTATGGGCATGCCCATGTACGGCCAGTCCTTCTCGCTAGCCCAGGCCAGCGACAACGAGCTGAATGCACCCACCTACGGCGGCGGAGAGGCGGGTGAGGCAACGCGGGCCCGTGGCTTCCTGGCCTACTACGAGATCTGTTCGTATATACAGCGACGCGGCTGGAATGTGGTGCGCGATGCCCGCGGTCGCATGGGACCCTACGCCTACTCGCGCGATCAGTGGGTGTCCTTTGACGATGCGCCCATGATACGGCACAAGAGCGAATACGTGCGCGCCATGGGCTTGGGCGGTGCCATGATCTGGGCCCTCGACTTGGATGATTTCAAGAACGACTGCGGCTGCGAATCGTATCCGCTGCTGAAGACAATTAACCGCGTGCTGCGCGGCTATCCGGGACCGCAGCCCAGGTGTGCGCTGGAGCAGAGCGAAAAGACAATGGGTAAGCCTTGATGATTGTGATACGATTGAGTGGGTTTTATCACATATCCAACTTACAGTTGCTGGCGACAAAGGCACCGCACAGTCAGCCAAGCCCACGATTAACACCGTCACCCCATCAAGCAT
Organism: Drosophila paranaensis; assembly: GCA_035047545.1. Taxonomy (NCBI): domain Eukaryota; kingdom Metazoa; phylum Arthropoda; class Insecta; order Diptera; family Drosophilidae; genus Drosophila; species Drosophila paranaensis. The sequence continues at coordinate 1,970,219 of JAWNPL010000168.1, forward strand.
GATTGCGACTTCAGCTAGGCCCGAGCCGGGTCAACCCATCGATTGTGCTGGACGTAATTATGCATCGCACGAGCGGGACTGCAATAAGTATTACATCTGTCAGTATGGGGAGTTTATTGAACAACGGTAAGATCCCTCGGAGAATACTTGGCGCTCTCACCTAATCTCCGTTCTCTTCCCCTTCCAGCTGCCCAGCTGGTCTCCACTGGAACGAGAACTATTGCGACTGGCCCAACAATGCCAACTGTGCGGTTCGTGCCGATCAAACCACTCAGCCGCCAGTGGTGCACCGACCTAAGCCCACAGCCAGCAAGCCGAGCAGCAAACCCGCTACGAAACCCACCAAGAAACCCTTTACGCCGCCCAACAAAAAGCCCATAGCCCGACCCAAGCCAACGCCAGCTCCGACGTCGCCACTGGGCGGCAATGAGGAGTACAAGGTCGTCTGCTACTTCACCAATTGGGCGTGGTATCGACCCGGCCAGGGCAAGTACGTGCCCGAGGATATCGATGAGAATCTTTGCACGCACATCGTGTACGGCTTTGCGGTGCTGAACAGCAATAGTCTGACCATCAAAACGCACGATTCCTGGGCAGATATTGATAATCGATTCTACGAGCGAGTTGTGGAGTATAAAAATAAGGGATTGAGGGTAACCGTTGCCATTGGCGGCTGGAACGATTCACTGGGCAGCAAGTATGCTCGACTGGTGCTCGATCCTCAGGCGCGTGCGAGATTCATTGAGAGCATTTTGGTGTTCATTGAGAAATACGGATTCGAGGGCTTGGATCTGGACTGGGAATATCCGGTGTGCTGGCAGGTGGACTGTGCGAAGGGCTCGCCAGCTGAGAAGCAAGGATTCGCTGCGCTAGTGCGTGAGCTCTCCGATGCCTTCCGACCACGCGGACTGCTCCTCTCCGCTGCAGTCTCACCCAGCAAAATGGTCATCGATGCGGGCTACGATGTGCCAAAGTTGGCGCGTTACTTCGATTGGATTGCCGTGATGACCTACGATTTCCATGGCCACTGGGACAAGCAGACGGGTCATGTGGCCCCGCTGTACTATGTGGAGGGCGATACGAATTCCTATTTCAATGGCAACTTTAGCATTCACTACTGGCTGGATCAGGGCACGCCGCCCAGTAAACTGGTTATGGGCATGCCACTCTATGGCCAATCCTTCTCGCTGGCCGATCAAAAGGCGCGCGGCTTGAACGACAAGTCCATTGGACCGGGACAGGCGGGCACCTACACGCGCGCCGGTGGCTTCTTGGCCTACTACGAAATCTGCGAGAAGATCAGCGCTGGCGGCTGGACTGTGGTGCGTGACGACGAGGGACGCATCGGGCCCTATGCCTACAGCGGCAATCAATGGGTCTCCTACGACGATGTGGCTGACATACGACGCAAAGCTCAATTTGTGCGCAGCCTGCGCTTGGGCGGCGGCATGGTCTGGGCTTTGGATTTGGATGATTTCCGTGGTCGCTGCGGCTGTGGCAAGCACCCGCTCTTGCGCACACTCAATCAAGAGCTGCGCGGCATACCCGGACAGCGCGCCAACGATTGCACATAGTAATATTGATTATTATTTAGTGTGAATTCTCTATTGATTACGCCAATTCCTTAGCTGCTGACTAGGCTCGCAATCTGTTCTTAAGATTTTTGCCAATTAGTTGTAAGCACACGATTACACAAACCCACTCAAACATATGAATAAATATTTTTAAAATAATTCAAATATTTCCATTTGGCGGCAACTCATAAAATACCAATTAGTATTGCAGCAGTTGCTCGGCGAAATACTGGGATTTTTACTTTTAAACTCAGTTTCAAATATTTCTATTTGGCGCCAACTCATAAAATACTAAAAAAAAATATTAAAGCAACTTCAAGCATAAACAATACAAAAATTAAGGTGACCTTTATTTTTAAACTCATATCAAACCAGGGCTGAACAATAGCTCGGCATCAGCTAGCAACACCACAAAACTTAGAGTGACCATTGATTTGCATGCCACAATAATACCAAATAAGAGCACTACACGTACCAACAGGTCGTTCAGCCTAATTTGAATGATAATTTATTATGAGTAAAATATATAAATGTAAAATATAAACACGTTATATATATTTAAAATTCATATAAAAAAAAAAGTTTATATTTATATTTATCAACATTTTATTAAATTTAATTAATATTTTCTTATTTTCTCGTTGCTCCAAGTAAATATCTGTCAAAAATTTGACCAAACTAAATTTCCTTGGTAATAATATATACAGAACAAGTTTTAAAAATTTCTTACCGTTTAATGCGGTTCAAAATGATATATATAATGACATACTATAAAATACCTAAATTGCAACGTGTGTGTGCCCCTAGCAGCAATATAATTTGTTGTTGCGTGCGTGGGCGTTCCGAACAGCTGTTTCAGTCCACAATTTCAAGCGCAAGAAAAGTGTCCACAAAAACTTAACGGAGAGCACACAAGCACCACAAACTGAGAGCCTGAGGCACACAGAGTGAGAGAGAGAGAGAGCTTTTTGATGCGTGCGTATTTTAGCTGAACTTCGACGCGGTCCAAGTTACGAGTTGGCTCTCAGTCGAACGGGCAACGAAGTTGCAGACGCAACAAATTTTGTGGTCGGCGGGTCGTGGCTCTGTTGTAGGCATTGTTTCTGGTGGTGCGTGGCAGCGGGAGAGCCCAAAGCGCAGCTTCTGTTATTGTTTATGCACACACACATACGAAATTTTAGTTCACGCACACCAATCGAAATCGCGGGCAGCGCAGCTCTAGTGACGTCACAAATCTGATCGCGAGAGCCAACCAAATTGTATAAGAGCAACGACGACGGCAACAACGATGAAGCGAATCTGCCGCATCAACTTACGGCATTTGGTGCGTCACATTCAGAATCAACAGCAATTGCCCGCCAACAACAACAACAACAATTACCGCAAGTTCACCTGTCTGGCGACAAGCGGCAATGACCATGACGGCAACATTGCCAGCGTCGGCAACATTCGGCAGCAACATTTGCACAGCTCCAGCCGCAGCTACTCCAAGTTCAGCACGCACCTGAACAGCGAACGCGCCATGGAGCTGCTCTGCAATCTGGATGCGGATGAGCGACACAATTTGCGGGATGCCATGTTCAAGCTCGAGGCGGACAAGGAGAAGAAACAGTACGAAAGTGAGTAGAGCTCTTAATAGATCAAATACCCAACTCTTAACGTAAAGCGTAAGGTGACTGAGAACCCACAGCTAACACGACTACGAAATACCCTACATTGAGAAACGAAATCATGGATATATTATAAACATTTTCGTTCTATTATACAAAAAGTTGATTCTTGTTGTAATATTCTGTACAATCAAAGTCCTGCCAGTTCCTAGTGATCTTCTCGAACATCGCTCGGTCGCCTTCTTTTACTATATAATATATATATTTAGATTAATCCGCGCTTCTCGGCCTCCGACTTAAAGCAGAGGAGATACTTCTCAGCTGCCTCGCAGTGATCGTCCGGCACGGCGATCGCCGCACAGACATCCGCAATTTCGAGAGCCAATTCCAGCTTGGCAGGATCACCGTGGGTATATTGCTTGGCCTTCATCTTACCCCCTTCTATATCCAGTTTGCCATCGGCGTTAAGCAGTTGCATTTTCTCCATGACACAGGCGCGCAGGCACTTGCCCTCATAGGTGGCGGCGGGTTCGCGTCTCAGAATGCTCTGGAGCTCCGCATCGCTGACGCCAACCTCAGCTTTGCACAGCTCGGCTGTCTCCTTGAATTTCGCAATGGCTTCCTTTTCGTCAAAGGCTCCAATCAGAGCGGCGCCCAGCAAGGCGACAAAGGCGACAGAGTAAACGCAACGTCGCATGCTGTTAACTTGGCTTATTGGCAAACTAAACTGTTGTCGCTGTTAGCTAAATGTCAGCTTTTTATAGCCAAACGCTGTAGGCTCTCAGCTGTGAAATTATATAGCTCAACACAATAATATATATATAGAATCAATTGTCAACATTTTAATATGCATAATCAAACAGTTAAGCCTTAATTATAAGCTGTGAGCGATGATCCTGCGTGCGAAATGTGTAGCATCATTTAACAGAGTTCAGATATACCATATAATTTGCTTGAATAACCGAATCGATGGCAACATTGGCATGATTTAAGAGTTCCTGTTGATAGCAACATGTTGGGCAACAGTTGCTGACGACTTGGTAAGATTTTATGTTGCAAAGGGTGTTGTCGGCCTTTGGCTTCTAGTCAATAAAAACATTTCCAAATAAACTTCTTTGAAGAAGTCTATATTAACTAATTTAATTTGATTTATGTTCAGAGCAAAATTAGTTGGCAACATCTTATTGTTGCGATGCATGCTGATATACAATTTAAAGCAACATTTTAAAATAAACTGAAGCACTGCATTTGTTGGCAGCATGTTGCCAAGGACTTAATTAGTTAATATAGCAACATTAGCATATTATTCATAAATAAATTGAGCTTCAGTAATGATAATGTCTAGCTACATTTAAGGAGCCTAAAAGCTTGAGAACATTTTATATTTGTTGCTAGGAATGTTGCAAGAGCTGAGTGAATGTTGTTGCAATCGATCATCTGCCTAGCAACACAAGCTTGCGGCAACTTGTCGCTGGCAGCTTGTTGTTGCTAAAGTTAATCGAGATACAATGAAATAGAAGATGCTGCTAGTAGCAGCTTTAAGTTTATGTTGATAGCAAATAACTAGCAACAAGAGCCTTCAAATAGTTATCAAGTTGTATACATTCATATGTTGCCAATAATGTTGCTAGCACATTTTCAGCTTTTTATATACATATATAAATATATAAATATTTCTTTTTTGATATTCTAAAATCAATTCAACTTCTCTTGCCTGTGACAAACAATTGCTCCACTTTATTATAAACCTTTTCACCCACTTGGATTGGGTAAAAGGCATAAAGATATGCTAAGATTAAACTAAATTTAGGTAAACTCGGAAGTCCTGCTGGGTCATTCTCTTGGGTCGTATTCGATCGCTGCCTTTGACTGTATAATATATATATACTGTATAATATATATATATATTTAGACCAGTCCACGCTTCTCGGCCTCCGTCTTGAAGCACATGCTGTACTTCTCGGCTGCCTCGCAGTGGTCGTCCGGCACGGCGATCGCCGCACAGATATCTCCGATCTCCAGGGCCATCTCGAGCTTGGCAGGATCACTGCCCGTGTATTGCTTAGCCTTCTCTCGGCCGGCTTCCACATCCAGTTTGCCATTGGCGCCCAACACCTTGAACTTCTTCATGACACAGGCGCGCAGGCACTTGCCCTCATAGGTTCCAGCGGGTTCGTGTTTCAACGCACTCTCGACTTCCGCATCGCCGGCGCCAACCTCAGCCTTGCACTGCTCGGCCATCTCCAGGAACTTGGCGATGGCTTCCTTCTCATCAAAGGCTCCAATCAGAGCGGCGCCCAGCAAGGTGACAAAGAGCACGGAGTAGACGAAACGCTGCATGTTGTTAACTTGGCTTATTGGCACACTAAACTGTTGTCGCTGATGGCTAAATGTTAGCTTTTTATAGCCAAACGCTGTAGGCTCTCAGCTGTGAAATTATATATTTCAAACTAAACAATATACATATATCTGTATATACTTAATTGTCCAAAATTTAATATGCTTAATTAAGCAGTAAGAGCTTTAATTATAAGTAGTCAGCGAGCAGCATAGCCCCGCAGCCAGTGCCACTCCCCCACACTCCCAGTCCCATTGCCAAGCAAAGCTTCTTCTATAAGTAACTGTTGGCCAATTTGTTCAGTGTGGCAGCCGCACAGCTTTCCTTTTGGGCGTACGTGACTCCTGGCGCCGACAACACAGCAAATCAACGCAGAGATTTTCCAGTTTCCGATGTGCCCACCCCTGGCGCCGGCCACGCTGCGTGCGAAATGTGCGCCATCATTTATTCAACTGATCCGAATATATGTTATTTGCTTGCACGGCCTAATCGATGGCAACATTAGCATGATTTAGAGGTTTGCTTATGATTCCTGCAGATAGCAGCGGAATTGGCAACAGTTGTTAACGCCTTTAACAAGATGTTATGTGTGCCTGGGCTTTATGTTGCATGCATGAAAGGCAAGACAAAAACATTTTGAGCTCAACTTCATTAAAAAAGTCTATATGAACTTAGAAAACGTCCATGGCAACATTTATGTTGATAGTAAAAATAGTTGGGAACATTAGATGTTCTGCTGGTACGGATGTTGATAAGCATGCTTAGCAACATTTAAAAATAAACTTAAGCCTTCATTGTGTTGCACAACATATGTTGGCAACATTGAAATGTGTACATACATAAAGTGAACTTCAGTAATGTTGCTAGCAACAATAGTGCGAAAAATACTTAAAGCAACTTGTCTAGCTACATTTAAGGAGCTTAAAAGCTTGAGAACATTTTATATTTGTAGCTAAAAATGTTGCGAGAGCAAAGTGAAGGCTCCGATCATCTGCCTAGCAACACAAGCTCGAGGCAACTTACTGTTGCTAAGCCTAACTGAAGTCTTTAATATTGCTAATGTTGCTAGTAAATATTGTATAAGTGTTGCAATGGCAGCTTATAACTAGCCAGAATAGCCTTCAACTATTAACATGTTGCCAAGCATGTTGCTAGCACCTTTTCAGCTTTGCTTATAACTACCATAGTCTTAAGAACATTTAGCCAGCAACAAAAGATGTCTAGGCAAGAGTCCTTGAAGCAGCTTCACGCTAAACAAATTGTTTTCAAGCACAGTGAGTGCTCACTATAAGCTTTTGCGCTTTGTATAAAGCCAACAAGGTCTTTAAATATGCGCATTTAATCATGCATTTGCTTTCATATACATATATGTATGTATGTATCTGTTTGTGAGCATGTTTGTATTTACATTTTGTTGTCTGCAGCACATGGCACGGGCACGGGCACGGCATGGCGTATATGTATCTATAGGTAACGCATTTCTCAGCTCGTTTAGTGGCTGCTCATTAAAATTTCAATAGCAGCAACAAAAACCACAAAACTTTTGCGCCGCCTGCAGCTGGTTGAAACTTGCCGAAACTGCTTTACGCACAGAGCGCAGCGCCAGCGTCGCCGTCGACGTCGCAGCTAACGCAGCTTTTATTTTGACGTTTTTTTTTTTTTGTTTCTTCGCCTCTCTTTCTCACTTGCTTGCTAACAGATATTTTTTTTCTGGCTCTTTAAAAGTTTTTGATTGGCTTTTTTGCCGCTCTTGAATGGAAACAAATTGGGTTAGGAAAGCAACGAAGAAGAACCAAAAGAAAACTGCATTTACCAACACTAGACTACAGCCAGCCCTATCTGAACTCATCAGCAAAGAAGTTTCACGAGTTTCAACACGTAATTTTTTTTTTTGCCTTTTACTTGGTTTGATAAGAACGTGTTGAGTGATTTGATAAATATTTGAGCAAAGCAAATGTTACGTGAAACAAGCTCTTAATCATGTTGCTGATACAGGGTAAAACATGGGCCACTCGAGCGTCACTAGAAAGGGATTAGGAGTAGTTTGATAAGGAAAATAGAGAACCAGAAAAATTTCGATAATAGTTTGAAAACAAAAAGTTTTGAAATTACATATATTAAAGTGTTAAAGATTAAAGCAATTTAAAGTTGAATGCAGCTTTTTTATTTATTTTTTTAAAATAATTTTTATTTTATTTTTTTAAATAATATTTTATATTTTTATATATTTTTATTAGTTTTTAACTTATTTTATTAAATTATTTTTCTTTTTATTTATTTTTACTCTTTAAATAAAAAGAAAAAATCTCAAGTTCCTTGTTATCTTATCTCTGCGCAAGCATTATCAAAACTATTTATTTAGCTAATTGAACTGCCTTTTAGCCACTTGTAATAGGGTTAAGCCAAATACAATAGTATTTCCATAATCTTAAGCCGGAATATTTTGCAGTCAAATGCAGACGGAAGTTACATTTAGCTTCCGATTGGCTTGGTGCTCAGAAATGCTCAAGAGTGCGCGGACAGAGCATTAGCAGTGCAGTGAGTGCATATACACATTGTGCACGCTGTGAGCATAGTAGATTGTGCATGTATGTATTTGTGAGCAATTGACACACGCCATTGGCCCTGATGCACTTGCTGAGGCTCCAGTGAGCGAGAGCTAAATATAAGTTACGTGCTCTGCACTGAGTTTGTGTTAGTGTGTGTGTGTGTGCAGGCGATTTAGTTGAGCGTCTGATCTAAATTTCATGCAGAAGAGTAAGCAAACACGAAAGAATACACGAATGCATGCATGAATGTATGTGTGAACTCTGCAGCGAAGTTTGGCCGAGCTCGATCTAAAATATGAGTAAAAGAACAGCAAGAGAGAATGAGTATATATGTGCTCACTCAGCTGCAGACATATTTGCATTTGTGCACTCCCGCCATCAGCTACTAATGCGAGCAGTGACCGCCTGATCTAAATTATGTGCAAGAGGAGAGCAAGAGAGAGTGACAATGAGTGAGAGAGATGTGCACACTCAGCCGCAAGCAAGCATATGTGTATGTGTGCAAGCGAGCGTTTGAGTCGGTGAGTGCTTGATCTGAAATATGCGGAGAAGGAAAGCAAAACAGAATTTGCAAATACCTCTGCGAGCACTTAACTGCTTGCTTGCATGTATGTATGTATGAGTGAACGCTGATCATTTGCGCAGGCTGCAACTGAGGCTAGGCAGAGCGCAAGAGTGCAGGCAAGGCGATAATGCATGCATGCATGTATGTGTGCACACTCAGCACTGTTGCTTCGCAGAGCGCGAGAGTAAAATGCTTGATCTAAAAACTGTGTAAAGGGGAAGCAAGAGCGTATGCTTGCATGTGTGCGTTGCCGTTGCTTTAATAAGCGTAATGTGAGCAGCGAGTGAAATGTAATGTAAATGTATTAGTGTGAGCGCTAGGTCAGCCTGCGCGCAAGCGAAGTCGAACAATTTAGTTAGTGGAAGACACTTGAGCTGATCGGACGCATTTTGCTGGGTGCTTGTGATAAACCATTTTGAGAGGATATATATAGCAATATGGATTGCTGCTAGGGCTTATGCAGCACTAATAGCTCGCTTTTAAGGGAGTAAAATTACGTAATATTAACAAATATTTAAGTCCACAAAGTTATATTATAAATCAGTATAATATTGTTTTATTTGATAACTAAATACAAGCTGCATTTAATACGATGTCTCTCTGTAGCCACTTTTCAACTTGACAATTTAGCTCAACCGCCTCAACAACTGTTGCTTTTGCAGGCAATTTCCGACAGCTTCACTTTACGCTTGTTGCCCCGAGAAGCTTTTGATACTTGAATAAAGAGCCAAGTTAATCAAATTAGCGGTTGGCTGGAGCACTCAAGAAATACCAGCAGGCATTCCATTTTTTTATTTTTTACTTTTTTCCGCAATGTCCCACAATATTTGGGCAACAAACCGCCAGCTAACTCGACTAAGCAGCAAGAGGCAATTCGTTTGCTATTAGGGTTGGTCGAAGCTGATTTTCGTACACCTACACCACACGCCCACTTGCCAGCCCCGGGCACGTTAAATGATGTTCATCGTGCTGTGCGAGAAAAAGTCGTCGAGCCTTGAACAGCGAACAGCTGCTCAAGCAACTACAGGCCCCAAAAGCACCCACTAAAACCCACTCTCTCTCGCTGTCTATATCCTCTCTCTCTCTCTCTCTCTTTCTCACTCTCTATATCCCTCTCTCTCTTTCTCTCTCTTTCTCACTCTTTCGCATTTTGCTGCGTACAGAGAGATTCTATTAAGCGTTATTTGACCTCAATTCAGACATAACTAAGCATTGTATCCGCTTCCCGATGTTGACTGAGCCAACAGGCAACAGAATTTCAAATTTACATTTGCTTTGGGGCTTCATTTATCACAATTATCAAAGGGCCCTGTCAAGGGAAGGGAGGCGTGGCATGTGCAGCCTATTTGATAGCTGCATCATTTATAAGCTCAGCCAAGAGCTGGAAGTTATATGTACATATATCGCCTATGCAGGCAGCCAGCTGATAGGCTGACAAATGAGCCCACCACACAGCAAATAGTCAATTTTACACTTTAAAGACAACAAAAATGCAAAATGAAAAATCAATAGGAAAAATATGCATGGAAAACAGAATGAAAAACTCTTGGATAAACAACAATTAAGTGCGGTATCTGATTGAATATCAAATCTGGAGGGAAATTTCCATTCAAATTGCCAGAGAATTTTTTACGGAGAGTGCAGAAATTTATTAAATAATATATAATATATTTAAATAGCATTGAATTTATTAAATAAAATATAATCCTTATCAAATTTAAAAACAAAACAAAAAATAATAATACATAATATTTAATTTATAAAATCAAATTTAATACATCATAATTTATACATAAGTGTAAGAAGTAAATTAATAAAATAAATATAATAAAATATACAATTTATAAAATAAATATAATAAAATATAATTTTTAAAATATGTATAATAATGTATAATTTCTAAAGTAAATATAATAAAATCATTATAAAATAAAATATATAATAATTTAAATATACATATATTCATATTTTTTATTTTAATATAATAATTATGGAAATTATTTGAGATTTTCATCTCTAAACCTTAATAACGAACGCTAAAACTAGGTAAAAACTTCGTTATCTTCGTACAATGCTTTCAAAACATAAATAAATTAATAAAATATATATTTGTTTAAATTTACATCTATAATTATTAATTTAATGATATTCAACTTTCATCCTAAGAGAACCATAACAATTCAAATATTTTAAGATGATAAAACTAGGTTAAAAATTCTTTATCTGCATAGAATGCTTGCAAAACTTAAGTACATTTTTTATCTATATATATTAAAATTTTTCCAATTTAGAATTTTAAACTTACATCCTAAGGTCCAAAGTTTGCAATTCTAAATTATTCCATCTCCAATTCACTTTGCCTCCTTTTCCGTAATATTTAAACGCATAAAAAAGCTCGTGAAATGAACCGGAAACGGAAAAAGGACAAGTTTGAAAGATGAGAAAGCAGCTCAAATATGATGGCCTTTCAAAAGAAATGTAGCCCGAGTGCCTGTCGACTTTTATGACAGCCTTTTGAAATCCAGTAGCCATCTCTCTCTCTCTCTCTCTCTCTCTCTCTCTCTTGTCTCTCTCTCTCTTACATTTGTGGACATTATTCAACAGTAAATGAGTCATTCATGGCAAGGCGCTGCATAAGTATGCAACATAAAACTCCGCCTCTTGCAATTTGAATCAATTTAGCGAAATTCTCGTTTTTACTTTAGAAAAGCACGTGCCGATGTGTTTGACAGCATCTTGAGCTGCCACCTGAGCCAGACATGAGGTGTGGGTGGATGAGAGAAAAAATGCCAGCAAGCTTGAAGAGCCAGGCAACAGGCTGCTGCTGCTACTCGTGCTGCTCGGTCCTTTAAAAGTCATAAAACAAAGCAACTCGACGCAAAGCACAACAGACACAGGAAACGACAGACACACGGAGAGCGTGAGAATAAAACAAGGGCAACAATATAGTAAAAAGAGAGCAACGGCTGCAGAGGCAGCACAAAAAGCAAAGCGATAAATTGAATACGCTGCACGTTAAGCTTTTGGGAAGCTGAAGCAGAGACTCTGGCCCTCAGCCCGGGCCAGGTGTACATGACTAAATACGTGTACATCAAACACATACACACAGATACATGCATATATGCTATACACACACACACACACATCCACACCCCCACACAAAGCTGGCTTACAAAGTTTTTATGCTCCTGTTTTCATGACCTCTTTGATTGTAGCGCATTGAGGCAGCCGCAGCATTAGTTGAGTTTATATAAAAAGCAATAACAACAAAACTTTCACTTTGCACAAAAAAGCAAAACAAGAGCCAGAGAATGTTTTAATTTAGCCCACATTAACAGAGCTTTTCGGGCTAACGAAAATATAAATATTTTCTTTAAATTTGTTTAGGCGATTTATAGAGATATTTTAACGGCAGATATGTTAATTTGGAAAGGGTTTTGATTAAGTATACACCTAGACCTCGTTTTGCGTCGTTTCAATTTGCCCGACGCAAAGCGAGGTCTACGTGTATACATTTATATAATTATTTAAAAAAAATAAAGAATTTATATATATTTGTTTTAAATATACTAAATTAAAATCCATTACAAATTATCATATCCGCACCGAAAATGTTTTTGAAAAATCAATTTTATAAAAATTTAATAATTAAATATATATTTATATTTTATATATTCCCCTTTTACAACCAACATAATTCCCCAGAATTATCTGCAAATTAATAATGCCAAATAGTTTATTTTATATTTCATTCCCTTGAGTGTTATATTCCATGAATGCCGCTAATGATAAAACCCATTTGCTGTTGTTCTACTTTAGCACACGTCGCTAGCTTGAGCACTGTTCTTAACTCATTTAAATTCAGCTGCCTTGACTAGCACAACACCCACACTCGCACACACACACACATATGCTTAACAATACAGGCAAACAGTTGTTCGTCCTTGAATACACTTTGGCTAATTTGCGTTGCGTGCCTTAGGGCCAACCTCTTGACTTGTTCATTTGTTATGTAACTTGAACTTGCTGAACTTCTTGACAATGCTTTCATTTTTACATTTTTTAAATAGAGCATATATGTATATATGTGTGTGTATGTATATGTATATTTATATGCATAGTTTTAGCCAATTTATATGCTAAACAGTGAGAGGAGCAGCGAAGCAGCCAATAAGCGCAAGTAAATGTTATGCAAATTGTCGACACACACACACACACACACACATATATACACACACATATTCCATTCAAACACATTAAAATTGAGTCTGTACTCTACTATTTGTTCTTCTGCTTGCTTGGCAGCAAACACCCACACCTACACACCCACACCCACACCCACACCGTGCACACATCACGTTTTCCTGTTGCTTCTCTTGAGTGAAATTGCTTTAGCCATGATAGCAATACGGTTTACGCCTCTGTGGCAAGCAAAAGTATATATCAAAAGTACGAGCAAAGGGGGAAAGCAAAGCAGAAGTCACAGCCAGATTTCGTCTTCGAGTACAAATCGAGTGTTGCCTACTTTCCAGCGCCCGTTGCAATTTTCGCTTGCCTACGTCTGTGTGTGGGTGTTTGCTCGGTAAATCACAGTCTGTATGTGTGTGTGTGTGTGTGTGTGTGTGTGTGTGTGTGTATGTTTGTGTGCTTGTGTGTATACGCACATGTGACACACTGAGCAGCACGCGAAAAAAAGGGATGTGCCGAGGTCAGTTGATTGCCCTTGTGGCCTCTCTATGGTAATACCCGTACCGCGCTGCCAGTGTTTGCGTGGGGTATATACGACTTGTTGTGTTTGAAAATAATAAAAAAAAAAATTTTTAATTTATGCGCACTATTTTTAGAAGAATCGTTAAAAATACACGTTAAAGTTATAGTAAAGATATTAAAAAATATCTAGCTAATATATGGCTATTTAGTTTTTTGAAATAAAACAACAATATATTTAAGATAGTCCTTTGATAAACTCATAAATAAACATTTTATGTTCTTGAGAACATTTATAATCTGATATATTTAACAATTTTAAAGGTTTTATATTGCATATTTTATAAATATTTTTAAAATATATTTTATATATACATATATATATATTTTTTAATATCTTTTGTATTTATATTTTTATATATTTTGAAAAAAATATATTTAAAATTTTTTACATTTTTAAATGTTTGTGAATTTATTTAATCTGATAATATAACACTCAACATATTGCTCACACTCTGTAAAATTCATATTATTCCTTAGTTCGGGTATTTCATTAGTCTAGCAATTCGCCCCGCCTACTTTATGGCATGTCTTTTTGGCTGTGATTTGGTGAGTCAAGTGTGAATTTAATGCTTTAACACTTAACCGACAGCTAAACGACATAATTGCCCTGAAAATTGCTCCACTGTTCATGCATTAAGCAAATGCCTTGCCCAAAACTCTTGACTAGGGATTTTATTTTTATGAGCTGAACAACGTTCGCGTACGTGTGTGTACTACACATGTACTTGCACACACACACACATATACACATATGCTTATATTTAACTGATGTGCGGCGAGCGCTGCCTAAATGGCAAAGTAATCCCTTGTGGCATATGTTTTATACCTCGCTGTTAGCATGCAACGGGTTAATTGATAACTGCAATTTAATTACGGCTTGAGTATTAGCTTTATCTAGACTAATTTGGTTATTTTTCATCATATTGATGAGTGTTTGTGTAGAGATTAAAATCCATAGAAAAAATACTTGAATGAATACATATGTATATTATTAGTCCGATTTAATAAAATAAAAAATAATATATAACAAAAATTATATATAAATAAGAAATATATACTTAAATAATAAAAATAAGTAAAATCAAATTTTCAAATGAATATTATACATATATTTCTCAATATACTTAAATACTAATATTCCAAAATATTTAATATTTTAATATTTTTTCCTTCATTTATTTTAAAATAAATTTTCAAATGTTAAATCATTTTCAATTTAATATTATATTATTTTAATATTTAAAATTTATATATATATATATATATATATATATATATATATATATATTTTTAATATATATATATATATATATATATATATATACATATATATATTTAAATACATATAGTTAACTGCTACTACTCTCATAATATTCTCTTTAAAGCCTTTTCCCTTGATATATTTTAAACAATTCTATTTGACTTACCCAACACTAAATTTCTCCATACGGTATTGCCTGCTCGTAACGTAAGCAGCACTAAATTATACATACGATATTCACTGCTTGTCAACAACACGTGTATTTGCATAGCGCAGGCATGCCAGAAAGCGACACACACACACTCGCAACCGTTGCGATTGCTCTGAGAGTAGCTGTAAAATAATTGCACACTTTGGGTTAGCGACAACACTGACGATAATGATAATTATGATGACATTTACGAGCTCTGTTTGACCTGTGCAAGTGTTAGGCATTTATGTACATACAAACATACATACATACATATGTATGTGTGCTCTTTTAGCTGTCGACTTTCACTTTTAAGCGTAATTATAACACACAGTGCAAAGGCCAAAGTGCTGAGCAAGCTAACGACACCCAAAGTGCCGCTATAATGCGTCGTTTATGCACTTCAGCACAGGCAAACACACGCACACTACGAACTTTGCATAAGAGGGAGACAACAAGCACACATATGTATGTGCGCACATATTTACGCACACGGCTGCGTTGACGCGACGCGTGAAACTATGCAACGGTAAATTAACGACAGCTGAGGCCATGGCAAAACTTATTTTAGTTTGACAGCAGCAGCATGAAAAAAGAACACTCGTGCGCACTCACAATAATATGGTTAGTCAAAAATGTCGAACTACCCGAAAATGGCTCACATTTGCGTTAGTTGAATACACTAATGGCCCCCAAAGTGCGGCCAAAATGCGTTCATTACGCACTTTAGCACTCACGTTCACACACAATTTACACAAGCAAAAAAATAGCACAACTGCGTTGGCGCGCCTGCATATGCCGTGTGCAGCATTGAGTAAACGACAACTGCACGCTATACAAAACTTAGTTAAGTTTCGCATTTCCATAAAATTCACTAAATCACATGCGCATCTACTCGCCCGCACCTCAAAAAAAGACTAGCTCATAAATGCAACTGACCTAACTGTTTATGGATCAGTTTTGCGTTCGCAGTGCTGCCTAATTGGTAAAGCAATTTCAAATTCTTCTTTCTCCTTAAATTTCGTAATTTGACCAGTGCTGCGGATTTGGCTTTTTAGCCGTCAGCTCTTGCTGAATGCGATGAAAATTGTCATATAGCGGCAGACAGAAATTATAGCTAGATTGAATCATAGAGGTGAGTTTCTTATCGTGAGCAAACTGTTGTTTAGCTATTTCTGGCTTTTTTTGCCTTTCTTGATCTGTCTTGTCGAAGAATAGTTGGCAACACTGAACTTGACATTCCAGCGTCGCCTCATCGTTCTTAATGACACAAGGGTGGCAGCTTCTCCTTTCAATTTAAAACTGCTTTTTTTTCATGCTTCTCTTTGATACATGCAGCAAAATCTTAAATGAATATTGCAAAAGAGGTCGACGTATAAGCACACACACACTGGCGCGGACGGCCATGCGTAAAGCCATTTATGCCCTTGTTGCTTGTTAAATGCAATTTTAATGCAATTCGCATGGCTTCATTCGCAAAGAGGTTGGCTCTGCATGGGGCTGCGATTGCTGTGTGGCTTTCGTTTTATTTTTTAAAAGCTCGACACCTTTCAGCTTTTCACCTTTTTAATTAGCGTTGCGAGTGGAAAGACAAATTTTATAACAGTTATAGTATGCAGGCGAGAAATTGTGTGAATATTTATGTTTTAAGAGGTTGCGTTTCTGAATATCTCTGGGAATTGAATAAGCAAAGCAAATAAATAATAAATATATAAATATTTAATTAATTGGTTTTCATATGAGTGAAAGCTTATAATATTTATATTTAGGTTAAATAAAAAATAATTATAAAAAATATATACACAAATTTAAAATTGAATATATAAAAGAAATATATATAAATAATTTAATAAATGAGATTTAATAAATAATTTTAAATATGTGCTAAAAATATATTAAATTGTACTAAAAAAAAAAATAAAAGAATATTTTTATAGAAAACAGACAAAATATAAACAAAATTTTGAAATAAACATATAATATAATATATTTGCTTAAATTTCAATTATAAATAATAATAATGTATTTAATTTTTAATAAAATATTTATAAATTTAAAAACTAAAATTTATTTGAAGTTAAATCAAATAAAATAAATGTGTTAAAATATGTATTATATTTAAGCAGTATTATTTATTAAAAATTTAGCATTCTATAAAATAAAAATATAAAATAAATAAAAAAATGATATAAAACTGATGTGAAAAAAAAACAAAATGAAAAATAAATAAATATTTAAAATTTATATATATAAAAAATTTAATTTATTTTTTTTTAATTTATATATAAAAAATAATAAAAATACAGTAGGAAAATGAAAGAAGCGCAATCAAATGTACTCAAATTGTATATATATATTTTTAAGTTCTCGTTAATTAAATTATACATTTAATTATTATCTAATTTAACCTTCGACCAAGTCCTCATAGCCCATAATTTGATTTTTTAATGAGTCTCATTTTTGCAACTGAAATTTAGATCATGTGCTAAGCGATGCATTGAGCTAGTTATTATTTTAGTCTTAGCATGCGAGCAATAAGTACTTATTAGGTTAATATTATGTTTTATTCTCCCATATTCAATGACTATAAACTCTATTATTCTTCTTCTTCTTTTTTTTTCATTTATTTGCATATATGTAAACACCTTTGTCCACCTGTGTTTTGATTTTCAACAATGAATAATTTGTCACCACACGAAAACAACAACAAAACAATACTGGAACTTAATAATACATCAAACACGACAACAACAACAACAACAACAAACACAATCATCGTGCTAAAGGTCAACTGGCGGTGGGCAGTTGGCGCACACGCTTCGGACGTCTATCCAATAAGGTGGGCGAAGTGGATCCAACGGGCACATTTTGTGCGGTGCCCGATGAGTGGCTCAAAAAGAAACTTGGTAAAAAAAAAAATACTAAATAAAGAGTTAAAATTAAGATTAATATGAAAAGAAAAATATATGAAAAGAAACCGCAACAAAATTGTATTTCAAGTGGAAAACTTACCGAATTTTATATTTTTCTTTCTTTCTTCATTCACAGTCGAGGCGGCGGAACCACCAACGGCTCGCCAATTGTATAGCAGTAAGTAGAGCTTATTTATATATACATATCTGCCATATATTTTATATATATATTTTTTCTTCATTTTCCGTTTCTTTTCACAGTTTTCTTTGTGAATGCAGTGCCATTTGTAGCATTTGGCTTTTTGGACAATTTTATTATGATTATGGCCGTAAGTAGTTAACGGATATGGCTCTCCTTTTTTTATAAAAAAAAAAAAATTTTTTTTTTCATTTTTTCTTTTTTTTTTTTTTTTTTTTTTTTTTTTTTTTTTTTTTTTTTTTTTTTTTTTTTTTTTTTTTTTTTTTTTTTTTTTTTTTTATTTTTTTTTTTTTTTTTTTTTTTTTTTTTTTTTTTTTTTTTTTTTTTTTTTTTTTTTTTTTTTTTTTTTTTTTTTTTTTTTTTTTTTTTTTTTTTTTTTTTTTTTTTTTTTTTTTTTTTTTTTTTTTTTTTTTTTTTTTTTTTTGTTTAATATATATATTTTTTTTTTTTTTATATATTTTTTATATTTTTTATAAAAATATAAAAATATATATTTTTTTTGATGGTAATTATATTTTAATTTTTAATTTTTTTTGTTGTTTTAATAATAATTAGTTGTTTTTTTTTTTTTTATTTTATATTTTTTTTTTTTTTTTTTTTTTTTTTTTTTTTTTATATATATATTTTTTGATATTAATTTCAATTCATTTATTATTAGTTTATTTGATATATCTTGAAATAGGAATAATCTATTGTAATTTTCTAGGGCGAATATATCGAAAGCTCTTTGGGTCACTTTATTACCGTATCTACGATGGCCGCTGCCGGGTTGGGCAATACCATAAGTGATATTATGGGCATCACGATGGCCACCTATGTGGAGGAGGGATGTCAGATGTTGGGCCTGAAGCAGCCGCGAATGACGCCCGCACAATTCGAACTAAAATCGAGCAAACGAACGGCCAGCTGGGTGAGCAATGAGCGATATAATATATTATAGAAATTTAGATTGAGTGAAGAACCAAGGCAAGGTATCTGCTAGTCTGTCAGTGCCGACAAAATCAGTTTTATATATTAATTAAATTTCATACTCTTTCTCAGGGCCGCATCATTGGCATCACAGCTGGTTGTCTGATCGGCATGTGTCCCTTGTGGATAATGAACGACGAATCAAAAACTGTCGCAGAGGACTAACTTGGCAATGTGCAGTGTAAATGTCTTAAATGGTGTATATGGTCAATTTGAATAGAATGGGTTAGACCTCTGCCCGAACTCACAGAATTTCAGTTGCTTTTGTGTTGGTATGTGTTTCAAATCTGGATTGCCACAACTTTGGAGAGGTTTAAAGCTAAGACGATGCCTTGCATAGTCTTTACTTAGTCGAAACGAACTAAAGTGACACTCAATGTACCTACTAACTAAATACTATTTAAGATGAAATGTGTTTTGTAGTTAACTAGGCTTTAAAATTATGTACTTTCTGACTGCACTTTATAAAAACTAGAAAAGAAAAGAGAAACCCAGAAAAACTCAACTTAACTTAAGCAATTTATTTTTATACCCTGAACCCATTGAAAATGGGAAAAAAGGGTATAATGGTTTTGTGAAAATGTATGTAACAGGCAGAAGGAGGCGTGGCAGACCCCATAAAGTATATATATTCTTGATCAGGGAGAGAAGCCGAGTCGATTTAGCCCTGTCCGTCTGTCTGTCTGTCCGTCTGTCCGTCTGTCCGTCTGTCCGTATGTTTGAACGCGTCGATCTCAGAAGATATAAGAGCTAGAGACTTCAAATTTTTTTTGGAAGTCCGTGTATTGTACGATTCGATCGAGTTTGTTTCAAATATTCGATAACTATAATCGTTTTAATGTTATCGATTAAAAACCGATATCTTCATTTAGTTATAAAATTCTATTTAATTCATCTTTCTAGCTAGAGTCTTCAAATTTTGCATTTAGTGTTATTTGAGCCTTCTGCAATTTCGGTTTTTGTTAAATTTTGGATGCCACGCCCTCAAATTGCCCCTTCGCCTCAAATTGCTAAATCACGCATTTCAAGTACTAGAGACTTGTGCTTGGGCACATACACACATATGAATGTCATGATCACGCCCCACAAATTTGATCAAAATCGTTCGACTAGAAAAAAAGTTATTAAACATTTAATATCTCATATTATCGGCGTCTTGCAGCAGCAGCGAAGCTGATGAGTCATAATGCACAGTTAGCAGATTGTGTGTTGGTGCGTGCGTCTGTGTGTGTGTATGTATTGTTGCTACATATGTACATACATATAAAAGTAACGGAGAATGTTAGCGGCTCTTAGGAATCGCAGTTCTTCGCAGGGTTCAGGGGATCTCTTTGTCGAGCAGTCTCGACTAGAGCACTCTTACTTGTTCATTTTCGTTCGGATTGAAATTTAAAACTTACAAATATTTTACAAATTCTATGAAACTGACAACGTGTTGTAGCTGCAAAAGGTCCAAGAAAAAGCAAATCGAAAACTAACAAAATCAAAAATAGCAAATTTTTGTAGAGAATTATATTATGGCCAAATCATTGGTCATCCATTAAAGATTAGCCAAAACACCTTAAACTGAAAACTTAATATTAATATAAAGCCTGCCGAGTAGTAAATTAATATTAATATTATTATTTACATCCTTTTTACGCCCTTCACTCGCCACACTGTAAAGTGCCTACGAATTGCTTTAACTATGCACCTCACTTCTTGAAGCTATTCCAAAACCATTTGATTCGAAAACAAACGAAAACGAAAATCGGCTTTAAATAGATTGAAATAGCATATTAAATAAAAATCAGTAGCAAGCAATTAAAAAAACAAAAACATTATGTACAATATCAAAGTCCAAATTGTAGAGAGCTTAACAAGTAATAAAATATATCAAATTGAAGAAAAACATCAAATCTTGTTTGAATTCAGCTAAAGATCGCCCTTCTATGTGATTTTCACTGAAAGGAGTTTCGTAGTTATTCTCTAAAGATATTTGAATTTCCGTTTAAATATTAATTTTCATTTTTATTGCTACTCATTTCAAAGAAGTTCGCCGTTCTATGCGATTTTCATTGTTCGATGTTACCCAATTTTTACCCAAAGATCTTCTATAATCTATAATCATGTTTCCAATTCGTAAAGATCTTCTATTTTTCCCTCTTTAATCTATAAGATTTGTCTTTTATTTATTATTGCCATTAGTTTCTGTGACGTTCACCGTTCTATGCGATTTTCATTTCGAGTAGTCTCAGAATTCTTACCTAAAACTCTTCTATTTCTAACATATTTTCTTTTTCAACTTTATATATAAGAAACCTTTCGTTTTAATTGCTTTTCATTTCAATAGACCCCTGCAATGCGATTCTCAAGATCTTAAGTTATACTTAACTACAAAATTTCCTTTTATATTAAATCCCTACTTTATATTAATTTCTACTTATTTTGCAGTTTCAAATATAAACTTTATTTTAGTTACTTTTCATTTATTTGGGTATACTCTCACATTGGGAAACGAGTATATTGGATCTTTAGCTATTTCCATTTAGTGGAATTCGAACGAGTGTTACACAGTCGATTACAACGATTTGAATTATTACTATTAATATTATTAATGTTGAAAAAATATAATTTATTCGTAGTCAAAATTGATGTTTTTGACACTATTGCAAGAATTGCTCTCACGCTTATGAATCAATGTAAAACTGAACAAATAATGTTCACAATAAAAAAATGAGAGCGGAAGGGGAAAATTGTAGCTCGTACTTTAGATGAATTTTGGCCACAACTCCGGCCAACGCACCAAGAACGACGGATGAGAGATCGCTTCGCTGAGGACTTGCCAAAATACGGATGTGTTCTTAGTCTCACTCCAATTCCAGTCCTTGATCAGATCTCGCTGCTCACTATACTGCGACTTGATGTTCAGCCAGTGTTCGGTGTTGTCTTGCTGCTTGGTCGCATATTCCATACGATAATTGGGCGGCAACAGGGGATTTGGGGGTCGCTCCTCGCGCTGCCTGCGCTGCATGGCAATCAGTCTTTCCTCGTCGCAATATTGTTGCTCCAGTTTCATCAGTTCAGCTTCCACGTTCAAAGCATTGCAACTGTCATTGGGTGGTGCATCGTGAATTGCTAGCTCAACGGGCGCAGCTTCTGTCGCATTGGGCGTAACAATGGGCGTGACCGGATTGAGCGTTGTGTTGACCGTTGCTGTGGCATTCGCTGTGTCGGCGCGTCGATGCCATAATGTGCCCGGCAGTTGGCTAGCGATGAAGAATGCGCCCGCAATCGTAAACACGCTTGCCGCATAGCTCAGGGCCAGCACAGCCAGATTATTTAGCAGAAATTTCATTAGTGTAAAGCTGGGCAATAGCTGCATCAGTTCACTGTAGGTTAGCCAGCCGCGCCGCAAGCCCTCCCGCTGTGCCAGCGTACGCTCCACGCTGCTCAGCTTCTCAAAGAATTGCTCGTTCGATATGTATATCTTCCAGTCCTACCAGGGGACAAGTATCAATTAGTAAGCCGAAGTTTATATATGTAGAAATATGCATGCACTTACTATGGCTGTTAGAAACTCGAGTTCCAGTTGTTTCAGTTTGTCTTCGGTCATGTTGCCCTCCTTTGCCCAATCCTCCAAGTAGAAACGCTCATCGTGGCCGGCATAGAATTTCGTTGAAATCATCTGTAAGCCAAAAGCACAAAACAAAACAAGTTTATGAGTAACCAAGTGACGTCAGTGTCTCGTGTGTGCATGGCCAAAAGCCAAAAACAGAAAAATGCTATAAATAACAGAGAACTATATAAATATTTAATTTGTGCATGCAATGCAGCTATTCTCATTTCAAATTGAAATGCCCAACCACAATAATAATCATATTATATACTCATTATGGGCAAATATTCACTAGTAATAGTTGTGACGTCACAGCTCTTTGCATGACCAAAGGCCAAAAAGAGGTGCTATTATATATACATATGTATGTATATATAAGAAACAGTTATATGTACAATTATGCATGCTCTGCAGTCAATGCGACTTATCAGTTCTAGCTGTCCTCATTTAGTTTTAAATAAATGCCAAGCAACAAAAACAACGATCACGCAAACACATGCTCAACTTATTTACTCATTATAGGCAGCCAGTGTTGTCAATTTGGCTGTTTTCCCGACTGTTCTGCTGATTTAGCTGGAATTATAGCTGCTTTAATCATTGAATGGCTATTTTTTCTGCATTTTATAATTGTTCTTTAGCTATTAATTGGCTTTTTCTTTTGACTAGTTGATCTGAAGAAGAGATGGCAACACTGTAGCCTACGCTGTTTTAGAACGCTTTTTACTGCATATACGTGTGCGTGTGCGTGAGCTTTGCTTGTGTTTGTGTTTGCGTTTTCAGCGATTGTGCGCACATACAATTATACATACAAGTTATTGCGCGAAAGGTGGGTTATCAATCAACAGGTTTTTTGCCACGAACTGAGAACAAGCTCACTTACCAATGACACAACGAACAGCTCCTGTGGCGTGATTCTGTACCCATAGCCCGGATCCATATTATTCAGGCGATCCAAGTAGATGAGCGCCATTATTAGAGAGCATGGGGTTGCATGGGTTTTGCCAGCCGCAATCGAGCTCAAGCGATGCAGTGAGTGGCCGCGATGTGGCTCTGAGAACAGATCGGCGGCATACTCCGCAAATGGCATGGAAACTTCCATATCCGCCTCGGTCGTGTCCACGCCTCCATAGTAAAGCGTTTTTCGTATACGATTTATAAACTCACCGTGCTGCATCACCTGTGTATAGTAAATGCAGTTAGCAATGCATATTGTGCGTGAGCAATATCGACAATTGCTCTAATTACCTTTTTAGGCGCAGATGCGACGAATTTACTTCGCCCCATTGGAATAAAAATTGTTCTGCGTCTTTAGTGTGCAAGTGAAATGCTTGCGGAGCGAACTGTCAACGTTGCCAGATCGACTAAAACCAACTGTTTGGTCATAGAGCTGAGACACAGCAGGGTTGTCAAGAGCAGTACAAGCCACAAAGAAAAATGGAATTTTAACTCCCCGCTTTAGTGTTATTGTCGAAAAGAAAAATAAATTTTGAATTCTGATTTGTGTACATTGTTACTGCTCCTCTAGAATCTGTCAAGAAATTAAAATGAACACTATTTTGTTAGCCATTTGCTAATGCTTGGACTACGACTTGCCATTCACATGTTGACGTTACAAAACATATGATTTCACAACACTCGCGTTTTTTTTTTTTTTTTTTTTTTTTTTGTAAAGAAACGCAAATCAAAAATAAGTTTTAAATTATGTCGCGATTCAGCGGTGCGCTGCAACTAACCGATTTGGACGACTTTATAACGCCATCACAGGTGAGCTAGTTAGGAGTTAAAAATTACAAAGAATTTAACAAACGAACTGCGTTTCAGGAGTGCATAAAGCCCGTGACAATAGATAAGACAAAGTCAAAAACTGGATCGAAAATAACTGTGCAAGCAGATGGCTACTACGAGGAATCAGAGGTGCATAATGTTAATAAATGAGTTTAAAATTTAATTACAAATATTTAATAATTCATAGAGCGGCAAGCAAAAGCTGCAGAAGGTCGAGATCACACTGCAAGATTGCCTCGCCTGCTCCGGCTGCATAACCTCCGCGGAAGGCGTGCTCATCACACAGCAGAGCCAGGAGGAGCTGCTCAAAGTGTTGCGCGAAAACGAAAATCTTAAGGCCGCCGGCGACAGTGATCAAGTGCGGACAATTGTCTTCACAATTGCCATGCAGCCGCTGTTAAGTCTAGCGCATCGCTTCGAGCTCGGCGTGGAGGAGGCGGCGCGTCATTTGTCTGGCTATCTGCGGCAGCTGGGCGCGGACTATGTGCTGTGCACAAAGGTTGCTGACGATCTGGCGCTGTTGGAGTGCCGGCAGGAGTTCGTGGAGCGATACCGCGACAATGCCGAGCTCAGCATGCTGAGTTCCTCGTGCCCCGGTTGGGTGTGCTATGCGGAGAAGACCCATGGCAATTTCATATTGCCCCACATTGCCACCACTCGCTCGCCGCAACAGATTATGGGCGTGCTGGTCAAACAGAGGCTGGCCGACAAACTGGGCGTGCCCGGCTCGCGGATCTATCATGTCACAATCATGCCCTGCTACGATAAGAAACTGGAGGCTTCGCGCGAGGATTTCTACAGTGAGGCGAATAGCTCCAGGGATGTGGACTGTGTGATTACCTCAAGTGAGTGAAGTGCGTACGCAGCTCGACCGCAAATTGTAATTTCGTCATTTCCAGTTGAAGTGGAGCAAATGCTCCAGACGGAGGAGCAAACGCTGCAGCAGTTCAAGCCCTCAGACATGGACTGGCCCTGGACTGATCAGCCGCCCGAGTCTATGGTATGGGCACACGAGTCCACCATGTCCGGCGGCTATGCGGAGCACATATACAAATATGCCGCCCGAGAGCTGTTCAACGAGCAGACACCCAACGAGCTCCAGTTCAAGACTCTGCGTAATCGAGACTTCACTGAAATCAGCTTGCAGAAGGATGGCAAGATCGTACTTAAGTTTGCCATTGCCAACGGCTTTCGGAATATACAGAATCTGGTGCAGAAGCTCAAGCGGGGCAAGGGGCCAGGCTATCATTTTGTTGAGGTGATGGCTTGCCCCTCAGGTTGCATCAATGGCGGCGCACAGGTGCGTCCCACGACGGGGCAGCATGTGCGCGAGCTGACCCAACAGCTGGAGGAGCTCTACAAACAGCTGCCGCGCTCCAATCCAGATAATCCCTATACCAAACATATATATTCCGATTTCCTGGATGGCACACAAACCGATAAATCCCAAAGCCTGCTCCATACCAACTACCATGCTGTGGAGAAACTGAGCACAGCTCTAAACATTAAATGGTAGCAAACTACATATATACATTTTGGATCAGAGTAGATATATGTAGGTATATATGTGTAAGGTGCAATTGTTATTAAAGTTTTACGGGGTTAATAACTAATAAAAAAATAAATATAACTAAAAAAATTTGTATTAGTTTTTTATTAATTTGTTTTGAATAGTTCAAATTTAAGTTTTATTTGAGCAAAAAATTGATTTGAAAATATTTACAAAAATATATTTCAAAATAAATATGGCCATAAAATTAAATGTATGTAAAATTATGAATTAAAATAATATTTAAATTAAATATAAATAATTTAGAATACAATAAAATTTAGATTTTCATATCGCCCACAGCAATTGTTATCGATAGCAGCACATTGTAGTCAGACATCGATAAGTCGATGCCTCGTCAGCATCCCTAAATACACGTAAACCTTTAGCCAAATCGCCGAAACAACATAATATGATATTAAAAGTATGTTTTGTGCTGCTGCCACTCGTAGCCGTCGCAAGTGCACTTGATGAACCGCAGAAGCTTAAGGATAAATCCACCAAATTGCCGCCCTGCAAAGCGTGCACAGTGCTCGTGGAATCGTTCAACTTGGGCCTGGAGCGCACCAAGCGAGGCAAACATGCCGGCGGAGACGCCGCCTGGGAGCAGGAGAAAATGCGAGCCTACAGGAATAGTGAAGTGCGCTTCGTCGAGATCCAAGAGCAGCTGTGCAGCGAGGTCAAGCGTGGACAGGATCACTGCCACATGCTGAGCAACGACCACGAGTCCCTGATCGAGGACTGGTTTACAAGCAAACAGGACGAGGAGCCCGACCTGCACGCCTGGCTGTGCATCGGCCAGCTGAACGTGTGCTGTCCAAGCAATACATTTGGACCCAACTGCCAGCCGTGCACAGACTGCAACAACAATGGTAGCAAAAATATATATAAATATATAATTTCAATATATATATTTATTTATTAATTATGCCATTTTCAAGGCAAGTGCAAGGGCAACGGCACGCGCAAGGGCAACGGACAGTGCCTCTGCGACAGTGGCTATGCGGGCATCAGCTGCAACGACTGCGATGAGCACTATTATGAATCCTTTCGTGATGCAACGAAGTTGCTCTGCACCCCTTGCCACGCCGCCTGCGGTGAGGGAGGCTGCACTGGCGCCGGTCCGAAGAGTTGCCGCAAGTGCAAGGACGGCTGGCGCATGGACACTGAAACGGGCTGCGTGGACATCAACGAGTGTGTGGATCAGCAGCAGCAGCGGGCCTGTCGCCCCCAGCAGTTCTGCGTGAACAACGAAGGCTCCTTCTCCTGCCTGGAATGCGATCGCTCTTGCGACGGGTGCGACGGCGACGGACCCGACATGTGCAAGAGCTGCGCCGATGGCTACCAGCTTAGGGATGGCAAGTGCCAAGGTGAGTGCGCATATCGACAACTCCAGCTTGACAACTATCACCACTATTTCTCTTGCAACGGGAACTGTTCGTTCACACAGATCTGTCCTCGCAGCAGCGTGATTCGTATGTGAACATAACACGGTTTCTCACCTACTTCGGCATGTGCGTGGCCACCTGTGTCATCTTCCAGAGCTCCACACACATCGCGTATATCGTTGGCGGCGCGGTGGCCATCTATATAGCCGCCTCCGAGTATTGGCTCAACTGGACAGCTCAAGGCGGCGCCCAAAAGCCAGAGATAGACACAAAGCAGCTCGAGGATTTGATCATGAAGTCGTTATAAGTCAAACAAAACAAAAGAAAAGAAAAGAGAAGAGAAGCCATTTGGAATGTTTGCTGATATATACGTTAATTTTATTCTATGAATAATTCGTAAATGAGCACTTGTCGCAGTATTTAAATTATGTTATATTTTTCCATTGTTTTTGTTTTGTTTGCAGTCGCGTTGCAAGCGGAAATCGATTCAGAGCCGGAAGCGGAAACGGAAGCTTTATTGCGCGAGGAACTGTAGCACGCACAAGTCACAGGTCACAACTTAGTCAAATTTAGTTTAATACAATTACCAAATTAGATTTCATTAAGAAATACCAAAATTGCCAAATTTCAAAAGTAAACACAAATTTTCATTTGTATGAGAAATTTCAAAGAAATAAAATTGTAGAGCTAAAATATATAGTTGGCCGTGGGAGCTGAATAATATAATAGACTTGGCAAGTATTTGTAATTATTATTCACAGCATTTTTTGCTGTAACGGAGAAGGCGCCAATTTGAAATTTGAGCAAGTGAAAGTATCGATACATAAAAAATGTTACCAGCAGCTGTTAAGTATTTAAAAGCCAATTTGAATTTTGTACTTTAATAAATAACAAAGCGTAAAGTGCTTACATTTAAAAAGTCTTGCATTAATTAAGCTAATTTTTTTTTTACATTTTTAATTTATGCATTAACATGTATCGATATTTGTGTTTACTTCGGCTGTTTTATACCTTTCCTGCCAGCTGAATATAAAGCTAGTAAAATAATCGATAAATCAACAGCTGTGATAAAATGTAAGCGCCAAATTTGAAAATATGATTCTGTACTCTAAAGGCAAATTTGTAAAATGCTTATATTTGTTATGAGTTTCATTACTATTTGATTACTATTTATGCTTAATGTTTTAAAAATTAGCTGCAATTCCGTTTGACGATCAACTTGTATGGTCAGTCCTAACGCAATATCCTGTGAGAGCATTGCGCATGTCCAACTCTCATCCATTGCCACAGTCAACAGCAGCGGCTGGAATTTTGGAATGCGGCATGTTACTGCAACAGCAACAGCAGGAGCAGCAGGAGCACCATTTTTGATATTTGTTTGTTCGTACCCGAGCTGCTTGGCCAGAAGGTCAAGCTCTGCTGGCCGAAAAATCAATTCAGTTTTGGCTAAAAAAAAAAACAAAAAAAATGTCACCAGTTTTGTCTTTTGCGTAAATACCCAAAACGTTGAGCAGTTTCGCCACACAAAATCAATAGTTTTTTTTTTGTTTGTGGCCCATATAGCATATAGGACAGGCAAGTAAGTAGGCTTTTGCGTAACCAGGCAAAGCACGTAAATTGTTTCGTTTTTTTTTTTATTTTTTTTTCAGGCTGAAAGTTATAATTGACGTAAAATTGAACACAAGTAACACTAAAATGTCGTCGCCGTCATCGTCGGCATTTACAACAACAACAATACAACAACGACAACAACAGCAACAACAAACATATGGCCTGACAGCGAGTGATGTTGCGACTGAATATCGCCCCTACAGCGGATCGGCTGGCATTATGGCCGCCATGACCAGCGAGCGACCGCAGCAGGATAGTCGCGAGATCCTCGAACGCGAAGACACTTTGGAGTACTTCATTAAGTTCCCAAAGCCAACGGCCGACAACGATTTCGTCCTAGTCAACGGCAACGACGAGCAGAACAACGTGCCCATTGTCATGCTGTTGGGCTGGGCGGGCTGCCAGGATCGTTACCTGATGAAATACTCGAAGATCTACGAGGAGAGGGGGTGAGTGCAGTGAGAGCTATGCCATTAGCCTCCGGTCGGGTATGCCCCGACTTGTAGATACCTTGTAGATACCCCAACCGATCGATATCTAGATTAGGTTTTTGAATCTTGCGAATCTAAACTAAAACTAGGAAATCCCTGGGTGCTTCAGCCACGTATTACTAATTTCCGCGCTTCTTAATGAATTTTCACAGCACAGCATGTTCTTCAATTCAGCACATAATGCAAACTTCTTTACTTATTGGCTATACTTAAACCTGAAAAGCGGTTTTCGAATTTTTTTAAGCCTATATCCAAAATATAACAAAAATCAAAATTGCATAAAATCAGCGTAAGACTAAATACAAAATCTGAGAGTTCTAGCTTTAAAAATGAGTGAGATATCCTGTAGTAGCTGCATTTCCTTAGGGTTTTTTTGATCGATAACGTAAAAACGCAAAAAGTTATCGATTTAAAAAATCAATAAGTTCCAACTGCGCGTGTTATAAAGGGAGCTACAAACACTAGCTCTTATAGCTCCTGAGATCAATGCTTTCAAACAGACGGACGAACGGGCGGATGGAGGGACAGACGTATAGTACTGAATAGACTCAACTCGTCTCCCTGACCAAGACTATATATGTATATACAAACTCAATATACACGGATAGCCCAATAATTTTCGAATCGAATTACCCTGGCAGTCTCATCACGGTTCGCTACACGGCGCCCGTGGACACGCTGTTCTGGAAGCGCAGCGAGATGATACCGATTGGCGAGAAGATTCTGAAGCTCATACAGGACATGAATTTCGATGCGCATCCTTTGATATTCCACATATTTTCGAACGGCGGCGCCTACCTCTATCAGCACATCAACTTGGCCGTGCGCAAGCACAAGTCCCCGCTGCAGGTGCGCGGCGTCATCTTCGATTCGGCGCCCGGCGAGCGTCGTATGCTGGGTCTATATCGCGCCATTACCGCCATCTATGGCAAGGAGAAGCGGTGCAACTGCATTACGGCTCTGGCCATAACACTGACCCTAAGCATTATGTGGTTTGTTGAGGTGAGCTAAGGAAGGGTAGGGAGAGGCGGCAGCCCCACGCGGCCCCCAGTTCAATTATCGAATATATATATATATATATATATATGTATATATACCTGTGTATATCGAATGACTTTTCGCAGGAGACTTTTGTGGCTTTTAAGAGTTTGTTCGTGAAGTCCATGCCGGTACATGCGAGTCCTTTCTGCGAGCTGAAGAACGAGACCAACAAATATCCTCAGCTGTTTCTATATTCGAAAAGTGATGTTGTCATACCATATCGCGATGTGGAGAAGTTCATACGGATGCGCCGCGATCAGGGCATCGATGTGTCCTCCGTCTGCTTCGAGGATGCGGAGCATGTCAAAATCTTTACCAAATATCCGACACAATATGTCCAAAGTGTGTGCAGCTTTATCAGGAGCTGTATGGACAACACTCTAACGGCCTATCATCTAGCAGGCGATGTCAGCGAAGCCTCCACGGAACAGCAACAGCAGCAGCAGCAGCAGCAGTTAAATTTGAAATACGATTAGATCGACTACAAAAAAAAAAAAACGATTTTTTGAAAATGCTAGGAACGCGCGCAGAGGATAACAACGCATCAAAACACGTATGTGATAGGCAGCACAACTATTATAAAACTAACTTACTTACTATTTGCAAAACACTACTCGATTGGGCAAAAATTGCAAAAATTTTAAACGTAACTATTGAAAAAAAAAACAAACAAACAAAATTTAATGCAGTTGACCGCTTGGCGCCCGCTGCCGCTTTAATGTAGAAACGAATTTAAGAGTTGCTCGTAACGTGTGCACTCTTATATTTTTCTCCCTCCCTCCCCCTACTTGGCAAAGTGCACATAAAACGAGCGCAAATAAAATAATTGATCATAAAAATTTTAAATCGCGCACGAGTTTAAATTTTCAAATTGCAATTTGTTTGTCGGATGACAGCTGACTGCTATAGAACTGACCAGGGTGCTGTGCACTTATCGTACTGTTGTGGCGCAATCGTTTATATTCGATAAGTTTTGGCGAGTCGCCATCTTGGAATGTGCAAAGAAGAAGAAGCGAACAAAAAGCAAGCGAAAAATCTTTAAGCGTATTTATTTAAATGCATAAATTGCATAAATCTATATATTTAAGACCAATCACACATATTTATTGCTCCATTCATCAATATAAAAGGAACCCCAGCTCAGCTGCCACGTTGCGTTTGCCCAAAAAGGCTTAGCCAAAAAAAAAAATCGAAATCTCCGACGGCCCGAAGGTATCACACACACACATACACACGCACACCGTACACCGTACACTCACATATACACAGTCCACCACATATTAGTGCAAGCAAAAAGAGGCAGAAGAAGCAAAGCCAGGCAGAGAGTGTTTTTCCATACATTTCGGTGAAGCTACTTGGATCCTAAGGTAAATAAAACAACGCCAGCAATCATCGCACGCTTAGGTGTGTATCCAAATAAATGGAAATAATTCTGCCGCCGCCAGCGCCACAAATGCCGCGGCACACGTCGAAACAACGGTGCACGCGCTAGTGTGCGTCTCTGCGTGTGTGTATGTGTGTGTTGGTGTTTGTGTTTGTGTGCGCAATTAATGCATATTTAACATTGATCCATTTATGTTGCAGACGCCGTTGCCGACTTCTGGTCAGGCACAAACAGCACACAGCAGCAACAGTGATTGTGTTGCGGGCAGGTGATATAACTAAAAAATCGCGACAGCTTGCAGCGGACTATGTCTGACTATTTGCGCCAGCAGAAACCACTAGAGCACACATAGCCATGGCTGCGACGAGAAAATTGCAAGGTAAGCACAATTCTCCATATATATATATATATATATATATATGTAGATATGTGTACATGTATGTATGTATTTCATATGATGTGCGTTCAAATGCTGATACTGTGAATATTATCGATATATCCCCCGATAGGCGAAATCGATCGATGTTTAAAAAAGGTAGGCGAGGGCGTGGAAACGTTTGAGGATATATGGAAAAAGGTACACAATGCTACAAATACCAACCAGAAGGTGAGCAATAAACACCATCTAAATCGGATATATATCACCTTTCAATCATATACTTATATGCATATCATAATTGCAGCAAAAACATCTCCAGGAAAAGTATGAGGCAGACCTTAAAAAGGAAATTAAGAAACTGCAA
The DNA here is from genome assembly GCA_035047545.1 of Drosophila paranaensis. Lineage (NCBI taxonomy): Eukaryota > Metazoa > Arthropoda > Insecta > Diptera > Drosophilidae > Drosophila > Drosophila paranaensis. The sequence continues at coordinate 2,002,746 of JAWNPL010000168.1, forward strand.
CGATTACGAGATCAAATCAAATCATGGATTGCATCCGCCGAGATTAAAGATAAAAGCACGCTGCTCGAGCATCGAAGGCTCATTGAAACGGCAAGTCTTAAATTGAAATTCAAATACGATAACTACCCAAATTGCAGATCACTTTTGATCCATAAATATCGAAGTTTATCTGTGATTGTGATTCCGATAAGAAATGTCCAGTTGCCAATTTATTAATCCTCTAATTTCTGGCTTATACCCACAGCAAATGGAACGCTTCAAGGTTGTGGAGCGGGAAACAAAAACGAAAGCGTATTCCAAGGAGGGTTTGGGCGCCGCACAAAAAATGGATCCAGCGCAACGGATCAAAGATCATGCGCGAAACTGGTTAACCGGTTCAATTAGTACATTGCAAATTCAAATAGATCAGTATGAGAGCGAAATTGAATCGCTGTTAGCGGGTAAAAAGAAACGTCTGGATCGCGACAAACAGGAGCGCATGGATGATCTGCGGAGTAAGCTGGATCGACATAAATTCCATATAACAAAACTGGAAACGTTGCTGCGCCTACTGGACAACGATGGTGTCGAGGCGGATCAAGTGAACAAAATCAAAGATGATGTCGAATACTATATCGATTCGTCGCAGGAGCCCGATTTTGAGGAGAACGAGTTCATATACGATGACATTATCGGTCTGGATGAGGTCGAGCTGAGCGGCACGGCAACAACGGATAGTAACAATAGCAACGAAACGAGCGGGTCGCCCAGCAGCGTGACTTCCGGCGGCAGTCCATCGCAATCGCCAGTTACGGTTCAGCAGGTGTTGCCATCCTCCTCCACACAGCAGCAGACAGCTACGGCGGGCAGCAGCAGCGCTGGCAGTGGCACCAGTGCCGCTAGTGCAGCCCAATTCCAGCATTTGCAGGCAGCCGCAGCGGCGGCGGCAGCAGCAGCAGCGGCGGCCGTTGTCGCCCAGCAATCGAATGGTAATAATGTGGGCTATGCGAGCGATACCAGCGCAGCTTCATCCTCAGCGACAACATCCACCGAGGCGACAACAGGTGGCGATAAGCGCAACAAAAGTAGCGAAAGCAATGCGAATAGCAGCAAAGCCAAGGTAAATAAACAAACTAATAAGCGTATATTAGAGTAGGGCATCAGATTGGATATGGAAGAAGAATTTATCAAAATAGCGCAAATATTGACTGGTTCTTCTTATAGAAAGCTCTAAACATATAGTTATTACATTTTTTGACTGAAATAAGTGTCTCATTCTACTGATCTAGATTATTTAAATACTAGATACGGTTCATTAGCTCTTACTCTACACATGCCAAGTCGAGTGTAAAACTCTTTTTATTAATGTTTGTTTACTTGGTCAGTAAGTCATATGTGTTAACTAAAATTTAACTTCTTATGTTACAGCAGCAACCTCAACAGCCGATCAAGCCGACGCCAGTACGTGCCACAGTTAAAGCACCCGCGGGTAGTGATAGTAAGTACCTCAACTATATACCAATTGGCTATTTAACGTACTAATGAACAACTTTAAACTCTGTTAGCAGCTCAAGTCAATAAGATTATTAGCTCAACGCCCAGCAAAAGCCAGCAGCAGCCACCAACGGTTGCTTCCGTTTTGGCGTCTAGCGGGACACAGAACAACAACAGCAGCAGCAACAACAATAATAATAACAGCAGCAGTAGTGGTCACAATCCTGCCGTGCAACCACATGCTCCAACGCCTGGTCTGAGTGCGGCCAACATAACTGTCCCAGCAGCAACAGCAGCAGCGGCGGCGGCAGCCGTTGCAGCCGCATCAGTGAGCAACAGCAGCAATAACATTCAAGGCCAATCTGTGATTCAAGCGACACCAACAATTGCATTTGCAGCGGTGGCTAAACACAACACATGTACGTACCAAGCACTAAATGACTGTATTTTAGTATATTTTGATTTACTTTATATGAATAGCACTACTGGAAAACGGACCTGCCTCGCAACAGCAGGCAACGGCGCCCACGGTGGCGGCGGTTGTAAGCGCAAGTGCACAGGCCCAACAACAACAGCAGCAGCAGCAACTATCCAATCTTCAAACGAATTCCTCACACATGCAAAACGGTAATAGATTTTGGTTTGAATCAGCCAATGGCTTATTTAGAATTTTGTCAATTAGTAAGTGACTATAATCATTGCAAATGAATTAATCGAGCCGTCTTAACATTAAGTACTCTAACTAAGCGATGATTTATTTATAATTTTGTCAATTACTAAGTGTAAATGATTTTAATCAGTCTAACGATACTAGGAATGAATTACAATATATATAATCCGGTATATAATACCGTTTAGCGATAAACACAAAGGCTTTAAGTAGCTAGTCTGCTTGGCACAGAGTGTGACCCAGTTGCGAGCTCTGTACGAGAATATTTTTGGAAAGGGTATTTTAAAATTGTCAACAATTATGTTGATATATACACACTTATCTCATATTTTACAGGCAGCAGACCCAAACACACTACATAAAATATTTTATATCAGATTATTTAAAATAATCGAATGTTAGTTTTTGAATAGAAATCAATTGAATCTAGTAGGCAAACCCTATATATACACATACTACGTGGATGTTAAGGGTATTCAAACTGCGATGTCTTCGAAGTCTGTTCTTGTTCATTTTAAATGAATTGTTATTTAATATGTAATGCTTGTTGTTATTTGGTTCGTTTGCTTTTTACAGGTCTGCCCGTCTCACTCAGTAGTAGCAGCAGCGGCAGCAGCAACAGCAGCAGCAATAACAATAGTAATGCTGTCGATGCGATTTCATTGAAAACCATGGCACAGGAAGCCATTAATCGATCTGTGATCGAGCCCAATTCCCTAAATCAGCAGCAAGCTAGTAATATAGATACGAGACAGCAGCAGCAGCAACAACAACAACAACAGCAAGCGCAGCAATCGCTTCTGCAACAGCATTTCAGCACCGAAACAACTGCCAACCAACAACAGCAGCAGCAGCAGCTCCAGCAACAAGCGGCGACAGCAGCAGCTGCAGCGGCAGCAGCTGCAGCTGCGCAACAACAGCAACAACAAAATGCAGCAGCGGCCGCGGCAGCGGTTGCAGCAATTGGAACAATCGTAGCTGCTACCAGCAATGGTCCCACAGCTGGCAGTGGGATCATGAATCTGGCGAATGCTGCTGGTCAGCCAACTGCCGTCAGCGGTGGTGTTGTTGTTGCAGCGAACGCCAAGACGCATACGTCGCAACAGCAGCAACAACAACAGCAACAGCAGCAGCAACAACAACAGCAGCAGCAAATGGCCACAACGGAGGCGCACATACCACCGCTGTTAGGTGTGACGCCGCTGGGTCCAACGCCACTGCAAAAGGAGCATCAGCTGCAGTTTCAAATGATGGAAGCCGCATATTATCACCTGCCACAGCCCATTGATACAGAGAAGCTGCAAACATACTTTCATCGCTCACCGGTGCAAACACCAGCGCACTATCCACAGGTGAGTCAGGTACATTGATTCAATTGTCATCCTACATGGCTACAATTGATGCATTCTTTTTGCTCTCCGTGCATCCCAGGCTCAGCTGCCCATTTACGATACAGTTGAATTCTATCAACGGCTCTCGACGGAGACGCTCTTCTTTGTGTTCTATTATATGGAGGGTTCCAAGGCGCAATATCTCGCAGCGAAGGCGCTCAAAAAGCAAAGCTGGCGCTTCCACACCAAGTACATGATGTGGTTTCAACGGCACGAGGAGCCCAAGATTATCAACGATGATTACGAACAGGTGAGTGTTCATTAGTGTCAACAAGTCATACCTTTGTTTGTCCCAGAGACTTATTTCGCACACCTTATCGAATAGGTTTTATAATGAAACTTTTACTTTTATTGAAATAAATTCTATGCCTAAGATTATATTGATTAATTTTCTTTTTAAATATTATATATTTGCTAATATGAGTGGATAATTTGATTTCGTTTCAGGGTACGTACATCTACTTCGATTATGAGAAATGGAGTCAGCGCAAGAAAGAGGGCTTCACCTTTGAATACAAGTACTTAGAAGACAAGGAGCTGAATTGATTTGAATGCTGCGTTGTTGTGATGCGGATGCGTCGGCTGTCTACGAGGAAATCAATCCATAACTACAATAATGAATCAATAGCATACAATAAGCACTCCACACACACACACACACACACACCATCGAGCAGAATCAGAACACACACACACGCACACTTACACACACAGCTAAATCCATAAAAACTAATGAAGAGATCATGTATAAGTGAAGCAAGCGATAAAGCCAGCAAAGCCGTAAGCATAAGTGAAAAGGAAGATTGAAAAGGAAAACAGAAGAAAACAAAAAAAAAAAACAAAAATCAAATGAAGTATGATACTGATACTTGTTCGGAAAACGCATGTAAAAACATATGCTTTTTTATATAAATGTTTTATTGTTTATTATTTTTTTTAAGAATTACTTTCCTACACAAAACAAAAAAGAAAAAATATAAAAAAAAAACATACGGAAAAGAAAACCGAAACTAAAACTATAAAAAAGTTATGCAAAGTACGTGCAGCAAATTTTGAGTTTTCTGATAGTTGTTCCTTGCCCCGCCCACGCCGCACCCGCCACGCCCCCACAAAGAAAAAAAAACAAACTCCTACTTAGTATGTCGCTTAGCGTTCTCTCATGTATTCATCATGTAAACACTTCTAAGCTCGAGTTCCCTCTGCCCCATCACACCCCACCCCGCCTCGCCCCGCCTCTCCCTCCTCATCCATCGCACTTGCATCATGTATAAAGAGCGCAGCAGTGTGCAGTAAATACTTTTAATTATAAACAAATTAGCGCACCTAATTTTTTTCAATGCGTTTGCGTAGAAACGCAGAAGAATAAAAGAAAGAAAAAACTCGTGAGAATTAAACACTAATAAAACTTCAGCTGATCTTATTTAAATATAATAATTGTAATTACGATTACTAAGATCATTGATTAAGTTGAGCATGATGAACTATGGATGCTGCAAGGCAAACATACAAACAAACAAACAACAAATTAATGCGTAAAAAAAACCTTTTTTTTAAATGTAAGCAAAATAAAAACAAAACGTGAGTAAATAGTTGAAACATGTTTAGTGTTTTCCTTTTGTTTTATTTCATTCCATTTTATGTTTCTATTCTTTCTATTTAGCCTGTTTAAATCGGTTGAGCCTCACTTTTGATCCTAAAAAAACGTTAAAAAATAAAAAACAAAAAAAAAATAAGAAAGAACATGTTAATAAGTCATATTTAGTCAAATGGTATAAACAAATGCATTTTAGAATGTTTTTGCGTAAATATAGCATTTTTGCTAAACAAATAACAAAAGAACGAAATACATATTTAACAATTTTACAAGAATAGTTTTAAACGAAAACAAAACACAAATGCATGCAAAAAAAAAACATTTTAAAAATTAAAAAAAAAAAAACAAATGCATTAAAATATACATACAATTATACGCCGCCCATTGCGTACTGGATTTTATTAAAAATACAATTATTTGGATATTTCTGGTTAAAATTTAAATTGAAATATTTTAATATCGACTTAGATTTCAGCTTCTACTTATACAATTATATTGAGTGTCAATGCCTGATCATCATTCTCTTATACATACATCATCAATAAGGGCGATTACTCATGCGCTCTTCCCACTTAGCAAGCTGCTGTTCTTATACCGAAACTGTGATTGTATGTGTGTCTGTTCTTCATACTTATAGCTCTTTAATTATACTCTCATTTCACTGCGTTTTGTTTGAGTGAATTCTTATGCGCTCTTGACACTAGCAATAATTCTTATAATTCCTTACTTATACTCCTACTTCACTGCCTTTCGTATGCTTGATTTCTTATACGCTCTTCCAACTAAGCGAGCTGCTCTTCTTATACTGAAACCAGAATAGTACCTAAAAATTCCTTTCTTATATTCTCACTTCACTGCGATTCGTATACGATCTTCTCACTGAAACTACCGTTCTTTGTATGTAAGCATAAGTATAAGACCAATTGTGCTCATTGACAGCTTTGTGTGCAGTGGGTAATGGTCTTTTGATGTGAGTAGACGTGCGTCTCATATTGTACTTGGGTTTTGCTTACAAAACTAAATATATATATTAAATTGGTATATTTATAATATATTGCCCATTTTTTACTTTAATACATATTCAAATTTTATATTCTATACAATTGTGCTTGTTAACTTGTGTTTAATGCTTCGCTACTCATTATATTGTGCAGCTGTTGGTAAGTTGAGCAAAACATTTCTAACGGTAGTCTGTTTTCGTCTTGCGTCTTTACTTCCTGCGTTAATTGCTTTGGTTTGTTATTGTTGTTTCCTTGTTTGCGTATAATATGTTCGTATGAACATTTTAATACCGTTTATGCGCTTTGTGCATCCAGAATGAACTATGAAAACAAGGGGTATGTTGTAGCAGTCAACCTAGGCATTGTTGCTCTTTTGTTTTGTCATAATGGCGTAGCCATGTGATGGATGCACTAATGAAGCTTGTTTATCTTATACGCGTTCTGACTCTTAAATCCCCACTGTCGCCGCTTAAATTAGCTGCCCATTAAAACTTTTTATTGGAGGTGGCCAAACAGTTTCAATTAGGATCGAAGCTTAGAACCCTTACCTTAGCAAAAACACGCACCTAAATCGAGAGAGGTGGCATCTCTCAAAATAAGAGGGGTGGCAGCTCTGAAAATGTAATTTAAGTTCGTTGGCGAGCGTAAAGGTGTGGGCTATTTAGTTATTTTGTATTAATAAAAAATTCTTTTCAAACATATATATATATATAATTTGACAGATCAAAAGGCAAGGTCAAAGGTCACTAAGTCGTTATGTGGCGCGTTGTTGGCTCAGAAGCTGCAGATGTTTCAGTTTTGATTTGCCACGCCCCCAGTGGCCGTAGACAAACATTTTTGGCATAGAGTGGGATTTTAAGAATATAACTGTAAAGTTTGGATGCTTACATTCGGAAAATGCGTAAATTACAGGGTAGTTTTCTGTATGCCACGCCCCGTTTGGAGCGTAACAATAATTTTTGGGGAATCGATAGAGGAGGCCTCCACTAACTTAGCATCCAATTTTGAAGCTTCGAGATGAAGCTGTGGGAGATATTAGCGGATATTAGTTGCCACGCCTCCTGAAGGCGTAGATATATCCGCCATATCTTTTCGATTGTGGGATGTTAGCCCGAGTATATATACCAAGTCTCAAGTCTCTAGCATCAATAGTGCTCAAAATATAACGAAACTAGTAAAATCACTATATATTCAGATCCGATTTACCACGCCCCTAGTAGGCGTGGCCATAAAAATTTTTGGACGATCTTTATAGGATCGTTACAGTAACCCACTGTAGAAGATACAGTTTGACCCGATTTGCCACGCCCCCAATGGGCGTAGATATATCTCAACTCTCTAGCCCTTCTAGAAGTAGTGTTTCTGAGATACAGGAAAATGCATTTTCCGATTTGCCACGCCCCTAGGGAAAATCTTGACACTTTATCAGACGAGGGTATACACGAGTATATATTTTAAATTTCAAGTCTCTAGCTTCAATAGCGTGGAAATGGTTTGCGTTCATACGGACAGACGGGCGGACAGCATGACGGACATTGCACAAACCCAATATATGTACTATATCACTACGTGAAATAGTATAAAAATTGCAAGTCTCTAACTCTTATAGGTTCTGAGAACGACGCGTACATACATACGGACAGACGGGCAGGACTAAATCGACTCGGCTTGTCTTGGGGTCTGACACGCCTTTTTCTGCCTGTTACATACATTTCAACAAAAACATTTTACCCTGATTTTCATTTTTAATGGGTTCAGTGTATAAAAATAGTGGAACATCTACTTCAATTTTCCAATAAGTTCCACCGTCGATTTGTTAGACACGGTTTACTGCTACCTTCATGAGTCCGTTTGAACTTTTCGTATGCATATCCAATTGGAATATAAACTCAAAAGAAGGTCTTTGATCATGAATATATTTTATTATTCTGCGATGCTTTCTATAATGAAGATTCTAAGAAATGCATAAAATATGAATCTTTAAATATATATATATATATATATATATATATATATATATATATATATATATATATATATATATATAATTTGTATACGCTATGCGCACGCGTAGTGGAATTTATTTATTGCATAAAATAAGTACAAAAAATTTTACCCAAAAAAAAAAAAAAAAAAAGAACCCAAGAATGTTTAACTCTGGCAACAAATGAAAGAATTAGACATGGCACTGACAATGGCATTGACAATGATAATGATAATTAAACTAAAATGGATCAACGGATGAACGGCGGCAGATATGGACTTAAAATCGATAGATTATTATAGCTACTAGATAGACATTGGTGGTCTCCGCATTGTTGCCCCAGACGACATCGTCATCCTCGTCGTCATTATGGCCCCAGCCCTGAAACTCGTTGAGTTCAGAAGCACTTGTTCTTTTCTATCAAATTCAAGACTATAAATTAAGTGTTCAATAAATCAATTAAGCCACATTACAAACTATCTGAGAAGGATTTCCCATTAATTAGGTTATCTCATTAGAATATTATATCGGGAAAGTCCGGCAACTTTTACCAGACGACGGTTTACACGAGTATATATATTTTAAATTTCAAGTCTCAGGCTTCAATAGCGCAGAAATGGTTTGCGTTCATGCGGACAGGCGGATGGACAGCAAGACGGACAAAATCAATATACGCGAATGAGTATAAAAATCGAGAGCCTAGAATAAAATGCTCCAGTCATTTGCTTGTTTTTCATTCTTTAATTTTCTTTCTATTAATATGAATAAAATCATAATAATTGAAAACATTTGTCTCCTATTTTTCATATCGGGCGCACCATCATCTGCATTGATTTGAGTGAAAAGTTTCGGCCTTGCCACGTATCCCACCACATACCTTTGCTATACAAAAAGTCGGGGTATTCACCGATCAAGTACAGACCAAAAAGATTGCTTATAAAAGAGAGAAGTAGTATTAATATATTAATAATAGATGTAGATAAGGCTTTTGTCATCAAACCTTGAAGTGCAGTTTTTGTACCACCAGGCGCCGTCATGGTTGCTTGTACAATTTTTATCTCCCTTATCAAAAGTTGCGAATTTCGCATTCAAGCTAAATGTCATCGAATCTCCCGCATCGCCAGTATATCTGCCCAACTTTTGTAGGGTATAAAATTCTTTTTCGCTGCTAATAGCGAAGTCATTATAAAGTGCATATCGTGTTTCTCCATTAAAGTCCTCCAGGTGTATGTACAGTTCGTGAGACCAATTCTTGAGCATTACATGCAGTTTTTCCAAACCGATAAAGAATTCGCTTGACAGTTCACCAAATCCGTTTTTATAAGTTGTCCAATTGCGAAAGAAGTTCACGCTGCCATCAAATCGACGCGCAATCACCGTCCAACCCAGTCCGCTCAAATGGGAATCGCACAAAACCGGGAAGGGGTCGAGGTAACCCACTTGTATTGTGTAGATTCCATCCCATTTGGGGCAGGTGGGGGGATATTGTATTAAAGAAGTATTATTTGAGAGCGTAGAATTCCTTGATTCCAGAATCTGCATCAAGACATCAACTATATCACCAATGCTGCCATTGATTACGAATGCAATTGTTAATGAAAATATTATTATTTTCATTTTACGAAATATTCTTCACTCTGAGAAGTGCACAGCTCGAAATAGGTACTGAAACTACAGTGAATATTTTGACGAACCCTTCTTTTAACTGTTGAACCTATAATTGCTAAGTACCGTTAAATAGCGAAGTAAGTGCGAAACTGATGCGCAAATCAGAGAACATTTTATTGGCTTAAGCATGCAAAATTCTATTTGTGCATGGCATAAGCATTTCGAGGACTATGAAAATAAAGTGCAAACCTAACAAAAGGAAAGGAAACATAATGGAATGCTTATCTCATTTGTCTTTAATAACCTTTGGTGGCATCTCGGACCTGAATCCACTAAATATTAAAATAAATAAATCTGGAGATACCTCGTTCCAAAGGATATTGACATCAGAAATTGAATCTCCTTTAGTTTTCTTTGACTAGACTCGATTTTTGCTTTGCAAAATAGACTGGTTTACTAATTTACCTCAAAACAAGTAAGAGTGCTTTAGTCGAGACTGCTCGACTAAGCGATCCCCTGAACCCTGCGAATAGCCGCGATTCTTAAGAACTGCGTACATTCTCCGTTACTTTTATATGTATGTAGCAAGCAATACATGAGATATTAAATGTTTAATAACTTTTTTTCTAGACGAACGATTTTGATCAAATTTGTTAGGCGTGATCATGTCATTCATATGTGTGTATGTGCCCAAGCACAAGTCTCTAGTATTTGATATACGTGAGTTGCAAATTTGAGGCGAAGGGGGCGTGGCATCCAAAATTTAACAAAAACCGAAACTGTGTAATGCTCACATAACACTAAATGCAAAATTTGAAAACTCTAACTATAAAGATGAATTAAATAGAATTTTATAACAAAATGAAGATATCGGTTTTTAATCTATAACATAAAAACGATGAGAGTGATCGATTATTTGAAACAAACTCGATCGAATCGTGTTATATACGAACCTCCAAAAAAGTCTCTAGCTCTTGTATCTTCTGAGATTGACGCGTTCAAACATACGGACAGACGGGCAGACACACAGACGGACAGGGCTAAATCGACTCGGCTTCTCTCCCTGATCAAGAATATATATACTTTATGGGGTCTGCCACGCCTCCTTCTGCCTGTTACATACATACGCCTTTCAACAAAAACATTATACGATGAATTCCCATTTTCAATGGGTTCAGGGCATAAAATGATTATAACTATTAAAATACAATTATATACTACATAAACGAAATCAAAGAGAGTTACAACATATCTATACCATCTTGCCAGATGGATGGCGCCTAAGAGACCTCAGGTGTTAAGCTGAACTTCTTCCGTAACTGGGCGGAATACAAGCAAGGTTTCGAGGACTCAAATGCGAGTTCTTCGTTGGTTTAGAGAAGCTACACGAAAGAAGCTAATCGAAGTATCCGCTGAAAAGCATTGCCGTATATTCGGGAACTGTAGGAGACTCACTCTATTAAAATTTCAGAGACAAGTGCGCCATGCACCAGATGGGTGGCTGGTAGTATACGGACAGTGCCTTTGGATGGGACTACAAATTGCTATATATCAGTGTTGCCGTTTTGTCCTTTTTGCGAACAGGTCTGTCCTTTTTGATTTTTTGGCTTCAGTAATCACTTCTGCGATACGATGCAACCCTTTTCATAAATGTGCAATCGAAATCAGACTTATCGAATATTGCTTATTTGTGTTATAATATTTAAAGCTTGATCATGCCAAAATAAATTTGTAAGCAAAATTTCCGCGATTCGTGGATGAAGGAATCGAAGTAAAAGAATTGGATGTGTCGGGATCTCAAGGACCCCGACAAGGCATTTTGCAAATATTGCAAGTGAGCTTTAAATTCGAAAATTGACCAGCTTCGCGCACACGGACATACAAAGAACATGTTCAAAAGGCAGAGCCTTTCGCGCAGGTAAATAAAATTCCCTTTAAATCTCTGTCAAGCTATGTAAGCGGCACTTGCACTGTTTTGTGCACAACATTGTGCGATCAACCCTGTTGGTCATTTAAGTGCAATTTGCGGTTAATGCAGCTTATAAGAAAACATTTCCAGAATCGCTCGAATTAATAATAAGCGAAACCTACACATGGTTTTCAAAGAGTTCAAGTAGGCATATGGCTTACAGAAGTTTATATCAGGTCATAAACGGTGATGAGGTAGAGTAACGTAGTCGTTTTTGTGGTTTACATACATAACATTATTCTTCCAGATTATTAATTTGTGCGTTTGTGTTATATTTTAACCACGTACTAAAAGTATTCGTTGTTCTGAAACTTGTCCCAAGTAAATGTTTTATTTTAAATGCCACTTATAGTGACTGTAATCAAATTAATTATGGTTCTCGCATATATATATATATATATATATATATATATATATATATATATATATATATATATATATATATATATATATATGTATATAGCCATGTCCGTCTGTCCGTTTGTCCGTCTCAGAACCTATTCGATAACTGTTATCGTTTTATTGTTATCGATTAAAATCGAAAATACAAATTAAGCTATAAAATTATATTTAATTCATCTTTCTAGCTAGAGTCTTCAAATTTTGCATTTAGTATTATGTAAGCCTTATGCAATTTCGGGTTTTGTTAAATTTTGGGTGCCACGGCCCCTTCGCCTCAAATTTGTAACTCCCGTATATCAAATATTGGAGACTTGTGCTTTGGCACATACATACATCTGGATCACGCCCAACAAGTGTGATTAAAATCGTTACTCTAGAAAAAAAGTTATTTAACATTTAATTTCCCATAACATTGCCATGCAAAGCAGCCAAAGAACAGCTGTCGCAGCGACTGGCGTTTGTGTGTGTGTGCGCCTGTGCGTGTGTGTGTATGTTTGGCTTGTAATGAACATACATATACATATGAATATAAAAGAAACGAAGAATGCTTGGAATAGCCGTTCTTCGCAGGGTTCAGGGTATACCCTAGTCGAGCGGTCTCGACTATAGTTTTCTTACTTGTTTTACATTAGTTTTTCTAAACTAATTCGCCAAGATTCTAATAGAAATGCATAAAATATGAATCTCTATCAGATTTAAGTCCATATAATATATATATATATATATATATATATATATATATATATATATATATATATATATATAAACGGCGGCAGATATGGACTTAAATCTGATAGATTTGATCTCCGCATTGTTGCCCCAGCCGACATTGTCATCCCCTGATCTGCCCTGATCTGCCTCGGTATCCGTTTCCGGTCCATCGATTTGCACAACTTCTGGTTCGCTGATGACGGCGACCTTCCCCTCGATCACCTGCTCCATGGAGGGATACTTCAGCCTAAATTTGTTCTTTTATATCAATATATTCTTCACTCTCGGAATTGAACAGCTCGAAATACGCGCTGAAACTAGTTGAGTTCAGAAGCACTTGTTCTTTTCTATCAAATTCAAGACTATAAATTAAGTGTTCAATAAATCAATTAAGCCACATTACAAACTATCTGAGAAGGATTTCCCATTAATTAGGTTATCTGATTAGAATATTATATCGGGAAAGTCCGGCAACTTTTACCAGACGACGGTTTACACGAGTATATATATTTTAAATTTCAAGTCTCAGGCTTCAATAGCGCAGAAATGGTTTGCGTTCATGCGGACAGGCAGATGGACAGCAAGACGGACAAAATCAATATACGCGAATGAGTATAAAAATCGAGAGCCCAGAATAAAATGCTCCAGTCATTTGCTTGTTTTGCATGCTCTTATATCGTTTTTTTTATTAATATGAATAAAATCATAATTATTTTAGGCATTTGTCGCCTTTTTGGCATTTCAATTTCGGGCGCACCATCATCTGCATTGATTTGTGTGAATATCTATTGCCATTAAATGTTTTCCAGTACATGCCTTTGAACTGAAAATCTGTGGAATATTCACCGTTCAAGTACAGACCAAAAAGATTGCTAATAAGTAAAAAAGAACAAAATTAGTATTAATATATGAAGAATAGATGTATATAAGACTTTTGTCATCAGACCTATCGGTGCAGTTTTTGTACCACCAGGCGCCGTCATGGTTCCTTATACAATTAATTTGATCTCCCTTATCAAAAGTTGCGAATGTCCCATTCAAGCTAAATGTCATCGAATCTCCCGCATCGCCAGCATAAATGCCCAACTTTTGTAGGGCATAAAATTGTTTTTCGCTGCTAATAGCGAAGTCATTATAAAGTGCATATCGTTCTTTTCCCTCAAAGTCCTCAAGGTATATGTACAGTTCGTGAGGCCTATTCTTAAGTATTACGTGCAGCTTTTCCAAACCGATAAAGAATTCACTTGACAGTTCGCCAAATCCGTTTTTATAACTTGTCCAATTGCGAAAGAAGTTCACGCTGCCATCAAATCGACGTGCAATCATCGTCCAACCCATCCCTTCTCTCAGATTACCAACGCACAAAACCGGGAAGGGGTCGAGGTCGGGCGGTTGTATTGTGAAAGTTCCATTCCAGTTAGGGCAAGTGGAGGGATACTTCATTATAAATTGCGATTCATTTTTAGGAAACTCAACCATAGTATCATTTGAGAGCGTAGAATTTCTTGATTCCAGAATCTGCATCAAGACATCAACTATATCACCAATGCTGCCATTGATTACGAATGCAATTGTTAATGAAAATATTATTATTTTCATTTTACGAAATATTCTTCACTCTGAGAAGTGCACAGCTCGAAATAGGTACTGAAACTACAGTGAATATTTTGACGAACCCTACTTTTAACTGTTGAACCTATAATTGCTAAGTACCGTTAAATAGCGAAACTGATGCGCAAATCAGAGAACATTTTATTGGCTTTAAGCATGCAAAATTCTATTTGTGCATGGCATAAGCATTTCGAGGACTATGAAAATAAAGTGTAAACCTAACAAAAGGAAAGGAAACATAATGGAATGCTTATCTCATTTGTCTTTAATAACTTTTGGTGGCATCTCGGACCTGAATCCACTAAATATTAAAATAAATAAATCTGGAGATACCTCGTTCTAAAAGATATTGGCATCAAAAATTGAATCTTCTTTAGTTTTCTTTGACTAAACTGGATTTTTGCATTACAAAATAGACCAGAAGCTTATTTACTATATAAAGCTCAAAGTGGTAGTACCAACTTCATTAAACCAAATGAGTTACCATCCTGATGCAGGATAAATGAGACCCGAAAAGAAAGGCATTTGCATTTGAGGTAGTAAAATAATGACCTCATCTCATCGAGTTGATGTTAGGAATGAAGTTACCCAGCACATTGAATGAAGCATATCCTGAGAGCAAATCAGAGCTTCTACCATGGCTGTTGTAACTGCGTTGACCATTCTTTTAAACAAATAATTTGTTGTATGAATAATAGCCAAAGTAGCTGTCATCTATCCTTAAAAGATTTATACAATTCACCGTTGGCTTCTGTACATGGTCCATACCGAAGGCTACTTGGCGAGCGTGTTTTCATTTCATATGGCATATGTAACGAACCTTCGGCTATACCCGAGTTTAAGCCGGCCACACTCAGCCGACTGTGGATTCGTGCCAACAAATTTATTTGTTGAGCACCTGGCGATAAATAATAAATCTTGCTTTGTAAATTTAAATATATATAATGGTTAAGTATATCGTATAAATGCAGAATAGTTCTGGTAGCAGAGCAAGGTGATGGCTGAGCACACCTACACACACAGGATCGTAGATGCGCGGGCGACTTTTTATGGCAGAGCCGCGGGCCTTGCTTCGGCTCTGGAGCGGGGCCTGTCTCGGCTCTCTGTAGCGACGCCTGTCTCCTCCTCGCGTCCGCATTAACAGCAACATCCCTTGATTATGTGCGACGCCAAATCCGCCTGTTCGCGTGGCAGCCTCTCATTGGCCGAAGCACCGTTATACGCCTGCGAGAGAAAGTAATAGCTACTTTCGCGCGGCCACGAACGGCACTTCGGCTAGCGATGCACGATCATCGAAGTGAGTACGACGCGAGTAAATTGCTGAACCGGCAAGAGCGAACGAGACGTCCAATAGCTCGCCTTTGAACCTTTCCAGCCTCGAGGGTCGCTCTTCCCGTACTCGCGTCGCTGTGTGGAACACTGCACGCCCACTCCTATAAATGCCCAGCAAATACATGCATTTACATAGGTTGAGGCATGCCTAGATATAATTTTCCTAACAGTGCGTTTATACTAACGGTGTAACGGGTATCTTCTAGTCGGGACGCCCGACTAGAGTTTTCTTTCTTGTTCATATTCAGCTGAGGAGGTGGACAAAATTAGTAATTTGTTGATGACATTGAGCGATACACTTCCTGAAGAACGAAATGATGCTCACTATTATACCCTGAACCCATTGAAAATGGGAAATAAGGTTAATGTTTTTGTGAAATGTATGTAACAGACAGAAGGAGGCGTGGCAGACCCCTAAAGTTTTAGTCTTGCAACTGTGCAGATTACCAGTTCGTGGTGAAGACGCCGTTTGAGTTTTTTTTTAACTTTTTTTCTAGACGAACGATTTTGATCTTCTTTATGTGTGTATGCTCCAAAGCACAAGTCTCTAGTACTTGAAATACTATTTACAAATTGAGGCGAAGAGGGCGTGAATCAATTTAACAAAACCGAAGGTGAGGCCCAAATAACATAAATGCATTTGAAGATAGAAGTAGAAAGTGAATTAGATTAGAATTTTATAGCTTAATTTAGATTTTCGCTTTTAATCGATAACAATAAAACGATAACAGTTATCGAATTTCTGAAACAAACTCGATCTTTTCGTGATATACAGGAACCTACATAAAATTGAAGTCTCTAGCTTTGTAGGTTCTGAGAACGACGCGTTATACATACGGACAGACAGACGGACAGACGAACAGGGCTATATCAACTCGGCTTTTCTGATCAGATATTTATATTTATGGGGTTTTAGTTTTCGTGCGTTACACGAAATATTATGGAGTATTTTAAAAAACGAGATAGCGCGGGGTTAGGGTATCTCTATCGGGAGCGACTAGAGTTTTCTTACTCGTTTTGTTTTTATGTTATCGATTAAAGAGAGAAATCGGTTTTCGGTTATAAAACTCTATCTAATTCATCTTATAGCTGGAGTTTAAAAAATTTGCTTTAAGTCTATGTGTGTTTTATACAATTTTGATTTCTATTAACTTAAGATGCCATTTTGGATATATGCCCCCTGCCTTTGAAATACTGCAGACTTGGGCTTTTACAAATACACACATATGAAAGACATAATCACGCTCTGATACTATATAGTATTATTATTTTTATATTTTATTATTTTTATATTTTTTATATTAACTATTTTTATAAAATTGAAACAAAATAAATTTCTAATTAGTTCCACTGTTGATTAGACACGGTTCACTTCTACCTTCACGAATCCGTTTGAACTTTTCCATAGGCATGTACAATTGGAATACCAATTTTTAACAAGTAAGAAAACTCTAGTCGAGACCGCTCGACTAGGGTATACCCTGAACCCTGCGAAGAACTGCTATTCCAAGCATTCTTCGTTTCTTTTATATACACATGCATATACAACACATGCATATACAACACACTCATACACACGCACAGACACACGCACACACAAGCGCAAGTCGTTACGTCAGCTGTTCTTGAGCTTCTCTTTGCATGGCAATGCTATGGGAAATTAAATGTTTTATAACTTTTTTTCCAGACGAACGATTTTGATCAAACTTGTTGGGCTTCATCATGTTATCCATATGTATGTATGTGCCAAAGCACAAGTCTCTAGTATTTGATATACGGGAGTTATAAATTTGAGGCGAAGGGGGCGTGGCACCCAAAATTTAACAAAAACCGAAATTGCATAAAGCCTAAATATCACTAAATGCAAAATTTGAAGACTTTAGCTAGAAAGATGAATTAGATAGAATTTTATAGCTTAATTTAGACATTCGTTTTTAATCGATAACAATAAAACGATAACAGCTATCGAATTTCTGAAACAAACTCGATATGCGCGCCCTATACAGGGACCTACAAAAAATTTGAAGTCTCTAGCTCTTGTAGGTTCTGAGAACGACGCGTTCATACATACGGACAGACAGACGGACAGACGAACAGGGCTATATCAACTCGGCTTGTCATCCTGATCAAGAATATTTATACTTTATGGGGTCTGCCACGCCTCCTTCTGCCTGTAACACACATTTCAACAAAAACATTGTACCCTGATTTTCCATTTTCAATGGGTTCAGGGTATAAATTCAACATGACCGCACCGGGTTCGAGTCCACACTTGTACGTTCGCCAACGAACTTCTATTCATTTTCAGAATTACCACTTCTATCATTTTGAGAGTTGCCATCTCTCTCAATTTAGGTTAGTATTTTTGCTAAGGTAAGGGTTCTAAGCTTCTATTCAAGTTGAAACTGTCCACCTCCAATGAACATTTTTAATGGCTGTTGGGACGTGAAAAAGTATTTCGCTGTCGGTTGCGTCCGACTGCAACTTTCTTACTTGTTTATTAATATGAATAAAATCATAATTATTTTAAACATTTGTCGGATTTTCGACATTTCGATTTCGGGCGCACCATCATCTGCATTGATTTGAGTGAAAAGTTTTTGCCTTTAAATGTCTTCCAGTGCATGCCTTTGAACTGAAAATCTGTGGAATATTCACCGTTCAAGTACAGACCAAAAAGATTGCTAATAAGTAAAAAAGAACAAAATTAGTATTAATATATGAATAATAGATGTTGATAAGACTTTTGTCATCAGACCTTTCAGTGCAGTTATAGTGCCACCATCCACTGGCTCGGAGGATTGGACACATATTATTTGTAGTACCCTCTCTCTTATCAAAAGTTGAGAACTTCTGGTTTAAGTTTTCAATGATCAGCGAATCTCCCGCAGTTCCACTATAACTGCCCAACTTCTGTAGGGTATAAAATGTACTTTCGTCGCCAATAAAAAAGTTATCATAGAGTGCATATCGTGTTTCTCCCTTAAAGTCCTCAAGGTGTATGTATAGTTCGTGAGGCGAACGCTTGATTATAGCATACAGTTTTTCCAAACCGATAAAGAATTCGCTTGACAGTTCTCCAAATCCGTTTTTATAAGTTGTCCAATTGCGATAGAAGTTCACGCTGCCATCAAATCGACGTGCAATCACCGTCCAACCCAGTCCGCTCAAATGGGAATCGCACAAAACCGGGAACGTGAGATTGTCCACTTGTATTGTGTAAATTCCATCCCAATCGGGGCAGGTGGGGGGATATTGCATTACATTCCTTTCATTTGAGAGCGTAGAATTTCTTGATTCCAGAATCTGCATCAAGACATCAACTATATCACCAATGCTGCCATTGATTATGAATGCAATTGTTAATGAAAATATTATTATTTTCATTTTACGAAATATTCTTCACTCTGAGAAGTGCACAGCTCGAAATAGGTTCTGAAACTACAGTGAATATTTTGACGAACCCTTCTTTTAACTGTTGAACCTATAATTGCTAAGTACCGTTAAATAGCGAAACTGATGCGCAAATCAGAGAACATTTTATTGGCTTAAGCATGCAAAATTCTATTTGTGCATGGTATAAACCTAACAAAGGAAAGGAAACATAATGGAATGCTTATCTCATTTGTCTTTAATAACTTTTGGTGGCATCTCGGACCTGAATCCACTAAATTTTAAAATAAATAAATCTGGAGCTACCTCAGAAATTGAGTCGCCTTCAGTTTTCTTTGACTAAACTGTTTTATATTCTTGATGAGTCGACAAGTCGAGTTGATATAGCCATGTCCGTCTGTCCGTATGTATGAACGCGTCGATCTCAGAGCCTATAAGAGCTGTAAATTGAAATGACCCTTTATAGCACGCGCAGATTAAGTTTGTTTTTAAAAATCGATAACTATTTATACCCTGAACCTATTGAAAATGGGAATTCAGGGTTTTTGTTGAAATGTGTATGTATGTAACAGGCAGAAGGAGGCGTGGCAGACCCCATAAATTATATATATTCTTGATCAGGGTGACAGCCGAGTTGATATAGCCATGTCCGTCTGTCCGTCCGTCCGTCCGTCTGTCCGTCTGTCCGTATGTATGAACGCGTCGTTCTCAGAACCTATAAGAGCTAGAGACTTCAAATTTTTTAAATTTGAAATTTTTTATGTAGGTCCGTGAATAGCACGAAAAGATCGAGTTTGTTAAAAAAATTCGATAACTATTTTAATTTTATTGTTATCGATTAAAAACATTATCGAATGTTAGTTATAAAATTATATCTCCCACGTCTTTATAGCTAGAGTCCCCAAATTTTTGTTGTAAGTTTTATATTTATTTTATGTAATTTTGATTTTTGTTAAATTTTGGATACAGGCTCCAAATTTCCCCAAATATTTTAATTGAGGTTAGTTGCATTCAAAGCCAATAAATGAATGGGTTTACATTTTTAAAAATTGGAAAAAATGTAATAAAATATGTTGAACATAAGCTGAAAATTTCATTCAAATCCTTTAATTCGCGCAGAAGTTATTAAACAAAACGTTTGGCCAATCGGCCAAACACGTGACCAGCAAAGCAAAACAAATTGTTTTCCTATACATGTGCACACATACACACATACACATTGAGCTGCGTGCATCTAGCAACTTCTAAAGCCCGCAAGTTTTAGTGTACATATTTCCAATAAATGGCGCTATGATTTGCTAATTATCAGCTATTCAATAAGTCGAAACATGGATGGCACTATTCTATCGAACCATAGATGGCGCTATTGGCTAAACAATTAAAAATGAATTGAATTTAGTTTTCTGTGCGTTTACACGAAATGCTAATTATGCAGTATTTTAAAAAACGCAGATAGCGCGGGGTTCAGGGTATCTCCTATTCGGGAGCCCCGACTAGAGTTTTCTTACTCGTTTTGTTTTTATGTTATCGATTAAAGAGAGAAATCGGTTTTCGGTTATAAAACTCTATCTAATTCATCTTTATAGCTGGAGTTTAAAAAATTTGCTTTAAGTCTTATGTGTGTTTTATACAATTTTGATTTCTATTAACTTATAGATGCCATTTTGGATATATGCCCCCTGCCTTTGAAATACTGCAGACTTGGGCTTTTACAAATACACACATATGAAAGACATAATCACGCTCTGATACTATATAGTATTATTATTTTTATATTTTATTATTTTTATATTTATACCCTGAACCCATTGAAAATGGGAAAATCAGGGTATAATGTTTTTGTTGAAATGTATGTAACAGGGAGAAGAAGGCGTGGCAGACCCCATAAAGTATATATATTCCTGATCAGGGAGACAAGCCGAGTCGATTTAGCCCTGTCCGTCTGTCCGTCCGTCCGTCCGTCTGTCCGTCCGTCCGTCCGTCCGTCCGTCCGTCCGTCCGTCCGTCCGTCCGTCCGTCCGTCCGTCCGTCTGTCCGTATGTATGAACGCGTCGTTCTCAGAGCCTATAAGAGCTAGAGACTTGAAATTTTTTATGTAGGTTCCTGAATAGCACGAAAAGATCGAGTTTGTTCAAAAAAATCGATAACTGTCTTAATTTTAATGTTATCGATTAAAAACGATATCGATACTCCGTTATTTAATTATATATAATTCATCTTTATAGCTAGAGTCTTAAAATTTTTCATTTAGTGTTATGTGATCATTGCACAATTTCGGTTTTTGTTAAATTTTGGATGCCACGCCCCCTTCGCCTCAAATTTTTAACTCCCGTATGTCAAATACTAGAGACTTGTGCTTTGGCACATACATACATATGGATGACATGATCACGCCCAACAAGTTTGATCAAAATCGTTATTCTAGAAAAAAAGTTATTAAACATTTAATTTCCCATAACATTGCCATGCAAAGCAGCCAAAGAACAGCTGACGCTCCGACTGGCGTGTGTGTGTGCTTGCGCCTGTGCGTGTGTGTGTATGTTTTGCTTGTAATGAACGTACATATGCATGTGTATATAAAAGAAACAAAGAATGCTTGGAATAACGGTTCTTCATAGGGTTTAGGGTATACCCTTGTCGAGCGGTCTCGACTAGAGTTTTCATACTTGTTTTTATATTAACTATTTTTATAAAATTGAAACAAAATAAATTTCTAATTAGTTCCACTGTTGATTAGACACGGTTCACTTCTACCTTCACGAATCCGTTTGAACTTTTCCATAGGCATGTACAATTGGAATACCAATTTTTAACAAGTAAGAAAACTCTAGTCGAGACCGCTCGACTAGGGTATACCTTGAACCCTGCGAAGAAACGCTATTCCGTTCATTCTCCGTTTCTTTTATAAAACATATGTATATGTATGTTCATTACAAGCAACACATACACACAAGCACAGGCGCACACACACACAAACGCCAACCGGTGCGTCAACTGTTGTTCGGCTGCTATTTGCATGCCAATGACACGGGAAATTAAATGTTTAATAACTTTTTTTCTAGAATAACGATTTTGATCAAACTTGTTGGGCGTGATCATGTCATCCATATGTATGTATGTGCCAAAGCACAAGTCTCTAGTATTTGACATACGGGAGTTACAAATTTGAGGCGAAGGGGGCTTGGCATCAAAAATTTAACAAAAACCGAAATTGTGTAAGGTATACATAACACAAAATGCAAAATTTGAAGACTCTAGCTAGGAAGATGAATTAGATAGAATTTTATAGCTGAATTTAGATTTTCGTTTTTAATCGATAACAATAAAACGATAACAGTTATCGAATTTCTGAAACAAACTCGATATGCCTGCCCTATACAGCGACCTACAATAAAAATTTGAAGTCTCTAGCTATTGTAAGTTCTGAGATCGACGCGTTCATACATACGGACAGACGGACGGACGGACAGACGGACAGACGGACAGACAGACAGACAGACGGACAGGGCTAAATCGACTCGGCTTCTCTCCCTGATCAAGAATATATATACTTTTGGGGTCTGCCACGCCTCCTTCTGCCTGTTACATACATACACCTTCCAACAAAAACATTATACTCTGAATTCCCATTTTCAATGGGTTCAGAGTATAACAAGTAAGAAAACTCTAGTCGAGACCGCTCGACTAGGGTATACCCTGAACCCTGCGAAGAACCGCAATTCCAAGCAATCTCCGTTTCTTTAATATACATAAGTATATATATGTACATTACAAACAAAACATACACACACACATACACAGGCGCAAGCACTCTCAAGCACAAGTCGGTGCGTCAGCTGTTCTTTGGCTGCTTTGCATGGCAATGCTATGGGAAATTAGATGTTTAATAACTTTTTTTCTAGAGTAACGATTTTGATCAATGTCATCCATCGACTCGGCTTGTCATCCTGATCAAGAATATATATACTTTATGGGGTCTGCCACGCCTCCTTCTGCCTGTTACATACATACGCCTTCCAACAAAAGCATTATACCCTGAATTCCCATTTTCAATGGGTTCAGGGTATAACAAGTAAGAAAACTCTAGTCGAGACCGCTCGACTAAGAGATCCCCTGAACCCTGCGAAGAACCGCTATTCCAAACATTATTTGTTTCTTTTATGTACACATGCATATGTATGTCCATTGCAAGCAAAGCATACACACACATACACAGACGAACGCACACACACACGCCAGTCGGTGCGTCAGCTGTTCTTTGGCTGCTTTGCATGGCAATGCTATGGGAAATTTAATGTTTAATAACTTTTTTTCTAGAGTAACGATTTTGATCAAAATGTTGGGCGTGATCATGTCATCCATATGTATGTATGTGCCAAAGCACAAGTCTCTAGTATTTGATATACGGGAGTTACAAATATGAGGCGAAGGGGGCGTGGCGCCCAAAATTTAACAAAAACCGAAATTGCGTAAGGCTCACATAACACTAAATGCAAAATTAAAAGACTCTAACTATAAAGATGAATTAAATAGAATTTTATAACTAAATGAAGATATCGGTTTTTAATCGATAACATTAAAATTAAGACAGTTATCGATTTTTTTTAACAAACTCGATCTTTTCGTGCTATACAGGAACCTACATAAAAAATTTCAAGTCTCTAGCTCTTATAGGTTCTGAGAACGACGCGTTCATACATACGGACAGACGGACGGACGGACGGACGGACGGATGGACGGACGGACGGACGGACGGACGGACAGACGGACAGGGCTAAATCGACTCGGCTACTCTCCCTGATCAAGAATATATATACTTTATGGGGTCTGCCACGCCTCCTTCTCCCTGTTACATACATTTCAACAAAAACATTATACCCTGATTTTCCCATTTTCAATGGGTTCAGGGTATAACAAGTAAGAAAACTCTAGTCGAGACCGCTCGACAAGGGTATACCCTAAACCCTATGAAGAACCGTTATTCCAAGCATTCTTTGTTTCTTTTATATACACATGCACATGTACGTTCATTACAAGCAAAACATACACACACACGCACAGGCGCACGCACACACACACGCCAGTCGGTGCGTCAGCTGTTCATTGGCTGCTGTTTGCATGGCAATGCTATGGGAAATTTAATGTTTAATAACTTTTTTTCTAGAGTAACGATTTTGATCAAACTTATTGGGAGTGATTATGTCATCCATATGTATGTATGTGCCAAAGCACAAGTCTCTAGTATTTGATATACGGGACTTACAATTTTGAGGCGAAGGGGGCGTGGCATCCAAAATTTAACAAAAACCGAAATTGCGTAAGGCCCAAGTAACACTAAATGCAAAATTTGAAGACTCTAGCTATAAAGATGAATTAGATAGAATTTATTAGCTTAATTTAGATTTTCGTTTTTAATCGATAACAATAAAACGATAACAGTTATCGAATTTCTGAAACAAACTCGATCTTTTCGTGCTATACAGGAACCTACATAAAAAATTTCAAGTCTCTAGCTCTTGTAGGTTCTGAGAACGACGCGTTCATACATACGGACAGACGGACGGACGGACGGACGGACGGACGGACGGACAGACGGACAGGGCTAAATCGACTCGGCTTGTCTCCCTGATCAAGAATATATATACTTTATGGGGTCTGCCACGCCTCCTTCTCCCTGTTACATACATTTCAACAAAAACATTATACCCTGATTTTCCCATTTTCAATGGGTTCAGGGTATAACAAGTAAGAAAACTCTAGTCGAGACCGCTCGACTAAGAGATCCCCTGAACCCTGCGAAGAACCGCTATTCCAAGCATTATTTATTTCTTTTATGTACACATGCATATGTACGTCCATTGCAAGCAAAGCATACACACACACGCACAGCCGAACGCACACACACACCAGTCGGTGCGTCAGCTGTTCTTTGGCTGCTTTGCATGGCAATGCTATGGGAAATTAAATGTTTAATAACTTTTTTTCTAGAGGAACGATTTTGATCAAACTTATTAAGCGTGATCATGTCATCCATATATATGTGCCAAAGCACAAGTCTGTAGTATTTGAAATACGGGACCTACAAATTTGAGGCGAAGGGGGCGTGGCATCCAAAATTTAACAAAAACCGAAATTGTATATATATATGTGCCAAAGCACAAGTCTGTAGTATTTGAAATACGGGACCTACAAATTTGAGGCGAAGGGGGCGTGGCATCCAAAATTTAACAAAAACCGAAATTGTGCAATGATCACATAACACTAAATGCAAAATTTGAAGACTCTAGCTATAAAGATGAATTATATATAATTAAATAACAGAACATCGATTTCGTTCTTAATCGATAACATTAAAATTAAGACAGTTATCGATTTTTTTTAACAAACTCGATCTTTTCGTGCTATACAGGAACCTACATAAAAAATTTCAAGTCTCTAGCTCTTATAGGTTCTGAGAACGACGCGTTCATACATACGGACAGACGGACGGACGGACAGACGGACGGACGGACGGACGGACGGACGGACGGACGGACGGACAGACGGACAGGGATAATCGACTCGGCTTGTCTCCCTGATCAAGATATATTCTTTATGGGGTCTGTCACGCCTCCTTCTCCCTGTTACATACATTTCAACAAAAACATTATACCCTGATTTTCCCATTTTCAATGGGTTCAGGGTATAAAAATAGTGGAACACCTGCTTCAATTTTCAAATTAGTTCCACCGTCGATTTAGGCACGGTTTACTGCTACCTTCACGAGTCCGTTTGGACTTTACCGTATTCATATCCAATTGGAATATGAACTCGAAAAAGTCCTCTATAATGAACTAAAACTTTAATTATTATTATTATTATTATAAGCCAACCGGAAATTTATTATACCCTGAACCCATTGAAAATGCGAATTCAGGGTATAATGTTTTTGTTGAAATGTGTATGTATGTAATAGGCAGAAGGAGGCGTGGCAGACCCCATAAAGTATATATATTCTTGATCAGGATGACAAGCCGAGTCGATTTAGCCCTGTTCGTCTGTCTGTCTGTCTGTCCGTATGTATGAACGCGACGATCTCATCGTTGCTCTAGAAAAAAAGTTATTAAACATTTAACAGCTGAGTTTTCTTACTGTTTTTTTTTCGACATTTGTATATTGTGCTGGTAGCGATGATCAACGATTGATTCCGCCCAATCACTTTGTCAGACATAAATATGTACTTACACATTTCATGTAGTGTATGTTTATACATATATATGTTAATACAAGTATGAATACACATATACACATCCAAACATGTATGTATATATATATTGGTTTTTTTTTTCGAATGTATATAGTTAACAATACTGAGTAGATCCAATCCTACCGGCTGCACCAATTACCAGTGGGAGCTGTTTACTGGTGTAATACGGTACATGTGCATGTACTTTGCTGCCTTGCGGCAATATATGTATGTATGTATACATATGTGTAAATATATGTATTTTATATGTACATATGTATATGCAGAACCGTCTTGAAATGAAGAACGTCTGATCAGTTTGAATGTTAGTTCTCTACTGCTTCATTTCTTATATCATTTCAAAGCACAAGTATCTAGTACTTGAAATACCAATTTGAGGCAAAGGGGGCGTGGCATCCAAAATTTAACCAAACTCGAAATTGTGTAAGCCTCAAATAACACTAAATGGAAAATTTGACTAGCTAGAAATACGAATTAGATAGAATTTAGATATAAACACAACTTTAAATATACATACATGTATGTATGTATGCTTGATTATGCTCTAAATGGAATTTCTATTTATTCCTTCTCAGTCTTCTGGTCAGCTTATCATAAAAAGTTGATCTAGTTCTCCGTCTACCCATTTTCATTCCTTTCCTTCTTTGTTCTATGCCTGAAAAAGCTGTGCAAAGCTCCGCAAGCTCTTTTTGGCTTCTGTGTTGTTTCCCTTTCCTCATTCCCTTAATTCGTAAGCCATATTTACATTTAAGACCATTAAATTTTTGAAGTAATATGAAATCTTATTAATCCCTTTTTGTTTGGGGACCATGCGATGCATTCCAATAGGTAGGTGATAGTATAGTATAGGCTAAGTTATGGGATCGCAGAAAATAAATATGGGCAGGTTGTCCTCGATCATGGTAGGGTAAGCCAAGTCGGTCGCCTTTATTTCAAGGGCCGACAATCGCTGGGCAAGCCGTCTACAGCTTGTGCAGCGACACTTACCTTGAAGGCAGTAAGGTTTATGTCTGTATATGTCTCTCTCTCTCTCTCTCTTTCTTATATTTTCTTCTTTTCTAATTTGTTATCTTTTTATACCCTGAACCCATTGAAAATGGGAAAATCAGGGTATAATGTTTTTGTTGGAGGGCGTATGTATGTAACAGGCAGAAGGAGGCGTGGCAGACCCCATAAAGTATATATATTCTTGATCAGGATGACAAGCCGAGTTGATATAGCCATGTCCGTCTGTCCGTCTGTCCGTCTGTCTGTCCGTATGTATGAACGCGTCGTTCTCAGAACCTATAAGAGCTAGAGACTTGAAATTTTTTATGTAGGTCCGTGAATAGCACGAAAAGATCGAGTTTGTTAAAAAAAAGTCGATAACTATTTTAATTTTATTGTTATCGATTAAAAACAATATCGAATGTTAGTTATAAAATTATATCTCCCACGTCTTTATAGCTAGAGTCCCCAAATTTTTTTGTAAGTTTTATATTTATTTTCTCTAATTTTGATTTTTGTTAAATTTTGGATACCGGCTCCAAATTTCCCCAAATATTTAAATTGAGGTTAGTTGCACTCAAAGCCAGTAAATGAATGGGTTTACATTTTTAAAAATTGGAAAAAATGTAATAAAATATGTTGAACATAAGCTGAAAATTTCATTCAAATCCATTAATTCGCGCAGAAGTTATTAAACAAAACATTTTGCCAATCGGCCAAACACGTGACCAGCAAAACAAAGCAAACTGTTTTCCTATACATGTGCACACATACACACATACACATTGAGCTGCGTGCATCTAGCAAGTTCTAAAAACCGCAAGTTTTAGTGTACATATTTCCAATAGATGGCGCTATGATTTGCGAATTATCAGCTGCTCAGTTGGTTCGAAACATGGATGGCGCAATTCAATCGAACCATAGATGGCGCTATTGGCTAAACAATTGACAATGAATTGAATTTAATTTTCTGTGCGTTTATACGAAATGCTAATTATGCAGTATTTTAACGCAGATAGCGCGGGGTTTAGGGTATCTCCTAGTCGGGACCGCCGACTAGAGTTTTCTTACTTGTTATACCCTGAACCCATTGAAAATGGGAATTCAGGGTATAATGTTTTTGTTGGAAGGCGTATGTATGTAACAGGCAGAAGGAGGCGTGGCAGACCCCATGAAGTATATATATTCTTGATCAGGATGACAAGCTGAGTTGATATAGCCATGTCCGTCTGTCCGTCTGTCTGTATGTATGAACGCGTCGTTCTCAGAACCTACAATAGCTAGAGACTTGAAATTGTTTATGTAGGTTCCTGTATATCACGAAAAGATCGAGTTTGTTTCAGAAATTCGATAACTGTTATCGTTTTATTGTTATCGACTAAAAACAAAAATCTAAATTAAGCTATAAAATTCTATATAATTCATCTTTCTAGCTAGAGTCTTTAAATTTTGCATTTAGTGTTATTTGGGCCTCACACAATTTCGGTTTTTGTTAAATTTTGGATGCCACGCCCCCTTCGCCTCATATTTGTAACTCCCGTATATCAAATACTAGAGACTTGTGCTTTGGCACATATATACATATGGATGACATGATCACGCCCAACAAGTTTGATCAAAATCGTTACTCTAGAAAAAAGTTATTAAACATTTAATTTCCCATAGATTGCCATGCAAATAGCAGCCAAAGAACAGCTGACGCAACGACTTGCGCTTGTGTGTGCTTGCGCCTGTGTATGCGTGTGTGTATGTGTTGCTTGTAATGAACATATATATACTTATGTATATTAAAGAAACGGAGATTGCTTGGAATTGCGGTTCTTCGCAGGGTTCAGGGTATACCCAAGTCGAGCGGTCTCGACTAGAGTTTTCTTACTTGTTTTTCCCTTATTTTATTAATCCCTTCAAACATGCGCGCCTAGAGTTTCAGTTCCCCTTTTTTCTACCCCTCCCTCTTCCCGACAGCAATAATAGCCGGATCCAGCGCGTCCACTGACAACTCTAGAGTTTTTGGCTATCCGCGTAATCTACATGTATGTGATATGTTACAAGCACTTGTTCTTTTATATCAAATTCAGTGTTCAATAAATCAATTAAGCCAATTTACAAACTATTTGAGAAGTATTACCCATTAATTGCGTTATCTGATTAGAATATTGTATCGGGGAAATCCGGAAACTTTTACCAGACGACGGTTTACACGAGTATACATTCCAAATTTCAAGTCTCAGGATTCAATAACGCAGAAATGGTTTGCGCTCATGCGGAAATCAAGAGCCCAGAATAAAATGCTCTAGTCATTTGCTTGTTTTTCATTCTTTAATTTTCTTTTTATTAATATGAATAAAATCATAATTATTTTAAACATTTGTCGGCTTTTCGACATTTCGATTTCGGGCGCACCATCATCTGCATTGATTTGAGTGAAGAGTTTTTGCCTTTAAATGTCTCCCAGTGCATGCCTTTGGAGTCAAGTTCTTTGGAGACTTCACCGCTCAAGTACAGACCAAAAAGATTGCTAAAAAGGTAAAAAAAAATACAGAAGTAGTATTAGTATATGAATGATAGATGTATATAAGGCTTTTGTCATCAGACCTATTAGCGCAGTTTTTGTACCACCAGGCGCCCATTTGGTCGATTGGACACTTATTCTGTCTTTTATTAAAAGTTGCGAACTTCTGGTTTAAGTTTTCAATGATCAGCGAATCTCCCGCAGTTCCACTATAACTGCCCAACTTCTGTAGGGTATAAAATGTACCTTCGTCCCCAATAAAAAAGTTATCATAAAGGGCATATTTTGTTTCTCCCTTAAAGTCCTCAAGGTGTATGTATAGTTCGTGAGGCGAACGCTTGATTATAGCATACAGTTTTTCAAAACCGATAAAGAATTCACTTGACAGTTCTCCAAATCCGTTTTTATAAGTTGTCCAATTGCGATAGAAACTCACGCTGCCATCAAATCGACGCGCAATCACCGTCCAACCCAGTCCGCTCAAGTGGGAATCGCACAAAACCGGGAAGATGCCGAGGTCGCCCACTCTTATTTTGTAAATTCCATCCCAATCGGGGCAGGTGGGGGGGTATTCATCTACATTCCTTTCATTTGAGAGCGTAGAATTTCTTGATTCCAGAATCTGCATCAAGACATCAACTATATCACCAATGCTGCCATTGATTACGAATGCAATTGTTAATGAAAATATTATTATTTTCATTTTACGAAATATTCTTCACTCTGAGAAGTGCACAGCTCGAAATAGGTACTGAAACTACAGTGAATATTTTGACGAACCCTTCTTTTAACTGTTGAACCTATAATTGCTAAGTACCGTTAAATAGCGAAACTGATGCGCAAATCAGAGAACATTTTATTGGCTTAAGCATGCAAAATTCTATTTGTGCATGGTATAAACCTAACAAAGGAAAGGAAACATAATGGAATGCTTATCTCATTTGTCTTTAATAACTTTTGGGGGCTTCTCGGACCTGAATCCTGAATCCTGAATATTAAAATAAATAAATCTGGAGATACCTCGTTCCAAAGGATATTGACATCAGAAATTGAATCTCCTTCAGTTTTCTTTGACTACTCTGGATTTTTGCTTTGCAAAATAGACTGGTTTACTAATTTAACTTAAATAAAAAGTGTATAACAATATACTTTTAGTAAAATAAATTTCTAACAAGTCAGAAAACTCTAGTCGAGACCGCTCGACTAGGGTATACCCTGAACCCTGCGAAGAACGGCTATTCCAAGCATTCTTCGTTTCTTTTATATTCATATGTATATGTATGTTCATTATAAGCCAAACATACACACACACGCACAGGCACACACACACACAAGCGCTAGTCGTTGCGTCAGCTGTTCTTGGGCTTCTTTTTGCATGGCAATTCTATGGGAAATTAAATGTTTAATAACTGCTTTCTAGACGAACGATTTTGATCAAACTTGTTGGGCGTGATCATGTCATCCATATGTATGTATGTGCCAAAGCACAAGTCTCTAGTATTTGATATACGGGAGTTACAAATTTGAGGCGAAGGGGGCGTGGCATCCAAAGTTCAACAAAAACCGAAATTGTATAACGCTCACATAACACTAAATGCAAAATTTGGAGACTATAGCTACAAAGATGAATTATATAGAATTATACAACTGAGCATCGATTTCGTTTTTAATCGATAACATTAAAATTAAGACAGTTATCGATTTTTTTTTAACAAACTCGATCTTTACGTGCTATACAGGAACCTACATAAAAATTTCAAGTCTCTAGCTCTTGTAGGTTCTGAGAACGACGCGTTCATACATACGGACAGACAGACGGACGGACAGATGGATAGGGCTATATCGACTCGGCTTGTCTCCCTGATCAAGAATATATATACTTTATGGGGTCTGCCACGCCTTCTTCTGCCTGTTACATACATACGCCTTCCAACAGAAACATTATACCCTGATTTCCCATTTTCAATGGGTTCAGGGTATAAAAAGTCTATAAGAATATACTTTTACTAAAATAAATTTCTAATAAGTTCCACTAAGGACACGGTTAAGTCCTACCTTCTCGTATCCGTTTGAACTTTTGCGCATGAATATCCAATTGGAGAGTAAAATCTAAAAAGAAGTGGAACATTAATTCTGATAATAACGCTAGTCTAATTAGTTCCACTGTGACTTTGTTAGGCATGGTTTGCTCTTACTCTTTTCCATATACACATATGTACATATGTACATATATACAATCGGGATGCATAGAAAGTCCTTTCATTTCTAATAAGCTCCACTTCCCAATTTTAACATAAATTCTAATAGGTTTAATTTACGACCCGCTTTGTTTTGATCAAGAATATATTTGTTAATTCTGCGATTCTTTCTATAATGAACTACAACTTCAATGACAGTAAGCCAATCGGAAAAAATGTTTTTTAAATAAAATTTCTAAACTAATTTGCCAAGATTCAAATAGAAATGCATTAACTGTAAATCTTTTTATATATACATAATTTGAATACGCTCTGCGCCTCGTATTGGAATTTATTGCATAAAATAAGTACAAAATTGTACTCAAAAAATGGCAACAAATGAAAGAATTAGCCATGACAATGACAATGACAATGGCAATGACAATGATAATGATAATTAAACTAAAATGTATCAACGGATAAACGGCGTCAGATATGGACTTAAAATTGATAGATTAGTATAGCTATTAGACATTGGTGGTCTCCGAATTGTTGCCCCAGACGACATCGTCATCCTCGTCGTCATCGTGGCCCCAGCCCTGATCTGCCTCGGCATCCGTCTCCGTGCCATTTGAGGCCGTCGCGGCGGCCGCAAAGCGACTCGCATCGATTTGCACAATTTCGGGTTCGCTGATGGCGGCGACCTTCGTCTCGATCACCGGCTCCATGTCCTTGAAGAAGTCAAACTCGGCCGGCTCAGAGGTGTCGGCTGGCGTTGTCAACTGCACCTGGATGTCCAGCGCACTGAGATCATCGATGAGCATGCGATTGGTCGGTGGAGCGGAAGTCTTCGTATTAGCCGCTGTAGACAGGCTGGAGCAGGCGGTGCGGAATGAGTCGGTGAGCGAGGGTTGGGTGGCCTGTGTCGAGGTGCTGCTATTGGTTTCCAAATTGTTTAGATTCAGCTCATCCAATGCCTCCTGCTTCACGTGCAGACGCTGCAGCTCATCCGTGTTCTCCCAATCGGACCACGCCTCCTCCTCATCATTGACCAAGGTCTGCTCGTGTGTGGAGCTGTTGGCGTTGCTGTCGCTGCTTCTGCGGCTACTGTGACTGAGCTCCGAGGGCTTCTCGCGCATAGTCGTTAGGCTCTTCTCGTCCTCGCCGCCGTCGGGACTCAAGCGCAAAGGCATCGGTGCCACATTGGTCTCCACGGGCAGCGGACTGCCAGAGACCATGTAATCCACGGCATCCACGGCGCTGCCATTCATGAGCGGTGTGATCGAACGTGGCTCTGTCCACGGCGTGCTGCTGTCCGTGGAGACGGCGGCATGGGGTCGCCCGTCTGAGAAGCAACGTCTGCGATCTCCGCCCAGCACAGTGGCAGCACCCAGAATGGGCACCAGATCGGCGAGGCAGCGCAATGTCTTGGCCACGAGCACATCGTTGGTATCGTTCATGCCCAGCTGCAGATGCGGCAATATCTCGCTCTTGAGCTGCTCATCGCTCAGCAAGCGCACATATTCCATGAAGTAGTCCAGCAGTATGAGTCGAATCTGAGCATCTCTCAGACGAAACATCTTCAGGACATGCGGCAGCAGATAATGCAAGTAGGTCTGCGGCGAGAAGAGTGCAGCGGCTCCATTCTCCGTCCTGGTGCGCAGCACGTAGGGCGTGACGCAGTGCTGGGCGGTGGGATCCAGCAGTACCATGCGCGAGAGCAGGTCACTGGCCAGCTGGGAGGCGACCACTTGCTCGTCGAAGCAGCGCAGACGTTCGATCAGATTGCTGAAGAACTGCTGACGCTCCTGCACCGACTTCAGGGGCAGCTCGAAGAGGAATGAATGAATCAAGACGAAGTCGTGATTGAAATACGGATGCAGGAGCACGGCGGATAGCTTGGGACGCAGCTCAATGTTCAGGTGCTTCAGGTGTGTGCTGCAATAGTCGCGGAATTCCTGTACATAGGGAGTGCTCGTGCTCGTGCTTGTGCCTGTGCTCGCCTTGCCCTCGCTGGCAGCGCACTTGTCCAGCACCTGCTCACAGAGGGTGGCGAAGGCGAACTGCTCGAGGCCCAGTTCGCTGTTGGCCGTGTCTCTGGCCAGCGGCTGGCGAAAGCTGTGCGCCAGATCTATTAGCTGTTTATTCAGGTCCTTCGCCTTCCACACAAACTCGAAGCCGGCCAAGCGCCAGCTGCCCTTATCCGTCACATAAATAGATTGTATGCAGATATTGAGATGTCGTGCCATCGCCTTCTCGATCAGGAATATCAGACTGCAGAGTATGGTGCGCAGGCCTAGGCACACCTGTATGTCGCTCTGCTGGGCGAGAACATCGCTCAGCGGACGCACGCGCTCCGTGGCCAAATGCTTCTGGCCGGACTCATCCCACGTTGACATATATTTTAGTATATACGGATGCCGATAGATCATCAGATTCTATACATGAAATATATTTATATTTATATATGTATATTTCATATGCGTATTTCAGGCTTGTGGCACTTACCTTTATGGCCCGCTCCATCGGCCCTTGGGCTGCCCACAGCTGGCCCTTGACGAGCACTTCGCCTTTGAAAATGGAGAGCTCCTGGCCGCCGCCGCCCTCCTCGTTGCACGTTGTTGGCGATTCGGCATTGTAGAGTGCCCAAAAGTCATTCACTTCGATTGCGTTTTTATCAATAATCAGCCCTTTTAGTTTGCTGCCTTCATTGCCCATTTTCTATAAACATTAATAAATAACATCTATGCTAGGTCAACGTCTTGCACAACGTAAGGCTAACATTTTCGTAGCACAAAACACTGTTAGCCGAGCTGTTAACGCAGCTGTCAGTGTTGTAAAATGTCCGCACAGCGTATGTGCATATCTCTGCAGCCCTGGACAGTATGCACTAGCTCGCTAGCGAAAAGTTTTTGTTTTTCATTGTTTGTAAATAAAAAGCAAGTACAAATACAAAATGGATTTGTACGACGACATAGACGCCAAGCCGCGCGCCAGCCAAATGGACGGGTGGTCGTCGGGCATCAAAATGTTGCAAACACAGTTGGCAGTGAAGAAAGCCCAACTGCCAAAACCCAAGGCGAGAGACCCAATTAAGAAGCCGGTGAGTCGCAATACTTTACACCATTCACACCTGAGCATAGCATAATCACTTCCATTTGCAGCTCATGACACCAGTGGTCAACCTGCGCACCAAGCGCACTGCAGACAGCGCCGACAGTTTTGTGCCCGTGACAGTGGCGGGCAAGTCAATTGTAACCAGCACCACTGTGGCGCCAGCTCCGGTCCTGGAGAGCATTAAAGCCGACGATTGGGACTTTGTGGACGAGTACGATCCGCAGTGGCCCAACGAGTACGAGAAATTGAAGGATAAATCGAAATCTAATGACAAATCGCGTAGCACTGGCGGCAGCTCCAATCGCGGCGAGGACCGCGATCGGGACAGGGACCGGGATCGTGATCGCAAGCGCAATCGTGGCGGCGGGCGGCGAGATACACACAATCACGATACTTCCCCGCCCAGCATGAAGTTCAGTGGGTTTAGCCAACGGCAAAGTGACGAGGACCGCTACAGTCCGCCAGCGCCGGGTTCGGTGGCCAAGCAGGGTGGTGGGGCGGCCATTGCGCCGCCACCATCTCTGTCCATCGACAATGGAGATGGCTCCTCGAATGTAACCATACCATACAGCGCCAGCTCAGTTGCCGCTAAGATAATGGCCAAATACGGCTTCAAGGATGGCCAGGGATTGGGCAAATCGGAGCAGGGCATGTCCGTCGCTCTGCAAGTGGAGAAAACATCAAAGCGCGGCGGTCGTATCATACACGAAAAGGATGTCTTCCTGCCACCACCACCCTCAACCTCACCGCCTCTCTCTCAACTGCCTGCTGTGAGCGCATCGCCAACAGTTTCGAGTCCAGGTCCTGCCGCTGCCACTGCTGCTCCTCCAGCTGGCTCAATGCCACCGCCACCTCTGCCAGGCGGTCCACCGGCAGCAGCAGCACCAGCAGCCGCCAGTGAACCGGAGCCCAGCATAACCGAAATCATGAAAGCGCCCAGTAAAGTGGTGCTCCTTCGCAACATGGTCGGACCCGGCGATGTGGATGAGGAGCTCGAGCCTGAGGTGAAGGATGAATGCAACACAAAGTATGGTGAAGTGAACAGTGTTATTATACACGAAGCTTTCGGTACGGTGCCGGAGGATGCAGTCAAAATATTTGTGGAGTTCAAGCGTATTGAGAGCGCTATCAAAGGTGAGTTTTTAATACATATATATTTTTTTTAATTAATAATCTCATAATTTATACCCATCATGTCTTGCAGCTGTTGTGGATTTGAACGGACGATTTTTTGGCGGACGTCAAGTGCGTGCTGGATTTTATAACTTTGATAAATTTAAAAGTTTTCAATTGAATTAAGTCAATAAATATAATTAGAATAAATGTTGTTTTAATTTGTAATTTAAGCAAAGCGCCTTCTATTTGTTTTTGTTGTATTTTTGCGCAACTCGATGTTAGCATGACAGAGTTGCTAACGCTTGTTATCGATAATTGCGGATGACTGTGACAACTCTATTAAATACAATCAAGCATACACGCTACGACCAATCCGCTGGCTATTGGGCGTAATATAAATATGTTTCTTATTAAATTGCGTTTCCAAATTGCTGGCTAAGCGATATTTAATATTCCTGGCTAAGCAACCCTCTTCCAGTGCAAAGCTTAAGCCAGCACAATCAAAGCAGGCGTGTGATAATATTGTGACAACTCACAATAGCTGGTTGTATCGTGTCTCGTACACATAGCTAGTGCAGAGGTTTAGTTTGAGAACTGAAAACAATTATCGCAAATAATATTCGCTTTCGCTGTGTGCTGCAAAATTGATTAACAAAAACAACTTAAAAACCAAGGTGAGTTAACGACGTTCCTTCGCGTATTCCTACCAGTTAATATTGATCGTGAGTGCGTGTTAATATACAAAACAACGAACGCAACGAAAAAAGTATAAGTATTGTGTTTTGCTGTTTTTTTTTTCTTCTCTTGCGCGAATACATAAGCCAAAGCAAACGAACAGATAGCAGTGCAGAACGGTAAATTCTCCAAATGTCAACGACACAGAGGCACTTGTAATTAAATTCAATTAAGCTGCAGCTCGTACTTAATTTGTGTATCAATTTTCATAAGTGAAAAAGAGAAGAACAACACAGAAAATAAAAAAAAAAACAATACGATACGAGACGCAGGCCGCACTCGCTCCCCCTTCTCACCGACAAATCTACGTTGAACTCGTGCCCAGTCAGCCAGCCAGCCACTGCCTGCAGCTGTAGTAGTAGTTGTGATTGTTGTTTTTGTTGATGTAGCTGTAATAACTGCAACACACACACACACACACAGAGACAGACGACGGCTGATCACATTTGTTGTGCTCTGTGTGCTTTATGCCAATCGACAACAAAAGTTTTGCATTGTTCGCAGCTTTCCCCACTCCCACCGAGGCCCAGCTGCGGCCATAACAGCAACAACATCAACGGCAACTGTAGTTGCTATATCCAACCCATCCAAGTAGTTGCTGTTTGGGGCCATGGGCCCGCTATCGCCGCTTTGTGTTTGTGCTGCAAGGTAAGGGGGCAACTCCAACCTAATTGAGGGTTTTTGGCTACTACCACTGTTGTTGTTGCTCTAACTCTCTCGTCACTCCTTTCTCTCGCGCTCTCTCTGCACACTCAGTTTATTGCACTATTATTCAATCTATTGCACGCACATAAATGCAGAATTATGTACATTTACATATGTGTATAAATATTTCGACTTCTCCATCTACTCGGTCCAAAGTGGAGCAGACGCGCCCCGATCGCCCGACATATGCACACACACACACGCAAACATGCACATATGTATGTATATATATGTACATGTAAATAGAAACAATCCGTTCTTTTTCGGCGTACCTCCCTCTCTCTCCCACACACGCACACATGCGAGTACTCGCATTTGTTGTCCGCTTCTTCAATTATATTTTTGAAAATATTCTATTTTTATACGAAACATTATTTTGCGCCTGGTACTCGTGAAGTATTTTCATTTTCTTATTGTATTTTCTATGGGGCGCACATATTGAGAAACCAGCAAAATGTGTGCATATTGGCCCAGCCCCTCGTAAATCCTTTGGAGCTGACCTCTCTGTAAGTTGGATAATGTTCCAATCTGACAAGAACAGCAAGGGGGTTTCTTATATGAAGAGCAGCTTCATTTGTTTAATGATTTTCTAATTGTTCATGGAACTAGTTCGATTCGAATTAAATGAAATAAAACAAAAAATCTGTTAGATATAATGTTGATCCCTTTTTTTTTGTCATAATACCAGTATTTATGAAGAATTCATTATTATTCTTTAAATTAATTACTAATTTTATGGCGTGTTCATGAAATTATTGAAAATAAATATAAAAAATCCAACATTAAAATAAAAAATTAAGTATGAAAAATACAAAAAATCAATATATAAAAAATTAAAACTTTAATATTAAAAAAAAACTTATTTACATATTTAATGATGTAATAATAATTAATAGACATTTCTCATGCTCACTTAATGGAACTAGTTTAATTCGAAGAGCTTCAATTGAATTCATGATTATTTCTCCAGATAAGCATCTGGGTTTATATAATTAATTTCAATAGAATTCCTTATGCCAAGTGTTTAATTTGCAATAATGCCAATAATGTTAAATTAATATATTTTCTGTGATTTCTGTGCATTTAGCGTGCGTAATTTCTTATAATTAGCTGCCGCACACCATCGGTAATTTGAGATTCCATGGAAAATTTTATTAAAATATTTTTTTTCTATTTAATAAATTTATTTATTAAAATTTTTGTTTACAATTTGCAGTATTTTTTTTATATACGCATTTAATTTTTATTTATTTAGAAAAAAAAAATTTTTTTTTTTTTTAATTTAAAACATTTTAAAAATTAAATATTTGTTTTATTTGATGTATTTTATTTATATAAGTTTGTTTTTGCAATTTTGCACAGTTTATCTAAATTCTTTAAACTAAACTTTGTAAATTTCACATTTGATTTATATTTTAAATTCTCTGGTAAACTAGCGACTGTTTCGATCGAATGTGCCTTGAGTTGAAATTCATGAGCTGACAGTCGGTCAACATTCGGGTCGGTCTGTTTAGTGCACAGAAATTTTGTATCACTCGAATCAAATTCAACCTCTCCAGCTAAATACATTTTATCAGATATAGTTTTTACTGTATGACTGTCTGTGCGCATTGCCCACTTTTCAGTTATGGTCTTGGTCAGCAACGAATGGCAGAGCAATAAGGATGACGAGCAAAAGCCCAGTGCGGCAGCAGCACAAGCAGCAGCAGCAGCTCCAACAATCTCAACAGCAGCCGTTGCAGCAGTAGTGGCAACATCAGCCGCTAATAACGGGATTGCCAACGTTATAACCACAAGCTCGACAACAATTGACCAAGAGATAACCGCTCGACCAGTCCCTGTTACCGGCGGTGTCGAATTGTCCAAGCGCCAGCAGCGCATCCACAATAAGAAGGCGCACAGCATAATGGAGCTGAACAAGAAGGCCCAACAGGAGCAGCTGCATCAGCAGCAACAGCAACAGCAACTCTTAATGCGCGAGAAGCACGAAAGCGAGATGTGTGAGCTGTCCACAGAGCACAGCAGCAACAGCATCGGCAACAACATTATGGGCATCAATGATGCCAACGACAATATGGAAAATCAAGAGAATAACAATTCGACTGCGATAGAGACCTGTGATTCCAATACGAACACACTAATGCAGGTGAGTGGCTATCAAATGCATTCGAGCATATCGAAACACAGTTAATTAATCAGTCCATGTTGCAGGGCCACCTGGCACAGAAGCAGGCGCAGCTACACATGGCCATGAACTCGGTGCTAAATGCTAATAATACAACGACGGGCGGAAATCTATTCAGCTCAATTGGTGCCTTACAATTGCCTAATGAGACAGCTAATGCGCTGCAGGACATGTCGCCCGGCGAGGCGCGAATTGTGCTGCAGTGCGAGTTGAAGTCGCACAAGTTTGAGACGCGTAATATTTTGCTGGCGCCGGGGCAGGAGTGCAAAGTCGGACGTCTGATTGCCAAGAGCAAGGCGAGCGAGAGCAATGCCATATTCGATTGCAAAGTGTTGTCGCGAAATCATGCCATGCTCTGGTATACAACCGACGGTCGTTTCTGGGTGAAGGATACCAAGTCGAGCAATGGCACCTTCATCAACGACAATAAGCTGGGCAACGAGCCGGCCGAGCTGCATAATGGTGATACCGTCAAGTTTGGCGTTGAGGTGATTGAGAATTCGCGCCAGGAGGTGCACGGCTGCATCATAGCGCGAGTTACACTGTTTTTGCCTGACGGCCGGGAGGCCATCTCAATAGAGTCGGAACAGCTGCAGTTGACAGGACCGAACCGGATTAGCTATGATGAGATCCAGCGACTGAATGCATTTCTACAGGAGGCCGCCCAGCGCGAGAAGATGCTCAAAGCAAAGCTCAGCAATCTGCAGGGAGTGCTCGACTCGACGCGCAAAAACTCGGCCATGTGCTGGCAGAGCATGATCACCGAGGATCAGCTTCTGCACAAGATCAATCTGCTCGAGAAGAAGCTACAAATGATGGAGAAGAATGTGCCTGAGAACACATTACGCAACGAGGTGAGAGTTGGGCTGAGCTAATAGTTAATGTAGCATACCTTTGGGGGCATCATTAGAGATTGTTCTTAACTTACCTTCGTTATTGGCAGGTTGTTAAATTGCTCGAGGATAAGACCTCGTATCAGCTAACTGCCAAAGAGGCGCTGCGCAAGGTCTATCAGGATCGCTGCGATGCCATGCAAATGCTGTCCAAAATGGAGATGGCCTACACCACATCGGATAACGAGTGCAGCATATTGCGCGGTCAGATTTTAAGCTCGAAGCAGACTTTGCAGGATTTCAATGAGCGATTGGAGCAGCTGCAACTGGAGTATACGGAATATAAGCAGGAAACGCTGCGCCAGCAGCAAGAGGCTAAAGAACTGGAGGAGCAACGACTTGTGGAGCATAAGGAGCAGCTAATCGTGCATGAGACCGAAATGGAACAGATGCGCCAACAGCTGATGCGACTGCAGCAAACGATTGCTGATCATGACAGCGAGCAGGCGCTGCAGCAGCAACAGACGCTGGAGCAACTGAATGCGGCCATTGGTGTCGGTGAGGATGATGACGATGACGATGATGACGATGATGATGATGATGATGATGAAGGCGTTAAGGGTGCGGACGACGAGAAAGATATCGATAATGTTGACAACGATAACATCAAAGAGGATAACAAAGCGGGAGATAATGATATTTGCGCAGTTACTAAAAACGAATTTCAGGTGGATGACGGTGGTGCACAGGAGAAGGAATACAAGGCTACAGTAGCCAGCAAATCTAAAACTGTAAGTGAAGTGTATTTAATTGTTCGCATTACTTTTTTCAAAATGCGAATCATTTTTGCAGAACAAGAAGAGCAAACGGCAACAGAAGAAAGAATTCGATTTGAAGCACAAGGTGATACGCAAGGGCACCATGATGAAGCTGCTCAAGAACTCGGATCTCAAGGGCGCAGATGGTGGCGATGTCTTGAAGGCCATATTTAATGCCGCCGACTCCGGCGATGAGGATGAGGAGCATGAATCAAAATTGGATTCACCTGAAGCATCGTCAATGGGCGGCCATACCTTCGCCGAAGTTGCCTGCGATGAGTTTATACACAAATCACCGAAGCACACGCGCCTCAATGGCATCGAAGAGGCGACCGAGGAGTCCCCGCACTCAGTCCACAAACTGGAGACACAGGAGACACTCGTGCGCAGCATCGATGGACTGCATGACGATGATCTG
Organism: Drosophila paranaensis; assembly: GCA_035047545.1. NCBI lineage: Eukaryota > Metazoa > Arthropoda > Insecta > Diptera > Drosophilidae > Drosophila > Drosophila paranaensis. The sequence goes on from JAWNPL010000168.1 coordinate 2,044,734, forward strand.
CCGCAAGACCACGCTGTGGACATGTTGCACGAAGAGTGTATATTCTATAAGAAGAAATCAGCTAAGCTAACCAACGACATAAGCAATCTAGAGGATGAGATGAAAAGCCTTAAGCAGCAGCTACAGTCTCTGCAAGAGCCGCAAAACGCTGGCGCCCAGGCGCGCAGCTGCAGCGGTGCAGACGCAAAGAACAAGAGCGCAGAGGTCGCCACGGATGAGGAGGAGAAGGCGCTGCCGTCTGAAAATGACGTCTATGGTGATCTCTCGAGTTGGCGCGAAGATGTCAACATTATGAACGATGTTCAAGTGGAGCGTGAGGAGGAGCTGATCGTGTACAAGGAACGGCTGGAGCAGTCTGAAATGAGCAACATCGAATTGCGCAAAGAGATATCCGTGCTGCGACTCAAGCAGCCAATGGTCCATGACTACAATCTCTTATACCGTCGTGCTCTGCCCCTGGGCTGTGTGGCGTTGGCGGCGATCATTTACTTTTTGTCCATTCGCTTTTAACACCAGCCGGAGGAGATCAGCACAGCGAAAACGTCGTACCTACAGCAAAACGAGATTCAACAAACATATATATACGATATACAACATCTTGTGGGGCGGGGGGACATGCGGGGGAGCGTGTTGGATGCTGGATGTGCACTTTATAGGAAAACATAACAAACAAACAAAAATAATGGAAGAGGATGTAAAGTATGCAAATCGGATGGACGCAGTTATACAGTTACAATATTTATATATCTACACATACGTATATATATACATATATCTATATATGTATGCATATATATACATCTATCTATACAATCGAGCTTTACTCGCCATTTTCTAATTCTGTTCTATTCTCATATTTTGGACCACAAAATTTTTAGTTGTACATTGAAATCGAAACGAACAAAAATCAACAAAAATATTAATTAAACCACAGGTGCGCACTTACATATATACACAACTCTCACACACACATACCTACATATATATACACACACGGATGGTTAGTTAATTCGGAAATAATTATATTTAAAGAAAATTCCCCAAAATCACTTTTTTTATATATGAGCCTTATTTTTTAATGGTGCGATTGAAATATGTGAGAAACCTTCGAATTGTGTACAAATCTAGAGGAGAGCAGAGGCGGCGCCTGGAAATCGGATATTGGCGGCGAATCGATCATTAAGTTTAGCATTAAGTTGCAATTATTTACCATTACCAGCTATGTTTTATGAAACACACTATATTTACGTATGCTAAATGTTGATTTATGTACTATAATTTAGTTGATTTTTACTGTCCGTCGTCTCATTGTAAGCGAACGTGCGTGTATAACATTTATATATATATAATATTCCGAAGTGAAACGAAACAAATTTTTAAAAATGCTTGCGATATCACAAAAATATACAAAAAACACTTTAAATGTATGCAAATAAAAAAACGAATACAAATGAATAAACACACAACACTATATCGAAACGATGGCATTTAGAAATATTTTTCCACCATTATATTAAGAGAATTTATACAAATAAACAGTTTGAGAAAAAATACTGTTTGAATTTGGCGCTTAAATTTTATGTTCATGCGCAAAATGCTCTGCGCAACCATTTCGTAAGCTTGTGTTAATTCTTATCGAATATGCTTATCGACAACGTGTATATGGGCACACTGCGGCTTGTGGATTTTAGCAGTTGACAGACGCAGTCACACTCAGTAGTCTGGTCGGGTTCTCTATGGTGTGCACGGTCGTTTGAGCGGTGCATTTTCCCCTTTATTTGTGGTATTTAATCAAATATATAAATTAAATGTGAATGTAATGTGAAAAACATTTGTTATGCCAAAAGCGGTTGCATTGATTGTTATAAAGTTTCATTCGCACTGCAATTCGTTTTACACAACGTTGCAGACGCAAGAGCCAAACTATTTGCAGTGGCCACTAGAGATGAGCGATTCTGTGACTTTTTGAAAAGTCACTGTGTCCACTGTTCCTGTGACTGGAGTTTGACACATCTGTAGCAAGGCGGGGATGTCATGTGATGCTTTTACTTTCAATTCTTAACGTAGTTTCGAAAAGTCACAGTTACACACATATATACGTATACCAAATCGCTCATCTCTGGTGCGCTTATGTGAGGTGGGCGTGACGCTAGGCGGTAGCGGCGACGGCAACGGCGACCGAAGCGCAGCCAAAGTGAAATGCAAAGAAAGACGCGATTAAATACAGTGAAATAAAAGCGTTGCAAAAGCTTCGAGCATTGTTATTGCAATATTGCATGTTCCTTCTCTTTTGTGTTTCTAGCTAAAGGCCAACAAAATCGTAAGTTGCGCTTGTGTGCGTGCGTGTGTGTGTGTGTGCGTGCGTGTGAGTGAGTTAGTGAGTAAAACAGAAGCGGCAATAACAACAACGAGAGAGCGCAACTCTGTTTCTGCCTGCAGATGTGGAAATAACTAGCCGAAAACAAAAATAATAAGAAAGCAATAAGACAACGAAAACTGCCTTGCTGGCTTAACGGATTTTACCATAGTCGTCGACGTTGCTACAGAAAAAACTCTACGAGAAAGAAAAGGTAAGGCCCAGCTAGGTATATACTGAATGCATATGAAATATTGCGACTTTTGACATTACTCTGCAGCAAAACAACAAATTGTGTGCGTGAGTGTGTGTGCCCGTGTTTGACTGTGTTTGAGTTTGTGCAAGTGTATGTATGGCAGATAAGCCGCATTCTCTGATAATAACAGCTGAAGTTGCGTAGTCCAAGTCAGTGTGTCACATTGAGGAGTCAGCCAATGCAGCAGTTTCTCGAAAGAGAGAAGAGAAAGGAAATGTAGCTATAAATATAGCTATAATTTTTGGCAGTATTTTAAAAGGCCAAATAAAGAGAACAAAGCAAATTAAGCTAGACTTTTCTTCAGTATTTTGAAACGCTAAATAATACTGTGTGAAAGGAAACTCTTCTTATACCTATTTGTGGAAAAATCTTATATTCTATTCATTGATTGCTATATGAATGGAGTAGCCTATCGGCTATTGCCTATCGCCTATCGATCTGTAGTAGATCTAAGAATCAGCAGATGGAATCCGATTATTATATTCAACAATGTCGCATGACCAAATATCAACAAAGACTCGTTTTTGGTAACTAACTTGTTTTTGCCATAACAACGACACACCAGAGCACAAACGCAATAATAACAAAAAGCGAAAATTTATTAATTTATTTAAGCTATCTTATTTGCAAAGCGTATTACTTATAAATATTTTTTGCGCCACTTATCACAAGTAAACATTCGACACATTTATAATTCCATTGCTCCTCGCTGCCTATCTGCAACAAAAAAAACGTTCTCTAGTATTCTGGCTGCTCGCGGTCTTCGTGCTTGTTGCTTGATTTTTTGCTGTCCGCTTTTTGCCTATCTTCTAATTACACATACAGCACAAGTTAATGAATTCTTCGCTTAGTGTGTGCTTGCTGTACAGTTTGAAAGTTCTCCACAAATATGTGTGACTGATGATTCATAACGGTTAACACGCTTATTGCCGTTTGCCTTTTGCGTGTCGCTAGAATACGTGCGCCAGCAACATCTTACTGCTTGGCAACATTGTTGCGCAGCATCTTATTGCGCTGCCAATGAACTTTTTCTCCACAATAAACAAACAACAAAAAAAACTTTCACTTAGCGAGCCCATTGAAAGAGATAAATGGCATAAGATAGCCGCCGCCAATTGGCCAATATCCATGACGTGCCACGCACGCAGCCCCCAAATAATCCAAACAGTCAATTAAAACTGACAGCGCACCGATTGCGAAAAGTGAAAAGCAATCAGAAAATACCAAAAACAACAACAACAACAAAACAATAAGACGAAGAAGAAATTAAAATAAAACGCACATAATTGCTTATAAAACACCCACGTTGCTCATACGCCGGCTAGTGACGTCATTCCGGCAGCGGGCCAAAATTGGCAGCTTGCCAGCCAGCCAGCAACACGAACATGTATCTATACATGCGATTGTGGCGATCAGCTGGCAACATGTAGACAGACCGACCACATTATACTTGTGGCTTTGCGGTCTTCTGGCGCGTTAAATAACAGATGCCGCACAAAAAGCCATCAATAATTATGCTGTGCAAAATTAGCTAACTGTTTATTTGCCTATGCCAAGCTTGGGCCAGCTGACGATGACGAGATGAGACGAGACTTGCAGATCGGATTACCAGACAGTCTCGTGTTAAATGTGCAAGTCTGTGTGGGTGTTAGGAAATTAGCAATATCAAGTCGAGCCACAAATGCGCTTGCCAAGTGGGAGTTCATTATAAGATTATATATCTGTATATGCCCACTAATGTGCATAGATATATGTACATATGTATATTTAGCGTTAATCGATATTGCAAATAAATCTGGCTTAATATTGGTTTATCTTTGTATAGAAATTGTGATCAATTTATTTGAATATGCATACACACATATATAGCGTAAACTGTACGGATTATGTCTAAGAAATCTTGTTTCTTGTATTTGAAACTAATTTTAATGTTAATTAACAGTTATAACTTAACAGCCCAGATGAGCCTAACATAGTTGATATTCAAGTGAAGCTGTGTTGCTAAACATTTAAGGGAGCTGCTGTAGTGTTGCTAGCAACATACTAAACAGAACAAAGCTTCTGCAGCACTTAACAGACCGCATGACGTCACTGACCGCAGCAGGCAGTTCAATGGCTGTCGCCAAGCCTCAACCAAACATGCCGCTCCTTTATCATAAACATGTGTACAATATAAAAACTATGACAAAGCGCTTAGCTCGTCGCGCACTTGAGCCGTGCATTCAAAGTGAATATCAAAAGCTAAAACAAGTGAAATAAACAGTCATCAACAATGGAGAAGTGACGCGACTTTTAGCATTGATTGTTTTTCGGCTTTTAACGGCAAGTTTTGCTTTGTTGTTTTATTTTGCTGCTCCCCTCCCACTTGAAATTGCTCCTTTTCGCAAGACTTTTTGTTTGCAGACCTAAAAAGCTTCCAATTTCAATGAGTTGCAGAGGTTTGAATTGTTCTCTGTGTGCAAGCACGCTTGAAGAAAAAAGCTTAAGATACAGACCATATTGTTTTTTAATGTCACAGAAATTGAGAATATTTTAGCACAGCAGAATTACAAAAATACTAAAAAACAAAAAAAATTAAATGAAACAAGAAATAAAGATTAATTATGAAAATGTTTGAAATGTATATATTAAAAATATTTATTTAAATATGAAAAAATATATATAAATATAAAAAAATAATTTTTGTTTTTTGTTTTTAGTATAAAAATGATGAACAATAAATAAAAAAAATAAAAAAGTATTTATACAAATATTAAAAATATGAATAATAATATTAAATGTATATAAATGAATATATACAAATTATATAAATTAAATATGTTACGAATATGAATATATGATAGTTAAATATATTACACAAAATAAAGTAAATATATACAAATAAAAATAAATTGTATTTCTGAACATACATATAAATATATGTATGTGTACATATATATAGTTAAATATTTAATTTTTATCTTTTTCTTAATTATTATAAAATCTATACATTGTATACCAAAACTTCTGAATATTCAATAGTGGTTTCTAGAACTTTCTTGCAGTGTATGCATAACAGCACTTTCTGTTGGTTTTCTTTTGGTGTATTTGCTCATGTTACAGTGAACACTCGAATGTGTGGCCCGTGTCAACTTTCACTGTATTTGACTCTTAAGTTTATTTCATCTGTGTTTTAATTAGACCCATTGCTTTGTTTTACTTTTATTAGTATTTCCCGTTGTTGTTGTTGTTGTTGTTGTTGTTGTTGTAGCAATTTTTTGATAGCGCCTCGAGCCGGTCATCGCACAATTTAGTATTTTTGAATTTCTCTGTTTTGCTTGGAAAGTTTTGCAAGACAAAGAAAGTCGAATGGGCATGCAAATGTGATTGAAAACCAGCTGAGTTGAGTTGAGTTGAGCTTGGCTTAAGTTAGCAATTCCAAAAGAATTCGGCATAGGAATTACCAATTAAAGTGGGCTGCTGTTTGTTGTTTTTTATTTATTTTTCTTTTTACACAAATACCCCTCTTATCGCTTTTGCAATTTATTTCATTAAACATTGTCGAAGTGGTGAGTTTCCTTTAGTTGTTGTCTTTATTTATTTAGCTGGCGTAGGTAAATATTGATAAGCATTGGTAGCGTTGGCTAACAAGTTCCGCTTAGTGACTTTGTTAATTAGCAAAAGTTTCTTCGTTTGGATCAGTAAACTTAGCTACCGGAATAACTAAGTACTTTCTAGGCCTATTTTGTTTATATACAAAAATTAATTTATTTGTTTTCTAAGTTTATTTATTTTAAAATTCATATATTATTATACGTGATTAATGCTTTTTTGCGCACTAAAAGTGCGTGAAACGATTTAATTAATATAAATTCGTGTCATCTAAAAAATGCTCTGAAATTGATTATTAGCCAAATATGATTTGGTATATGCAATGGGTTAAAGATCAAGTCATTAAATTGCTTTAAAGCTTTAAAGATGTAGCTCTTAGCAAGAGTGTCCAATGTGAAGCTACCCGGAGTCTCGCGTTGGAGTTACTAACAACTTGTATTTCTATACAACTATACTTACATTTTTAACATAATGTCAACTAACATTGACATAACATAATGTGCCTTATGGGTTAGTACGGATACATGACTATATTTTTATACATATACATATATGAAAAAAAATAAATAAAATCAATTGGTCATTATTTCCTATTTCTTTCAACTTTGAACTTTGAATTAGTCCATAATATTTTTTATTTTTTGCAATTTTTTGTGTAATAAAACTTGAATGTTAAAAAACGAACACGAATAAGTTATAAATTTGATGCTTACCTTCGATGTTATTTAAAACTTAAATTCTGTGTTCTGCTGCTTAACAAATTTACTTGCTGTTTATCATTATTTATAAGGAAAGCATTCATTAACTGATATCTGATATTTATGGCGATTCAAATAATATTTATTTAGTGAGATTATAATTTATCTATGTGTACTTATGCAAATATTTATTGATTTAAGCAAATATCATGTGTGGGCGTTGCCTGAAGTCGATCATAATCTGCACTGCAGCGAGCTTGCGTGTTTATATATGATAAAAATATAGAATATATATAATACATGAGGAAAAAATACAAATTTATATATATCTATATACATATTATATATACACATATTTCGCTGATAACAAAATTCACTAGAGAGTGGAAGAGAGAGAGAGGAACGGACTTCTCTTTTGTTCGCTCAGTAATTAAATGTCAACTAGCGACGCGCACAGCTGTTATTCCACTTGCAGCAGTCTCCGTCGCTGTCTCTCCCTCCCCCACGAGACGGATTCTGCTTCCGTTTTGCTGAGCTTCTTTACCGGCATTTCAAATATGCTTTGTTCGCTTATCTTAAAGCACGCTCACTCACGCGCTTCTATATAACAATAAACATTATTATTTATATTAATCTGCTTTGATATTCGGCTCAACTGAACAACTTTATTTGCCAGTTATTTGACGACCTTGCGCTGAAACCAACAACAAAATTGGTACTGCAAGTTGGGAATTGAGAATAGGGAATTGGGGAATTGGGAGCTGGAAATGAATTCATTTGCTGTTCGCATTTGGTCTGCTAATGAATTAAACATGAAAAGCAGCTAAATCGATTTTCATTTGTTTAATAGGTCACGAAAGCAACAACAGCAACGACAGCAACAGAAGCAGCAGCAACACCAACAACAACACAGAACAACTTGAAGAAATGGCACTGAATATCAATGTACAGATGACGCAGAGGCACGCACTTTTTGCAATTTGCCTTTTATGGCTATTTAGCATAGTTTCTTTCCACGTTTAACCCGCTTAACATGCGCAACATGCGTCAGCAACATTTACACTTGCCAGGCAACATTCGCATTTGCTTCTAAATAGAAATGTATACGACATGTATTGATCGCTGTAAGCATTAACATATCTAACTGTTAGCAACATTTTGGCTGTAAAAGTTTAATTTGCAGTTAGCAGTCATCATAACAGTATAATAATGTTAAGTATTAATATGCATTGCAGCTCTGTTAATAATTTGAAGATCCTCTTAACATTGCATTGGCTTAACAGAACTCTCAATGAATATAAAAAGAAATTCATTTTCATCACAAACTTTTCATCTATTTGGTTTTAAAGTATGGGAAAAAAACATAAATCAGCGCCGCTGTGAAAAGTGGAAAAACAGCTTAAAATAGGAGCAAACAAAAAGTAAAAAATTCGAATAAAAAGAAGACCAAGAAACCTAACCGGCTTAACAACTTGATTCAAAGTTCAAGGACATTTTTGCAGTCTGCGCAGTGCAGAAAACTTGTAAGTTGCGTGAATTGCGTTGGTTGTTGCAGTTTCAGTTGAAGTTGTTGTTGTTGTTGCAATGTTGTAGGCGACATGCCAAGTGGTTTTTGTGTGGAGCCAAGTGAAAACTGTCACATGGCAGCTGGGCGCGCCCAGAGGGGAACCACAAGCCACACAAGACACCCACTTCGCCTTCTAAAGTGCAAACATTTGTTCGCCCATTGTTGCGTTTTGAGGGCGGCGGCCTCCAAAGTTGAACTTTTACTTTTTCCTAACATGATTTTACATCAGCATGAGCAGGCAATATAAAATGTGCATTTTCAGAGCTGAATGAATAGTGAATGAATTTGAAGTTTTAGGACTTCCTATGGATTTATTAATATTAGAATTATGATTGGTTTGCCTGAAGCCTTTCTATGTGATTTTCAAAATGTCAGTGCAATGATTTATTTATTTTTATAATTTTCTTATTTATTATTAAGTCACTTCTCTGCAATTCCCATTAAATCAAACTGGTTTTCATATTTCTCAGTATCATTTATCTTTGAATTGAAGCCATAAATCAAATATAAAGCTATATATAAAATATATGTTTATGTGATAAATGCAAATAACTTAACAATTGAATGCAGTCGAAAATATTTATTTGATTGATTTATAAATAAATTTTCAATTGGAAGGCGCATGAAATGGGACTGAATGTGAGAAAAGAAAAGTGTTAAATAAAATAATAAATAAAGTAAAATAATTAATCAAATTGAATAACAAATAAAATAAAATAATAAATAAATTAAAATAATAATAAGTAAAAACACTTATATATTTTGAAAAATATATATTTATAAAAAAAATAATTGAAATAAATATAAAAAATATATAAATAAAATATTTAAAATTTGTTTTAGTGTTTAATTGAAATAAATATAAAAATAGTAAAATAATTTTAAAATATTTTATATTTATTTCAATTATTTTTATTAAATGTCTAAATATTATATATTTTTCACATATTTTTAATACATTTTATTTACTAAAAAATGCAAATTTTTTAAATGTCGAATATTTAGATATATATTTAAAAATAAAATAAAATGCAAATGTAAATAATAATTGACATTAAAAATAAAATATTTAATAGTTAAACAAACTACAAATATTTTCTAAATAAATAATTTAAAAATATCTATACTTAAAACTATATATATATATATATATATATATAGAAAAACTATTAAAATATTCAAAAGTGCCAATTGACAGGCTTCCACTTGTTTCACAGTGTGAAAACTAATGAGCACGGCAGTATTAATAGATACATTGTTTCAACCCTGCCTGTGTGTGGTGTATGTGTGTGTGTGTCTATGCATTTTTGCGCTGTGTCAGGTGTTTCTATAAAACGAGCGAGCATTAGCTTTGTCTGCCTTTCTTTATGCAGACGTAAGTGTAAGTCTGTGTGTGCGTTGATGTTTGTGTTTTTTGTGTGCGGCTTTTAACCCTTGGCCCTTAAGTCAGCAACCAGACAGCGAGGGTTGCTGCTGCTGTTGTTGTTTCTTCATTAGACCTGCCGGAGTAAAGCACGTTCATAAATCTTCTCACAACTTGGCAGCTGGCTGCTGTGTGTTTGCTGTGCTGTGCGTCTCTATGCGCCGGATTACTTCCTTTGTGCTCAGTTCCGCATTTAAATGCCGGAGTTGAAGTGTCGACGCCACTTGAACACATGCCGTATTTGGGGAGTTGGATTCCAGAGATGCATTCCCTAGATGCCGCCTGCTGGCTGCTGCTGTTGCTGCTGCTTCTTCCGCCTTACCAGCCCCCTTTTGCAGACCAGCCAGCTGTCACAACTGTCGGGTTGTCTGCGCGTATCTCTTTCGCCCTCCAGTCCGCCATTGCCAAGGGCAACTGTCACGTTGTAAATGCCTTCCGCTGCTGGACTGGCTGTTAATATGGGCACAAGCTTTTCATTTTGCTGGCCTAATCAGCATACTAAACACGTTTGCGGCTTTCTCAACAATCTCCCGCTGCCCAATTTTTTTCATAACAACAATTACCTGAGCCGAAAACACTTCTGCTTTGCCTTCAACTAGCTTTTTTTCCTCAATTGATTAATTCGTTGATGTTGGTAGAAAGCTAAAAAAAAATAAAATACTGGTAACAAATAACAAAAAATTTACATAGAATAGTGAACTGATCTTCGCATTATTCTCTTTAATCTAGATAAATATCTATCTTGGTATAAATATATTTTATTTCAATTTAAATAAAATGTTTAGTAGTAAAACAATGTGAAGCTTATCAACTTTATTAAATTTTAAGTAAAAATTGTATTCAAATAAAGAAAGTATATTTATTAAATAAGCAATTAATTTTTTTTTAAATATTTATTAAATAAAAAATCGATTCTTTTGCATTATTAAATAAAAAACAATTTTTAAATTATAAAAAATAAATAAAAAATTCTAAATATTATTAAAATTATAAAAAATAAAAATAACAAATTATATAAATTTTCTTTACAAATATTTAAAGTCCACAAAAATATCTATTAATAATAAATATTGAAAAATGAATAATTAATTCTGTAAATCCTAAGATTTTACAATCCTAAAGTACTCTTATTCATATGTCAACTGAATCTAATTTAAGTTAATGAAACAAAACTGAATAAAAATGGAATTTAAATTCCTACTCATAAGTGAATCGTCTACATTTGTTAATTTCTTCTTTTCCCGTACGCGGAACTATATAAAAAACTGTTTAAAACGAAAACTATTTATAAACAAAAATGATATAGTTAATATTTCAGACAATATAAAGAAATATGACTCAATTAGCACAGCGTAAATGGATTCATTAACAGTCTGAAAGGCATCTCACAATATTCATTTCTCTAGAAAAACCAACGATCAAAATAACTATTTTTGATTTCTTGCTGTTTTATTGTTTTTGTTCGCATATGTGATTCAATTGCCAAGCATTTGACAGTTAATCAAAGCTGTCAATGGGCATTGATATATGAATTTTGATTTTGTTTTATTGCTGTTGCTGCAGTTGTTTCTATTCCCAAAGCTGTTTTTCTCAATTGAAAGCGATAAATAAAGAATATTTTAATTAAATTTGAAAATAAGAGGTGAATTGTTTTGGAAGGCGAAACATTACATGGAAATGAATAGAAAATAAAATAGATACTTAAAAGGAATATGTAATAATGAGAGAATAAAATGAAGATGATATAATAATAATAATAATAATATATGATGATATATATATAATATCTATATTATTGTTTGAAATATTTCAATTAAGATATAATAAATTTATTTAAATATTAAAATACTTTTTTTTCTATTTAAGAAACTTTTTAGTAAAAGTCAAGCTTTGAGCAGGGAAAAATTTTAATCGTATATGCAATTTATATTTTATATATTCTTTACATGTTTTCATAATTGTATTATATACAATGTATACTATATACTATTTGTACTATTTGAATTTAATATCATTTCATACAATATTATATAGTAAACTATATCTATTATAATATAAGCTCTATTACTTAAGCTGCTAGAGAAATTTATTTAGGAATTCGATTTAATGCTCCTGAAGGCATCAGTTCTTAGCTCTATAGAATCGCCTTTCGCCTATATTTGCAAATATATGCACAATATATATGCACAAATATCGATTCCTTTATTTAGGTCTCTATAATAATAATGATATTACATTATAATTTGATGGCTCGTTACAATTGCGTGGCATTTTCATTTTTCCGACCGCGGTTTGTTTATTTTTACTCAGCTTTTCCTCCTATTTTGCTCGTGGCCCATTAATTTGACGCTTGAGTGCGTGTAAACCTTAATTAAACAACTTTTATGAACTATGAATTTTGCAACAGCAACAAAAAAACAGAAACTCGTAACTCTTATGACTCTCTTAGCAATTGTCTCTGGGTGTGCTGTTTTGCTTAGCTTTTTGTTAGTTTTTGGGTGCAACAACCGAAGACAACGCGCTGTTTTGGGCGCACCTGTTCGACGGCCAGACTTGCCCCTGTCTAGCCTCGCCCTCTCCCCCTCTCTCTTTCACTACCTCTTCCTATTTTTGGCACACGTGCCCACTATTATAGTATAGCCCACCATTTAAGGCATTTCAAATCATATTTGATTCTGTAATCAAGTGAAATTTAATTATAAATGCAATTTTTCTACTCATTTATTATTGGCTTCGTCTGGGTTCAATTGGATAGATTCGCTCTGAAGTGTCTCCGTGTTCGCTTTGTGTTGCTGTTTGGCTGCGTGGGCAACTGATATGACAAGACCAACAACGGCAGCAGCAACAACAACAATAACAACAGCAGCGCCAATAACGAGAAGAGCAATCGTCGCCAACGCACATATTTCCTGTAGCCCGGCGGCTTATCGATTTTTAGTTTGACGTAGTAACGATTCTAGTTATTATTTCATTATATATATATATATATATAGACACACAGGGATGTTCATGCTATATGTGACAATTGTCAATATAACAATTTTCATATACTATATGGCGTTGGGTATTAGGGCTAAGTGTTAAGGTATGTAAAAAGTTGAAGAAGGTGGAAATAATGAAGAGAGAAATATATATATATAGCTATAGATACAGTTAAATATGGAGATAGGAATATGGATATAAATATAATTATATATATCTATATTATATAGACATAGACATAGATATAAATATAGATATAGATATAGATTTAGATATAGATATAGATATAGATATAGACATAGATATAGATATAGATATAGATATAGATATAGATATAGATATAGATATAGATATAGATATAGATATAGATATAGATATAGATATAGATATAGATATAGATATAGATATAGATATGGATATAGATATAGATATAGATATAGATATAGATATAGATATAGATATAGATATAGATATAGATATATATATAGACATAGATATAGATATAGATATAGATATAGATACACATATACATATTGTATATGTATATTGACACTTTTATAGATTTAGAATATCGCATCAATCTCTGCTTCACATCTCACTTAATTGCAACTGCAGGGTATTTCGTAGTCAAGCACTCCCAACTATATCATTCACATACATACGTTCGACTTGTCATTGTCAAGCTAATATACTTTTTCTTGGAAATTTACCATCAATTTCTTATTCGACAAATATCATAAAAAATAGACTAAAGGAACAGCTCGCGCCGAGAAGTGCGAATTGTTCGCGCTTTTAGGGGAAAATCAATTAGAATTGTTAAAAAAGAAAGAGAAAGAAAATATGTATTATATTTGAAGTATAAAACTTTGATTTGCCAAAATAAATTTAATGATATTTAATATAGATTAAAGATCTATGTGTTATTTGGGTCTTACGCAATTTCGGTTTTTGTTAAATTTTGGATGCCACGCCCCCTTCGCAACGACTTGCGCTTGTGTGTGCTTACGCCTGTGTATGTGTGTGTGTATGTGTTGCTTGTAATGAACATAAATATACTTATGTATATTAAAGAAACGGAGATTGCTTGGAATTGCGGTTCTACGCAGGGTTCAGGGTATACCCTAGTCGAGTGGTCTCGACTAGAGTTTTCTTACTTGTTCATATAAAATTTGTGAAAATTACAAAATTTTTAGTTCAAGCAACGACACATCCGAAATTTGTATGTACATTAATGTAATTATTCCTAACTCTCTCTTTCTCTCTCTCTCTCGCTCTATCTATCTTTCTTTTCCTTTCTTATCTCTCACTTCTGACAGCACTTAAAAACTACAAATGTTAAGCGAATCGATAACAATCTGAGGCTTTTCAATGAAAGTTTTCTATTAAAGCTGATAAAAGAAAACTTAATTGTTGGCCTTTAAGTAAGCTGCTTATAAATATTTAATTGAAGTTTTCGTAAACTTTACTTAAAGTTGATTGTCATAAGTATTTAGTTCTCCATTTAACAGAAAGTGTGAAAAATTGTTTCGCATCTTGATTTTCTCGGCTGCTTAAGTTCTCACAATTGTTAACGATCGTTTTCTCTATTTCTCACCTGCCCCGCTTGAAGGCCTTTGCATAATTTAAGTTTACACAAGGCGTTAAAGTGTTCTTTTTTTTCGTATGGCTCATTGCGTGCATACCCCTAATGTAGGTGACATTGGGTCTGTCATAGTTTTTCCATTGCATTTGCAAATGTCATCGTTTGGCTTCCATTTTGGTTTGTATTTCTATTTGGGCTAAGAGAGAGAGATGAAGTGTGTGTGTCTGTGTGTGTGAGAGAGAAAAAAAAGGTCAAATGGTTTTTTGATTTCATCGTCGTCGGAGCAACAGCCAAACAAAATGCCAAATGTCATGCTCAATGGAACTTGGGAACCGATGCACTTGCTTGGCCAGCAGTTCTGACCCACTTGGCAAGCGTATTGGCAAAATCTGCGCCATTAGGCCAAACAAATACAAATAGAAAGAGAAACAACAACAGCAACAATAACGACAACAACAAGAGCAACATATGAAATTTCTCTACAATTCGCACTAATAAAGATGACGACAACCTTTGTGGGAAATGGCATTGGCTGGGCTCCTTGGAGGATTGGCAGCTGGCTGGGTGGCTGGACATTAATTAAGTTAATTACCTGTCCGTTCGCCTTTTGGCGTCTAAGTGGGCGCTGCCTATGGCAGTCCTAGACACGCCCCAATACGGCGGCACGATGGCTAGCAAAAGGTGGCGTCATAATAGCGCTTGGTAATGAGGTAATGGAGCAGTCATAACTCTGGGCATCAATTTCCATTTGCCAGAGAGAAAGGCTATACCGGCCCGGCAGGCAGGCATAAATGTTGCAGCAACATGTCACGGCAACATGAATACCACAACAACAGCCAATACTCTTCATAACAAGCCATACAAAATATCGTAATTCAAATTTATGGCTCGACACGCGAATCCCCTCGAAAAGCACAAAAACTGAGCGTCGATCAAGCTTAAAGTGCTTTCATAGGGGTGTGGGAGCTGATGCGGGGAGCAGTTGGGGTAACTTGGTGGAGAAACCAACACACGTCTTGTGTATAAAACAAAAGCTAAGTGAAAACAACAAAGATTTTAAGCTAACAGCGAAGCTGAGATGCGCTTAAAAATACATTATTTATATGAAATTTAAATATTTTATGAAAAAATTTTATTTATTTTAATTAAAATTATTTTTAAAATGCGTTTTGTTACATTTGCATTAATTATAATGATTAATTTAAATAATTTATTATCAATGTTATTTATTTTATTTTAATTTATTTATTTTATTTTAAATTATTTTTAAGATAATTATTTTTTATTCTTATCTATTTTAATAATTAAACGAATGAATTATTTCCTGAAATATGTATATTAAATTTTAACTATGATTATTATAATTTTATAAATGTGTTTATTTAATATTTATTATAATTTCTGCCTGAAAACTTGTCTCTTAAAATGAATAATGGAAAGTGCAATTACATGGAATGAATAATAAGAACAAAGAGAACCAGCTGACAGCTGCATTTTCTACAGAGCTTCAAATTCTCATAGCTGAAATCAAAGAATACCCGGATATGCATTACAGAATTCGTGATAAAGTTATTGTAGACCTGGTGATAGGGTATTCAAACAAAAGTTAAGTTCAGACAGCTTGCAGCGATGGGCACACAATGGCCAAGTGAAACGTGCCTGTGAAGAATAAAAATTATGATGGAGAAAAAAATGGATATAAGAAATAAAAAATCATAAACGAGCTTCAATCAGCGTCCGGGCCTGAGCTCTGCGGGCGAGTGAGAGGATGGCTAATGCCCAGTGAGAGAGTGAGAGGCAGCTATGCACACTCATAGCAATGGTCTGACATAACCCACGTTCGGCTTTAGGCACAGGAGCAGGCGACGACGTGAGGGGACAGCTGACTCATTGAACGGTTATGCACGAGGATGGCATGTAGAGTGGGAGAGGGCTATGGTAGAGGCAAAGTAGGCATTCAATTGGCAATGATCGCTTAATGACAACAATTTCAATAATTTGCACAGACTGTGACGTGAAACATGGAATGTCGAAAAGTGGAATGTGAAAAGTGGAATGTGGAATGTGGAATGTGGCATATGTGGTGGAGCCCGCCAGAGTGCTTAAATGAACTTGACAGTAGAAGAGATAAACTGATTGCTCTCGCAACGATATAGCGTGACAGTTGTTAGCCATCAAAGTGTCGCAGCGCCTTCGATCCCTAGCTAGCGACACCTGTTGGCCGGAGGCTTTAACTAAATCTTATTTAATTATTTTTATATAAGTTGAAAGCGCAGATAGATAATTGAATTATATTGTATTTGCAATTACCCAAACTGAAGTGCAATTCCACAAGATTTTTTTTAGCATGACAAACAAGTTTTTTTCAGGTTAATAAAACTTTAATTTACTTGCTTAATTGCGTTAAAATGTTAATTGAATACTTTTAGATTTTATGACGAGAGTAAAACAAAGTTCTAATGCATAATTTACTTTTCTATGATACACTTTTCTCTATATATATATATATAATATATATATATATATATATATATATATATATATATATATTTTTTTTTTTTTTGTCTTAATATACATTTTCATGTTTAAATTATTTTATTTATTCTTATCTATAATTTAACATAAATTTTTAAAATTGAAATTTCGACTATTTTTTTATTATTATTGATCAAGATTATTTATTATAGATTTTTCACATTTTTCTAAATTGAGTTTTTGTTTGATTTACTGTATATCAAAATTCTATTGGACAAATACTTTTATGTTTAATTTATTAATTTCCATTAACTAAAAACTGAAGTTTAATAAATTATGCATACATATATATACATGTATTATATATATTTATATATTTTTTAAAATATTAAATATATGATTAGAAAATAATATTTACATAAACGTTGCAAACTAAAGCCAACCTGCGCTTCAACAGCTCTTAAGTCGCACCATTTAACTATTTAACTTGTGATTCGATAAGTTAAGATACTCTTAAAAGGCCATATCAAGTTGCGAGCACGTTTAAAGCTTTGTTTAATGGATTCTAATTGGATTATGCTAAATGTGGTCTAGTTGGAGTGTGGCGACAGCTTTCATTATGAAAATGACTAAAGAAACTAAGCCAGCTCTGTTAGCTGGAGCTAGATGATGTAGATATAGATACGGGGTGGATATGGACTCGGTCACGAGATACTTCCGTTAATGTCCTGGGTGTGTGCCTGCTGGCGATATGAATCATCGGCAGGAATTCGGTGGCGCGACCTGGTTTCGCGGTGTGAGCAAGTTGTTGTTGTTGTTGTTGTTTAACGGTAAATCGGTCAACGTAGTGGGGTCATCATTGGAATCTAGTGCAGCAAGTCAGCGAGTCAGACAGAGCACCGAGCCGCACTTGGCTGCAAAATATGTGGTTGCAAACAATTTACGTAAATTAGCGCAATTACAGCTGGCAATCTTTTTTTTTCCATTTTTTTCTGTTTTTTTCTGTTTTTTTCTGTTTTTTTTTTTTTTGCTGTATGTATGTATCCGTCAGATACTTTCTAGTCTGAACAAACGGAGCCATTGAAACCGGTTTGTGGACTTATTTTTGAAAAGAGTTTCTGTTTACAGTGAGTGTTTCCACTGTTTATAGTGTTTACTGTTGTATGTTGTATGTTGAATGTCGTTATTTATTGTTGTTTTCTGCCAGAGACGTCAGCAACACCAAATAGTCAGCACACAGTAGTCAGGGTTGTTATTGCAATAGAGAAAGAAAGAGAGAGAGAGAGAGAGAAACATTTTCCGGACGCACACATGATAGAGACAGCGGCAAGAGCACTTATCAGCATAAATCGCAAATCAATCAAATATGATGCAAAGTACATACAAGTTAATGTTGTCATACAGGAAGCAACGACGACGCAATCGAATGTATGCCGAATCCTTATGTTTTTATCGAAATTGACGTCCAGCACAATTTACTAATTCTCTCTCTCCCTCTCTTTCTCTCTCTTCCTTTCTCTCTGTCTTTCCCTCTTCTGTTAGGATGGAAGTTCAAACGGTAAACAATATGCACAGCACCGCCGCCCTGTTGTCCTCGCTGCAAGGTGGCAACAGCGCCAGTCCGAATGCCACGCCCAAGAAGGTCGCCGCCGCCGCCAATGCCGGCGCGGGCTCGTCCAAGAACACCTCAACAGAAGTCGCCATCCTCGAGCAGCTCAGCAAGAAGCAGCAGCAACTCGAACAACAAGCTGCCGACGCCGCCGCCGCCGTTGCCGCCGCCGCCAATCACAGTCGCGACTGCGACAGTCCGGCCAGCTCCAATTCGGAGCTGGAGAAGGAGTTCCTTGAGCTGCGCGACATGAACGGCTCCCTCACAGGCAGCGGCAGCGTTGGCAAGTCGAATGGTTCGCTCAGCGGCGCTTCATCAACCAACTCAGCGCCACCAGGCGCCAATGGACGCGGTGCCGGCGGAGGTGGAGGTGATTGTGTCCACACTAGCGCCAGTGATCCAGCAACGAACGGTAATGCCTTGCCGGCGGGCGTTGCTGGCGTGGCACAGTTGATCAAGAAACGCATCTCGAGCAGCCGAACGCCCACACGCAAGGCGCATCGCATTAAGTTCTATCGCAACGGGGATCGCTTCTACCCAGGCATCACCATACCCGTCTCCAACGAACGCTATCGTTCCTTTGAGAGCCTCTACGAGGATCTGACACGTCTGCTCGAGGAGAATGTCAAGATACCAGGTGCTGTGCGCGCCATCTACAACATGGGCGGCAAAAAGGTAAGCAATTACCTTGTTGATATATTCAGAAACTGTATTGAGTGCCATCTCTTGGTAGATCACCGCATTGGATGAACTGGAGGATGGCCAGAGCTACGTTTGTTCCTGCAATAACGAGAATTTCAAGAAGGTGGAGTACAACACCAGCTCCCAGCCGTTGGCCAATCTGACGCTGGCGACCAACAGTCGCTCCTCGAATCATCGTCTGGCCAAGCTGCAGCGTCCCGCCTCGCCGCTCAAGAATGGCGCCCTGATCAGCAGCACGGGCAGCAACAATGCGCCAGCGTCCAATGGTGGCGCCGGAGCCAGCAATGGCAGTCCGCTGAACAGCTCACGTTTCAGTGAACGGAATAGCGTGGTGCATCCGAGAATTGTGACTCTGATTCGGAACGGGACGAAGCCACGTCGGATAATGCGGCTGCTCCTGAACAAGCGCAACAGTCCCAGCTTCGAGCACGTGCTGACCGCCATCACACAGGTGGTGCGTCTGGATACTGGCTATGTGCGCAAGGTATTCACGTTGTCGGGCGCTTCGGTGGCACAGCTGGCGGATTTCTTTGGGCCGGAGGATGTGTTCTTCGCCTATGGCACGGAGCGTGTCAATACCGGCGAGGACTTCAAGCTAGAAGCGGACGAGCAGCGGGCCATCAATGCCATACGAAAGACACTGCGCACAGCAGGCACCACATGCAAGGGACCCAAGCCCAAGATGCCTGTGAAGAGCAAAAAAGTATATCCGGCCGAGGCAACAAGGGCGCGCGACGCGGGCGAATCAGCCGCCACGCAGGAGGACGAGCAGGCGACACTACTTAAGAATACGGGTGTGGAGATTAGCGATCTGCCCGTCGCCATACGGGACAATTATACGCTGGGCAAGATGATCGGCGATGGCAACTTTGCCATTGTGCTCAAGATCAAAGATCGACAGACGGGCTTGCCCTTTGCCCTCAAGATCATTGACAAGAGCAAGTGCAAGGGCAAGGAGCACTACATCGATGCCGAGGTGCGGGTCATGAAGAAGCTCGAGCATCCGCATATCATATCGCTCATCATGGACGTCGATCAAGTAACCAACATGTACCTGGTCCTCGAGTATGTCAGTGGTGAGTTCGAATTTGAAACAACTGGCAGTGGAACCGGCATAATGTGCTTGATTGAGAATGGAAATACAATTCGTATTGCGAATAGGATTTCAGCGAAGAGTTCAAATCTAATTCGAATTTCCTTTTTTCGATCTAGGCGGCGATCTATTCGATGCTATTACACAGGTCACGCGCTTTTCGGAGAGCCAATCGCGCATTATGATCCGGCATTTAGGCTCGGCCATGTCTTATTTACATTCCATGAGCATTGTGCATAGGGATATCAAGCCAGAGAATCTGCTGGTAAGTTCGCTCACTCAGTCAACCTCGTGCAGGGGCTCTACTATAAATATATTTCTCCAACAGGTGGAACTGGACGAGTATGGCAATGTTGTGCAGCTTAAACTGGCCGACTTTGGCTTGGCCTGCGAGGTAACTGAGCCGCTGTTCGCTGTCTGCGGCACGCCTACCTATGTGTCGCCCGAAATATTGCTGGAAGTGGGTTACGGCTTGAAGGTAACGAGTTCACATCAAATTTTCGCCTAGCAAATATTCTTAATGCTTCATTATTCTTTGATCAGATTGACGTTTGGGCTGCTGGCATCATATTGTATATATTGCTCTGCGGTTTTCCGCCTTTTGTTGCGCCTGATAACCAGCAGGAGCCACTGTTCGATGCCATCATCTCGGGCGTCTATGAATTTCCCGATCCCTACTGGTCGGACATCGGTGATGGTGTGCGCGATCTAATCGCCAATATGCTGCAGTCGGATCCGGATGTTCGCTTCACCAGCGAAGATATTCTCGATCATTACTGGACAATGGGCAGCGAGGACAACGGTTGCAGCGGTGGTGTGGACGGTGGCGAGTTTAGTAGATGAATCATGGCCGTGTGGGGGGTTTAAGCAGTCTAAGTGCACCTCGGAAGCCGTCATCGAGTAGTTTTTGTATTATGTAATTTAGCGCTATTCTATAGGCCTTAATTTATTATTTATACATATTAACACATGAACTACACACATTGCCGTTAAGAAAGAATAGCAACAACAAACCCAAACAACTCCAACAACAGCTGCAACAACTGAAATAGAGAACATAATAATAACAACGCGCTACCTGCGCTGAATAATGTTGCTGACAGTTTTCTGAAATTCCAATTTCCAAACCGTTTAAACCGGTTCGCTCTACTTTATTTTCTTTTAACGCATATACATATATTTTTAAAGAAAGGTACATATATACACAACATACATATACTTATATTTTATTGGTATTTTTAAAAGTGTTTTTAATTAGTATTTTAATTGATTATAAATTATGAATAAATGCATGTTATGTATATTTTCATAAATTGTTAATTATGTTTTCGGATGCTTTTGCTTTGTTTTTCGTATATGTATGTTTTGCTAGCACTTGTAATGTAAACGATAAACGCGATAAAAACAAAAAAAAACATACAATAAATAAGCGCATTTATACAAACACCAATAAAACTTTAGAAATATATATATATATATACTGATATATAAAAAGAATATATTAAGAATTAATTTCGAATATAGAATTAGAACTTTATTGGGCGGGTAGTTAATTTAGTATCGATAGTCATAAGTTTGTTCCGACTATTCGCGCATGGGTGTAAACAAAACAATCGATCAAAAATTCAGAGTTACTTTGGACTTCACAATCAAAGTCCAGTTCGATGGGAAGGTGAATGGCAAAAACAGCTGTTGAATGCAGAGTACGGTCACACTTTAGCTTAAAGATGCCTTGATAAGAAAGCAAATCCCAGCGAAAAAGCTTAGAAAAATGGCTGATACTTTGCCAATTAATAGCGTAAGTGTCTCACAAACAATTGTTGAACTGTTTCATAAGATATGCATATTCCGTAGGACTCCGGCACTGATGAGGAGGAGGAGATGGAACCAAAGTTCAAGTACCAGCGCATTGGGAACGATCTTAGGAATATACTCAACACGGACGTTGTTACCTGCAGTGCCATCCATGCAAAGGTAATGTTTGAGTAGCTTTCAAAGTTTTTAAACTAATATTTTGATCATATTCTAGTTTCTCATATTTGGCACATTCCGAGGGCGCGTCTACCTGCTGGATCACCAAGGCAACTCGGTAGAGTCAAACCTGAGCAGCGGTGATCGCCACACACACTCCGTGGCTGTTAATCATATTGATGTGGATCCTAAGGGCGAATATGTCGCAACATGCTCTGACGACGGACGTGTGAGTCAGCGACAACAAAACTACGCAAAATGAGTGTACTAAACAATGATGATTTGCAATTTTAGGTCAATATTACGGGCTTGTTCAGCTGCGAGAACAATCAAAACCTCAGTTACGGCAAGTTTATAAAAGCGGTGGCGCTCGATCCCGAAGTCAAATCGGGTGTGCGACGATTTATAGTTGGTAAGATACCAATACCATAATGAGTTCGTCTATTTTTTTGCTAATAATTGTACTTATTTCAGGCGACGACAAGCTCACGCTTTACGAGCGCAATTTGCTCAAGAAACTGAAGCCCAGCGAACTGTGTTCGGTTGAGGGCAACGTTTTGGCCATTTGCTGGCAGGGCAACTTTGTTGCATGGGCCAGCCATTTGGGCGTGCGCGTCTACGATCTTAGCGAGAAATGCTCACTAGGCCTTATGAAGTGGGAGGTGCCGGTCCAGGCACGTCTCGAAAACTTTCGCTGCCACCTGCGCTGGTCCAACGCCAACACGCTGCTCATCGGCTGGGTGGACACCATACGGATTTGTGTGATACGCAAGCGCAACAGTATCGAAGCATCTTCTAGCAACCTGCCCGGTTTCGTTGTGGATCCAAGTGCGTAATGCAAATATTCAATATGGATATTTTGTAATATGTTTC
Source organism: Drosophila paranaensis (assembly GCA_035047545.1). Classification (NCBI taxonomy): domain Eukaryota; kingdom Metazoa; phylum Arthropoda; class Insecta; order Diptera; family Drosophilidae; genus Drosophila; species Drosophila paranaensis. The sequence goes on from JAWNPL010000168.1 coordinate 2,067,912, forward strand.
ATCTTTACCTTCAGTCTCTACATTTCAGACGACTTTCTATATATGTGGACTGGCTCCGCTCGCTGCCAGCCAGCTGGTTGTGCTGGGCTATCGCAAGGATCGCAGTCCCAACTACAAAGCTCAGCGACCAGTGCTGTGTGTGATTGAGTACAAAATGAACACCTCCGAAGAGGTGTGCACAGACAGCCTCACCTTGCGCGGCTTCGAGGAGTATACGGTCAATGACTATAATCTCGGGTGCATCATTGAGGAGAATCGCTACTACATTGTAGCACCCAAGGATATTGTGGTGGCCAGCCTGATTGAAACGGATGACCGCGTGGAGTGGCTGATCAAGCATAAGTAAGTAAACGAGTTATACAAATATATATAATATAGAGTTTAAGGCTATTCTAGACTTTGGTGTAGGCTTTAGTTACAACTAGGTATATATACTTCAATCAGATATGAATCACATTTTGGCATCTGTATTCCCCATTCAGTAAACCCCTTTTTAGCTCTCATCTCAACTCTCCCTCCATTCCCTTCAAATTCTCAGCTTTTCTAATACTGCTACCACAGGAGCAATTTATTTATTGATTTCTGTGTAAATATCTTAAATCATAAAACTTAATATTTAGCTTTGGCAATGAGGGAAGTCAGTTGAGGAGCACTTAAGCTACTATGCTGTCGCAGCACTTGTCCGCCGGCTTTGTCCAGTCGTAATAGTAGGAGACAAATACCCGCTGGCCGGGTATCTCGTGGGTGCAAAGTTTATTTGCATAGAGATCATGCATTTGGCGCTGATTGCGCTTGTGCAGCACCATATGGTAGGGGCGACACTTGCTGGGCGTGTAGGCTGTGTCGAAGCGTGGATCATGCCAGCGGTAGACATGACGCATTGGAGCCAACCAGGTGCCCAGTGAAGCATCCTCCGAGACATAGGTGGACAATAGATGGGAATTGTTGGCGACATGCTCGCACAACTTGCGGGAAAGTACATAGCCGCCGCCCAGGGCATAGTTGATGTAATTCTTGCTCAAATAATAATTTGTCTCGCGCCAATGTCCCTTGGTCTTGATGGTAGCTCGTCCATTGAAATAACCCCAATAGAGCTCGGGCAGCGGCTCATGGTCGTAGTCCTCTCGGTTTCTTAAGAGCTTCCGGTCGTAGGAGACGAGCTCGTTGAGCAGATTGTCCAGCTTCACATAGGTGTCGTCGTCCACCTTGAGCATGTAGGAGAATTCATAATATTGCGTGAGCGCATCCAACGACTGAATCAGCTTCTCTGTCAGATTCATATAGTCATCGTGAAGGCGTGGAAGTAGCAACAAATCCTTGTGCTGCTGATGCTCGTGCTCCAATTCGGCACGTAGCGTGGCGCTTATTTGGAGTGTGCCGATGGCAAAGAGATGCTTCAACTTGATATTGCGATGCACACGTGGCTGGTCCTTCTGTGGCAGTTGCTCTTGCCAGCTGATATACTTCTGCAGCCGCCGTGCCTGCGTTGCGACCGTTTCCATTTGCAGATGCCCGCCGGCTCCACTGTAGCTGGGCAGGTAGATGTCCTCCTCGGGAAAGTAGGTTTGCTTTAGTGGCTGCCCCAGACGCAGCCAAGTCTCGCGCATGCCTTCCCGTAACTCAGCATTGCCCGGAGCACTGAAGACGAGTATCACTAAAAATAAATCCGGATGTGGCTCAAGTTTGGCAACGCCGCTGCGTTGCGTCGGACATTTGTCGACGGCGGTTAAAATGCGTGTAATAAAGCTGCCAAAGAAGAACGCTGTTATGGCCGTAAAAAGCGTAACCAGATTATTCATACGACGCATTTTGCAGTGGTAAATAAAACTTTCCAATTAGCCGAGGCAAATGCAAAACTTGCGAACTAGATAAACAGCTGAGCGCGATACTTCTGCTGAGCTATCGATACTTGCAAGAATTATCGCAACAGTGCTTATGTTATCGATACTTTGAAAAGGAATCGCGGACAGCGGGTATTTTGTAGAACAATATGAAATATAATTTTTAAAATTAAATTAATATTTATTATGTTGTCTATATATAATATTCAACTAATCAATATATTCGTTTGTTTTTGGCAGCAAATTCGAAGAAGCCATGGAAATATGCACGCACGGAGGCACCCTGCCTATGCTCTCTGTAGCCAGGTAAGGAATTCATGAAGTTAAATTAAATAATATAATGTTAATTGACAACATTTTACAGACTGTACATAAACCATTTGCTGACAATGAAACAGTACGAAGACGCGGCCAAGCTCTGTCTTCGTGTGCTGGGTAACAATAAAGCTCTGTGGGAGGAAGAGGTCTTCAAGTTTGTCAAATGCCAGCAGTTGCGTTGCGTGAGCGCCTATTTACCCACCTCGGATGACTGTAAACTAGATCCCCATGTCTACGAAATGGTACTTTACGAGTTCCTCAAGTTCGATGTACATGGCTTTTTAAATCTGATCAAGGAGTGGCCGCCCAAGCTGTACGATGGCTTGGCCGTCATAAATGCCATACACGATCATTTTCGTAAACAGAATGCAAACGAGCTGCTCGAGTCCATGGCCCTGCTTTACTCCTATCAAGGCGACTACGAGAGTGCTCTACGCATGTACTTGAAGTGAGTCATGGTTCACATTATACCTTGATTGCAGATTCTAATTGCCTCCTCTCTATCTCTCTGTCTCTCTCTCTTTTACAGACTGCAGAACAAGGATGTATTTGAGCTAATACGTCGCTTTGAGCTGTACGATGTTATCTCTAAACTAATCATTCCACTCATTCAACTGGATCGCGAACGTGCCTTTAAAATATTATTGGATAAGAAAAAAATAAAACCAGAAGTGGTTGTACATCAATTGGAACAAAATCAGGAATACCTTTACTGGGTAAGTCAGCGAGACGCAGCCGAGTCAATCTGTTTAAGGCTAATCTCTACTTTATTTCAGTACCTGGATGCGCTGGACAAGATTAGCAGTCAGGGCACATTCCACCAGAGATTAGTTGCCCTGTATGCTAAATATGATCGTACCAAATTGCTGCCTTTCCTACGTCGTTCTAATGACTATGTCATACAAGAGGCACTAGCGATATGCAAGCGGGAACAGTTTCATCCCGAAATGGTTTACTTGCTGGGTCGCATGGGCAGCATTGTGGAGGCACTCAACATAATCATCCACAGCGTAAGACTATATCTCAGACTTACAAAACGTTTCATTAGCCCATTTGCCGTTGCAGATAAAGGATATCGAAATGGCCATTGAGTTTTGCAAGGAGCACAATGATGAGGATCTTTGGAACATACTCATTGAAGAGTCCACAAAACAACCTGAAATAGTAACCAAAGTACTGGATGGGATTGTGGGCAAGTCGTCTGCTTAACTTTGAAAATAATCAGTTAACTAACTTATTAATCTTCGTTTGTAGATTATGTGAATCCCGTGTTAGTGGTCAACAAGATCAAGCTTGGGCAGGCGATACCGAATCTTCATCAATCTGTCGTTAAGATGCTGTGGCATTACAATATCGAGGAGGAAGTACACACAATTGCCCATCGCATCCAACTGACCGACTACTTCGATACGCACGCCGAGCTGGTGGCCTTGCAGCGACGCGGGCGTCAGGTTACCTATGATAAGGTGTGTCCTACATGCAGTCGCTCAGTGATCATTAAGGACACTGCGCCTCCCAACGGCCTTACCATATTCAATTGTGGTCACATTTACCACAACAACTGCATGCCGAGCGACAATCGTTGCGACCAATGCATAGACTGGGATAGCATATTGGAAGACGACGACTAAGCAGCATTGAAAGATCCTTAACTACTGTGAATGTCAAAAGTCTGAAAGCGGCTTAGGACCTCGTATTATGCGACAGCCAGCAACAATATTATGTATCGTTTCTATGCAATGTGTAAATTTTGATTGATAGCTTTAAGCTTTGCTTTTATGTATGTTTATTTATTTATTGATTTAATACAAAATAAAGTCCACTAAAAGAGAATCTAGATTGCACGCGCTGCAGCAATATTGTAATCGTCCCCACACGTTTTTATGCTTACAAATGCCTTGAAAATTTGGGCAAAAACTTAAAATCCTTTATAACTCTCAAAGTAACAGGGCAATATACATGTGATTTGGCTCATCGATAGCCTCGGCCGTAAGCTATCATTTGACCCGACTTTTATCCATATCCTTCAAAGGACTTGGAAGTTATAAGACATATTTCTTATGGGTATATCCCAAAATCTCTTGCATTTGAAGAATTATCACCAAAAGCAATACATATTCTGAATACTTGAGACAGGACTAGTCTAAATACAAAAGGACATCCAGATTGTCATTCAAATGGCTGAGTTAGAGGTGATTTTATAAATTTTGCCATTTTACTGAGCTGTACAAGAATACACTCTTGCCATCCCTAAGCTGTGCTTCATGCGATATTAATTATAAAATATAATACATGAAAACATCCACTTTTTCTGATGGCAATAGGATATTTGAAAATTAAAAAAAAATTAAAAGTTTTTCTGATGCCTCTTCGGTTTAGATGAAGAGAGGGGAGAGAGAAGGAGTGGGGGGGGGGGTGTTGTGGTGGTGAAGAAGATGAAGAGGAGAAAGCAATGTATCATTTTTCTAAACACAGTTAGTTTAACGAGAGCAGAAGTGAGTGAGTGGTAGTAAGGTAGAGAGAGATTATGCTGCTTTAATGATTGCTTATAGAGTATGTCTATTAAGGAGGGAGAGAGAGAGAGAAGAGAATTATTATAATCAATTTTGTTTATGATATAAATATCATCATTCAATTATACATATTACTAAGCAACTTCTTACACATTACCCAAATGAGACTTTATTTTATCGTGGCTGGCGCTGCTGCTGCCGTTGCTGTGATTCGAACCTCAGGTCTTCCTCCTTGACTCCACCAAATGTGCATGCGCTTGTCCACTGCGCCATCCTAAGCTACTGATAGTCAGTGTACAAACTCCTAATATATACTGTGTGCAGTTTACTTTATTTAAAAAATGATAATGCATGACTGGTAGTTGAACCTAGGACAGCTCGTATGCACCTTAAAAATTGCTGTAACTCTCTGATACGCTCTACAATTTAAATTAGAATTTGTGTGCAAGGTTCAGGCTCGAACCTCGAACCTTAATCTTGAGCATTATTCAGCAGCTTACAGCATCTATCGAAAGCCCTTTAACGAAGTCAAGCAGATATCGATAAATAAAGACACTGCAGTTAAAGTAAACAACTTTTAATGGAAATTTTTCAACTGCAGTACTGAGGCAAATCCTACTCTAACATGTGCACAACCTAAACTAGGACACCCTCTCAATGACATATTCAATCAATAAAAAAAGAAATTGTTTAATAGAAACTTACAATTTATGCATGACATATTGGCAATTGTTTTTTTATTACAACTGTTTGTGTTTATTTCTTCTTTCACCCCCAATACACACACTCCAAATGGTAGTCAAATGCACTTATGCATCAGTCTCGGACTGAAGCTTGGCCACATAGGCGGCCTTGTGGGCAGCTACCTTGGTCTTGCGTTCCTCATTCGTCAGTTTCTTGGCGTTCCACCTCTTCTTAACTGGAGCCGACTTCTTGGCGACCTTCTTTGGAGTAGGATCGTTGCGAATGGACTGATGGGCCTTCTTGTAGATGTCCTCAATCTGCCAATAAACAAAAAATATATTAATATAAAATAAATTATAATATATATATATATATATATATATATATATATATATATATATATATATATATATATATATATATATATATATTGCTTTATATATATGGAATGTGCATCCGCAAACAGAAAATTCAACCCATTTAGAGGGATGAACTACGAACATAGGTTACTAGGTTTTACTGTGGTCCATTCTTGGCACAGCCAGCGTCGTTGGAACAAAACGCAGCAGTAATTTTGAAAATGGACGTCAAATACATATTATAAAGAATCGGAATGTGCATCCGCAAACAGAAAATTCAACCCATTTAGAGAGATGAACTACGAACATAGGTTACTTCAATTCACTGTGGTCCATTCTTGGCACAGCCAGCGTCGTCGATAACAAAACGCAGCAGCAATTTTAAAAATGGACGTCCAGCAATAGCTAATATCAAGTACTTAATACATAGAAAAGGAATGTGCAACCGCAAACAGAAATTTCAACCCAATTAGGGGGAAGAACTACGAACATAGGTTACTTCATTTCACTGTGGTCCATAATTGGCACAGCCAGCGTCGTTGGTTACAAAACGCAGCAGTAATTTTGGTAATGGACGTAGAGTATTAGCTCAGATGAAGTTGAGTTCACTTACGTTGTCAGCGCGGATGCCCAACTTGATGTAACGGCTGAACTGACGCTTGAAGGCCTCCTCATCCTCCTCCTCCAGAGTGCGCATATAGTCAGCCACATGCTGACCGAAGATATGGGCACGATGCACATCGGCGTTGAAGCTCTTGGTCTCGCCAGAGTAGCCTGGGAAACGCTTCACCGAATGGGGGATGTTCAGACCACCATCGACAGCACCCTTCATGGCGCCGAACACACGGGCACCAGTGGTGGTGCGAGCCAAGCCGACATCCAAGTAGCAACGGAATGCTCCTGGTCCCTCGTCGAGGGGCTCAACGTTGTATTCCTCACCGGTGACCTCGGTGCAGCCAGCGTAAAGAGAGTCCAAGCCCAATTTGTTGAGCAGACGACGGGCAACGAGCAGACCAGTGCAGTAGGCAGCGGCATAGTTGGTCAAACCCACCTGGAAGTATTGCAGTAAACATTATATTGAAGTTTCCATTGGATATTATAAAAATTTCAATTAATTTACCTGGATACCATAGTTGGGCAGCTCGTGCGAGTAAGCCGAGCAGACAACACGATCGCCTTCAATGCGAGCATAGGCGATTTGGGCGGTGATGTCCTTGTTGGACAGACGCACAATCAAACGGTACTTGGGCGTGTTGTACTTGTTCTTGTCCTGGAAAGTCAGACGTTTTCTAGCATAGTAATCGGTTTTGCCCTCACGACGCCTGCGGAATTTAACCTGGTAGCGCTTGAAGTACTGCTTGTTCTTGACTACCTTGACGAAACCCTGTAAGTCACACACAACACAAAATAATATTGGTTATTAGTTTTGGCATGAAACCCACAAGTTTAATCTCTCAATTAAAGCTGCATCAATGGCGGATTTTGTATTATTCGATATATTTTCACTTGCCAGCACTTTAATTGAGTCGTTTGTTGCATTATTTCATTGATTTGTGCTCACCATTTTTCACTTTTTAATGAAAATCAAACACCGACGCAAAATACGCGATGTCTTCACACGTAGGTGAAAAAGAAAAAGGAAGAAGCTGACAGGCCGCTTAGATGCAGGGTCGTATTTTCCCACTTTGACGTTTCACGCGCAGCTAACTTCGCGTGTGTGAAAAATGCGCCAGATGGCGTGTTGGTGCTAACTTTTAAGCCCGCGCGTGTAATCGATAATTTAAAAGTGTGGTGAGTTTAAAAAACAGTATTACGTAGTGTATTATATTTGATCAACAATGACTCTAAATGTATTTGGGCATTCACTTCAAACTCCTCAACAGCATTTTGAGTGCCATAAAATCGATCCACTTCATGTTGAAATTTCTGTGAAGAGTAAGATTTTAGTTTACATAAATAAATTTTTAAGTTTTTTCATAGTTACCAAAACTTTTAACTGCGCTGCTTCATCTGGCATTGCAGGCTCATTTTCTGGATCAATATTTAATAACAAATACTGTTTGATGTGATATAAGGCGCTCACATCTTCACTTTGTATGGTTAAAATTGCTTTCCTCTCTTCTATGCTGCTGGAAATACTTAACTTACTATCTACAAAGTATAGATCAAGATTATTATTTTCAATTCTGCCATTGGCATTGCAAATATCTGCAATTTGCTCTAAACTGAGGCAACCAGGCGACATCAGCTTTTGCACAGCTTGAGGCCTCTTGCGCTTGGCATTTGCTGTTGGCAGTAAGTCTGTTAATTTTGGTTTATTATACAGATTGAGGGCACAAAGTTGTCCACTGAAGAGAGCGCGATATGTATCGCTGTCTTCCTGCACCCGAAACGGCAGCAGCACTGCGCTCAGTTGTGTGTTTAGCTCCAGAAAGGCAACCAGCATAAGGGTGAACTCAGGCAATCGCTCCCCGAATTCCTTCCTCAATGGTATTACGATTCTACATTTGCGGCTCAGCAGCAAATCCGTGGGCACTCGATGCACGTGGACATCGTGTCCGTGATAGACAAGCACTTGCCAGTGGCTGCTGCAGATAAGCTTTTGGCAGTCCTTGAATCTCAACTGCAGCACGGCATAAATTCCGCTGCTGTCTAGTGGCGCCTGCCTGGCCGTATGCAGCAGCAGGACATCAGCGCCAGAGACCGGTAGCTGTCGACGAAACTCTAGCGTCGCCTCCAAGCTGCCCTCGAAGCTCGCCTCGTTGCGTGACACTGCCACCAGCTGTTGCTTCTCATATTCCCGCTGAATGGCTGCTATGAGCTCATTTGGCTGCTTCTCGTATTGCTGCAGAGCTTGGGCGTTGTTGCGTAGCTGCTCCATGGCTGCTGGAGTTAGGTCGCTCAATCCGGCTGCATCTTTAGTTTCATTTTCCTCTGACACCTGCTCCACACTGAATGCAATCCTATAGAAAATATTGTTATCGCTGAGGCAGACGAGCTGTCCTATGTGCTGCACCCAGGCGCAGGCCTGCATGCCGGGCACCGACTTCACGCAGCGCTGCACCTGGCAATCGTCCAGCTGGGCATCATACTGGAATCTCAAACGCACTAGCTGCTCCCCATCCGTGTAGTAGAAGTCGCCGTTGTCGCTGCTGGCATCAAAGTCCAACCACTCGCTCCCAGTATAGTGCATCTGGCGTTGTTTTATGCCCAGCAATTGGGACACGTACCAAATGTCCACGGTGCCGCAGCTAAGGTAGATCAAGCACAGGTTCTGTGCGGGCAGCAAACGCATAAAGTTAACAGATGTCGCATATATGCAGATCAACTCAATGTGGTACGCCTGCTCCGCCTCCACATCCGCATCACCATCTCCATCCGCCTCCTGTGGCGTTAGGGTAAATACGTGACCCGCAATGCTGAAGATGTGTATTTGCTTATCCGCAATTGCCGCTGATCCGAAGAGACACTGCATGAACTTCTCGTACTCCTGGGCAACGGTGATCGTCAGCAAGGTATACGAATCGTTCTGCCAGTCGCACTGGAATATATTTTGCTCGTCGTAGGTGATGTCGTAGCTGTGCTGCAGCGTGCTCTCTCCCTTGCCCAAACTGGGCAAATCCACATAAACCTGCAGCAGCAACTTTTGAGTCTCCTCCTCATAGCGAACCACGCTGAATCCTTCTTGAGTGCGCGCGAAGGCCCGCACTCCCCTCAGCCAGGATATGAGATGCAGAGATTTGATGGACCCGAAGCAATGAACTCGTCCGTCTGACATTAGCAGCAACGTGTTGTACTCCAGCATGTGAATGCTCCGCAGATGACTGCCCTTCGGCAAAGGTATGCGCACCTTTGTCATTTCCATTCTATTTGTTTTCTTCGATTTCTTGAAGCGATAATTCAGCAAATAATATTCATTCCAAGTGACGAAGACGGATTTTGTTTTGTTGTTGCTGGACGAAGAGTGGCAGATCAGACCGCTTGGCTGGAACAATGTATCATCCTCAATGGACCAGAGTATATCATCGTCATTCTCCACATAGGCAGATTCGATATCTTCGTCTATATCCATGATTTATTTTCTTAAGGTGAATAATATTCAAATGGAATGTACCTCAATAATAAATAGGCGAAGAGTGTGACCAACACAAATAAAAGAAGAAAACCAAATACACAAAATGGTAATTTCATATCGCGGTGCTTGTTACATTTAAATATCGTCAAATGTTCGTGATTGAGCGGTATAATATATTATTTATAAATAAGACTAGCATAATAATGCTATGTAGAGTTTTAGAGTCTTTGCTAAAGTCTATTTAATATTTTTTATTCTGCTAAAAAGTTTCACTGCTTATGATACCCTATATTAGGGTATTTATTCTTTACTTATCGACTGGCCTATCAGTAACTTCTGCCCATCGCTATTTGACGAGCTGGGCAACGTAACGACTTGAATATTTTTAAAACTAAACCGAGGTGGAGTTGATCAATCATCGTGCAGCCATGGCTTTATTGATGCGCTTGTGTCGGCGCAGTTATTCGACAAAGCTTAAGGATCATCAGGCAGCACTAATGGCGCGCAGTTTACCTAAGCGGCAAGCCCTGCCCGGCGTCAGCAACATAATTGTCGTTGCCTCTGGAAAGGGCGGCGTTGGCAAGAGCACTGTGGCAGGTTAGCGATTGACAATTAAGTCAAAATAAAATATTCAATGCAACATATTCATTGCAGCAAATTTCGCTTGCAGTTTGGCCAAATTAGGAGCGCGAGTTGGGCTTTTGGATGGCGATATATTCGGACCCAGCATTCCGCTAATGATGAACCTCCATAGTGAACCTCGTGTGAATGATAATAATCTAATAATACCACCACAGAACTATAATGTAAAGTGCCTATCCATGGGCATGCTTACGCCGCCCGATGGTGCAATTATATGGCGCGGCCCACTGGTCATGTCAGCCATACAGCGTCTGCTCAAGGGCGCTGATTGGAGTCCATTGGACGTACTAGTCATAGATACGCCGCCCGGCACTGGAGATGTGCATCTCTCATTAACACAACACACGCCCATCACGGGCGTACTACTGGTCAGCACCCCGCACAAGGCGGCTGTCGATGTAACAATTCGTGGCGCTGAAATGTACCACAAACTGAAAGTGCCAATCCTTGGCCTGGTCGAAAATATGCGTTACTCCATCTGTGACAATTGCAATCATCGCATTGAGTTTTTCAAGCAAGGATCCTCACACCCAAAGCTGCCCGAGACACTCATCTCATTGCCGCTAGACTCCCATATAGCCGATTGCGGCGAGGCGGGCACACCTGTTGTCATCAAGCATCCGGACTCTGAGCACGCCAAGCTCTTCAATAAGCTGGCTGCTCAGATATTGAGCACATTGCAAGAGCGGCAAGAGACAAGTGAAACAGCCAATGATACGAAAATAAAGTAATATTTGACTATAGACCCCATTCCGGGTGTTTTGCAGCCGATCTCTTTGGTTAAGCAATTAAACTATATTAGCTAAACGATATATTCTTTGACGGACACGTTGGCCGCATCATCAGCTTTAACATAGAATTTGCAACAAGTTTCCTTTATTTGTGCTTCTTCAGTTTTTTCATTTTCTTCATGGCCTTGCGATGGGCGTATTTATCTGTGCGCATTATCACCTCCTTGTACTTTCGTTTGTTAAAGCTCTGGAACGCCTCATCTGCCAGCAGCTCATCCACCAGTGACTTCTTGGTCTTGCGTGTATGCTTCTCGTCATAGTGATCCAGCGGCGAGTGCTGGACTGTGCCGATTTGGAAGTACTTCGGCAGCACCTTCAGGTCATTCTTTTTGTAGAAGTGTTTGGGATCAAGCACTGAACGCATTTGTATGATCTTCAGCTCATTGCGCATCTCATCCGTAACTTCTGTGGCCGGCAAATCAAACCAACCGCTGCCCTTAGTCTTTGCACGTTCCGCCTGGAGTTAAAAAACTAAGTTTACATACAGGAATCACACAATTTGATGCATTTGTTTGCTAGGATGAATCACTCAGATTACTAAAGACGTCATCAATGTGGCAACAGCGTCTGCCTCGGCCACTGCTGTGTTTGGGGCGACAATAGCACTATGTTTCATTGATAGAAAGTTGTGCGCCCACGCCTAAATCGTTTGTCTTAGCTCGACGGCGAACGACAGTCTAGCGCTTAAGGGCATTGATGTTCCGTTGGCCTTACAGCAACCGCCGCATACTCCGAGGCGGCCACTAAGATTACAGCGGACGAAACTGTGTGCTATTGTCTGTGAGTGAGTCTCGGGTAACAGCAGTCGCCTCAAGCAGCAGACGTGTGCACTTGCCACGCCCATTGGCGCAGCTTCGGTTGTCGAATATGTCATCATAGTTTCTTCTCCTATAATCTATTTACGTAGTTTTACGCTTCTACTTACTCTGTTTAGTATCGGCTGCTTGCGCCTGGAGACTGTGGGCAATGCCTTCTTCTGTTCGATGCCGACCAATTGTTTTGTACTTTGCATATCCTTTTCGAGGTTTGTTTTTCTCACTTGGATATCCTCGGTTATCTCGCTGTTGATCTCTGTGACCCGCTGACGCTTTTGTAACTTGTGTGTTCCAGCATTTTTCGCCGCTTCGTTAACCATCTCAGTTACTTCAGCTAGCTGCTGGGCCACTTTGGATGGCATTCGATTGGTTGTTTCATGTGCGGCAGCAACAGCTTTGCTCACATCTTTGCAATTTAGCTTGACGCCAAATAATTCCATTTCACCATCATCCTGTTCATTTTCCTCTTCGCTATCCTCCTGATCAACAGCCAGTTCTCGACCCTTGGAGATCTCATTGTATAATGCAGTGGAATTCTGTTGACCATCTTCACTGAATAATTGCTGGTCGCCAGCAGTGTCCAGCATAAACAACGACGCCATTCTTAAATTGTTTCTTTCACAAACAAAATTTAGGCGCAACACATGCGGCGTCAGCTAACAATGTCGCCGTCTCGTTGTGACTGTCAAAGTGTGCAATCGGCAAATATATGAACAAAACTTGGTCACACTACAATTGTGTCACACGTGTTTTGATTTCAGCTGCGAGCGTACGTTAGCAAAAATCGGTTCGAGAAGCATTGAAATACCTAAATATAATGCCAGTTTTCTCACATACAAACCTTGCAAATTATTTTCGCACTTATTTAACATATAAAACGTAGATAAACAAACAACACTCGGCAAACGAGCTCAGCTAGTTTTGAACAATTGAGTTAGCCCTTGTCGGACGCGCAATTGCGTATTATTAGGAAATAATACTTTAAAAATTGGAACAACTGCAATTTCTCGTTCAATGTCTGTCTACAGTAGTAAAACGACCACCACATCCATTCTGAAGTCCTTCTCCAATGCGGATCGTGAGCGCATCAAGACAGCAGCCCTCAACAAGGTCCGCTTCATTACACCCAAGGAGAAGGGCATCGTCGAATCGGTGCGTGTGGCATTGGAGGAAAAGAATTTTCATTTGATACAGGAGTTTACATACTTCCTGCGAGAAGCTGATCTAAGTGTAAGTGAAATAATGTATTATTGCATAATTTTGTTTACTTATGCCTTCTATTAATAGGATGAGGAAGTCGTGCAGATAATGAAGGATGCTCGGAAAATAGTCCACAGCTTGACCCCGGACTTTGCCAATCTTGTCGAGGCTCTGCTGTCGCTGAACTGGAAGAAGTATAGCCTGGATGCCATTCAAGCCTACACAGAATTCAGCATCGATGTCATGATTGCCCACAGTTCATATATTCATATTGGCATAGCCAAATTAATTGTGAACTGGATACCCAGTGATCAGGAATCCGCGGAATGGGTGAATGGTTGTCCATCGGAGCGTGTCAAGGCTGAACTAGAAACTGTGCACAATTTACTCAATCGTATTCTAACCGCTGTGCCCATGGCTTTCGATGTGGTCATCGATACGATTGCCTCGAAGTTCCCATACTTCAAAAAGCCAGCTCATGTCACAGCTGGCTATTTGCACAACGTGCTGTGGCTGATGGATTACAAGCCGGTGTTCGAGGAGCTCCTGCTGCAGCTGGTTCTACAGAAGTATGTCATTATCTATGATAATTTATGTGAAAGGCAGATTACTAATTCAATTTTCTTCGCAGGCTACTCATTCTGGATGTAAATGCGCCACGCGATGCAATCGAAGCACTCAAAGAGGAGACCGATGACGAAGATGATAAGATGGATGACGAAGCTATATTTCAAATGGATGATGTGACCGCTCCGCCTAAACCTCCACAATCTTTGGAGCATCCCATTGGCCATATGCTGGACATATGCCTAACGAAGCTTTTTAAGTTCCTCGACGACAAATGCCGTCCCCAACCTGGTTGCACCGATGATCAGCGTATTGTCAAAACTCGATTCTTCAAGACGCTTGTTCACATATTCGATGAAGTGTTGCTGCCTAGCCACAACACTCATCACGTTCAGTTCGTCATCTTTCATGCATGCAGCGTTCGTCCAGCGTATGCAGAGATCTTCCTCAGCGCCCTCTGGCAAAAGGTGCAGAATCCAAATGTCTCCTCGATCATTCGCCATGCCGCCGTTAGCTATATTGCCAGCTTTCTGGCACGTGCCAAATTTGTGTCCCTGAGGTGGGTCTTTAATTATTGAACTGTTTATAAAACATATACTAAATTCCATTGATTTTTCAGCACTATCACCTACTATCTGAAGGAGCTGAGCAACTGGGCAAACACGTACATCAATGACTCGGATGAGTTTAGCAGCAAGAACTGTTCCTTGAAAGCTAACATGGTTTTCTTCTCCGTCTGCCAGGCCATGTTCTATCTAATTGCTTTCCGTGCGCGAGATTTAACGATTAATCATAAAAGTAAGTAATTGGAATACTGAATTATTTATTGTCTGATATTCACTTCGATTTTCTGTCTAGATTTGAACTTGCTGAACACACTGCAGTTGTCTCGACTGGCCATGTGCCATTTCAATCCCCTGCGCTACTGTCTGCCACCGGTGGCCACTGCCTTTGCTGGCGTCACACGCACCCACCAATTGGCATATTGTCACACAGTGCTGGAGCGCAATGCACGCCGCAAGCTGGCTACGATCTACGGCCATGACAAGCTGATGCCCGAGGAAACGCTTGAGACGTTCTTTCCCTTTGATCCATACATTCTACCACTGTACGTTGCGCAATCCAATGCCATTCCATCATCATTAATTCTGATTATTCCCTCAGGTCCAATAAATACATAGAACCAAGCTATCTAGTCTACAGAGTACACGAGCTGGAGGAGTCTACGGAGAGTGTTGCAATTGAGACTATGCGTCGAAAGCGTGGCGACTCCGAAATGATAGAAGATGATGACTTCATACTGGCGGATAAGAGGCAAAAGGTCTGCGAACTGTCCAAAAGCCAACAGTTTGATAAACAGTTTTACTATGGTGCTTCGCCTGGTTTCAACCAATAAAATGTGGGGGACATAGATGTAATAGTAATTGGTATTTATGAAATATAGACTTTTATACACTATTAAAATTTAATCAAACAATGAGTCGCATTCTTGTGCCGTTCGGCTCGTATGTGCTCCAGTCTGTGTCCCGACGTACGAAACGTTTCTCCGCATATTTCACATTTAAAGGGCCGTTCGCCGGTGTGCAGGCGCAAATGCAGCTGAAGCGACGTCTTGGAAGCGTACCTCCTGCCGCAAACCTGACAGTTAACGCTACTTCGCTGTGGCTGATGCGTCTCCAAATGCCTGGCCAATGTGGACTTTAGAGTAAAGCGTCTTTGACATACCTGGCATAGGTGTAGCTTCAGCTTGGAGTGCGTTAGCAAATGCCGAGCCAAGTCGTTGGGCCGCTTGAAGTGCTTGCCGCACTGCAGGCAACTATGCTTTAGCTGCTTTGCATCCATCAAACGCCGCAAGTGGAGCAACATGTGCGTGCGGCAATTGAATTTTCGATTGAATTTCCTTTCACAGTAGAGGCACTTGAAGCTGCGCTGCGATAGCACAGGCTGCGGCAATAGTTTCATGAGTGTATCTGTTTCCAGTTTCCCATGTGCGTCGCAGGCTGACTTCGTTTGAAAGGTGCGACTGCAGTGCCTGGAGCTATAAACTGTATCGGGATGTTGCCCAGCCAAGTGCTTGTGCAGCTGATTCTTAGAGCTAAAGCTGGCGATGCACTCGCTGCAGACATGTTTTCTGAGAGCAATATGCATCCGTTTGGAATGCTCATTTAGCTTGCTTTGCGTGGCAAACCGCTTGAAGCACTGATTGCACGGATAGGGCGTCTCTTTGGTGTGCGAGCGACGATGCCTGACGGAGCACAGTCGTGAGACAACTGTCTGCTTTCTTAATTGCTAATCTTACCTTATCAAATCGTAGCTCTTGCTGAATTCTTTAGAACAGTATTCACACACATAGTAGCACCTAATGGGTCGCTGTCGCAGTATGCGCTGCGTGATGAGCATGTGGACTTCACCAGCCGGATTGAGTTTGTCTCTTAGTTCTACTATATCACAAGCTGGTGTCTCCTCCAGTGTGCCATGTGAAGCTGCTGCTTCCTCTTGGCTCACAACTGCGTTATCTGCAGTCGCATGGCCGCCTTGCAGCAGCTTGAGGGCAGCCAGCGCATGCTGCGCTACGTCTGAGTCGTCGGCGGACTCCTTGGCCACATCGTGTTTGCTGCGCATGTGGCGTTGCAGTGAACTTTTTTGAGAGAAACGACTGCAGCAGCTGCCGCACTGCAATAAATGTATGCAGATAGAGGCACGAAAAACCATGAGCACATGGCAAAACTTACTGGAAAAGTCTTTTCCATGCTGTGCACCACCAGATGACGACGCAGTAAAGCAGGCTTGGCAAAGCACTTACTGCACGTCTCACAGTTATTTAAACTTTTATACTTTGCAACATTTTTCATTTTTCTCTCTCACAATTTCTTTTTTACTTCGCAAAACTCAAGCGACTGAATAACTGTAAAGAAGAAGAATGGCGATCACAGCTGTTTATGCTGTCATTTCAATAGAGACCCGTTATTCCTGCATTTATGCATATTCACCCCGCAGTGTACGAAAAAAAGGGAACAGTTAACTGATTGTTTACGGCAATCATATAGAAAATCAATTCTATTTAAAACTTAGTTTAGAATTAACCAATCTACACAGTTACATATCGTAAACAAACACATCTCTCTTCTCGGGCTCAGCTTAAGCGACGAATTCATATGGAATTGGCGCCAGGGCGATGGGTTCTTCCAATTTCTTGACGAAATGAGCCTTCTTTGGCTGCTCGGGCTGACGCTTGAGGTTCACCCATTTGCCGTCCTTCTTGGCTGCCTTGAGCAGACGCTCGTTCTCCTTGACGCGACGCAGGAAATCCTCACGGCACTTGGAGTGATGCACATGCTCAATGCGCACATTGATGCGCTTGGCTAGAACCTTGCCGCGCACACGTTTGTTTACAATGACACCAACGGCGTGTTGTGTGACATTGAAGATGCGGCCAGTCTTGCCGTGGTAGGCCTTGTAGGGCATACCCTTCTGAACAGCACCGTGTCCCTTAATGTCAACGATATCGCCGTTCTTGAAGACACGCATGTATGTGGACAGGGGAATGACACCATGCTTGCGGAAGGGGCGAGAGAACATGTCTCTGGTGCCGCGACGGTAACCCTTTGAGTTGGTCATTTTGTTGGCTGCGGTTCCCTGCAATAAACAAACACTTTTAGCAACATTTCACAGTATGTACATGTGCACAGCACACGCGAGCACAATTTAACGCGCGTTACAACTGCATTTTATTGAATTTTAATGCAATTTGTACAAAATATTCGCTAACCTTTTACGTATCGACGTCCACGCGGTCGTGAAGTTGGGGAAAGAAAGAAAGATGGCTACCCGTTTGGCGTTGCCACACTCATTCTGATTTGACGTTTTCGGAGGGCTGCCAGAGCTTAATAATAAGTTGTGTAGCCCTGGCCAGGGCTGAGTTTCCGATATATTCAGAATTTTTCCGATTCAAATCATTTCTCTCACAAATCGTGTTTAATTTGAATTGAATTAGGCGCCAATTAGGTATTTCATTTTATTAAGTTAAAAAAGTTTTACAAATTCAACAGAAAACTAATTAATGTTACATTTTTGCTTAAGTTTGAGCACTTTGGTACACACACACATAATAGTAAATGTCATTTTAATATCTCGTTACATATATTTTATATTTTAACTATCAAATATATTATTATATATATATATATATATATATATATATATATATATATATATATATATATAATTTGTTTTTATAACTTGTCCGTTTGTGTTTACTAGTATTAATTTCTTCACAAAAACTCTAAGAATGTGGCGTCATTTCAGTTTGTAATTATTACATGATTGGAATATCGAAGCACAAACTATGAGTAAATTAACTGCCTGCTTTTTTGTCAAATATATAGTAGGATATATATATATGTATATATATAATATGTATATTTAGCTTATGCTTATGCATGTGGTACGTATATATAATAAATATTGTAAATAATTTCATAAATACATATGTAACCCATATAAGCATGTGTATACCAATATATATAGTATATATATATATGTGTGTGTATATATAAATATATATGAACAGTACATTTTGACTTCCACACATCGATGTAAACATAAGATTTAACATTAAGTGTTGCCTTTATATTAAATAATTAGTTTAATAGGTTATACTTGTTTCGTTTTGTTTCGTTTGGTTGGTTGGTTGATTGGTTGTTTTCCTTTTCTCTTCCACTGTCAGTTATATTATATTATATGTATTTGTGTGTATATTATTGGCTGTTGATTTTTTTTTTGGATTTCACAAATCCCACTACAAAAGCAGTCTCTCAAACAAATCCACAACTTTTCAGTGCAGTGGTCATGCTCTACGTTCCATTTTCGATTTGATGTCCGAGCTCCGTTGTCAGTATTCTAAGGCCTAGGCTGCATCCTTTTTTTGGTGCCCGTTCTCCAGCGGCCTCTTTGGCAAACTGGAACTGTTGCAGTTGTTGTCGTCATTGGGCAGTATCGGCTGCTGCTGCTGCTGAAGCTTCTGCTCCAGGCGCGTTTTGTACGTATACAACGACTGCAGCGGCACATGCAGTAACTCCACAATCTCCGTAAAGTTTAGCTCTACAAGAAAAATATGAAATCAGGTCAAGCCTGTAAGATTATACTCCATAACTACACACCATTCTCGGCTGTTATGTAGCCATGTCGTATCAAGAAGTCAATAACCACGGGCGCCGATGTCGTCTTGAAGTCCGGCGTAAATACACGCTCCATACACTCCTTGGCTGGCAGCAGCTCGAAGGCCTGCACCTCGCCATCGGCGTTTTGTGGCTTAAAGTCCACTGGCAGCTCCAAGTCAAACACATATTCAGTATTGGGAAACAGACCCTGATCGCTCTCAAAAAAGAACGAGACACAGCCGGCTGAAACCAGATTCTTGACGAGATCACTTGGAATGGATGCCTCCTCGGCGGCCTCCTTGATGGCCGTTTCCATAATGCCATAGCCAACGGATAGACCGCCGCCCACCATATTGTCCCATTTGCCAGGCCAGGTTTCTTTGGTGTTGGAGCGCTGTTGCAGCCAGATGCACAAGCCGTGCTGTGGATGCCGCACATAGCCATTGATGTCTACGCCGTATTTGCGTACGCCAAACAGCGGCGTCGCCGCGCGCTCCATCTTCAGCAGCGCCTTGTGCTCGAACTTCACCTCGAAGCACTCATCCCGCCAGCCTTGCAAGGCCGAGAACAAGCCATCGCTGCGCAGATTACGTAATACTTTCTCTAGGTGCACGGTTCGTTCGCTATAGTCCCGAAATGCCGGATTCAACTCCACGAGACCCTACCAAATACGATAATATATATGCATTATGTATATACACTTAAGATTGAATTGTGGCTATTTTCGGTTAATATTCACCTGCTTGGTATATTGACAGTCACGTATGCAGAACACTTCAGGAAACTTGAGCAGCTGCTTGTAGACGTCCGCCTTAATGAGACCGACTTGCTGTCCCCCAACCAGAAATGGACGTATGTCATCCTTATAAAAACCTGTGACACAATTAACGCTAATTAGTCAGAGCAGAAAGTGCAATTGATGTGACCCTGACGTGTGCAGATAGCAGGCTAATTGAATTGTGGCTAGCAAAGAAATACCTGAGATTCGATTTGTAATTGCATTTATTTATACCCTGCAATTAATGGTATTACGTCTAAAATATGTCAGTGTGTGTGTGTAAGTAAGAGTATATGAATCTGGAAGATACAAATGTATCTGTAAGATACAAAAGTATATGCAAGACATTTAAGTATCTGTAAGGTACAAAATTATCTATATGAAGCATAAGTATCTGTGTTATACAGATCTATGGGAGATACAAAAATATCTGAACATATATAAATATTTATATAATATACAAAAATATCTTTGAGATTTAAAAGCATGTATATGACACAAAAGTAACTATAGGTAACAAAAGTATTCCTAAGATACAAAATTTCACTAAGTATAAAGAATATATGTTAGAAACAATATAATTTGTAATATCCTAGAGAAGATGCAACAGTATTTGAGACATGCAAAAGTATCTGTAAGATACAAGGTAAGTGTAAGATAATAAAGTAGCTATAGATTTTGTAAAATACATTATATTTATAGAATGAGATATATAATTATATAAGATATAAAAATATATTTTAGATATAGTATATAAGCAATGTAAAAGAATCTGTATTATGAAGTAAGCATCTGTAAGATTCAGCAGAATCTTTAAGATCTTACAAAATTGTTATTATTGAAGAGTATTTGCGTGATGCAAAAGTATCAATAACAAACGTAAGATGAACAACGACCTGGCAAAAGCCTGATTCATCCGTAGACGTGTTATAGCCAGAGCTTATTAATCAAACTACATATATAAATTTGAAAAACTATTTATAAAATAATCACAATATATAAAATATATTTGTATATATAAATATATAAAAGGAACTATATTTATATATAGTTTCTGTTGTCTTTTGAGAAGTATAATTAATATCTTACAATTGACTCTAATCATACTAGTAAAAACTAGTTAAAACTGATATAGATTCAACATGAAATCTAGACAATACCTAGACAAATATATTCATATGTGGGCTAGGCATTAATTTGAAAGCTGCTTATCACCAAAAACACTCATATGTTTATTACTATATAATTATGATAAGCCGCCTTTTATTCACTGTTCGATCGGCCTTTCCGGCTGAAATTTGTTCAAAGTTTCATTGGCAGGCAAAACGTTTTCGCCTAGTGTGGAAATTTTAAAGTTCATTCCGAGCTCAATTGGCTGCAAACAGCACGCGCTGTTTGATTAGATAAGTCGAAAGACCTAAAAGCTAATAGAAATAATAGGCAGCTAATTAGTCTTAAGTACTTTTTGTTTGCATCGAAGGCGAGAGCGGGAATCCTTTAAAAATAGACGTTAAAATGGGACTTGTTTTAAATGATATACATATATATTTATAATTTATGTATAATAATTATAACATCATTTTTATATTATATTATTGTATATTGAATATATATTTATAAATAATATTTATAAAATATATTGTATATTTTGATATAATAAATACATAAGTGTAAAATATACGATATATTTCATATAATAGTTTATTTGAAACCTAAAAAGCCTAATAATTGCTTAGTAAATATGAGCTATTAATTAGACTTATTCATTTTCCTTTTATACACATACATATATATTTGAGATAGGGTATCTATAACACAAACATAGCAATGCAAACAAATCTGAACAGCTGGCATTTTTATGGATCACATTTATTATAAACATATATAGATGTGCATATAACTGTATGGGTCTCATTTGCAGTAATTATCAGCATTATCAGCAATAGATAATCGAATAGAGAAGAATTAGCTGTTTCAATTTGGGTTACTTTCCTTAAGTAAAATTAATTTCATTGACATTTAAGTCTAATCACCTTCAACACTCATTATTAAATAAAAACCAATATTGGCAATATTTTTTTTTATATCAAATTTTGTTGCAGATAATGAAATCAATATACTAGTTTGTGCCGGTCGGCGAGATCGTGGTGGGCTAAGCTCTCAATTATTGCGTCACTAGACGAGAGAACAACAACAAAAGAGCGAACAAAACATAAACAATGAATGTCAATTTGCTTTTCGCTTTAAATCTATAGATAAACAACTTGAAAAAGCGAAAGAAAAAATAGTTAAAGCAAAACATAAACAGAGAAGAACAGAAAACATTGTTGTGATACCCTGTAATTTGTGGCAATTAGAAATGTAAGTATGCTAATCAGATTAAAAAGTAAAACCAATTACGTAATGTATATTACGTATGATATAACACATAATGCGAGCGCATACACATATTTCAAGTCCAATTAGAGTATGTTTCGTGGAGTCCAATTGGAGCAATACAACTCTGAAATATGCAAATATTTGATCGTAGCCAATTGGACAATAACTGTATCACATATGCCGAACTGTTAAAGGGTATGCGAAAAATAAAAATAAAAACCACATTAAATTGAAATTCGTTGCGAGATTCATAGCAAAACAGGTTGAAATAGTTGAAAGCAAAACAAAAAACATGCCGAATAGCAGAAAGCGCGCATGCCGCTTATCAGCAAAGATAGAGAGCGAAAGAGTGGTAAATAGAGGAGAATAGCGGTAGAGAGCGCTAGAGAGTGAGAAAGACAGAGGGCAAGAGAACGGTTCTATCCCAATTAACTGAGAATGTGCATACATATGTATGCGCGTGTTTGTCACTCTTTTTTGCACTTAATCAAGCCATAAAGATCTATCTCTAAATATATGCATATACATATATATATCTGATTTTTATAGCAAGTGTGTGTGTGTGATGCTTCAGCTGTTGCTGCATGTTTTTGTTGTCGCTGAAAAATGCTAAAAGTTGCCCTCAAGGTGAGGCGATAAAAATCTGGTTACAAGACCAAATCAGTGGCAAATAATTTGTAAAATTGCTGCGATCTAAACACACACACATACATATATACGTAAACGTATATTTATATATACGACTAAGTTTAGTCATCTTGCATGCAAAATACAATTTGACTTGATATTCATATTTACTAAGCGCTTGCTTGATAAAAATGATCTTGCATAAGAGCTGCTTGTTTATTTAGCATTTTGTTTAATTGCAATTAATGTCTAAGGAATTGTGCAGTGAAATCCGATAGGGCACAGCTGTTGCGTTTATTACTGTGAAAACCTGGACGGACGGCAGCGGCAGCAGCGTGGTAAACAACCAAATAATTGAGTGCTATCATCGGATTACCAGCGTCAAGCGTCAGCGCAACAGGTGAACTTATCGAACGGAAGTGGTTAGATCGATAACACTCATTAAATTATATACAGCACTTAGGGTAAGAATTTTGCGCAATTGCTAAATCATAAAAATAGCCGAAATAGCCAAAAGGAAATTAATTTCAATGTCAATCCGATGCTTATTGGATGCTGTGAAACGAAATGGCAATGAGACATTGCTGGCGACGTCAACAGCAGCAGTCATAGCGGCAGCAGCTGCACACAAACATTCGCAAACACGCATACACAGAGGCACACTTGCAAACACAAGTAAACAAACTAATCGATAATTTGCACTCTTTGGCTCTCGCTCTTACTGCAATTGCAGTAAACGGTACATGCTGCGCCCATTGTATTGGCGCCCGAGCCGCCCACAATGTGAGTTGGTGTGTGTATATACAGGGTCAGTGGCGGCCAAACCCATTTTCATGGCCGAAAGGCGAATGGCAGCGAGAGCCGAACCCAAAACAACAACAAAGGCAATAAAGACGCTGATGAATATTTAGCTGTATTACTCACCTGTCAAGTAGAAATTATTAAACTTTTGCGCTAGTACCAGGAGACGCGACAGTTTCACCTCGGTGGACGACATTGATGACGGCAAAGATGGATAGAGTACAGACTCGGCAAGCCAAAGTAAATACAAATACACTTCAAATGCCGGCTACCTTTGCTCCCACTCCGCTAATTCAAACTCCCACACCAATAACAACAACAGCAGCAGCAACAGCAACGATAACACTCGGCAATGACGCGCTTTGGGGCTGTTTTCGTTGTAATTGTGTGTTGTCCTCGGTAATGACGCCCTTTGTCTTTTTTCGGCCGCACCAACTTATTAGTAATTTTCTCTATTTCAATTAGGGATAATGGACGAACCAACTACATAAAACCAACCATCAAAACACAACCGCACGCAACGAAAACCACAGCCGTAGTGCTGCAAAATACGCGCTCTGCTTCGATAACGATCAAAACTTTGCGTGAGTGTTGCTAAGCAGAGCGCAACAGCTGATTGGCTAAACAGCTGTTTTGGTTGCTTACAGCGTACTGCCCTCGGCAAACAGAATAGAAATGTAGAAGTGTTGTTTAACATAATCTCGTATAGTGTTGAACAACACACGTGCGATACAAATGTCACGCTGACAAAAGTACAAAGTTAGACAAAGTTAGAAACATAAGCAGAGCACGGGAAACGCACTCGCTTCCTATTTGTGTTGTAAGCTTCAATAAATTGACATCTGATTGATCGTAAATTAGTAACTAACCTTGGCAAGGCAAGCGATAAAATTCCAAAATGAGTGACGACTACTTAAGGAAACCGTTTTCATTAGCACCCTCACCAGCCGGTAAGCAACCGCCGCCGCCCCCTTTCGGGCAACCATTACGCAATTTGACGAATCTGTTACGCGAGTGAATGTTTTTGAATGAAATGCAAGGGTTAAATTGTTTTTAAATTGTGCATTGCAGCTGACGATACACAGACAACGGCGACAACCTACACACCGGCCGCGAGCACATTTAGTAGTGCTCCCATCTCGCCATACCTCAACTATGATTCACGATTCCTGCAGCAGGCGCAGCCAGAATTTATATTCCCCGAGGGTGCGAACAAGCAGCGTGGCCGGTTTGAATTGGCCTTTTCACAAATTGGCACATCTGTGATGATCGGCGGTGGCATTGGCGGTTTGGCGGGGATCTACAATGGCATTAAAGTTACTAATGCGCTCAATCAGACGGGGAAGCTGCGTCGTACCCAGTGAGTGAAAGCACTCTTTACCTGCTTTTGTATATATATGTATTAACAACGTGTTTTACTTTATAGATTAATCAATCACATCATGAAACAGGGTTCCGGCACAGCGAATACATTAGGTACGTTAGCTGTCCTCTACTCGGCGTGTGGTGTATTGCTGCAGTATGTTCGTGATCAGGATGATAATGTAAACACCATTATAGCCGGTTCTGCCACAGGCCTGCTCTACAAATCGACAGGTGATATAACAATTGTATTGAATTTATTATATATGTATATTTCATATTTATATTATTCCATTTTAGCTGGCCTGCGAAAGTGTGCTCTGGGTGGAGCTATTGGCTTGGGCATATCATCGCTCTATTGCTTATACCTGTTGGCGCAAGAGAGCAGCAACACAAACTCAAGTCCAAAATTCCTGTAGGTGAAACGGCGGTGTAGTCCTTAATAAGAGTGAACAACTATAGCTAGCTGCCAACCCGACTGTGGCTTACGGCAGACAATACACATGCGTACTTGTGCAGACAACGCTACGAAGCGCTTAACCGTCAAAAATATAGTTTTGTTTTATATTATGAATACCTATATATAAATATATATATATATATATATATATATATATATATATATATATATATAATATATATATATATATACACATTTAGATTTATCTGGACAGAATATAAGAATTAACTTTTTAGTTTCAATGTTAAAATCGACATTAGGCACACCAAAATTCTTGTTGCGGATAACCAAAAAAAAAATCATGTAAATCAAATCGAGCTAATAAAGTGTGTATGCTTTAAATGCAACTTGCCATAAGTGAAAAGATTTATTGTAATAAATGCGCCAAGACACTGTACCACTGCTACTACTACTACCTACTACTACTCTTACTATTCATTCTCATTCAGAATCCTTTAATAATCGAGTGCACCGGAGTCATCGTTGGTTAGAGCCAAGACCTTAACGCTTTTGCGCTCGTCCACGTCATTGTTGGCTGGCGCCTCGCAACTGGTGTCCTCCGTGGAGCAGGTGTGGCAATGGCAATTGACGGCCTCCATATAGTTGTACTTGCGTATGCTATCATCCGCCTCAGGATGGCAGTTTTTTAGCGTGGCCACCGACGGCTGACGCTGCGCATGCACACAGACTGGATGGAAGGAGCGTTTGTAGGGGAATTTCCAATCGGATATCTCGCTGGAATCGCAACGACCCCAACAGCTCCACACACTCACGAAATCCCAGCACTCGCGTCCCTGCAAGTCCGACTGTGTCACACGGTACGTGTACAAGCGTCGATGGCAGCCAAGTGGAGCTACTGTGGGTCCAGTGTAGACGGGCTGCAGGTCGACCAATTGGGCGCTGGCAGCATGCAGCGAAGGCGAGGCCAAGAAAACCAAGGGCAGCCTGTATACATATATTAACAGTTTAAAGCATGACGGTTAGCAAAGTTATTCTGTTGACTTACAACACTGCAAGCATTTCGGAGTTTCCAATTGGAGGTCTTATTGGAGTTACTGTTGAATACGTGCCGCTTGCGCTGCAGCTGGCTGCGTTCTGTTGACTGCTCTCCGCGTCGATTCGTATTTATAGTGAGCCTGTGGATGCTGCTGCTCCTTGGTCGCGGCGTCTGCGCATCGAAGTGCTAGCCTAAAAATAAACTTGATAATTGCTAGGAGTTTTGCATACGGAATCCAATTGGATTTTGTATGCGCCGTTAACAATTTCAATTCGAATTGAAGAAAATGTTATTTAGTACTATTAATATTCTGCATTTTATTGTGTATGATGCAAAGAATTTTGTAATACCATGAGAAATTTGGATAACGGGATTTTCATGTTCGAATGTCGAAATGTTAATATTCTGGCAACAAAGCGTTTTTCGCGCCTCATGTTATGCAATAATAATTTGTAGTTGAGTTGCCAAGAATTTGTGTGAGCTACCGAAAGGGAATAAAAACGGTTTCTATGGACGTGGGCCACGCTGCGAATTTCTGCACCAGAATACCTTTACCCACGCTAACGCATCCTCTAGTGTTGTTGTGTGTGTACGTACGCCTCCAAACGTATTCGTTGGGCACATTCGCCGGTGGTTATTATTTCTTAGG
This sequence comes from Drosophila paranaensis, assembly GCA_035047545.1. Taxonomy (NCBI): domain Eukaryota; kingdom Metazoa; phylum Arthropoda; class Insecta; order Diptera; family Drosophilidae; genus Drosophila; species Drosophila paranaensis. The sequence continues at coordinate 2,094,929 of JAWNPL010000168.1, forward strand.
GGGTCACAGCCGGTTTTTTGTTTTTTAGGGTAGGGGAAGAGAACAGGGAGCTGTTCAGTATGTGATTAGTTTAGTGCTGGCTACGGTGGCGTGAGCGACGCCTACGACCGACGGCGTATCTCATGATGCGAACCATAGCGCTGATTACGCAGCTGCACCCGAAAGCGCCGATTATTGTCAGGGCCTCGATCCTCAGCCTGGCGATTGAGGTTGGCGGCGGGCAGGACGGCTGCATCGATAGCGGCAACAGCTGCGGCTGCAGGCGGAATGCCAGGCGCTGGCAGCGGTAAAGCCACCTGCTGCGGCAACTGCAGCTCCTCACCATCGACATCCTCATTGGGACTCTCATCATCCAAATCATCCAGGGCGGGATCGTTGTTCTCCACCATCGACTGTGAACGATTCGTGCTGCCCACATCTTCGCGTGCCATTGCCGTGGCCATCAGACGCTGGCGCCGTTCCTCCATCAGGCGATCTCGCTCCTTGTGTATGTAGTCACGCTTGTTGGGTAGCCCAGCCACATTGTTGGCTGATAGCGCCGACCGTACAATATTCATGTCCGTTGCTTCCATCCATTCGTCCGTTTCGGCCACATAGCATTCCGTGTGCGAGATGGTGGAGACGCCATTGAAGCCGCCAATGGCAAAGATCATATCGTCGATTATCTCCAGACCAAAGTTGCTGCGCGAATGATTCATTTGGCGTATGAAATGCCACGATTGGGATTCCGGGTCAAATCTTTCGCCAGTGGACAGACGGGATGTTCCATTGAAGCCGCCAATGACGTAGAGCTGATCCCTGAACGCTACACAGCTGACGCCGGAGCGACGATGATTCATGTTGGGTATTCGCGTCCAGACATTGGTAAGGGGATCATAGTATTCGGCACTATCCAGGCACTCCTGACCGTTGAAGCCGCCCGTTGCATAGATGCGTCCATGCAGCGTGCAGGCGCTCGCATCGGACCGTTGCATGTTCATGGGTGGAATGATTGACCATTGATTTGTTTTCGGATTGTAGCGTTCGACAGTGTTGAGGCGATTGTGTCCATCGTAGCCACCAATTGCATAGATCATGCCATTCAGCTCAGCGACGCTGACATAGCAGCGGCGGCAGTGCATGGGCGCGATCTCGTTCCACTTCTTTTTGACGGCATCGAAGACCCGGCAGGTGTTGAAGTACTCAACGCCATCGTAACCACCTATGGAATAAATCTTAAATCCGAGCACGGCAGTGCCGTGGTAGGCGCGTGGTCCAGCTGGATCTTCGGCATTGATGTTCACCCAACGATCGGCACGCGTGTCATAGGTCTCGATGCAACCCTTCGATGTGCCACCACTCCAGCCCCCAATTGCGAAGATAACCTCGTGCGGCAGTCGGGGCATCGCCAGCGGTGGTGTCGTTAGCTTGGGTTGAAAGGGCAAATCAAATGGCACGAATAAGTTGCTGCTGCAGGAGCAGAGGGGTGTTAGCATTACCTCTTCGGCTTGTGGGTTAAGAAAGTCCAGATCATACATGAATTTAAAGGTGTCGACTATTAGCGGCTTGGCAGCCTCGCATTGAATGACATAGGGATGCTCCTTGACCTCCTCCATGAAGCACTAAAGGGCATTTTCTACTTGTATATACACATTTAAAGATATTGCAATTGCATTAACGTTACCTTGGGGGTCATCAGACCAAGGCGCACGCCCGTCATCAGATGCGCCACATGCTGTTTACGATTCTCTGGATCACGGTCAATCCATTTGACGCACAGCTTCCAAACGTAATCCTCTTCGCGTGTATTCAGCTCGTCATCACTAATAATGCTGTAAAAGTCCTTAATGTTCAAGTCGAGTATGTCTGTATTCCGGGCTGCCACATCTGTGAAGTACCTCAGCGTATAATTGCGCGCCTTCTGGTACAAGTCCTCCAGAAAGCGAAAACTGTAAAATGGAAAACGGAAAACGTGAAGTGGAAAATGGCAATCGAAGAGGATTATAATTTCTGCATACGACTGTCAATTAGAGGAGATTAGAATTAAAGGTGGGCGATAGAAATGAATAGTTAACCGTTTGATTTTTTTTTCTACACGTCAAGTAGATTACGTAGAGGGAAAAGTGAGCGTTTTAATTGGAACTCATACTGACCGCGCAAATCCCATGATACTGACGCAGTTCTCCGGGCTTAGTGTACGACTGAGATAGTCTTTGCACTGTTTGACCAGCCCCACCATGCCCACGTAGTCCGCACAAATTAGCAACTCGTGCACGTTATCGTCGCTGATGTTGGTCTTGCGCAGGTAGGCGTATTGTATCACACAGTTCATGATGGAGGCACTGATTCCTGGTATATGCACGACACGGCTTTCATCATTCCCCGCACCGGTACGGCTATTAAACCCCGTAAACTGTGCGCTGCCGGAAAACAGTAAAATAGAAGCAGCGAAAAAAATACAATATAAATTAGCTTTCAGCGTTATTGATTGTGTTGGTTAGTTGGTGATGCTGCACCCAGCAACTGGATTACCTCAACATACACTGATTTCCACTGAAATTTTAAATTGGCTGATTAAATACATATGTATTTTAATCTTTTAATTACACGTAAAAGAAAATTTACACGCGCTTATGCGCGTCCTCTATGCACTTACACCATGACTGTGTCGCGTGTTGGATATTACAGTTCACAATCGCATTTAAATTATGAAGTGTGTAGGTTAAAGCGAGATATATATATAGCGCATCACAGCACATGCAGCGTGGTGGATATTGCAAGCTCACCATGATCTACGAAATTTGGTTATGTGTGCTGATAGTTTGCTACAATTAATGCCCAATTATTTTTCGTTTTAAATAACAAATTGAAAACAATATTATGTAAATTCTCACTGTGGAACTCAATTTACCTAATTATTGAAGTATTTAATGTCAACAGATTTCTGAAATAATTGCGTATGCGTATTTACATATGGCTACGCGTATGCATGTCTTTATGTATGTATGTACATATGTATGAATGTGTGTATGTGCGTAGCTAGCATGGCGAGTTGAATAAAATGGTGTGTGTGGGATTTTGGCTTTTGTAGCTTTATGAATATAGCTGATTTCCGGAAGTCGCAAAATCCAAATTCTCCTTGCGTATGCGTATCAATGACTTCTCGCATGCACTTCTTATGCATGTGTGTCTGTATGCAGGTTAAAGCGAGATGCACTCGAGTAAAGTGAGGTGAATATTTAAATGCCACCATGGGCTCATTTGCTTCTTTTCTCTTATTTTTGTTGGAAAATATTAAAATTGAATTCTAAATAGCTGGCCACTCACCGAAAATATGAGCTGCAGGAACACATGATGGCACGGTGCACATTGAAGGATTGCTCCCCCACCGAAATCTGCGCGTCGCACAGGAGATTCGCTTCGCGCAGCTCGTTGAGCACGTTGAGAGCATGATCGCTGACAATCGGTGATAGAGATTTAGTGGATGGCTTCTGCGCGGGATTGTTTTCGAGCTCATCCCCTTGATAGCTGCCGTCCATATCCACGTCCATCATTTCGATCGGTGCCAGTTCCAGTTGGCCCTCATTCATGCCATGCAAATGATTACCGTTTTGCCGATTCATTGCGTTAGCGAGCCAGCGATTCTTTTGTCGGTTGGGTCTGAAATCCTGGTCCTTGTCTAGATCGGTAACATTCGATTTGATTGTGGGAAGGGAGCAGGTTTGGAAATTGATTTACAACAATTGCATATGGACGCGACGATAGTCGAAAGAATGGTACCCTACCAAGCGAAACGCGTTTTGTTGATATTTTGTATTTTTTGTGGGCTGTTTTTAGGGAGAGATCTCTCCGTATTTAACAATAGGAACAGAAATAATGTTCGATAATTAATCAACAACAACGAGACAGTTCTCGTAACGCACGAAATGGGACTACTAAGTGAGAACTAAAAACTGAAAGCACCTTGACCAGCTTGATTTCAATGTGCCACACACCCCTGGCACCCACCAGTGGCCCCCACAGCAGTGCACTCACCCGCGCTCTCTGTTTTCCACACTTTTTGGCTACGTCGCTGAGTACCACAAGCCAGGCTAAGGCATACGCCGACTTTCAAAGTGTTCAGATTGCCTTGGCTTTCTGAGCTAAACACACAGCTCTCTAGACGTGTGCCGCAAAGCCTAAGAGAATCATTTTCATCCGGCTTTAAGTTGATTCATATATCCTTAGTTTTACCTGGTGTTACCCCTTACAATTTACCGAATTTTTGCATAATTTCGTCTTTCATATGACCCAAACTAAATGGTTCCCAGTTGACAAAAATATCCTTGGATTAGCCATACTATTGATATAATCCTAGTGAGCCTAGATGTAAAAATCCTTACGATAGCTGGAAAACGCCCTAAGATGTAACTTCCCACTAGATGGTACCTGTAGTTGACATACATATTCTTGGATATACCATGCCATTGACATATTCCTGGAATCATGTTTGGGAACAAACTTTTAGGTTCGCAAGACTATATCTAGGGCTTGTGTTATAATCAAGGATATATGGCATCAACAGTGCACCATCATCATGAAAATGGATTTGCTGGAAAAAAGACAATTCGGATTAATTTAAACTTGTAGGTTCCCTAGGAGTATATCAATATTATGGTATAGCCAAGGATATAAGGGATCAGCAAGGAACCAATATTTAAAATAGAATTACATTCAATTAAAGTTAAGCTTAAATTAAATATATAAATAATATAAGCTATGCTAAGTAATAATTCTAGACTTTCTTGCTGTACTTAGTAATTTCTACTTTAAGAAATTATCCTTGTCATATATCTGGTCCAGTTTCCCGAGCTCATTTGAAATATTCCGCAATTACAGTTTATATTTAGCATATAAATAATGTAACTGTTTTTAGACATTTCTCTCTTGGTATATATTAAGAATAAGAATATGCAAACATTATTTTTATGCATGAATATTTTAGGCAAGTAATACTCCCCCACTCCCCCGTGCACTACTCCCCATTGGCTTCGTCGTGCGTCCTTTGCGCACGCGTCGTCTTCATCGCTGGCCGTAATAAAATGGAGCCGCAGACGACAGTCGAGCAACAGTTGGCATTGAGCTACGGCCGAGATGAAGTCGCTCACGTTATTGGCCTTTGTCTTGTGGCTGCTCTGTACGTGTTTGCTGGCCGCTGAGGGCAGCGTGCAAGCTCCTAGCAAGGATGCTTGGCTGCGTCCCGGCTGCCACAAGGTGGGCAACACGCGCAAGATCTCCATACCAGACTGTGTTGAGTTTACGATTACGACGAACGCCTGTCGCGGCTTCTGCGAGTCCTATGCGGTGCCGTCGATACCGTCTGTGCTGGCGGGCGTCTTCAGGCCACCCAAGCCCGTCGTGTCCGTGGGTCAGTGCTGTAATATGATGAAGTCGGAGGAGGTGAGTGGATGACAGCTGATAGAGGTGCTTAGCCATCTCCATTTATAAATTTATCTATGCAGATTCAGCGTCGCGTGCTATGCATCGAGGGCATACGCAACGTGACCTTCAAGAGCGCCGTCTCCTGCAGCTGCTACCACTGCAAAAAGGACTAGATAAATCAGCCGATATACAAACATATACATATATATATATATAAAAAAAAAAAAAATTGTGACTTGTATTTAAATTATCTGCCTGAGCCACTGAATTGTTCCATTTGTTAGCCTATTTCTGTTCGCTAGACACAAATAATAAAACAAGAATTCCGGGAAGACCTCAAATTTGCGTGCGATTACTGTTGGAGTCACGGGCCGAGGCACATTTGCCGGAGTCGACAATGAGGTGACCCATGTCGGCCAGCGCCGACTCGATGGCCATGCCAAAGCTGGCGGCCGAAATCTGCGGATTGTGATTCCAGGCCGAGATGGCGAACGTGATGTCCTTGTCGCGCAAGTTGTAGCAACAGCCGTAGCCGTCCGAGTTGAGCGGTCCGTAGACCATGAACGCGTCGTGGGGCGTCATCAGCTGGGAGCTGAGTACGCGGAAGTCCTTCGATTTGAGGTAGCCCTCCGACTGAAAGAACTCGGGCAGGGCCATGCCGTGCTCCTGAGCCATCTGCTCCAAGCCAAAGAAATGCCTATCTATGCCGCGTCCCCTGAGCGCCATCATCGCCTGATGCCGGTGGTAATCAACAGCAGCCTTCAGGGCAAATAGACGATTTGATAACGTGGTCTCCTCCGACGTCATGGCGAGCACGAATTTCAGCGACAAATTGCTGGTCGAGCGTATGATTTCGCTGCGTCCGAATTTGAAAATGCGCAGGTGCGCCGTCTCCATCTGGGCGGGCAGCTCCTGGTGGAGTCTGTAGAAGGCCAGCTGCAGTGCCATCTGGACAAAGCTGTCCGGCTCCAGGTGGTGCGCATTCAGCAGGATCTTGCCGTAGCAGTCGAACCGGTGGGCGTGCAGCTGCAGTCGACTGCTGAGCTCATTCACCGTGCGATTGGCAGTCGACAGCCAGAAGGTGGCGCACTCATCCACCTCATCGAAGTAGAGCCACTCCAGGGGCGCATTCTTGAACGAGAACGAGCCCTTGGTGTTCTTGCCGTAGGTGTGATCGGGACTGGAAGAGAGAGGACAAATGCTGAGCTCGATTTCGATTTCAAATTCGAATTCGAATTCGAAATTCGCATTTCACTTACATTTTCTGTAGTATAAAGTCCATGATGCTCGCCGCCGGCTGGGGCTCGGCGGGCGAGTGCTCGCAGCAGAGTCCGGCCAGGCCACTGGGATTGACGATCAGCTGCAGCGTCTTGTCCATCCAGCGATTGCTGCTGTTCACATGCGAGCCGCCGCCATGCATGAGCTGGGCCGCCAGCAGCGCACGCTCCTCGCCCACGGGCACGGCAACGGCATCGTCCAGGGAGACGGTGAAGAGAGCTTGCTCAATGCAGTGAATGGTCTTGGCATTAACCTCCTTGCGGCACAGCATCTCGCGTCCCTCGGCCCAGTGCTCGCGCTTATCGTGCGTGAGCAGACCAATCGCTGGGCCCAACAGGCGGCCAGACTTGATGATCTTCATGAGCTGCTTACGCAGATGGAGCACATTGAAGATGCGCTTCGTCGCTTCGTCGATAACAGGCAGCTTATAGAACTAAAAGCAAGTAGAGGGATTAGTTAGTCCAGCCATTAATATTTAGTATATATCGTAGCTAGTCTCACGTTGTTCTTGTGTATGACGACGACATAGTTTGAGGTGCACTGCTGCAGTACATCGCAGGAGCGCTGCGGTATGCGCACCGTTCCGAACACATTGTGGAACTGACTGTTGTCCAGCTCGAAGCCCTCCAGCTTGCGCACCGGCAGCTGGTTGCTCTCCACAATTGTGTGGAACTCGCACATGGCGTGTATGGCCTTGGCCGTGAAGTCCACGTAAGCCATGCTATTGCGAAAGTTTTGCTTGGGGAATGCTATGCAGGAGCTGGAGAATATGGTGAGGGGAGCTCGATAGCGCAGGTAGCTGACATTGGTCCAGCGATCGGTCAGCCAGTTGGCATTCGCTTGTCCCGCCTCCTGCAGCAGTGACTGCAGCTCGTAGCCCTGATTGCGCAGGAAGTCCACTGTTAAGTCCTCCTCCTTCTCCATGACGCTCCTGTTGACCAGCGGCTGGACACTCTCCAAGTAGCGGGTGAGCGTCTTCTGCAGCGGCAGCACCGGGTACCTGAGCAGGCCCTTTGGCACCCGATTCGCCCGTCGACGCATCACAAACTGGTTTACTTGATCATCGTCCCCTGGCACAATCCTGCCCAGTTGTTCCCGCGTGGAACTTAGAGCGGGCAGAGCACTTTCTTCGGCGGCGTAGCTCGACCTCATTACGGGAGCGGAACTCGTATGGTAAGCGAGTTGCGAGGCATCCGACCGACTGTCGCTAACGTAAGTCAATGGTTTCACTGAATGGTGTGTGGCAACAGATATTTTCCTGATCTTCGGACACCGCTCATCCTCCTCTTTGGTTTGCTCGCTATAGGCTTCAATCTGTCGGGGCTGAGCCTGCTCCGGTTTGCCCCATGCCAGCACATAGTCCACAATCTTCGATAGCAGCGGCTTGTGTGTGTCCTGTGTCGACTTCGATCGGACCGACGTTCGTGAATACCTCGACTGTGGTGGATGGAATAGTTGAGTCGAACCACAATCGCTTGGCAAGTGGCATACTCACGTTGCCCAGGAAAGGCTCTGTAGTGATTAGTGCACGCATTATAAAATTTAGAAAAGAATCGAAAGATTACACGAAAATTTGGAAGCTAGACAATATATCTAACGCTCATGTGATATGTATATATAATGTGGTGTGAAACTTACTGAGTTGATGCATGTTGATATTTTTATTTGTATCTGTATCTGTATCTGTATCTGGATGTCGTATTAAGAAAAAGAGCCAGTCTTTAGTAAAAACTGAGAATTTAATCAACATTATACAACATAATTCTTAGGAGGCACTACAACTTAGACTTCTTGGGTTCGTTGTTGAGCACTTCCTGCATTTCCATGAACGATTTTGATAGTGCCGCGGCGTACCTGTTGGCACTTGTTTCGTAATTCGCAGCCCACGATGAGACAGCCAGGATAATATCACAGTCGCGCGGATTATAGCAGCAGGCATAGCCGTCATCGGTGGCCGGGCCGTAGCCCATGAAGGCGTCGTACACGCTCGCCACTTGTGATGTGGACACGCGGTAGTGCATTGACTTCGTGTACCCCAATGAGGAGTAGAACTTAGGCACAGGCAGGTTGTTCTCCAGAGCCATCAGCTTCAGACCCAGGAGATGGCGATCTACGCCGCGGCCATGCAGCGCCAGACGCGTATACGCCTGATGCCCACTGACAGCAGCTCGCAACGTCGCAGCACGTTCCTCGACAGAGGTACCTTCTGTGGTCATCGCCTTGCAGAAGGCGAGCGACTGATTCGAACAGGAGCGTATGGTCTCAGTGCGTCCATTGGCAAAAATACGCAAATGCGCCGATTCGTATTGGGCAGTGGGCTGCTTGTGTAATCTGCAAAATATTCCATTATATAAGTGCATAAAATGTTCGTATGAGTTCTGATTACTTGTAGAAAGTTAATTGCAGTGCCATCTGGATGTAGCTGTCTGGTCCCAGCTTCTTTTGCTTAATGTATTCCTTGCCATAGCCCTTAAATTTGAGCACCTTCATTTGCAGACTTTTTGCCATCCTATCAATATTCGTGGTCGAAAAGAATAGCAATTGATCAATGCATGGCGTCGTCTCATCGAAATTGAGCTTCTTTGGCTGCTGGTACACATCATTAGAACCACTCTCGCCATACTTCGTGTCGGAGGTCCTAGAATATCACGAAGATTATATACTTTCTGATGCAATCCTCAAGTTACATACATTTTCTTCACCACGTAGTCCATCATCATGGCAATGGGCTGGCCCTCGGCCGGCGAATGCTCGTAGGTGAAGCCAACGTTGCCATTTGGATTGACTACCAGCTGTATGGTCTTGTCCATCCAGCGATTGCCGCTGTTCACCTTGCTGCCTCCACCATGAATCAGCGACAGAATCAACTCATTGGCTCGCTCATCGGGCTCGAAGCTCACACACTCGTCCAGTGAAACGGTGAAGAGTGATGTCTGTATTGTTCTCATCGTCGCACAGTTGAGCGGTGATTTACTCAGTGCCTCATAGGCCTCTGCCCAGGCGTCGCGCGTGTCTGTGGTGAAAATGCCAAAGGGTATACCAGGCTCAGTTTCCGATTCCATAACTGTGGCCAATTGCTTGGCTAGCGCAGTAGACGATAACACTTTATCGTACTTGTCGTACACTAGCACCTTGTAGAACTGTTGGATGATAGGCAAATATTATTTAAAGGTAATCAAAGAGTAAATTAACTGAAACCCACATGATTTTTGTAGATGACCACAATGTGTTTGGAGCACGGATTATAGATCAGCTCGTCCGTGACGCGTAAGGGTATACGACAGGTGCCAAAGACCTTGCCAAACTGTCCATTGTCCAGCTCGTTCTTGCCCATTTTCACAATTGGTATCTTGCCAGCGTCGACAATGCCCTTGAACTCGCATAGGCCAAATATGACTTTGGCCGTATAGTTGATAAAATCGGCTTGATCCTTAAAGTTTTGCTCGGGAAATGTCATGCCGGGGCTAACGTAGATCGTGACGGGGTCTCGATATTGCAGATAGGCTACCTTTTGCCAACGATCTGCCAGCCAGTTGCAATCGTTCGCGGCAGCTGCCTCGAGCAGCTCCTGAAGTTTATCGCCTTCTTTGTCCTGAAACGCTGTTGTTATTTTCTGCTGTTTGTCAAACTCATCGGGCGTGAGCAGCGGCTGAACGGAGGCCATAAAACGATTCAAGGTCTCATTCAGCGGCAGCACATGATACTTTAAGAGATTCTGCTTAGGCCGCCCGCCCTCCTTCTCTATCTCCTTCTCGTTCTCCCCCGACGACTCGAATCTTTTGCTGCCATAGCTGGCAGGCATCAGTTTCACTAAAACATCCGACGCTTCCTTGGTGCTAATGGAGCCTTTCGTCTGTTGAGGTTAATGTGTTAATGTGCATTTGCTTATCATATCTCAATTACTTACCAAATTCCAGAAAACTCGACCGTTCTTCAATATTCTCATTTTGGAATTTCCGTTTTCTACGCCTGTCTCAACTTGGGAGCTGCAATTAATTATATATACATTATTGTAATCCAAAGGTTACATTACTTAATTCTCTGTGTGTGCGTGTGTGTGTGTATTCTTCACCTTTGGTTACTGTGCATAATCGTAAGGAAATTGCGATAAGCAGAGCGTTAAGATTAACGCTAGGCGACGACGCTGACAGCGATGCGAACACTTGGCAAATGAACGATATTCAAGCGAACGCCCAATATCTGTTGCTCGTCCACGTAGGCAAAAGTGCAGTTAGCTAAATTGATATCTCAGAAAACACGACCGGTTTCTTTTTAACCAATATTATAACTGTGCCGTCGCAGTCGCTGCCTTCGTCGCAGACGGACCTGTCGTCGTTGGGCTCTTGTGTTATCGCTGCCAGCGTTGGCGTCGCTGTCGGCGTCGACATCGACTTCGGCATCGAAAGTGAGAGCGGTTTGTGTGCAGTGCCTTTTGCCAATTGTTGAGCTTTGTTGTTATGCTGTTGGGTCCAAAGTCTGTGGGCGTCTTTGCTTACCCTGCGTCTTCTGTGTGCTCTCTCGCGGCCGGCTTTCTTCTATAGATGCTTTTCGGATGTTATTGGGCCGAAATGTGTTGTGACATATTTTAAAAAATTAAATATGTTGTACTAAGTAAAACTGTCTATAAAAATCACATATAAATTTTCGCAATAGTGGTGGTAGACTAACGATAGTATCGTCTCACGCGGTGCTTACGATTTGCACATCTGTTGAGAAATGAGTACATGAGTACAATATGTTAGTGGAAGAGCTAATTCTGTTAGCTGGTGGAGTAGTTCTGTAAAGTTAACATGAACTTCGTACGCGCCAAATTTAAATACATACAAATTAAAAGCACAACTTAAGTTAGGCATACTTGGCGTACATTTTGAAATCTAATATCTAATATGTTGTTAAATAAAAGATGTTGAACTGTGTATATTTTAATTAATGCATTTATTGCAGTTTAAGTGGTAGAATTACATGGTCTAAGGCTAAGATATTTAATTTCATGTGCAAACGCCTCGCTTTGCGCATAAATTCAACTTCGAATACAAAAATCACAGCAATTCTTAGCATAGATTATGAACTTGAACTACAATTGTGCTTATTTCTCTTATTCAGATCTCTTCATTCATAATTTGCTTTAATTCAAATTTAAATTCAAATCATTCGTGGCACCTCATGGAGGTGACTTGTTAACTAAAATTAAAGCGAACGTTAACTTACAAACTGCTTAAACTCGATATATAAATAATTCCATACAAATTTTTAGTTTTAGTTTTTTTTGTTCTTTGTTCTTTTTGTTTTCATTTGTTTTTGTTTTTTTTTTTTTTGTGTGTCAAAACGCCGCATGCAGCACTTCGAGTGGGTGTGCCGCTTGTGTGTGTGTGTTTGGTATACACGGAGATAGAGGATATAGATACATCGTTCTTTTGTTGTTTAAAGCTATCACAGTATTTAAAAAGAAAGAACCAGCGCTTGGCTTTCCACATTATTTACACTATCAAGAGAAAATGCTATATAAAACCAAAAGCGGCGATGCCAATGCCCAACCAAACTAGCAAACTAGCTCACTACATCATCTATATGGATATACCGACAACCTAAACTAAATACTAAACTGGTGGCTTATCAACTAATAGCTAGACGTGCTTCGTCATGCCTGCTCCTGCTGTCGTCCCGTCGAACTTCTCGGGATGTGCACGGGGTGTCCAGCTCGATTTGCTGGAGTTGCTCGAGGAGGAAGGCGACGAGGCAAAGCCGCTGCTGGCCAAACTAACGCCCAACTGTAAATAAAAAGAAAGCAAATATTGGATTAATTAACATATCAAGTGTATGCAAATCCCCTGAGAAGAATCAACACGCGTGACCATTTTTTGTTTCCAACTGGCCCGAAAACGAGTTTGTCGCCTGTTGCCGACCGCCGTCGTCTGCTGACTTCAAACCTAATCAATTTCACTTAAACGCGCCCGTAAATTTTGGCCATAAAAACAAACGAACGAACAGCCGTAAGCTAATGAACGCTCGGGCAGACACGTTAGACAGCTTGGCGGCGATTTCCTTACACACTTAGATCGAGCTCGCCCCCCCGTTAGCCGGGATGATATAACCATTTGCAGCTCACCTGTTGCTTCGCGCCTGCTTGGCTCGAACTGGCTGCGACGTCCAGTGTCACCTCCAAGCCGTTGTCATCGAAGCAATCTATGCAAATGTCATCGTCGTCGTGCTCCACTTCTATGCACGAACTGGATGTGGTTGAGTTGCGGCTGAGCGTCACAGTGTCGCTCTCGTTGCCCTCGTCGCTGCTCTCCGCGTCGGAGAGCGCCGGCTCCAGCTCCAGAGCGTATGCCGACTGTCGGCGCTCCTGATACGCCTCCTCGTCGCTGTTGCCACGTATTATGACATGTTTCTTTGCCGCGGGCACATCATCCAGCAGCTTCAGCTCGCACGGACTGTACACCTGGTTGCCGCCGCCAATGATGCCCCCGCTGCCCGTCAGATTCTGCAGCAGATTTGCACGTGCGTACTTGCCGTCAGAGATGTTTGTGGCCTGCCGCGTGAAGCTGGACATGTGCAGGGTGGCGCGTGTTATGGCATAGACCAGCAGGCCTACGCCCAGCACGAGAGCACCCCAGAAGCCCAGCGGATTGACCAGCGGCAGCAGATTCAAGTAGAAATTGAAGCGCGTATCGAGCTCATCCGGCAGCTTAGGCATCATCTAGAAAACATAGGAAATTAGTTATGCTCTATATACATATTATATATGTTCACTTACGATCTCGAACCAAAGCATTGGGGCGGTCAGATGACTAAACTTCGAGACTTGCGGATAGTTTTGCAGATCCTTGAAGTGCATGTTGATCTGGACTTTTACGGAGAGCGAGAGCGGCAGACCGGATTCCTGAAAGTGCGCGCAAATATTCAATTATAGTATGTGAACTAACCGGGTAGTAAAGTGTTAGTTATATGTTGCCAAGTACAACCCCATTTCGGCTACACTTGGCCTAATTTCATTTAATTACTTAAATATAGGCCTGGTTGTGCCAGTTGTCCTTAGCTTTAATTTCGTTTTTTTCCCGCGCTCTTTCCTTGAAATATATATAGCTGCTTCTATTGGCATAGTGATTGATTTCACGTTCGCATGACAATTATTATTTATGCATTTAAATATTTTATATTTGCTACGCTTTAATTAAACTTTTAGCACTAATTGCACAAATGTTAAGTTTGCAATTTATCGAATTGGCAATGTTAAGTCTATCGCTGCGACTATTGTGAATGGATGTGCCATCGCTATGAAGGTTAAATATGTAAAGCAATTAGTGCTGCAGCCTGCAGCCTGCCGGCGCTCTTCAAGAACTATCGAATTCGATAAGCTCTATCGTTACGCCTATTGTGAATGGTTTGCATTTAAAATGCGTTTGCCTTTGCAACGAAGGTTAAATGCTGCTGGCGCTCTTCAAGAATTATCGAACTCACAACTGATGCAACGATAAGTGCATTGACTAGTGTGACTTGTGTACATTCAAATTGAAGGTCAAACTACGAATATCTTGTCACTCAAATTCGAATTCCGTTAGCTTAACTGGCGCGAACTTCAAATAGTATTTCCTTTCCTGTTATACATAAATTTAATACAACTTTAAGACAGAGAGCTGCTTAGTCGTGACTAGCTGTATTTACGGTTAACTTAATTAGCCGGAAATGTAAATATTGCAAACGGCAGCTAATATATAAATTTCAATAATAAACAATTAATTTCCACGCGATTACACTCCGATCGGAAGGTAAGCATAAAATAAAATAATAAAAACTACTGACAGCAATTGTCGACAGCGGGAAATAGTAACAGCAACAACAACAACAACTAGTTTTAGCATGATTAAGTCGAATATTATTTTGAACGAGCTAATTGTAACACTTAATGTGGCGAATGTTTAATTAAGTATTGCCTATAGAATCTCGTAAATTTCGTTAATCGCTCGAATCGAAAGTTGTCACTACGACAACAAGGTTTCATACATTTTTTTGTGAGCTGACAAGGTTACTTACAGGCTGGATGACAAATGCCGTTGAGTGCTTCTCAGGATCTGGTTGCATGCCTGTGATGTTCTCCACCAGGCCGACGTCGCCATTCATGAAATGCGGGAAGCTGAGAGAGATGGGGAAGCCGTAATAGCAATCCGTGACGTCAATCAGGCCAACCGGCTGGCAATCACCTGGAATTGGAAGAAGAGGAAGAGCAAATGCAATATTATTATCAGTTCTCTGCTGCTTCTTCTCTTTCGAGTCTCTAGAGTAAACGGAAGAGAGAATAACATGCTATTGAACGCCTCCGCCCATATAAGGCTGCCAACTGCGTGTCTCGACTTTATCTAGATACTTTCATTACAAACAAAAACAAACCAAAGCGACAATAATACGAAATAAGTGTTTCGAAACATGCGAAACGCGTTGTCGCGCTGCTCGTTTGCGTCAGAGCTTTAATATTATGGAATATTTCGGAGACTGCCCCACTGGAGCAGCATAGAGGCGAGCTAGCAAGCCGTAAACTTGAAAACAAAAACATTCCATGCCAGCTGATAAACGGACTGCTCTGAGGGGGATATCAATTAGCTCGAGCAAGTGGCGGAGGTACGTTTAAAAAAAAGAAAAAATGAATAAACAAGAATTATTTGCGCTTTGAACTGGGCAATTAAATAGATATCGACTACGTCGATCGTAAAGAATGAGACTAGAAGCATTAAAAATTAAAATGCAATGAAGTAATAGTTCCAGAAAGATTTGCTTTTAATTGTTGCGACACTTAACTGGAAATATATGATGTAAGACTGGTTGAACTAATTGCAGGGTCAATTTAATAAACGTCGACTCTGAGCGGACTTACCGTGGCGACAGAAGCATTTGTTGGCCTCGTTGATGGCTCCGTTGTCGAAGGCGTTCTCCTCGAACACATAGTTGTAGCCCTTCAGGCTGCCGAAAGTGCGCTCCTCACCATCTCGATACTGATATTGGGATATGCTCAATTATTATCTGAATTATGGCTAATATCGGCTCTGACTTACCAAATTGATGGGCCGGCACATGCTCTTGCGGAAGAACTTGACCGTGTCGTTGGGCTGGATGAAGCTCTTGAACTTCGTGCCATCGGAGGCCAACTCAATGTTGCTGCAGTGATCCCCCTCCCACTGGGGCAGTGTGGTCTCTCCCCGGTAGGTGGCATATAGGCCCGATATGGCCGGATCTGGCACGCCCGTGTGGAATGTCTCAAAGTCCGTGGAGAAATCGTACATGCGATCGATCAGGCCCACCTTCTCGAAGGATATCCAGTTGGGCAGCAGCGTGTTGCCCAGCGTCGCCAACGCCGACGGGAAGCCAAACATGAACTCTCTGGCCGTCATGCGGACAATCGGCTCCGACTTGGTGCTGGCAAAGAGTCCTTGAAGTGGCAAGCGTACAAAGAAGTAGTTGCGATCGGCAGTTAAGTGGGAAATGGCCTGAAAGGGGAAAAGATAATTTTGATAAGAAAATTTTGAGAATTTTTCAATATATGAAAATAATATTAGTATTTAAAATATATAAAATAATTTATTTTATATAATTAAATTATATATTTTATATAATTATATATTACAGGCAGCAGGATTAGGAGCAGAAGCTTAGAGCCATGAGCTATGAGTCTATGTAGCCATGCTCTGGTCTGCCAGTGTGTCTTTCTCATAAATCACAGAGGCATTGACTATTCTTTCCTGTAGTATTTGCTATAATTTGTTCTATTGTTTCCTATAACTTTTCCTATAATGTTTCCTATATTTTTCCTACAATTTTTACTATAATTTTCATTATTATTTCCTATAATTTTTCGTATTATTTCCTATTATATAGGTATATAATAATTTCCTATAGTTTCTTTTATCATTTTTCCAATAGGTGTTCCTATCATTTTCTTATAATTTCATCTAAATTTTTTCCCATAATTTTTTGTATTAATTTCTAAAAAAATTTCCTTTAACTTTGTATATTATTTCCTATATTATCCTATAAATTTCCTGTTTGCTATAATTTTTCCTATAGTTCTTACTCTGACTTCTGTAATTTTACCCATAATTTTTCTAAAATTCTTCCCATAATTTCTCCTATAATTATTCCTAGTTCCCCCCTTCAAAGCTTCTCCCCATTGACGCCAAGTCGCAGTCACTTTCAATTGGACACATTCTTATTCGATTTCAATTAGATCGCAGGGAAAACCCACTTGATGACTGGTGTGCTAATTGAGCGTCGTGTCAGAGGATCTATCAGAGCGGTGCGTGCCACATTAACAGCTGCTCAACGGCTCGTTATCGTCATAGATAGATAAATGGATCAATTAATGCAGTACAGTAATTACGTACTTCCTGTGCAGCAGGTAGCATTTTATAGGTGCTACCTGGCACTTGTCAGATTGAATGCATTATTCAACATTTTGGGTCCACATTGCACCCGGATGCTAAGTGGACTCGACAAATAAATCAAATTACTTTTTCGTTTGCCTTCACTTCTTATTCTTCTTCCTCTTCATCATCATCGCTTTGATTGACATCAGAGAATCGAAGCTAAATTGGCATTTGGCATAAATTAAGCAACTGCAACGGCAGCTATGTTAATTTGTAAGTTTTAATTGAAACATCATAAAGTCAACAATTAATTACAGCTCGAATGTGCATAAATATATAGATATACATAGATATATATATATATATATATATATATTCATTTTCTGATTGAATGTACGTAAATGCTGTTTTGATTTGTTTACGATATTAAAATACGATATCGTCATTAATCAGCGAAAATTGCTGACAATAACAAACACGCCCACGGCCGGGCCAGCGCCAATAATAATTGTTGCAATAAAGGCAACAACAAAACTTTCGAAATTAGCGCTAAGTGAGAGAGCGTGAGCGTGTCTGAGCGAGATAGCTGCATATGTAATAATTAACGGTAGCTACTTGCATGACACGTCGCCGGCCTCTGCCTCTGCCTCTGCTGCTGCCTGCTACTGCTGCTCACTCACACTATTGCCATCCCTTTCGCACACGCTCCCACACCGCAGCAATTGCTCATTGTGTGCAAATTAATTGCCCATCATTTAGTTAAACATGCTGAAAATTTTTGACGCCACGGTAAACTGTAACTGTAGTGTTGTTGTTGCTGCCAGTGTTAAAATGTAACGTTTATTGACCTAAACGTGAGTCGCGCCTTCTGTTTAATGCTTTTGCTGCTGCTGTTGTTGTCGTCGTTGTTGTTGTTGCTGTTGTTGCTGTTTGCATTTCACAGCTGACTTTTTTCAATTTGATTGTTGCTTTTGTTTTCGTCATGTGCGCAGCACGCGATTTGTATTGCCATTGTTGTAGCAGACTTAACGGTTAATTATGTAGTTATTTTCCGTGACAAATTACCCACGATTATATCGCATAGAGCCGATAGTCAATAATCTGTCATCAGATTGCATCAGATCAAAGCTCGAACAATTTAATTGTAATTGCAAGAGTTTAGGCATGGAATAAAACTAATAAGTATTTACACATATGTATATACATACATATACATATGTATATATACATTTTTTGTTTTCATAAAGAGGCATTTCCTCTTGGCTTGTTATATGCAATTAGCATTTTGAATATATTATCACGGGTGTAATATTGTTTCCTACGCTGTCTTTTCCATTACGAAAATTATAGCGGGAACAAATGAATTTAAATGGACTTTAAAGTAAATAAATATCTATTGACAAAAAATATAGTATTTTTCTCTATTTTTTAGTAGAAAAATGTATACTATAGAGATAAATTGTATTTGCATTTAAGATAAATAAATGTTAAATGGGAAAACTTATAATTTTCTCTACCTTTTATATATATATATTTTGTTAAGGCACTGACTCTTTTTTGTTTGTTTGTTATTTAATTATTATTATTATATTATATTATATTATATTATTTACATATTCTTTAATTTAAAGACAAATAAATATTTATTGAAAAAAATAATATATTTTTCTACTTCTGTTTTTTATTTTTTTAAGGAACTGTCTATTTTGTGTTAACTTTTAGAACATAGTAAAATTTTATATTTTTATCTTGATTTTTTTTTAGAAAAAAAAATTTTTTTTTTTTCAAATTTTATACTACTTCAGAGAGTAAATCTTGAGAAATTGTATTTGAGATCATTTTATGATATAATTTTTAAAATTTAATATATTCTTAAAATTTTATAGCTATCTAATTAAATACATAAAAATAAAAAAAATTATATTCATAAAGATTCTTTTTCTGAAATATAATATTAGTGTAATATATAATATCTTAAATATTATTCAACTGCAATTTGTTTACTCAGTAATATACAAAAAATATAAATATAATAAATTTTTAAATTTATAATTTATATAATATTTATATTTAAAATATGTTACTGAATAAAAAATTGGAGTTAAATAAAATAAAATAATTAATAAATATTTAGATATAATATATTATATTACAATTGATATTTTCGTGAAAATTCCTAATAAATTATATTTTTTCTAATATTTGTATATTTAATTATATATATTTAATATAATTTTTTTTTAGGAATTTAAGAAAATGCTTAGAATTTAATTTATTTTATATTCATGTTAGTCTAGCAATGTATATTATCTATATTTGTCTAACTCACCAGCATAGCTATGTTCAGCATGATGACCTCGTCATCCTCCCGACGACCCTCGGACAGATGCTCCTGCCAAACCAGTGGATGGCTGGGATTTGTGGACATCGTGTTGTTGTCATTGAATGTGATATTCTCATGAGTCATGAGCTCTCTGTAATCATAGACAATACCAAATGAGTTTCCAATTCGACACACGCTCTCGATCTGTAACTCACTTGTACACATAGGGACCCACTTGCTCCACCTGGAGCTTCTCGCGGCCCGCTAGGAAGGCCTCCGCATTGGTGATGTTGAATAAATATATTTTGATATACAGATCGACTGGTGGCTTGGCCCAAAGATTGAAGATTTCACCATTGTCGGCCATTACCAATTTCTGCAAGATCAAGTCGGACATATGTATATAGATATATGTATGTGTATATTTAGATATCGAGATGGATATGGTGCTTTCAATGGCGGGCCAAATTGCAAGCGCCAAAAACGGAGTGCAGTCGAGAAACTATGTATTCGTATATCTGAGCTACGTGTCTCCGTGCCGAAGGCAAGAGAATCGTTAATAGCGCATTATGATCGGCGGTCGGGCGAGCATTTGGCAAAGGCTAAGGCTGAGGCAGTTAAAAAAAGCTTTAGTTTCGGTTTATTGGACTTACCCATTTGAATATCAAATCGTAGGGTTGGAATACTTTAACCAGCACCGCCGCTGTTATGGCCAAAAACCCAATGGCCAGCAGCAAAAAAGCGCCTGCAACAAAAGCAACAACAAGAAACAAACATTATAGATATTTGTATATGTGTATTGAAATAAGTCGATAAGTTGCGTCGAGTACATATAAATGACCTCATTAAGTTAATTAAGACACGATTAATTATGCATAAATAGGCAGCGTGTGCGACACGTAAAAATGAAAACCGAGAATTGAATTCAGACAAAAATATGAATTATGATTGTGCCCATATGGAATATTTGCATATCAACAGAGTATGATATTGTAATGGATTCCGACGTCATCAATTTGAATATTCGAAAATTATGAAAAGCTCGCCCAAGCGCGGCTTACAGAACTCTCCACTCGTCGTCCATGTGAACTGGGTAACGCGTGTGGCAATTACAATGCTAATTGGAATCAAGAGTGTCTGAATTTATATATGAATGCAAGAGAATACAAGAGACAGACAGAGAGAGAGAGAGAGAGAGAGAGAGAGAAGAGAGAGAGAGAGAGAGAGAGAAATCTATATATTTATTAGAATCCAGAACTCTCCACTCTTTGCCCATGTGCTACAGGCCTACAATGCTAATTGGAATATCTGATTTGACATGTGACGGCATTGAAGAGGATCAAATGAAGAAAAGGAATTGCAATATAGATACCATATATAAATATATAAATATATATATATATATATATATATATATATATATATATATATATATATATATATATATATATATATATATATATATATATATATATATATATATATATATATATATATATTATATTATATCAGAACTCTTCACTCTTTGCACACGTGAGCTGGGCAACACGTGTGACAATTGCGATTCTAACTGGATCAATGCCTACATATCGTATTGGATATGAGAAGGCATAATAAGAATACAAGATAGTTCTATATGTATAACATACTTAGTGTATATTCGCATTAGATATCAGAATTCTCCACTCTTAGTCGATCTAAACTCGTCATATTGGATATGAAAACGTATTGAAGAAGACTATAGGAATACAAGAGAATTCTATATATATTCTATATATTTTAGATATCAAAACTCTCCACTCTTTGCGCATGTGCTTGATAGCTAAAATTTTAAGTTAAATCATTTTACAAAAGAATTACTATAAATAATCTAAACTCTATCTAATTAGATATCATAACTTGCAGCTCGCTATCCATTTAACAATTCCAATCAGAGCCATATACTGCTTATCTGATTGTACATGTCTCCGTATTGAGGAAGATTATAGACATACAAGAGAATTACTAAATAGTCCATCTTATTAGACATGAGACAGCATTAAAGAGACTCATAGAAATATGAAAATTAACTCAATATTCTAATGAAACCCCATTGAAAGCTGAGCTTAAGGTAATTTATTTAACGGAGCTTATACCGAGTCATTCCATTGACCCTGAAGTGTTACTTTGTCTTAGCTATTCCATATTGTCTGAGCTCCATTGCCAGTCTGATGTAAATTATGTTAATCGCTATGGCAGGCATTATGTCTGAACAAGACAGAATCGCGACAATATGCCGACAGCTATAGCTATAGCTACAGCTAGGCGCCTTCGCACTTGAGTTATCGCTCGAGTCTGGCGAGTTCCTCGTGCGACTTCGACAAGTGCTCGGAGTAAGTTGTTTGAATCATAAGTTGACGTCTTCAATCATGTGCCGA
This sequence comes from Drosophila paranaensis, assembly GCA_035047545.1. Classification (NCBI taxonomy): domain Eukaryota; kingdom Metazoa; phylum Arthropoda; class Insecta; order Diptera; family Drosophilidae; genus Drosophila; species Drosophila paranaensis. Next base: position 2,116,702 of record JAWNPL010000168.1, read on the forward strand.
GGCACTCGCCCCGCCACGCCCTTATTTATATATACGTATGCGTGCATACAAATCTCTTCATAAAGGCGGAGGCAACGAGAACACAAGTTGAACTGTTAACACTTGTGTGCGAGCGTGCTAACTGTGGCCAGCAACCAGAACTTGATACTGTCAACGTTGTTGCAAATCGCTAAGGAATTTCATCGAACGATGCGTGGCCAAGACACGTGCATGAGCCGCAGATTGGGAGAGATGGCAGCCGGGAGAACGGGTTTCCAATTATCAGCCAACAGGCCAGAGTCATCAGCATTCAGATATACGACTATGTTTTAAGCACAAGAATTAAGATACATAAAACTTTTGCTTTTCTAAAGATCTATACATATATGCAAATGTATAGATGTATGTATGTATGTGTGTGTGGTCGGCTCAGCTTGCATCTTCCAAGGAATAGAGGCGAGCCAGCCACATATAGCCATGACTTGTTTGGCTCTTAATGGGTTTACTATTAAAATGCACACTCAATGCTATTTCATGGGGCATATGACAAACGATGTGTACAATATAGCTATAGGATATCTCAAAGAGACTATAGCCAGGCGATTTTATAGCTCTTTTATACAGTTCTTGGAACAAATTATTCATGAGTTGCTCAGAATCAGTCTTGAAAGTCTTGAAAGTCTTTCTGGTACTTTCTAAAAATCAAATACTTCAGGCTGACCTGCTTTAGAGAAGTTTTTTGATTCATGTATATATATATAAGATCTGGCAGGCAATAAACTGAAAACGTGATCTCTACCTATTACTGATCTTACTGATCCTCTAGAGGAAGTCTTTTGTTGTATATATATATATACTAGCAAACCTTGTAGAGAGAACAGATCCTCTATATAGACTATAACAAATAACCCTCATCTACTTATCTCATGCACTATATACATCTCATAAATCTCTAAGCATCTCGCTATAAGAAAACGCACATGTTCTTAATCGATCAAGCTCAACTCGTACGCTCTCGTTACGTGATCGACTAATAAGAATTCCACTTTGATTTGTTTTTAAAGTCGATGCAGATTCAACTCACACTTGGCTATATAATTTGTATAACAATTAAAAAAAAAGATCAAGCCGATTAGCTGATCTTCAGTATTAAATAACACTTATTAAATCAGCGCAGCTTTTAGCAGGCGGCAAATCAATTCCGATATATATACAGATATATTAATACCAGCCCAACTGATCGTTGGACTAGATCGCACCGGTTCACATTTATATATATATATTTTTTTTTTCGCACAAAAAAAGATCGCGTTTAATTCCAAACGGAATGAATCACATTAAAACCGATCTTGATCTTGAGCTTAGGCTTTAGGACTTAGCCTCTTAGAGCATATCGAATTCGAGGCGACCTTGGTTCTGATCTTGCTCGAGCTGTGTGTATCTATATTGAACTCGTTCTCTCTCTGCAAGTGTCTTCATGAGTCAGTGGCCGTTTAGATCCTGTTGTCTCAGGCGCAACCAGTTTGAAAGGGAATTTTCCCTTTCAGCCAATTGGAATTCTATAGTTGGCAGCTCCCTTTTTTTGTTTTTAACGATCACGAGCGAGATCGGAGCCATATAAAGACCTTTTGTAGTACGTAGGCATCACATTCCTAACCACTAACCGCTAGTTTATGACATAATGCTAGTTAATGACAGTTATTAAACCGACTCTGATTGGCTTACACATCAATTGCCGGCGATTCTGTAATTGCTGAAAGTGACGCAGCTTCTCCAGCGAGAAGCGGCGATGCGAATAGAGTGCACCCAGAAAATCCTTGAGCGACTGACGTCGCAACCGACGACGCACCACGGTCATAATGAGTGTATATCGATCTGATGTGCTTCTTACTACTGTTTATTTAATATATTTGTAATTAAATTTGATGTGTTCGTTGCAAAGTCAAAGCCAAACTAAAAGTCGTTGGATTGTCAAGGGTCCGATGTACCCTCGGCTACTTTCATTCCGAGCTCGCCAAATTATTAATTGCTTTTGATGCGCCCACAAGGAGTATAACAGAATTAACATAAAGTTTGTCATGAATTAAAAATAAATATATATAGATATTTAAATATATATTTATATAAATATATATATAAATATAATTAAATAAATAATCAAATATTATATATATATATATATATATATATATAAATATAAATAAAAATATGTATACATATATATATTAAAATAAGTAAAAGAACTAAGAAATCACTTGAAGAATTTTGTATCATAAAAAAATATATATAGTAAAAATATTAAATAAATTATAATAAAAAAAAATTAAAAGAAATTTACTTATAAAATTTATAAAATTATAAAATTATATAAAATTTAAATATGAAAATTATTTGACAAAAAATTTAATGTAAATTCAATTTATATATAATTATTGTTTAAAAAATCAAAAATAACTTTGTAGACTACATTCAAAATTTCTTTTTAATTTAAAATGTATTTTAATATTAATAAAAAAAAATAAATTAAAAAATTAAATTAATTAAATTAAAAAAATATAATTTATTTATATTTTTATTAAATATTTAATATTATTTTATTCCCAGCTAAACTTTCACTTTCTTCATTCAATAAAAACCTCAGTTGATGGCTCTGTTAGACAACCGAAAAGTTAGTGTATTTACTGCCTCGACTTGCTGTGCTCGCGTAACTTCGGGCGCTTCATCATTTTCGATTGGCTTTTAATCAATCGTTTTGTATGCACTGGCGGTGCCTGAGTTTAGTGGTTAGGTGCAAACGACAAAGTTATGAACAAAGAACGCTTGGCTATATTTAAATAACGAAATCTTGATTTGCTTCGCGTTTATTGTGCTCAAATTGAAAGTTGCCAAAAATCAAAAAGCCGAATTAGATGCAGGCAAAAGGCAATAGGCAAAAAAAAAAAAAAAAAAAAAACACTGCATATTCAAATTATGTTGTTTTGCTGTTTGTTTGATTACTTTGTTTGTTACCCAAAATATTTATTTCAAATTTTTGTGATGTGCGGCACGTTCGGCAGGTGCGCTTGCCACCCACAGAGATTTGGCAAAGAATTCGTGGGAATGGGCCATCAATTTGCAGTTGGAGCACGCAACGCACGCGTTCGACGTTCAACAAACAACAACAGCGGCAAGACAACAGCATGTGCTCGCGAAATAAACAACACACACATTTGCGAAGTGCTACCACGTTCGTGTCTTAAGTCTTTTGTTTGCTTATCAATAAATTTCGCCTGTCAACACAGAAACGAAATCGAACTGCTGAAGCAAATAGCAAACTAATTCCACAGCCACTGCCGCCGTTACATCATTTATTTAGGGAACAACGGAAAAAAAGAAGGGGGCGTGACTGGCGCAGCTGCTACTCGGCCGGCTACTGTGTATGCGCATAATAAAACTATATAAAATGTTTGTTTTTTCCACTTTGCCTCATCTTCTGATGTGATTTTCAATTAAGATTGCGTCGTATCGGACGATCGGCCGCATAGCCTGTAGGGCAGGTTAATTTTCGCTAAACTAATCGCTGGCTGAATATCGGCATTGATTTATAGTTATGTCTTATGGAGAACAATTGCGTTGTCAGCGCTCGAAAACCTGATCTGATACACACACATGACGTCAGGCGCCTGAAGAGGTGACTGACCAAATTGAAGTTTCGATCGACTATCACTATCGGTGCTATCACAGAGAACTAGGAATATCCCATAGAAAGTGCCAAGTCTTGTTAACCCAATTATTTGTGTATGACACTCCAGGCTCTTTCATAGATCACCACCACCATGAATCACAATCAGCATTAGCCGACTTTTGCTTACTCTCGATGATTTGGCAAGTTTCTAGTGCTCTGAGCGGGGGAATTACCCAAAATACTATTATTAATGCAGAAAATATGTGAATAGCTTCTATTTAGACATTCGGAATGTTGACAAGTGTACACAAAGCTGACGCAAAAATTGATTATACGGCGCGAGAGGGCGCCCAAAAGCCACGCCAAGCAATTACACGTACTGCACGATTGCAACATTTCGCCTGTTGCAGCAACATGTTGCTGGGGCTATAACTGCAAGCAAACATTTTTAATGAGTTTTATTTGCTTTTTTTTTCAGTTTATTTCGTTTTTTATTTTTTGCGCAAAAAATGCATTAACCAAAAGAGAGGTAAAAGCTGACGCCTACTTCGTCTGCCCTCTGTCGCAAGCGCTGCATTCAAAACTATTTAAGCTCACTGGCGCGCATGATGTGTCTACGGCTTGGCTTGGCAGCCGCAAGACATCAGACATTATGGCAACAGCTCGCTGGCCATCTGAGAGAATTTCATTGCAAAACGTTTATAAATATTGATGATTGGGAACATGTGAGCAGCATTTGCCATCCATTTCTCAATTTAAATCGTAAAATTACTTGAAACTAAATCTGGGTTTGGAATTTATAACAAGCATAAATAAAAGTTAACTATTTGGTGAGAGAATTTAGTTCTTTAGATATTTTTAATTGAAAATTAACTTATTTTTTATTATTTTTATATATTTATTTTAATTATATATATTTATTTGACTTTTTTCTTAGTATATTTAGTTTATCACAAATTTATTCATTGAAAATTTATTATTATTTTTAATTTTATTATTTTGAAATATTTATTTTTAATTTACATATATTTTTATGTTTTTTATATATTTTTAGTTATTTTTGTTCATTTTTATACATAAATATTTAAAAAAATGTTATATATTTTAATTATTTTTTTTGTTATATTTTTGAAACTATTTATATATACATTACATTTATATTTATTTATTTATATATTTATTTTTGGTATTTAATGAAATATCTAATTTTTTGATGATTAAATTTTGTAGATCAATTTTTGGTAATTTGTTTTTAAATATCAAAATTAATTTCGTTATGTATTTAAATATATAAATGCTTTTAATTTCTTATCATTTCAAGTCTATATATATCTTTCTTAAATATTCTTCAAACGTTGAGGAACAAATTTGGTTCTATTCATTTCGCATTTTATGAACCATAAATTTCGGCTCATGGACTATTTCTTAGATAAAAATTAATTTAGGCTCTAAAATTCTTGAGCGATAAAAAAAAACCTTTTGTTAGCCGCATTCGCGATCGAAACGCATATTGGTTTTGGCATGGAGAGTTATGCAAAGATCTTGTCGGATCATTCATTGAAATGTTGGATGAGCTAAATGGAATACGGCGAATTATAAGCAGATGGCTTAAACTAGTTTCGGCACTTAACGCAGTCAAACTTCGGGTTTACAAATAGCAAAAATAAAATACAAATAAAATAAAAGAAGAAAAAGAAGAAGAAGAAGAGGAGGCAGAGATCTCCTGCCAAAATCGAAGTCAACGCATCAGCAACGCGTGTGTTGATTTTGATGCGGTTTTTTGATTTTCGATTTTGCATGTTTTTTTTTTTTGTTTTTTGGCAAAATATGTGGAATGCCAGTGGGTTGGCTTCTATTTATTTATTATCAGCAATGAACCGCTTTTTTGCATAAATAAGTTTTTGCACAAAAACAAAAATGGAAAGAAGCAGAAACGCAAAAGCAACAGCAAATGTATATAGAAATACATAAACGTTAACAATCCTGTTTGGCCATGAGCAGGCACTTTTATTGTAATTATTTATTTTTTCTTCTTCTTCTTCTTCTTCTTCTTCTTTCAGTGTCGATGTTTTTCTTAAACACATGTGTCTATATCGCTTGCGTATATATATTTGGCAGGCCAGATTTGGGAGCAATTTATTCGAGTAGAGCGCGAAACTTGCTCGAAGTTCGTTGCGAGCCAGGAGAGGGGGTGTATTGGCACCTAATGAATAACTGTGAAACAATCGATTTGCTAATTCCGCTGCTAATGCTCTGCCTCGTTTGGGAACATTTTTTTAAATGTCAATAAGTAAGTACAAATATATATATACGTAGTATATTTGAATTGAGTTTGAAAACGTTTTTGAAATGTTCTCTCGCATGTGTCTGAACATACATATGTTTATATTTATATTTATATTTATTCTCTTTCATTTATTCTTTTCAAACACTTTATTTGAATAGCTGCAAACTCGCTTCGAATGCGAAATGAACTATGCTTTGTTTTGATTTATGATACAATCACAAACAAATCAGTCGCTTATTAATAAGTTCGCCTTTTGTTTTGGGTTTTTTTTTTAAATTTTTTTTTTTATTATTTTTTTGTGTGGTTTGCGCGTGGCTCTAATTAGAATTACCAATATGCTTTAGCGGTTCACTTTGAGACTTTCACCCGTTCAGAGGCGACAGCTCTATTAACAACTTGCGACTTTTCAGCTGTTACCTTTGCAACTGCCAGAGTTCAGCCCCAGCCCCAGCCCCAGCCTATACAAACATTTAGTTTTCCTAATGCATGACTAATCAAGATAAAACTGCATCAGATCTCCGCTGCATTTGACAATGTTAAGTCATATTTTGACATTGTATAACAGATCGAAATTAAAGTGAGATGTATATATACATATATATATACTTCATACTTATGTGTATGACATGGTTTGACAAACAATGCAACAAACCTAAATGAAAGTAACAGTACATTGTCATATGTATCTGAATATTTGAAAGATAGATGCATGAAGTCATGAAGTGTAGCCATATTGGTGCACAGTAAATACAATTATCGCCAAAAAAAAAAAAATATTTTATAAAAAGATCAAAAAGGACAAACAAAAAAAAAAGAAAAAATATATAGTATCTAAATATTAATTTTACAATTGAATTTTCAATGTTTTTTTATGCATCGGAATATTTTTGTATAATTTTAAAATTGTATATACCTAATAAATTTAATATATTTATACCAATTTTTTTTAATATCTTATCTTTCACAATCATTAAATATAAACAAAGTAGACTACTTTATTTTAAATTAAATAATTTTCATAAAATTTTCTGGTATATTTGTTTCTCAAATGTTTTTTTGTACCATAAAATATGTTTTTTCAATTAATTTAATATTGTTTAAAATATTTATTTTGTGCTGCTGTTTTCTATTAAATTTTTGCTTGGTATTGTTTAGTATATTATTTTTGTTATATTATTCTAATTTTGTTATATTTATTTTACTCTATTATTTTTATTAAATTTTATGACTTGTATTATTAATATTATTATTTTGCTATTTTACTCCTATTATATTTTTTTTATTTTATTGTATTATTTTTGTTTATAATAATTTTTTTTTTATTTTGCCAAATACAAAATAAATTAATTTATTTTGCTTCTCATGTATGAATTTTTTACATTTTTTTCCACCCAGCAATTTTTAGTTAATTTACAACAGTTTCCAAATATTTTATTTCACTCACTTCATATTAGAATTTATCTTTATAGATTCACTGTTTTTTTTAAGTTTAATTATAATGAAATTCTTTTTTTAAACTTCTTTAAACTTCTTATAATCAAAATTGAATCTTTAATATATATATATATATATATATATATATATATATATATATATATATATATATATATATATATATATATATATATATATATAATGCAGTGTCTCGCATTTATCTACTTATTTTTATAGTCAACTTTTATTTATTTTGCATTTAGCTGAGTCTAAACTTTTAATCTTTCTTTGCACTCACAATTCACATATGCAAAAAGCATTTTTATTATTTATATTTTATAGTTTTATTTATTTCTATTCGAGAATTTGCCGCTCATAATTATATTGCCGACATTTATAAGGAAGTAAATGTTCAACTAATTGCGTTCAATTGTTTTTTTTTATTCGATTTTTTTACTATTATTATTTTTAGCTCTTCGCAACGAATTCTGATTCTCATTTATTTGTTTATTTTTGTTTGGGAATCGAGCTACAACAATAAAAAATGACAACAACAACAACTACTATGTATTTAACATGCTCAAGAAGAGCTTCTGTGATTTTTTGACAACGTCTTCTCGTAGGTATCTTCCACTTTTCGTTTAATTTGCTATGTAAATAAACGCAGCGAACGAAAAATGTGCGAATTCGTGTTGTTCTTGACTTTTGAAAGAAACGCGCGCGCGAGTTTTTCAGCGTATTTCCAGCACATAAAAATATACATATATACATATATGTATATAAATATATATGGCCAGATGAAGGTGACGACAAAAATGTTATCTAGAGGTCAGAATGTGGAATAGAAGCCGTTACTTCTCGACAACTACCTCGAACATGCAACAGCTGAAAGTCGCGCGCGTTTTAAAACGCGCACAAACCGCCTAGCAACTGCAACATGTATTCAAACAGAAACTTGTCTTGCCCCGCTTGGTACGGCTTCTAGGCTTTTATGGCTTGCATATGGTCAAGTTCAGGGTCACAGCGATGCCTGCACTGGCCAAGTGCGCGACGCGTTTTGGGCGCGTTTCGCTTGCTGTCTCGTCTATGGGGGACTATTGCCGAAGACTTTGGAAACCGAAAGATGAAAAAAACTGTGTCAGTGTCAAAGAGTTGCTTATTTAATCAGCAACGAGTAGAAAAAACAACAAAACATAAAGTGCTATGTTAAACAGCATCGAAATGTTTGTTCCGTATGGCGTTTTTTTTAGCGTTAGCGTTTTTGTTGTGACGCGTTTTTTAACGCGGCAGCCAAAAAAAAAAATGTTCATAATTAATGCAGACCAAAGCGAAGCGACAAAAGATGCGTTCAGCCGGTTTTATTTTTAAACCGATTGATGATTGATGAATATTATAATTATTGGAATCTTCGAGAAGCTCTCAGCCGCACACTTTTTGCACTTTATCTCATAATTACTTGAGCACTTTTGCGATTTGTTGTCTGGACTTACGTGTGGGTGAGCGGGCATTGTGCTTGCCGGGATGGCGCTCGTCGAAGAAGCTGCCCAGTATGTCCATGGGCTTCATGGACCGATTCGCCTTGAGGCTCTTGCGGCGCTGGGCGCGCTGTAGCGCCGCCAGCGCCGCCGCGGCTGTGGCTGAATCGGCCTCCGGCAAGGATGTGGCTGCAGTTGCGTGTGGCTTTCCGGCGGCGGCGGAGGCGGCGGCTGCGCTTGCGGCCATCTGATTTGGCTGACTCGCATTCGCATTCACGCCCGCCTCCTCGTCGCTCACACAGACGGCACTATAGCGGCGCGAGAACATTTTGCCAAAGTCCTTCATAATGCTTGCGCAGGCATATAAATAATATAAAAACGTTTGTGCGTGGATCTGTACACTGTCGTACACTTGGAGGCACTCTGTCTGTTGGCTGATGGCACTTAAAAACTTGTTGCTTTTGCTGCGTTCGCTCCTTGGGATCAATTACCACTTGGTCGCTTAATACATATACTAACTTTAAATAACATTGAAAACTTAATTCTTTCTAGGTATGTCCCAGCTGGATGTTGGCCAAAGCGCGTTTGCGTCCGTTCGCTGGCGTTGCTCGCTTATGAATGAAAACCCGGACGTGCGATCGCCGCACCAGGTAAAGTTACGGCTTTAAGTTTTGATTTTTTTTCAGCAATTTTGTATTTGTTTTTTGCTTTTGATTTCTGCTTTTGCAGTACGAGTTTTTAGTACGAGCGTTTACCTGTCCGCCAACTACAAATAGTTTCGTTCGTTCTCTCGCGCGCTCTCCGCGCGCTCTTCGGTCTAGGCGGGTTCTCTTCGAGCTGCGAGCTGGCTTACGTTGCGCTTTACGTGACGTTACAGATCACGTTTAGCACGCGCTCAGCTGTTGCTTTGTTGTGAGCCGGTCTGCTGAGGCTTCGCTGCTGATCTAAAGCCCGAAATGTTGTAAACCAGTTTCGCATTCACTTGCGCGCCGTTTCGCATTTTGGGGAAATACCATTGGCTGGTAAATAAAGCCAGACATTACTCATACGTCGCGTGGTACTCCGCTACAGCTGGTCGCAGCAGAACAGCAGAGCAGCAGCCGCATTATGGAAAACTTTTCGATAATTTTTTACATGCGCACTTCGTGCCATCAGCGAAATACGCACTTTGAATCCAGTTTATGCTCGCTTGTAACAATCAGCAGCAGCATCGATCTACAGTCGGCAGACACACGGTGTCTGTGTGTTGTTATTGTCTTTGTTTCTTTTTTTGTGTATTTTTATTTTTATTTTTATTTTTTTATCTTGGGGCATTCACTAAAAACCCAATCACCTTCAATTTTGCATGCAAGCGTCAACATTGTTTTTTTTTCTTTGGGCATTTTGATTTTTGTTAAGAGTTCAACACAATATCGAGTCGATATTATTTCTGTTTTCTTTGGCTCGCCTCGCCGTTTAGAAATTTCTCGAACACGCGATTAAAGTCGCGTTATTAATTTGGCTCCACTCGCGACACGCCCCTGCGAACAGGTACTCTTGGCTAATACTTAAGTGGCATACGATTTGCATTGCATGGCGCATGCCTGAGCTTTGATTGAGGCTTTACAGAGCTTAGCTAATAGAAGACCTGCGGTCAAAGCATCACAACAAATCAGGCAATGCTTCCTGTTGTGCCCATAGTTCTTGGCTAATAACAGTCGACCTGAACAATAACAACGGAGCTCACCTAATGTGCGAATCTTATAATTTGTTTGTCAATGTAACACATTAATCAGAGGAATAACTTAGGCAACTTTTATCGAAGCCAAACAAACAAAAACAAGTTCTTCTAAATGTTGTTAAAAATAGACTTTTGGGTTTTACGGAGATTCTATAGATATGGGAACTTACTATTAGTTTTAGATGACTTTTTTAGTAAACAGAAATATATTTCTGTGTTGCATACTTTTGAGGAAAGTGTTAGATATATAAAGACTTTTATAATATAATAGAGCAGAATAAAATAAGGAATACGAAAATCTAGTTTTAAGATATTCAGACTGCCTTATAGGTCAACTCATTAGTTAAGGCTTTGAGTTCAATATGCTATGGAATCTGAGTGATCTTTAAAAAGGTCAAACAACAAGCTATAACGAATTTATAAGAATATTTTTAAAAAGATCAAATATAAAAAGCTATTTTATAGATTATTTTAAATTTTCGAGCTTTTCATCAGAGTCATGCAGCACTGCATAAAATAATAACAGTTGCGTATACAAGTTCTATCCAAACTTCATATAAAATTTGATTATTCAATCAATTCAACTCATGGAACTTGCAAGCAACCCCAATGTTAAAGTCGATTGAGTACAGGAACACAAGAATAGCTCTTGTGCGCTATGCTACACTTACACACCATGGTTATGGACACAAGTTATTAGATAAGAAATATAAATAGATAAGAAATATAAATCACAGTATGGGACCGACTTAGAAAAACACCTCTCTCCCTCTCTCTCTCGCTCTCTCTCTCTCTAGTTGCCTACTGCCTCTAACCCGAGTCTTGAACTGAACGCCATGCTCAATGCTCCTGCATTAATGTATTGTATAATGTAATATATAATGATATTTTCAATTTTAACTCTTAAAATTTTATAAATACTCTTTTACGTTATTAATCAATTTTTAAAATAAATTATAAAAATACAAATACCTTTCATAAATTTAAAAAAATCTAGTGAAAATATGAAAAGGAATCTATCAAATTTCTTTCAAGGTTGACTGCATTTTTTACATAAATAATTTATTAATATAAGTTTTAAAAATTTAACACAAAATTTAAAGACAGTCAATCAAATTTCTTTCATGTTTTACTAAATTTTTAAAATAAATAATAAATATTTTTAATTTATTTATATATATTTTAAAAATTTAATAACTATACGAAGGACAATCAATAAAATATCGTTTATGTTTTTACTTAGTTTTTTAAGTATATACAAATATTTAAAATTTATTTTTATATATATTTAAAATTTGTTAAAAACATGAAAGAAAGTTATAAATTTCTTTTTACTATTTTATTTTAAATATATGTATATATTTTTATAATTTATTTATATACTTATATCTCAAAAATGAATTAAAAAACATGCCAGATAAGAAATCAATAATGAATATATATAAATATTTGTAATTAAAATACATATATTGTATAATGTATATATAAATATTCATATTCGAAAAAAAAACAGAGGCATTCAACTAATCAACCCACATAAATAATATTTGATATAATTGCTATTCAAATTTAATTGGCATTTCAAAATTGAAGCTTTCTATCCGGCAGCCGTTCAAGTTTTTTCTAACGCCCATTCTGAAAATCCGTCAATCGATTAGAGCATATATTGAATGTCAGCAAATATACAATATGAATTGCATTAAATACAGTTATCGAATGTCGACGAATGCAATTTTCGTTTGCATGCAAAATAATGTCATTGAACTTGACGTTGCAGTTTCCCAACTATAATTATTATTTTTTTTTTGAAAATATATGCAACCTTTTGCTGATTTCGTTTATCAGTATTTTGCAAAAAAAAAGAAGCAAAACAATAAATAAAATATAATATTATTTATATATTTATTTCGTACGTCTGCGCGCTGGGATGCTTTATCGATTTCCGCATTGACAATTCATTTGCCGTTAATCTTTGACTCATATGGCAACAATAGCCGCAAGTTAACTTTTGTTGAGAGCAGCCGAAGAGATGTCAACTCATTCCCATTGTACGCTTAGCCAGATGACCTTGCCAAAGGCCGCTGAACTTACACTTTGACACAACAGCGACACAGAATATACGGACGGTGAAGCAGACACCAATAATAATACATATTTGAAAATGTTGGAGCTAAGGAATACCCAGCCTATGAATACCCTACAATTGGCCTATAATATCTTTCCTGCATATTATCTCTAACTGTTCCTTGTTCTTATTATTATTTCCCACGCTCAACTTAATTACAGCCTCTCTATGCAATTCTCATAAATTCAAGTACAATTGCGCTTTGATTATATGTTAAGTGCCATGTTAATAACTTGTATTTCTATGTAATTAATATATTGATAGCCATGTTTACATATTCAAAAGAATTAAAATAAAAATTAAAATCAATTTGATTGATTTTGTATACTGGAAATTTATTGATTTCCGTATTTGAGCAGTGGCTGCGGCTTATCATAAAATTTTGAAAAAATTCATATACATATATTTTTAATGGGCTCAATATAATTGGCGTAATTTCCTAGAATTGTTTACAGTTTAACAACTCTTACCCTAGACGCAGTCATTAGTGTAAGGCAAACGTCGAAATGCATTCTGTTATTGATAGGAACTGGCACTAATTGGCCATCGGAGTTGGCCGGATCGCAATAGATCCGCACGTCAATTCCGTAATTAGCGCACTTGCTGCTGGCTAATTCGCACTTGGTAATCATAGTTAGGTTTTCGCTTTGATTAATTGCAAATTGCATGCGAAACGAGTTGTATGCAAGACTGCATCATCGATCGGGTTCACCCGGGGTCATCAGTTATTAGCAATTCCATTAATGGAACATATATCTCAGATATCTGACTTATATATTCGTATCCATTACAATTTGCCAGCTGCGGCCCAGAAACAATTCGCCTGGCTATGCCTTCTGGAACTCCGAAATTCTGTGTCGCAATTTACGTTTTGAGCGCAGCTCATGTTTTATGGATGGCCAATGAGACTTTGCCATCAACAAGCAATAGTTGCAGGTTTAGTTCGGTTTAGCGGCCCAAGCCGAAAACCAAAGTGAAATTCCACTTAATTTGGGCACCAAAATAGACAAAAGTTCAATTGTTCATTTGAAAGTGTTAAGCAGACAAGTGCAATTTAAATTGGGACACCGCCAACAAAAATAAATACAATTAAAAAGTTGAAGAGCAAAAAAAGAAAACAGCGAAAGCAATCAAAACATTAGACATATGTTCATATAACACATATGCAGTATATATAATTACATGCTTTGAGGTAATTTTCTATTATTAGAATGTTTACAAAATGTAATTAAAACTTTTCTATATGAAAAATATCTACGCAGGCTGGACATATCCTAAAATCCTTTTGAAGAAAATATTGAAATAATATTTATATATTATATATAAATAATATATATACATTTTACAGCAGATGCTAGTATTTCATTTTGAAGAAAGTCTTAAAATAATATATACAAATATTAAAAAATATTTAATAATTTGTATATATAAGATATTAATATTTAATTTTGGAAACTATTTAAATATTTTTTGTATACATAATATAATTTTTATTGAGTATTTAAAAATATTATTATTATATTTCTGTATGTTCCAAATATGTATTTAAAAATGTTTATATATATTATACAAATATTGGAAAATTAAAATAATCTTTCTGTATATTTTTGATAAAATTTTATTTAATATTATATATATATTTTTATATAAATAATATTTTTATCACTTATCACCAAATATTTTTAAAAATATTTAAATAATTTGTATGTGCATTATATAATTTCTACTGCAGATGTTAATATTTCTTAAGTCTCTAAAAGAAGGCCAATAAACCGTCAAATAAAACTGAGTCCAAATAAAATGCTTAGTAATTACAGCCTTATTGCCTTTCTTTGGCTGTGCTGCTTGAATCTGGTTTTCACATTAATAAAGTCTGGTTTTAAAAACTTGGTTTGTTATACAAGAGTATTTTCGATTTTGAGCCAGATTTTTGCTTTGATTTGCTTAAATATTTAATTATTTTTTCATTAATTTTTTTATATTTTCATTTATTCATTTTGTTTACACACAAAAAACTCAACTCTAGCCCGTATATAGCTGTGCAAAATATATCAAAGTCTTCAGCAAAAGTTTTATTTATGCATTGAGTCATGCTAATTTTATAGATTTCGATGTTCGTCAATTGATTGAACTTTTTTTAATTTAATTATTTTTGTTTTGAAGTTTTGGAATTGTTGATTTGAGGCGGGTTTTATTTTTAGCATTCATAAATAGTATATATAAATATTGTGTATATATTATATTAGTAAACAGAATTCAAGAAATTTTAATATACATAAGCAATGATAAAGAATCTTATAATGATGCGTATATTAGTATTGCTCAAACTGGAAAATGCTTCTCCTATAAAATCAACTTTTCTTAACTTTAATTTGTATTTAATATAAATATTTAATTAATTTAAAAAAATTGGGTTTGATATTTTAAAATAGCTCTAAAATTTGAAAATAATAATTTCTAAACAGTAAATTCTTACTTAAGTTACAATACTTGGATTTTATATTTTAAAATTTACTTAATATTTTAAAATATTTTTTATTTAAAAATTTAATTTTATATTTAAATATATTTTAAAAATTTGTAGAAATCAAACTTAACTTAAAATACTTAAATTTTGTATTTCAAAATCTCCAATTATCCGCCCAATAAATCTAGCTCTAAGTCCAGTTATCTTGCCTAATAATAGTTAAATTTCATATTCATACAGGTATATTTCTAGTTATAGTAATTTTCAGATTTCCTCAGCCATCGCCTGGTACATTTATCATTAGCTGATTCAGCGCGTGAAGATCTTGGTGATTTGCATTCGAGAGAACTTGTTTGCCAATTGTCAGTTTGATTTATGATTGAAGCAAGCCGGCGATGATGTGACAATAATGATAATAATGATGATGATGATGTTTTGATATAGGGAATTTTGATGAAATGGCTATAAAAGTGCGAACTTTGTGCAATGCAATAAACATGGCTAGTTAATAATAGCCAATTCGCAGTTACAATCAAATATCAGACAGAGACAGAGAGGGAGAGTCAGAGTGAGATATATGATACAACATCAATTTTGACCTTTGCAATTGGCGCACGTGCAACTAATCCAACTGGGAATTGCAATTACTGATCGACTGACGTTCGATTTCTGTATCGATTCTTGACTTCCTCATGTCGGGTAATTAGAAAAACAAATCTGACATTGTTGTCAGGCGGTGATTTTTTTTCTATTTCTTGGACAAGTCCAAGTTGAAGTTTAAGCAATGCGATGACTGAACTGTTCCGGTTTAGTATGAGTGTAACTCCCCGTCTCAGCCAGACTATGCGTAATGGCTAATCTAAAATATGTTTTATGCTGAATGTAACTATGTAAGTATAACAGTTACAGGGGCAACAGCTTTTATCTTTAACTATATATGTGTGTGTGTGTGTGTGTGTGTGTGTGTGTGTGTGTGTGTGTGCGGCCAATTAGTCAGCCCGATTTCACGTGCTCTTGTAACCTTCAATACAAATGTCGAACGTATCATGTCCATGCAATTGTATTTTAATTGATTTAACTCAACTGGCATGTTTACACCGACTCGCATAAAGAGATATATCATAATATCTGCCTCGTCATGCCGGTGCGAAAGAACCTGAACCCAGAAACGGGCTTAAGAGACAACTGAGTTTTGCGCTGGGGTATGATTGACTACAGGATGCCCTATGGTCAGTAGAGCAATTGACTTTACTGAAGTATTTTTGAATACATGGTTTATTCCATATGAGAATGGCTTCTAGAGTTGTCTTTATTGAGACAGAAATATAATTTTGTATTTAGAAAAAATTAGATTTAAATGAACAATAAATATTAATTTTGTTTAAAGAGTGAGAGAAATTTTAGAGAAAGAAATTGTTTGAAATTAAATTAATATTCATATTAATTTTATCTCATTTTTTAAACTATTTTTTATCAATAGAAGAAAAGCTGAATATAATGGGTAAATTTAAAGATAAAATAA
The DNA here is from genome assembly GCA_035047545.1 of Drosophila paranaensis. Classification (NCBI taxonomy): domain Eukaryota; kingdom Metazoa; phylum Arthropoda; class Insecta; order Diptera; family Drosophilidae; genus Drosophila; species Drosophila paranaensis. Next base: position 2,133,375 of record JAWNPL010000168.1, read on the forward strand.
CCGAAAATCTTAGACAAAAGTGAATAACAATTTGTACACTTGTACATGGTAGTGAACGATACGAGAGGAAATACCTAACATCATAAAAAAGAACTGATCTAAGAGAAGTTCAGGTATAATTTGGTAGATTATAATTCTAGAGGGTAGGCAAAAGAGAGAAATTCAATCATCAGACCTTAAAATCAATTCAAAACTTATAAAAAAAATAAAAACTTTGTTGAAGGCACAACTCTCGCCATCTTGAAATCTTTTGAGTATGAGAAGAGCAGCCAAACTTTCTTACATATAATATATGCTACCAAAGGGTATTTCATCACCCGCTAACGAAATACCATCACAGCCTTGTTTTTTTCCATTCTTCCAGAAACAGGGTATAATTAGGTAATCAGAGAAGAGGCAGAAAAGAGAAACAACAACAAATGAGAATAACAACGACAAATTGCATTGGAATTTCACAAAATACGCCAAATTCGCGTATGAAGCTTGTTCGTTGAATTCCTCTTTACTTATTTAATTTAATTTTATTTATTTTTTTATTTTTTCAATTGGTTTTTTTATTATCTTTTGCTTCATAAGATCGGACTCTGACCGGGCGGCTCTCGTCAACGGCGTCATGAGCTATTCGACTTCGTTGAGTCAGCGGTTTCTGTCAACAGCTCCGAAAGTGTTTTTTTTTTTTTTTTTGCATTTGTAATTTGTGGTTTATTTGCCATTTATAAGTGGCTCGTGCAAGGAATTTATGGACACAATTCAAATAGTAGCCTACATATACTTGACAGCATGTATATCTATATTATTATTTAAATATATTTGTATATATGTTTTAGTACCTTTATCAATCATATTTTAGCCATTTAGACTTGATTTAAAAAAAAAACTGAAATGGATGATTAATGATCACTTCATTTTAGCTCATTTGTTGCTTAAAAGAAAACTTCATAAAATAAGTGCAGTCAGCAGATGAAAGATTAATGATCTTTAAACCCTGAAACTTGGCTAAAATAAATCTTTACTGAGTTCCCAGTGATGTAATGAACAAGAGAAGAAGTCTGAGACAAGCTGTACCTTTACAAGGGCAATACAAGATATATTTTAGATATTAATATAAATAAAAATAAAATTATTGGTTTTTCGAGTTTCCTTAAATGATTTTTTAATTTATTTATGTTATTAATTATTAAATTTATTTATTATTTTATTTATTTACATTAATATTTTTAAAAATTTTAAGTTATTTTTTTATATTGTTCTTTCATATTTTATTTATTATTTCATTTATTGTTATTATAATTATTTATTTTTATAAATTTGTGTTTTTTTATGTATAACTAAAAAAAATGTTATATGCTAAATATAAAATATGCAAAGAAATCGTTTTTATAGAAATTAAAAAAGAAATTAAGTAATTATTAATTTCAGAGTATGTCATAAATATTCCGCCAACTGAGAAAAAAAAGTTTGAAATTCACGATAATATCATCTATCTATAATACCATGTAGAATAGGTTTAAGTCCTTTTCATGGTGAGAAAAAATATATTTCTTGAAAGAAAATTGCGATTTGAATGAAATAAATTTTATATTATCAAAATATTGATGAAGAAAAGTTGTTGGTATGCAAATTTAAATTGTATATGATATTTCTTATATTTTTTTCAATAGCTCACACCAAACATTTATTTATTTTAGCTCAGCTAAATAGTTTGGCTACTAAAACTACAATATTTTTTTTTTAATTATGCAAATCGAAATATGAAGGATATAGAAAGCTTAAACAATTAGAAACACGATTTTCTTTTCAATATTTAAAATTATATATATATAATACAAATAATATACATAAGTAAATCAAATACTACAAATTATCCACATTCTGTAAGTGAAATTGTTGACGAATTTAATTGAATTTATTTTACTGATTAAATTGAAATGATTGAACCAAAATTTCCAAATGTTCTTTTTGCCTGCCAGCTGCAAGTATTATAATTATTTATACTTATATTGAACTTTAAATATGAATAATAAAATTGTTGCCAATCATGCCGCGACCTCTCAGAAGCCTTTTCCAAAATTATAAATCGTTATTATTATAATTATAATTATGAAAAATTACAATAAACAAAATAAACGACGCAAATCTGAAGCTCAATTGGGCGAAAGCCGCACAGAAACAAGCTTGAAGCGAAAATTTCGGCAGCTAATCATGAATTGGCACAAATTGAGCTGGAGTCGGGAAACGGGCGCTACTGGTTTTGTATATACGTATTTATAATTTTTTGTTTTTTTTTTTCTTTCATGAATTAATTTAGCTGCGTCGCAAATTAAAAAAAAACTGCGAAGAGTGCCAGCGACCAAGACAAAAACTAAATAAATTGAGTTACATACATAAATCATGATGTAGCTGGCAGTGTTGTATGTAATACATACTACATACATACATACATACATATATCCATGCATGTATGTACATATATATATATATGCGAGACGAGCCCCGAAACCTTGTAACACTTTTATCAACATCAACGACGCCGTCATCGAATTTCTCATGAACAAAATAAAATGTTTAATACACTTACTCCACAGGCCCAGTGCTGGTATTATTATAGCTTATAAATCTATCTGTGTTTATGCACGCCCAAGTTCAAGTTCATCCTCAAGTACAAAGGCTTACAGCATGCCCCGCCCCGCCCCGCCCCGCCCCGCCCCGCCCTACCCTCTCCCTCTTTCTCTCCCTCCCCCTATATACTTATAGATACACGCTTACTCGATTACGGCAACAATCAAAATTTATTTAATGCCCAACGTGCAATTTACAAGCAATTAAAACCACATAACCAATCATAAAGCTCGCACAAACAAATTTATATTTATATATAATTAAGTTAAGAGTAAAATAACAACAAATACAAAATGTTCGACATAATGAAGACATTTAGCCGAGTTTAAGGCGTGCGAAGCCATAAAAAATCAAATATAAACAAAACAAAACTATAGAAATCTGCTCTAATTGTATGGACTGGACGCTGGGCCGCGCCCCCCATTAACATTTTTACACATTAGTTACACGAATTAGGTAGGCAATTAAATTAGCATCAAACTGTGACGAATGACGGCCTAAAACTATACATGTTTCCATTATATAGTTTGATCATATATTTAATATTGAAAAGGGAAAAAGTAAAAGTTTGAAGTCAATGAACTGATTGAGAGCAGCTGAATATGCCGACAAATTGACTCGAAGGGCGGAGATATATAGATATATGTATGTATACAGAGATTTATAGATAGTATAGCCAATATAGATGAGAATCCTACGGGATAAGAAATATACATAGACTGAAAGCTATATACGTTCAGCAAAAGCAATGAACTTTCTTTAAAGACAAGTTAAAAAAATATATTAAATTAAATTAAAAAAATAAAATAATATAAATAAAAACACAAAAATAATATAACATCAGATTAAAAAAATTAAATAAAATAAATAAATAAAAAAAAGTAAAATAAAACAAAATAAAAAAGGAAAATGAAATAAAGAATAATTTAATAAATAATGAATTAAATTAAATAAAAATAATGAATAATTATCCTAATATTAATAGCCCATTTAAAATATACAAATTTGTATACAAAAAAAAAAGTTTTAATCTTATTCAAGCACAGCATGTGTCTTAAAAATAATTATTATAGATAATTAGCTGAAGTGTTGAAGTGCTGAAGTATTGCTGAGTAGATAAGCTCGTTATTTATAGTTTCTCTATTTAATGCTTTTTGTCTAAGTAAATCCTAATCGAAGTGACCTTCTCTTGAGGAACAAGAAATATGAAATTTAATCACTTGCTAAGTAATATATTAAATAATTATTTCAAGTGTAATTACACACAAATTATTAATAATTTTACAAGCTTTGCACATTTTATGAGCAGTAAACACGCGAAATTCCAATTTCACATTGCAGTTAACACCTTGTTAACTGATGCTATTAACTTTGTTTAATTAGTATAAATTTGTTTACTTTTTTTTATTTTCCCTTCGACTTGGGTTAGATTAGTGAAATTTGTACTTCAATAATCTATTGCTAATTTATTACACCTTCCGGGTTTTGTTTGCCCATAAAGAAAATCAATTATTTTTTAAGTACTCAATTTAGCATTATTTATTTGTGAAGAGCGATCAGGCAGACGCCGTGTTTACCCCGAGTGCCGCGATTTATTTATGCAAATTCTGTTTGACAGCTTTGATTGATGCATTCAGCTTATTTCAATGTATTCAAATATAAATATATATATATATATATATATATATATATATATATATATATATATATATATATATATATATATATATATATATATATATATATATATATATAAATATATAGTATTACTGCGCTTTTTTCGGGTTAACTTGGGTCAGTGCTGATACGCGTTATACAACTGCATCGGCGCGCAGAGACAGAGATTCTTAGATTGCTTAGAGATCAATGCACTGATAGATTTGACTTTTTAATGGGTTTTTAATAACTGAATTTAATTGGAAATTAAAAATTAATAATAATTAAATTATTTAAAAATAAACATTGTCGCAAAAGATAAGACTTTAAAGCTTTATAATTTTTTGTTAGCTAGGTTCTGGTTTTCAGAGTTGTAAAACAATTTTTATTTGATTTAAAAAGTGTTTAGTATAATTGCAAACAAATTTTTGTGATAAGATTTTTACTAGAAAGCGGCGTGAGTTGTATATATATATATATATATATATATATATACATATATGTATATCAAAATAAATAATCTGCATGTTTTGAATATAATATATATATTTGCTTAATATATATATAAATATATATATATATATATATATAATTTAATTTATAAATTGCTACGATAATACGAGTAAGTAAAATGTGACCTTCTAAGGTTTTCCTAGGAGTAGAGTCCAGATCAAAGAACCTTCACTAAAGATTTAAAAACTGTAATGAAAACTTTCAAACTTTTGAGCCCCAAATCTCTTTTAAGCTAAGCAGCAAGCTTAAAAGTTCTGTAAGGGCACAATGTCAAGACTTTAAGGACTGGTTTCCTATTTTAAATGGGCTCACGGTATAAAAAGCAATAAGCGCATACTCCAAACTCCAAAGTCTAATAGATCTTTAAAGGCACAACATATGATATAAATGAAATAAAAGTAAAAGTAATATATATATTACATTTTTTTCATAAATCCAAATTTTAAGAAAATGAAATTTTTAAGAAAAAAATAAATTAGAGAATTTTTCAAGTGCTACTTTACAAAAAGTTTTAAGTTAATTTTGTGTAATATGACATAATTTTAAAACACTTTAAAAATTTCTGTAATTTAAATTTCTTTCAAATTTAGTTTTCAAAAAATATAAATTTATACAAAAAGTACAACAAATATACATATATTTTTTTAAAACTTTTTTAAATCTTATAATCACTTCAACATAAAATTTAAAGCACAGCAAATTATATATATATATATATATATGTATATACTAAATATTATTATATATATTATATATTAATTTATATTCACAATATACAGCTCTATCTTTAAAAGCTTTAATAGATATGCACATTTACTTACTTTTGGGTTTTGAAAACATGTTCCTCGCTTTTAATTATTATTTATTTTCTTTAAATAATTTTAATTTTTATTTTATATATTATTTATATAATTTTAAACATGCACTGCCCACGCAAGCTTCACTTGTTTTATAGTCTCATCTCAGAAAAAATCCCAAATAATCCGGAAATTCAGCTCAAAAAAAACTGTCTATATGAGATAGCAACTGCGAGCGATCGAATGAATTTGATTTGAAATGAACCAGAGCACAACTCGAATGATTGAAATGTTTTATTCGCTATATGCAACAATATTAAGCGATCTATATGCGAGCCAGATTATGCATATAAGAGTATATGCATAATCTAGTACATGTGAAATAAGAGCTTTTGGAGCATCCAACTGGAACGTCACATGCCTTATCAGAATCGAGAGCGCTCGAAGCAGACGGACTCACGGACAGACAGGCGGACAGACAGACACAGGTGTCAGTCAGTCTTTTGTATTTTGGTTGTGATTTTTTTTTCTTTTTTGGTCAGCCAACAGCTGATCAGGCTGTGTCGAATAGACGTTTCGTAATTTACCACACTGCGAGCCCTAATTGGGTCAGTTTTAGTCGTTGGTAATCAGCTTATTGCACTTTTGTATTCGATTGGTTTCTTTGTGTCATGCTGCTCAGTGGCTCGCATCAAGTCGAGACGTTCGTTCGTTGGTCTAATTAGTCGGAGCCCTGAACTATATTCGCTCCATTGATTTACTCCGTACACCCATGTGTATTTATATAGCAAGTCTTTCGATTTAGCACCGCACACTTAACACTTTTCTATTGCCTTTCGATGGGGGGAGCTCGATGAGAGCGACTAAGCCAAAGCGAAACGAAATCTCTAATCAAAATAAAATACCCAGCTGAAGAAGTCGTTGAACGTAGCGACAACAAGGAAGGCACCACGAATACAATATAAAAAGAAACTCAAACTCACACACACACGCGCACACCCACGCACACACACATCTGAGGACTGGAAGCTGGAAAGTGCGATAGCAGAGATCAGCAGAAGAGCGTGTGCCCACCAGCTGCTGCTGTCGAGCACATATCTAAGAAGTAACTGTAAATATGTCGCATTTGGCTCAACATTCCAATGGAAGTACTAAAATTGCCTACACGCTCCAGGAAGCTATGTATGCCGACTATCTAAATACGCTCTCTGAGAAATTTCTTAAGACAAAACTAATTGAAATTGAATAATTATTTATGCACGATATATGAATAATTATTTAAAATGCTATTGTGCTAAGAAATAAGTAAATAAATGCACTTAAAAATAAAAATAAATTAAAATATTTGAAAATAAATATAATAAATAATAATATAAACATATACATATGTATATATTTAATGCTAAAGAAAAGCATTATTGAGTAAAGTAATGACAACAGAATGAAGTGAAAAATATACAATTTCATAAATAATTAAAAAATTTAATACAAAATATATACCCATATATATATATATATATATATATATATATATATATATATATATATATATATATATATATATATATATATATATATATATATATATATATATATATATACATTTTTTTGTGTGTATATTATTGTATGTTTTAAGGTAACTTAAAAAACTTTTTCATACACTCTAAAATAAAATTATATGTATTAAATTATATATAATTGGTATACTTAAAAATATATAAGATTTAAATTACTTATAGTTAGAAACATTTGTACATATATTATTTTAATATATTATTATTATAAATATGTTTATAGATTTCAAAATTTTCAGTTGACTTTAATGCAAATTTTTATGAGAACAACAGTTCTACATAAGTTATATTATATTTACATAAAAAAATTTGGTATGTATATTTTTTATATATTATTTAAAATTATATTTATATTTGTAATTATATAAATGAATTTAATAACTAATAAAAAATTAAACAAAAAATGAATTATTAAAATTTTTAAAATAATTTATGTAAAAATAAATTTTATGAATAAAAAAGTTAATTTGATTTTTTAAATAAACTAAAAATTTTGAAATCTAAAAAATATTCATAAATGTAAATATTTATATTTCTATTAAAATCTAAAAAAAAACGGATATTAAAATTTCTTATTTATTTTATTTTATGCTTAAATTATATTGAATATTTCTTAAACAGTATATTATTTTCCTTAAGCTCAATCTACATTTATTTTAGTTTTTTTTTTGTTTCTAAGATCTTCAAAGACTCCTATCGCGGGTTGAACGGATGCCAACAGTAGCTGCCCAAGCCGACCCTAAAGACTGATAAAATGAATAAATAAATATGTATATAATATAATATGTATTTACTGTATATATATATGTAATACATATGTATATATATATATTATTCATTCACACACTCGTCTATTTGAAAGGCGAGAAATTCTATTATTCTAGAATCAATTGCTGTGACCAAAGAGAGTTGTCAACTGAGATAGTTAGTTGGCATAGTTGGGCATACTTGGGCATGGCATGGGGGTAGATGATTAGCTATAATTAACTATCGTTTAAGGGGTTCAATAACACGTATTCTAATCGCATTTAAATTAGTTATACAATATAAGAGTAACGCCCACATTAAAAGCCAAATACAAGAGATATGTATATATAGAGATATGTATATATGTATATGTATATGTATATGAATAGTTTTGCATCGTATAGGTCTGGCTAGCTGGCCGTTAAGGTTTTTATTGCAAGCCGCAATTAAGGCAAATCAAGTGCGGCATATGCTGTTATTAACAATTATACAGGTCAGCTCAGAGCTCTCAAGTGACGCAAATGCCCAGGAAAGTGAAGGGAACTGTGCTACCTATACACATGCACATTAAGAATTCAGATATCAGATAAAAGAGACTGAGAAACAAAAAACTATAACGAAGACGCTCCAATCGAACACTGCGAAGCATTTCCGCATCTTGAAACCTGTGTAAGAGGCCGACTCAGCGGCAGCGGCTGGAAGGTCACGGTTACGTTGTTACGTTGTTACGCCCCTCTGGCAACCCTAATTTCACACTTCCAATCTCCACGCGTGAGACGGGCTTCGGTCTTGGCGCCAAAGCTCCTTCCAAGCGCCTCAGTTGCCCTCGAGAGATTTACGCGCACAGAAACGAAGCCCAGAAGCCACCGAATTTTGTTTGTCCTCAGTGTTATTTTTTTTTTTAATTGAAACTTTTCTTTAGAAGCACGCGGCTTGAGAATTCCTATTATTATTATCACTATTACTATTTTTTGTTTTCAAAAATATTATTTTAATTTCGAAAGAGAGAGACTCTATTTTACTTGTATTTGTTTGAAATTCTTTTCCCCACCAATAAGTTCATAAGCTAGAAACAAATATTGATTTTGTTTAATTATATTAACTAATATAAGCTTTTTTACAAACGATTCCCGAGCTCAGTGGCTTTTTATTGCACTTCTGGGTTTCCCGCTGCACACGTGAGTACATGAACAAAATTACAGTGGTACGATAGTTATTCATTTGAATTTTAATTGCTTGCTCAGCGCAACACGTGCATTCCTATAAATTATAGCTTTTGAGCTAATGAAAAATGATGAGTGCTACAAATAATTGAGACCTGCGCATGGTCATCTCTAAAATTTCTCAATACTCTCCTCTGTAAAAAATAAATTCCTAATACATTTTACACTCTTCTCCTCTTATATATACAATTTATCTAGTTTTGTATTATAATATATTCTTATATATATTTTTCCCAGAGAACAGGGTATTAAGTGCGCTTATATGCCCAATTCCCCATACCCAATTCCCGCTCAACTGCTTAATTATTAAATTATTCTATTAGAAGTGAGTTAATCAATCTAATGCGAATCAGCATGTATTCTGATTCAATTTCAATTACAAATTAATCTCGTCACACTGTGTGGCTAACTGTATCCATATACAGTTAGCCCCCCATGGCAAACTGTCACACTAAACTTAAGTTTCGTATAATTGAGAAAAAAAAATCAAATGCACTGGAGCTGTTACACTCGATCGCTCTCTATCTCCACCTTTTCTTTGCATTGCAATTGCCCTTTCTCACTCTCCCTCTCCCTCACTCACTCTCTCTCTGTTTCTCTTTCACTCTTTCTCATCTTTGCACTGTGTTGACATTGGCTGTTTAATTAACACCGTAAAGCCGGTTATTTATTCCCTTTTAGTTAAGCGTATTTCATATTTTTATTGTAAATAATAATCTTTTTATTGATGTGCTTGAGCAAATTGTTTCATTTCAACAGTTTTATTGCATAAATTAAATTTAATGTTTGTAAAATTTGTTTAATAAAAAAAATACTCTATAATAATGCGAGTTTAACAGATTGAGCAGGAGGTGAGCGAGTAAGGATAGATTTATTAAAGAACTTTATATTTCTTTAATTTTTTTAGATAACTTAAATATTTCTTTCTACCTAAATACGCTGATGTGTCTAGGCTCTTAAGCTCTCAGAGTCATATCTTACAAGTCTAATAAGAAATATGATTGGATTGTAATTGGTATGATATAAAATTTAAAAAAATCTTATAGAGTCGTATTTTAAAAATCTAAAAGAAGTTTTTAACTTTTAAGGGTCATACTGAACAAATCCAACAGAAATTTAATGTGATTCACAATGACATTATAGCAATGAGATTTCTTTAATACTCTCCAACCTTTGGCTGAAAATCTGAGCTGTTATGCTTGTAGAACATAAAAAAAACCAAACAAAATATTTTCATTGGATTTATATTAGATATAAATGAAATTTAGTTAAAGCTTTAAGAAAACATGACTAAGATTTGTAAGTTTTCTTAAATATTGCGTCAGCATTTTATGGGGCAGATGTTTAACATGTCATAAAACATATCATAAAAGATGACCATCGTCATTATTATGACAATTATCATCATTGCCATAGGCATTATTATCATAATAAATATCATCATTTTAAAGATTTGTCCAAATACTTATGTTTTCAAAGACTTGTCCAAGGTTTAACTGCATACATTCCTACATCATACATTCCTCCCCTCTCCTTTCCAGTCAAACATACTCTTTACTCTTTACTAGTCAAAGCCACCCTCTCATCCCAACTACTCATTTCCAGGGCATTTTCTAGTCATACCCACTCGCCCACTCGATCAATCAGACAAGTTTTAATTGATGTGCCTATGCAAATTGTATCGTGTTAGCTCTTTTATAGATCTCTGTATCCGATGAACTGTTTTGCATTTGCTTTGATTTAAATTAGAGCCAGAACCAGAACTAGAAACTGAGAAGGAACGCATAATTCCACATGCATATAAATATAATTCAATTATTGGGGATTTTCTATTTGTGCTTTCGAATTCCAGAGAAAAACAGCGAACGCGTGTCCAGCAGGTGCCAAGCACCGGCATCGATCTAACGTTGAGCTGCCCGCAAACATAAGTCTAGAGATCACAATCCCAATTCCAGTTTCGACCAGAAGCTATACGACATGACCGAACGTTTGTACAGGTAAGTACTAAGTACTTAATAACAGTGGTTCTTGTACCTGTAAAGGGCACACTTGTTTACAATATATATTCCACTGATCTATGTGACGAATTTCGTAATGTACTTATTCTATGTTCCACATAACATTTGTTGTTCTTAGGTATATAAACTTAGAGCCAGCAGAGGGCCTTAAAGTTTTAACTTAATTAGCATTACATTCCTCTGTAAGCTGATTGCGAAAATATGATTTATGATGGCAGAGATTGAAATTGTTATTGACATTAAGTTTTTAATTTTTGTTTAAAATCAATTTATGTTTTTTTTTTTCAAAGTTATAATTAAAGAATTAAATGGAAGAAGAGTATTAAAATAGAAAAATATATATAATTTTATAGACTTTCAGAGGAAAACATTAATTTCTAGAGATTTTGTTAAATATGAGAAAAGTTGCATTCCATATTGTAAAAAACTGAAGAATAAATATGATTTTTTTTTATAAATTAAAAAAATTATAAGCTAACAAAAATAGGTTTAAAAAAAAAGAAGAAGAGTATCAAGATGGAAGATAGAGGAAAGCATTAAGTTCTTCAGAAATCATAAAAAATAAAAAAATTTTAAAAAATTGATATTAAATATAACTTAATTTAAAATTAAAAAATTATAAATATTATAAATTTGTAAAATTATCAATTTGTAAATATACAAAATTTTACAAATTATAAAATAATAAAAAAAATTGTTTATAAAATTTTATATATGTATAAAATAATAGTAGTTCCCAAAGAAATAAATTCATATATCTTAAGTATTGAGAATATGGAGAATCGAATAGAAGAGCGCATAGAGTTTGCAGAGGATACTAAATGCAAAGCATTTAAATTATGGCAAGCAACAAATGACATATTTGAAAATCGAATAGAAAGGCTTGCCATAGCAGGAGTAACTAAATAGCAGCGGGGATAATTAATCGTACAGTTTTTTAAGGGCTTTCATCATATAGAATACCCAATAATTTCTCTAATAAGACATATGTATTCTGTTCATTTCTTTCTTTAACTGCGACTCTGTCACTCTGCCCTTCTCAATCTCTAACTCTGCTTCTCCCAGCTGGCCCGGTGAAGCTGGTGCCGAGAATCCGGCCGCTGCCTACTACGCAGCTCAATCGCAGCTCTATCCTACGGCTCTGCCGCCGGCCACAGCTCTGTGCACGGACTACAACAACAATGCCGGAGCTGCAGGCTTGCGTTATTTCAATGGCCTGCTCGGGTACACTCCGCCGCCGGGCTTGCTGCCACACAAGTATTCAGGTGGGCCGCCCATGCCCAGCCAGCTGGAGGTGTGCCAATATGCGCATGCCAATGGCAGCGCCAGTTGCTACAATCGCAACCGCTATATGCCCTACAATCATAATCGCGCATGCGCAGCAGCTGCTGCTATGGCAGCTGTGACTGGGCACCCTCTGATGAGCATGGTGCAGCCGCATCATCATCAGCAGCAGCAGCAGCAGTGTCCAGGAGGTGCTGCAGCTGCAGGTCCTGGTCCTGGTCCGGGTCCAACGCCAACTGCTTTTGGCGGCAGCTATCCGGCCGCGTTTGCGCCCATTTATCAGCAGACAACACCAGTGGCCACGCCCACCAGCACTGGTCCAGCCATGACGCCCACCGTGAGCGTTGCAGCCAGCAGCGCAGCTTCCGTCGCTGCCACTACGGCAGATTATCCGTATGTCAATGGCCTGATCAACACCATGGCACCCAGCATGGTGGCCATGTCCTGTTCGGGCGCCTCGACCATGTCCACCAACAGCTGCGCCAGCAGCTCCAACGGCGAGGCCAGTGGGCCCACCCACACCTTTGCCAGTGTGACCGATCCCAGCGATGCGGTCACACTGCAAATCACCAATCTGGACTACTCGCTGGATGAGACCAGCTTGCGCAACTTCCTCATGAACCAGCTGAAGCCCATCACGCCCGTAGTCTCGCTCAACTTTGAGGCGAGCAGCTATGCCAAGGTCACCGTGCCGGATCTCTATGTAAGTGTGATGATGATCCTTGAGGACTTTGCTGGAGGATTATAGCTGTTTCTTTCTCTTACAGTTCGCCAAGCAGGTGGTCTCCAATTTGCATCGCAAGAAGATTGGCCACAAGCGCATGCTGGTCAGCTACACGCGCGACTCTTCCCTCACGGAGGTCAACACGCTGCGCTGCCAGGTCGCTGGTCTGCTGAAGGTTGGTATTTATATATTTATGGATTGCAGACTTGATACGATCTCGACTATATATTTATAATATTTTTATTTCACTTTAATTGCCCTCATTAAACGCCAGACATTTTCTATACTTTTTATGTATTTCCTTGAAATTTGATTCTTTTTTTAACTTCCCAAAATATCTTGGAATCTTTAGCATCAGTTTCAGCAATTTTATTTTATTTTAGGTTTTTTATGTGGTTATTGATTTATTATTATTATTATGAATATTGTTGATTTTTATAGTGATTTTTATTTTATTTTATATATATTTTGTGTTAAATATCAGAGGGTATATGTAGAGCGTGAGAAGACTCTACTCTTAACAATGAGAATTTTTTTAGGGTTAGTGGTCTATGATCTATTTCAGATCATCTCAGATTATGAATAAATAATGCTTCTTTTTTATTAATAAATTAATTCATTAATTAGTTGGCAATTAAGCGAGAAATATATTTTTAAAATATATAATATACTCCTTGTTTCTTTGGGAACAGAGTATAAATATTTATCAAAATAATGCAGAGGACAATTTAGTTCAATTTTAAGAAGAATTAAACAGAGTCCAATAGTAAGAACAAATTTGTGTGCTATAACTCGAGTTAAATAGAAGATATTCAACACAGAAAATGAAGTGTGTGCTATACTGATGATGCGCACTGTATATGTCCCAAAATTCATGCAAGAAGTAATTTTATAGAAAACATTACAACGACAGTTTATACTATATAAATCAATAAAAAATTAAATAAAATAAATTAAATTAAAATAAAATAAAATAATAAATAAAAATTCTTATTTATAAACCTATATTTTCTATTAAAATTACTTGCGTAAATTTTGGGACTCGCTTTATATGAAGATTATGAAAACTTTTCTTATACCATAGACTCAAAGGTTTTATATAATTTTTATAGATGTATTTCTATAAAGATTATAAAAATCGTTTTTGCACCATATTGAAAGGTTTTTATAAAATTATTATGAGATGCAACTAAATTTCCAGTTCCAGTTCCAGTTCTTAATTCTATATCATTCTTAATTATTCTCTTTGCCTTGTGTTATTATACTAATATATATATATATAAATTTTATTATGAGTTGCATTGCTTATTATCCAGTCACTTCCGATTATTCTAGAATTCTCATTGAAAATCATACACCTTCTCGCAGCACTCTGGGCAATTGCTAGTCGGATACTCCCAACTAGACCTATACTACCTATTCCTTATATTTGTATTATATTTTAAACTCCTACCAGAATATTTCCATTAATCTAACTTTCTTTATATATATTCACCCATTAGTCACATCTGATTCCAATTTTCTCATTTATATATACAACACTCTACTCACTTTGGCTCTCCCTCTCTCTCTTTCTGCAGGACGTTCCGTGTTATACATTGCCCATGTATAAGTTCCGTGAGCTCTTTCAGTCGCGCTTCAAGACCTCAATCAGTGTCCTGGATTTGTACAAGATGCAGGATATCTGCACTATCTATGCGGGCGCCAACGAGGACAAGTTCATTAGCCTGCAGCCGGAGCTGGTCAACACGCTGGAGAGCTCGCCCTTGATGGAGGGACTGCAGCACAGCGTGCCCTATTGCACGATTCACTTTAAGCGGGAGCAGCACAAGGGCTGGGCCGAGCAGGAGATCGAGCCGTTGCCCAATGTGTGCATGACCATAGCCGAGATACAACAGCTGATCTATCCGCTGTTGAAGCACCATCCAGGCGACATACCCGTGGCGACGCTGCTGCACTGCATCGAGGGGCAGCTGAAGGTGCAAATCGCTGCCGACGAGAGTGGCGTCAATCTGGAGCACCTGGTCTGCTGTGTCCAGGGCATACAGATACAGGTGAACAACTTTGGCATCAAGATTCTCGGCTGGCTGGAGCTCAACAAAGAGCTATCAACGGCCGCTAGCAGCTCGAGCAGCAGCTCCACCAACGCCAACATGGCCAATGTGAGCCTGAATGGCGGCGAGCGTGGAAATGGGAATGGCAATGGCAATGGCAATGGGAATGGGAATGGCAACGGAGGCTCTAGTGGCTACTTCAAGAACTCTGTGGCCGATCCGCTCTTTCAGATCTCGCGCGAGGTCATCGAGCTGGTGAAGATGTCGCCCAAGTCCACGATGAAGTTCAATCGCTTCATACCGGCCTATCACAATCACTTCGGCAAGCAATGCCGCGTCGCCGACTACGGCTACACCAAGCTGATCGAGCTCTTCGAGGCGCTCTCCTCGGTGGTCCAGATCATGGGCGACGGCGAGAACCGGCAGATCACGCTCACCCATCGCACCCAGATCCGGCGCTTCACCTCGGACCTGCTGCGTGTTCTGCGCGCCAACGGCAACAATTCGGTTCTGCTGTCCCAACTGCCGGGCATCTTCGCCCAGACACAGAATCGCAACTTTGACGTCACGGACTACGGCGTCTGCGACATTGTGGACATCCTGGATGGCCTGGTCAACAGCAACATTGTCGTGATCAGCACCGTGCAGCAGGGCAAGGACATACTCATCTCGATGCCCAAGCGCAAGCAGACCAACGCCGAGCTGGAGAAGACCTGCGTCTTCGCCGGCGAGATGGTGGAGCTCTTCCAGAACGCGCTCCAGTACACCATAACGTTCCAGAAGTTCGTCCGCTCCTATCACTACCACTTCGCGTATCAGTGCCGCCTGAGCGACTTTGGGTTCGTGAAGCTGGCCGATCTCATGGACGCCATACACGGCGTCGTCGAGCTGGAGCTCTCCAGCGACGAGGACAAGAAGATCGTGCTCTCGCCCAAGATGGCCAGGCGCGTCTTTGCCGAGCAATGCGAAGACCTCATACGCAACGTGACGGGCAACTCGACCAACTGCATGAAGCTCGAGCAGGTGCTCAAGCTGCACAAGAAGAAGTTCGGCTACCAAATACTGCCGCAGACGCTGGGCGCCACGGACATAGCCAGCGCCATCGAGCTGCTGCCCTACGTGGAGCTGGTCAACAAGGAGCAGGCCACCTGGCTGATCTGCCACAATGACGACGTGGAGTTCCGACAGCTCTGCTATCGCGCCTGCAAGCTGCTGCTGCAGCGTGAGCCACTGCCCAAGACCGGGGAGTCGCCCACGGACAAGCCGGAGCCACTCAGCCAGGCGCAGTTCCTGAGCGATTTCAATGCCAAGCACCAGACGCAGCTGACCGAGTCTGGGCTGCAGGCCATGCGGCATGCCATAGAGGTGGGCGCAGCTCTTATACCTGCAAATATATATATATGCTATATATATGATTATATTCCCAGATCTATGTCGAGTCGGAGCAGCCTTGCGTGCGACTCACCGCCTTCATGCGCTTCCTGGTGTCCATTGTGCGTCTCCTGGAGCAGCGACCCAGCATGTACCTGTACGAGCTGAAGAGCAGCCTGGACTGCGGCCTGACCACCACCTTCGAATACGGCTTTCCCAACCTGTATTCGATAATCGTGGCCCACGATGATCTCTTTACCATCAACATGGGCGCCACGCAGGAGCGCAGCGATGTGGCCTTGAACGTCAACTGCGAGCGTAAGTGGAGAGAACTAAATATAGGAATTCAATTAAATTTAGTTATTAATTAATTTCGAAATATATATATATTTATGTTAATCTACCTCTTGTAGTACGCCTTGGCTCGGGCGCCACGCATCAGCATCTGTTCGGCTCGCTGAAGCTGCCCTATGCCAAGCACAAGGCGCAGCGCAGCTCGCGCACGCCGCTGGGCGAGCACAACCGTCCGCCGTCGGCTCAGGCACCGCCGCCGCACAAGACTCGAGCCATTGCCAATGAGTTTGCGGGCAGCATTGGCAACCTGTCGAATGCCGCCTACAAGCCGCAGGTATCGGTGAACAGCTTCCAGGCCTATCAGGAGCAACTGGCCGGCAATTCGAAGTGCTCGCCCCCCAGCGCCAACAGCTCGGTGCTGTCGTCCACCATGCTGAACAGCTCCTTGTGCAGCAACTGCAGCAACAAGGAGAACTCCTTGAACAGCTCTCAGCAATTCTTTCAGAGCAGCAACAGCAGCAGCAGCAGCAGCGGCGGCGGCAGCAGCAGCAACACCAACAGCAACAGCAACAGCTCCTTCAACACATCCTGTGATCTGAACAGCAGCCTCTGCCCGGCGGATGTCACCTCCAGCACGGCCATAACACAAGCCGCGCCCTATGTGCAGGCCGGCAAGCTGTGGTATCGTCGCCAGGCGAGCTTCTATCAGCACCAGCAGCAGCTGCAGCAGCAACAGCAGCAGCGCCAACGCCAGCAGCAGCAGCAGCAGCAGCAGATGTCTTCGCTGTTGCCGCATCAGCTGGACTCGGGTCGAGATCTCTATGATTTGAATGTGTGCTATGAGCCGCCCAAGCCCGATACGCCCCCGTCCGAGGTAAGCACCACACACAAATATATAGCATATATATATAGATCGATATTATCCATAATTCCGTCAGAAACTGCCCTTCTGGATCGATCCCATTTGGAGCAATCAGTCGCAGCAGCCGAAGCAGAATTTGCTCAACATTCGTCTGCCGGAACTCAAAGCGCTCAATGTCTTGCCCATGCTCCTGTCGCCTTATACCATATCCAAGCATGTGAATATGAAGCGACAGATGTTTAACTTTGATAATCACGATCGTAAGATAGCCTAAGCATAGATCTTAAGTGCCAAGTGGAATCCCAAGACTTCCACTGCCTCAACAGGTTCCTGGTGAGCCTTAAAATTGTTACAATTTGATAAACAAAAATTTTGTCTCTATATAAAAAAAAAAAAAAAGAACTAACATTCCTTTAGCTGTAGCGCAATTTGTTAATGCCATGCTATTGATACTACAAGAATCACGAGGATATATCATAAGATTGCTTTCTTTTATAAATTTGTTACACGGATTCACAATCAACACACTTTGTATTTTAGTTCTAAGCTCAAACTTGTAAATTGCCCACAAATTAGAAAAATATATATATTATTTGATCGACCTATCGAAGTCTAATTTGTGTCCAGGGTATTTCCAAGTCGTGCACTCCCGGCTAAGCTACTTGATTATTAACTCTTCCCACATTCATGCACAAACTTAGTTTGATGTTTAAAATTTTTAATAAAATTAAGTTGATAAACTTTAGAGATAAAGTTTAATTATTGCATTAAAATTTTGTTAAAAATCTGGCGCGACTTGACGGAAGATGGCGTTGGCTAGCTCGATGCCAAAGAAGGTCGCCGCATTGGCCGGAAAGGCGCGAAGTATAACGGGTGTAAAGCCACTGAAAGCGGTAACAAATGTTGTTAGATGAGCCAAAGTCGGCTAAAAGGAGCAGAGACTAACCGATATAGTGCAGTGATGCCGTCGTTTCTCAATAGATCTTTAAAAACCGCCCTTATGCCATCGAACTTGCCCTCGGGAGCTGATTGATCAGGTTTCGATTAGAGTTAGCTATTAAGCTAATCTACAACTACTACTAATGCTACTAGTAGTACTGCTAAGACTACTACTAATAATACTACAACGTCTACAACTATTACTGCTACTACTTCAACTACTACTACTACTACTACTACTATTTCTACTACTACTGCTAATACTACTACTATTTCTACTACTACTACTACTATTTCTACTACTACTAATACTATTTCTACTACTACTACTACTATTTCTACTACTGCTAATACTACTACTATTTCTACTACTAATACTATTTCTACTACTACTATTTCTACTACTACTACTATTACTACTAGTACTATTTCTACTACTACTACTACTATTTCTACTACTACTACTATTTCTACTACTGTTTTACTACTACTATTTCTACTACTACTACTACTACTAATAATACTACTACTTCTACTAAAATTAATACTATTGCTACTCCAACTACAACTAATAATATTACTACTACTTCTACTACTACTTTTACTACTACTTCTACTATTAATACCACTACTACTTCGACTTCTACTAAAAGTTCGAGGAACAACTCTCAGCGCTTACCAGATTGCAAACGACTTTTCAGCACATCGGCTGGCATGCCGCCTATCCAATAGAATATGCCCGCCAAGCCGCCTGCGACAATGGCCGGAATCAGATCGACATTTGGTCGATTAAAGCGACGCTTGTACTCGTCCGTCAAGATCTCATAGCTTACAAAGTACAGCCCATTGGCGGGTATATCTGAAAGCAAATATATTGTTAAAATATATACACAAATCTATACAGCTAAAATCGTATGTAAACGAAATTATCGTCGCAGCAGCAGCCAGCCGATATAATTGCCATTGGCTCGTTGCGCTTATGATGTGCGCTAATAACGTGTCGGTGTCGATTAGATTACAATTCACTTTACTGTATAATATGGATATGCATTAAATGCAATCCAATTAATGTGAGCTAATTGCTAGTGCTACACGAGCCGAAGACAACACGCGCCGTCGTTGCAGTCAGTGGCTGTCCAACTGAGCTCGAGCTTCTTAAACTGTTGTTAAGTTTCTTATCAATTTAAAACCAATTCGAGTTTAACATCAAATTGCTTAAGTTTGAAAACAGCACAGTGCTTGCTAAAAGTACACTGCAGCTGCTGTACAGTGAAACTTATATGAGCTACAATTTAAGCCATACTTGGTTCAATTTCTGTTTATCAAATCAAAATATTTGATTTAACATTTAACTTAAGACTTGAAGGCGTTTGTGCTTTTTGTTGTATGTATGAATTTATAAATATGTATATATAGTTATATATGCATATATAAAACATATTTAAACTGTTTTAAATTATTAATAACTTGAATTCTTTCAAGTCTTCAAAAAACATTGATCCAACAGCTTGAGACATATGAAGACTAAGCTTAGCACATGTCAAGGCAAGCAGAGCGAATAGTTAAAACTTTCTTACATATGCAGATTATAGATATATAGATAATATTGATATATATATATATAAATAATTTAAAAGCTTAATGCTAATCCTTACTTAAACATCAACTACTTTTTATACACTTATCATAAATCATACTTAGCAATTTAAGTACATCACAAACATGCTTATTTTAAAAAACAGTTTTCATTTTATTTAATTTACATAATATTTTTGCATAAACAAAGACTAAACTGACACTTAACTTTTAGCTTGAACATTAATTAAAAGAAAGCCCTGGGTCTACCTGCGATTCGGGATATATTAACAATTTGCAATCCAGTTAACTAGAAGTTTGGTGTAACCAAATTGAAGAAGTTGTTCGCCAGCTCAATGCCAAAGAAACAGGCAGCATTGGCTGGGAAGGCGCGTATCATAATGGGCGTAACGCCGCGATACAGCGCAAGTGGACCGTCCTTGACGATCAGATCCTTGAACACGCTGCGCACGCCGTGCTTGTAGGTGCCCTCGGGTGCTGCAAGAAATTGGATATCAGATAAAAATGTTTCGAATTGATATGTCCAGGACTTACCCGATTGCAGACGACTCTTGAGCACATCGGCGGGCATGCCCAAAATCCAATAGGCAATGCCAGCGGCGCCGCCCGCAAATATGGTTGAGGCAGTGTTGATTTCGCCCGTCTTCGAGTGGGCCTTGGCCACATCCTGTATGTACTCATAGACCAGGAAATACAGACCATTGGCAGGCAGATCTAGAAAAGCAAGTCAAACAAGACTTTAGTAATCGATTATATGGAATATAAATATATATATAATTATAGAATTTCTCTAGCTACTTAAGTTATTGCTTACTTACAGCTCTATTTATGCTATTTTAATTTACTTGATTCTTGATATATAATTCTTGTTCTTTATGTTCTGGCACTGTGATGAAAGCTGTGAGAAATTTTTGCTATCTTGCTATGAGAATCGGGCGGCGACATCAACGGCGCCATAAATATCTTGTTTATATACTACAATAATTACAAACAAACAAACACACACATATACACATAGGCACACACTAGTTCGCACATTGTGCAAAGAAAAACATAAACAAGTTACAGTGGGTTTGATTGGTAAACAAAACGCAAATCGATTTAAATAACAAAGAGACTTAAAAAAACAAAATCTGAAATTAATGAAATCAATATTAAATAGAAAATAGGTTTGCTTGCTCAAATATTTAAATTAGCAAGACAAGTTTTACAGAATTAAACATAACAAAAGAATATATTATGTAATTTACAATTAATTAATTATTTATATGCATTCTTTTGTTAATTCTTTTTAATTCAATATAAAATGTGCCAAAAATATTTTTGTTTGCTTAAATATTTAAATTAACAAAACAAATTAAAAGCATATAAATAAATATATTATTTACTGATCAATTTGAATTTAATTGTTATCAATTTATCATACATTACTTTTTATTGGTTTATATTCATTGCTCATTAATTTATAATTCATTATTTTTAAATTTTTATTCATTTATTATTAATTCATAGTCAATTATTTATTTACATATTTATTTTTTATACATATAAATAAATATACATAAACTTTGAAATAATATAATTGAATATAAAATAATAAGAAAATGAATAAATATATATATATATATATATATATATATATATATATATATATATATATATATATATATATATATATATATATATATATATATATATATATAATACATTTTTAATTTATTCATTTTCTTATTATTTTATATTCAAATATATTATTTTTACAAAATTATAATAAATTATTTAGCTATTTTTTCATAGTTTATTTACGAATTTAAAATAAATTATATATTTATTTTTTATTCTCATACATAAATAAATATTTATATACTAATAATTAAATAAATAAATATATATAGCAAGTTTAATTTGAAAAACTTGATTTGCAAATTGAAAATATTTTAATAAGCATAATGTTTGCTATTGATATTTAAACTATAACTGATTTAGAATATAATTAACAGGTTTCATCATTTTTTTTTGCAGCTAAAATGGGTAGTTTTAAAGGCACAGTTAAATATTTATAAATCGTGAATGATATTAAAAATAAAAAAATAAACTTAAATACTTAATTTGTATTTGAAAAAGTTAAAAAAAAGTTAAAACCAGAACAATCAAAGATATTATACTTTAAGATTTCATTAATTATTATCCAAATAAGATTTTTATATTATTTATCGAAATATAATTTTATATAATTTATTATCGAAAGTGTAATAATATATTTTAGTAATTATTAAATTATGTTTATCATTTATTGATTTATGCGGATTTAGTTGTATATGAAATATTTATGCACATTAAAATATTTAATGCAACCAGTTTTAAGAAATTTAACTTCAGATTTCAGACAAAAATAAGTAACAAAGTAAGTAATTACATAGATTATATGTAATATATATAAAATATACATATTTATATGCCCAATCTGATTCCGAAAGAGAACTCTGAATAGTAAGTAAATCATATTATTCAAGTACTATAGGAAATTTCTATACCCAAGACTTTCTGAATATTAATAAAAAAATATTTTATATTAAAAAATACTTTTAGATCTTTCATTGGAATCTTAAATTTAATATTCTAATCTGGTTCTAATATCAAAATATTTTATATCCAAAATAAAATTAGAGATAATTATATATTCACTCTTTTATATAGCAGATAAAATATCCAAACTATCCCTCCTTAGTTACTAAGCCAAATTTTCATTATTAACTTGTCGAATCCCAACTTTTAGTACAAAGAGGAAGACAAATAGAGAGAGAAATACGGGCTGCTATAGAATTTGTTTCATCGTACAAACGCGACCTTGTGCTCATTGGAAGACGTGGAGAAACTTCTCAAACCGACGCCCATTATATACAAACATATAGACGATATATACAAACACACACACGCACACACATACACACATATATATATATATGCATATATAAGTGAAGCTTTATCGAAGGATGTCACAATCAGAAATATGTATTTCCGTTAAAGCAAAATTATACTGGAATACATAAAAAAAATGTACATATATGGAATTACAATAACAATAGGAGTTCAAATTTGTTTTCGCTCTCAGTCTGGTGGGAACCATGAGGCTGCGTTTTAGTACATGAACGGAATTCGAGGCAAGTGTACCTGCTTGGTTCGAGGAATAGAGAAGTCTACGCGCCAGTGCTTGCCAAACTGTGCGATAAATGATGTTGTCGGTGACGAGTCTGATAAAAGTGCTAATCGTGCTGCTGCTAGTGAGTGACCCCCTCGAGCAATACTTAAACGATATGATATGAATTGAAATATATATAAATATATGTATATATGGTTAAACCCAATAGCGCTGCCAGCTACAGTCAGCCCTGCCACAGCTGGACCAGCAGCCGGAGGCAACTGTGGAACTGGACGTGCTGAGCTGCCCCTCTAGCTGCGTCTGCCAGTATGCCGCCTTCAATGAGCTGCCCATCGCACGCTGGGTGAACCACATGACCAACGCGGATGCTTCGGATGACTCCGACTTCCTCTTGACCACACACATCAAGTTGGCTACGTGCCTGCTGCAGGAGGAGAACGAGACGCTGGCGCTGCTCAGCGCTTTGCCCATTGATTTGCAGGCTCTGATCCTGATGCATACGGGCAGCCCGGGTAGCCAGCTGACAGGTGAGTCGTAGGTTAAGGAATTATTTAATCAATTATTAAAGCTACCTTTAAATTTGACTAATCACACAAATTTTTAAGTGACAAAATGTATTTAGATTAGATTTTCGGATTTCAAACTCAATACTTTCTGACAAGCTCCATGTATTTTTGACAAAGCTTTAATGAGCTTCAAAAACTTGTCCTGAAATTTGAGCATTGATAAGACTAAAATATATAATATATACGGGACTGATAGACAAGAGCTATGTATATGCGTAGACAAAGGTTGAGAGTATTTCAAAAGTAATTTCATTAACTTTAAGCTTGCATTGAAAAGCTTCAATAATCACTGAAACGTTAAATAGTAATATAAAGCTTCATTGAGCTTTAAAAAGCTTTTACAGGATTTGATCATTGATAAGCAAAAGTTTTGACTTTAGAGTCAGCCATATAAAATCGATAGTTTTAAGAAAGCTTTAGTGATAATATAAGCTTTGAGTAGAATATAGGCTGAATATAAATAGAAAGCTGAACATTTAAGATAATCAATCAAAGCTTTTCAGCTTTTCAGTTTCAGCTAGCTCAAAAGCTACTATACAAGTGCTCCTATTATAGCAATTAAATAAAGAAATCAAAATTAATCTCTGAATCTCTGTAACATAAATTTCCGGATTAATCCAAAGCGTAAGCAAATGTTAATCCATAATACTATGCGATTACAGTGAATACGAGCAGCTTGCATGCCCTCAACCAGCTGAGCACGCTGGAAATACGTGGCTCGGGCACCACCACCCTGAACATCGATGAGCCGCTGGAGTTTCTGCAGAATGCCAACTTCGAGCAGGTCAAGTTGCAGGCGAGCGAGCGACTGGAGCGACCGCAGCACTCAAAGCTGCCCAGCGACGACTACGAGTACAAGCCGCCCAGTGATGTGGCTGGCAACGAGGCCACGCCCAAATACCAGCTGCAGTTCGAGGCGGATGCCGCCGTGGAGATCATGAGCTATGAGCAGCATGTGGAGCGACTCAAGCAGTCGCGCATGCCCAGCTTCTGGGGCTGGAGCCAGCTGGAGGTGCTGCGCATACACAGCTGCCAGCTAAACGAGCTGCACTGGCAGATGTTCGACGGCCTGACGCAGCTGCACCACTTGAGCCTCGAGCGCAACGGCATCGAGGAGCTGCAGCCGTTCGCCTTCAGCGGAGCGCCGCATTTGAGAAGCCTCTCGCTGGCACACAATGCGGTCGGGCGGCTCTACTACTTGGGTCTGGCCGGACTGCTGGAGCTGGAGACCCTCAACATGGCCGACAATCGTTTGGAGCGCTTGAGCGAATCGAGCTTTCCGCCACTGCCCAAGCTGCTCAAAGCTGATCTGCGAGAGAATCCCATTATGTACATATTGCCGGCGACGTTTTGGGTGATGAACGATACGCGTGAGCTGCTGCTGGGCAGCGAGCTGGCGGCACTGGAGCTGCGCAGCTGGAACAGCTATGGACAGTTCGATTCGCTGCACAAACTGCGCAAGTTGAGTCTGGGCAATGTGAGCACGGCCAGCTTGGAGCAGGGCGTATTCAAGGTAAGGGCAATTGTTAAGGCGATAGCTGAGTTTGACTTATATCAGAGGAAAGCATCAAGAATAGTCCTTATATACATCCAATCTTCTCTCTCTCTCTTTTTCTCTCAACTCCTATCTTTGAATCCCTTATGTGAAAGCAGAGCATCAAGAATAATCCTTATATATATACGATATTCTTACTCTCATTATACCCTGAACCCATTGAAAATGGGAAAAACAGGGTATAATGTTTTTGTTGAAATGTATGTAACAGGGAGAAGGAGGCGTGGCAGACCCCATAAAGTATATATATTCTTGATCAGGGAGACAAGCCGAGTCGATTTGGCCCTGTCCGTCTGTCCGTCCGTCTGTCCGTCTGTCCGTCTGTCTGTCCGTATGTATGAACGCGTCGTTCTCAGAACCTACAAGAGCTAGAGACTTGAAATTTTTTATGTAGGTTCCTGTATAGCACGAAAAGATCGAGTTTGTTAAAAAAAATCGATAACTGTCTTAATTTTAATGTTATCGATTAAAAACGAAATCGATGCTCCGTTATATAATTATATATAATTCATCTTTATAGCTAGAGTCTTCAAATTTTGCATTTAGTGTTATGTGAGCATTACACAATTTCGGTTTTTGCTAAATTTTGGATGCCACGCCCCCTTCGCCTCAAAATTGTAAGTCCCGTATAATACTAGAGACTTGTGCTTTGGCACATACATACATATGGATGACATGATACGCCCAACAAGTTTGATCAAAATCGTTACTCTAGAAAAAAAGTTATTAAACATTTAATTTCCCATAGCATTGCCATGCAAAGCAGCCAAAGAACAGCTGACGCACCGATTGGCGTGTGTGTGTGCGTGCGCCTGTGCGTGTATGTGTACGTTTTGCTTGTAATGAACGTACATATGCATGTGTATATAAAAGAAACAAAGAATGCTGGGAATAACGGTTCTTCATAGGGTTTAGGGTATACCCTTGTCGAGCGGTCTCGACTAGAGTTTTCTTACTTGTTTTCTTATCTTTTTAAAGCAGATCTTCAAGAGTATATCCCTATATCCATCCCATCTTCTCTTCCTTTCGCTCATCTGATCATCTCTTTGAATGCCTCTAGTGAAAGCAGAGCATCAAGAGTAATGCTTATATTCATCCCAAACTACTTTCGCGCCCCCTCTCTCTCTCTCTCTCTCTCGTCTGCGGATCTCCACCCAATCTTCCCTCTCTCTCGCTCTCTCTCTCACCTTCTCATCTCTTTGAGCCCGTCATATGAAAGTAGATCATCAAGAGTATATAGCTATGCCTATCCAATCTTATCTCTCTCTCTCTCTCTCTCTCTCTCTCTCTCTCTCTCTCTCTCACTGTCATCTTCTCATCTCTTTAAATTCCTCATATGAAACTAGATCAAGAGTGGTCCAGCCAAGCTCCTCTCTTTCTTTCTCTCATCTTCTCACCCCTATTAATCCCTCATATGAAAGCAGATCTTCAAGAATATATCTCCATATCCAACCAATCTTCTCTCTCTCTCTCTTTCTCTCTCACCGCCAGGGTCTCCATGCACTGGAGCAACTGACGCTCCGTGGCAACGTAGGCAGCGTGCAGTTCGATGCGTTCGCTGGCATGGAACAGCTGCGCGAGCTCGACCTCAGTCACTGCGGCATTTGGGAGCTCTCCATGGATGCTCTGCTCGGGCTGAAGCGCCTGGAGCAGCTCAATTTGGCGCACAACAATCTGACGCTTGTGCCCAATGGGCTGCTCGATGATCAGCTGCAGCTGGAGGTGGTGCAGCTGCAGGACAATCAGCTGCGCACGCTGCCCACCAGCTTCTTCCAGCAGCCGCGTTTGCGCGTCGCTCGGCTCGATCAGAATCCGTGGCAGTGCGACTGCGACATGAGCAACTGGCTGCCCAGGCTGACGAATGTGATGCGCGGCCCGAGCGTCGAGCGCTGCTTACGCGACATCGACGGCGAGCCGATGCTCTGCCGGCACGTAATCAGCTACGAGACGGACAAGAAGCTGGTGCCGCGCTGCGCCAACTACAATGGACGCAGCGTTTACTACGTGCTGCGGCGGCAACTCCACTGCGGAGCCCTGCCCATACTGGCGACCTCCAAGGGCGGCAGCACGCGTGGCCTGCCCCACTGGCGGAAGCTGGAGCTTCAGCAGCAGCAGCAGCAACATAAGCTGGGCACCAAGAAGAAGCAACATTCGCACCAGAAGCAACGCAAGTCGCAACGAAACAATTTGGAGCACTTATTGAGGGAGCAGCAGAAGCAGCAGAAGCAGCAGAACGAGGTGGACTCGGCCCAAGCTGATGGCCAGCAAATGTCCAATGAGATTTGAAAACAACAAAGCGACACACCAACACACACACACACACACAATACACATACACCTACACACACACACTCGCACTTAGTTTTAGCTTTAAAGTTGAATTTCAATAATTATGAATGTCTAATGCGCCAACAACAACTAATTAGAATTAATAAAATAAATAATTAAGTACAGATCGACTGAAAATGAAACTGAAACTGAGACGAGCTCAGCTTTACGGCTATAACTAAAACGGGAAATGGCTTAATGCAGCAATGAATGGTATAATACAATATGAGATCAGGGAAGTATTTAAAAAATATATTAAAAAATATTTGAAAATTATTAAAGTAAACAACATAACAGACGTAGAGCTTAGGCAAAGCTTAGAAAGAGCTAAAGAAATTTGTATATAAAATTGTAAATTATTTTAAAGCTATTTTAAAGCTATTGGTACCATATATCATAAGACTTTACAGAACAAATGCATAGGCAGAGACAGAGCAGAGCCATGAGCTGAACCAAACCATAGCCTGAGTTGAGCGAAAGGCAGAGTCAGAGCAGAGCTACAAGCATAGCTCTTTTCAGCTGTTTGCAGCCATTTCTAACGATTTATAGCTTTTTTAGCTTGATATATTCTAGCTAGCGCCAGCCACTGGTAGAGCTATAGGCAGAGCCAGAGCTGAGTCAAAGTTGAGTCAGAGTTAAGCCAGAGGCATAGTCAGAGTATAGCTATGTCTAGCTACTTCTAGCGATTTCTAGCTATTTCTAGCTTAATATATTCTAGCTAGAGCCAGGCACAGGTACAGCTATAGGCAGAGCCAGAGCTGAGCCAAAGTTAAGTCAGAGCAGAACTACAGTCAGAGCTATTTCCAGCTGCTATTTCTAGTAGCTGCTAGCTATTTTAAGTTACTTTTAGCTATTTTTAGAAATTTATAACTATTTCTAGCTAGATATATTCTAGCAGAACCAGAGCAGATTCAGAGTTAAGCCAAAGCAGAGCAAAAGACAGAGCCAGAGCTGAGCCATAACCAGAGGTAGATAGAGCCATAGCGCCATAGGTAGACGTAGAGTTGAGTCCGAGCACAGCCATAGGCAGAGCCATAGGCAGACCCGAAATGGAGCAAGAGACACAATCAGTGTATAGCTATATGAATAGCTCTTTCTATATGTTTTGAGCTATTTCGAGCTATTCATACTATGAATTTCGCAGCTAGAGCTAACCTCAAGCATAGCCATAGGCAGAGCCAGAGCTGAGCCGAAGCAGGTGGCGTGGCAAGTGGGGAAAAACTGTCTGATATATAAACATTTTTCTCTGATAAGTCAGATATATGATATAGCTGACCGACGCCCATAAATACTATATTTATATACAAGGAATATGCTGAAATTACTTTCAAATTTGATTTAAACATATTCAGTATATCTATGGATATGGATATCTTCCAAGATATATAGAACGATCGAATTATAATACTAATTTTAGGAGTATATGACTATAGCGCACTATAGAAAGGGAATATAGCATAGAAAATGTTATATAAATAGAAATTTTTCCCAATAATTCTAATACCCTTCATAAAATTCACTTTTCAATCTCACTCACCTCGCAGCATCGTCGCGCAGCTGCCCTTGAAAACGCTGCGCAGACCGCCCTCCTTATACAGTTTGCCGGCGCAGTCGATCATGCCGGTGTATTTCTTTTCGCCGCCTGGTCCCGTGCCCTGAGTTTGCAGCAGCACCTTGATGCGCTCGCCGGGCGCCATGATGAACGTGGAGAAGAGGCCCGAGAAGGAGCCGGCGACAAAGATTTGCGGATATGTGAGCTTTGAGTCCTCGCCGCGCTGCTGCAGCCGCTTACCCAGTGCATAGCCAGCGAAGCACATGGCAAAGATGGGCGCAACGCCAGTCAGCGGTGCGGACATGCCCTTGTACAGCCCTCGAACGCCCTCGTTGCGTATGGTCTTGGTGGCGCAGTCCAAGGTGCCCCGATACAAGGGCTGCTCCCCTGGCGCGGGCCGTGGCATCGTTTGCAAGCGAACCTAAGCACGAGACAGGTTAATAGACTGACCATTTGAGTCGAGGTTAACAGACCTTAATCGTATCCAGCGGATGGCCGGAGAGCACATTGCATATGCCGCCAAAGCCGCCGGTAATGAAGGACTTAAGCGGATTTGCTTTGCGTTCCGCGGGCGCATTTTCAATCTTCTCAACAGTTGCCATGGCTTACGTATTTATGAGGCTGGGAAGGAGAAGAAGTATATTAGGTATTAGTTATATACGGCGTAAACTTGTTTAGTTATAATATTGATATGAGATCTCCTATATCTTCGAACAGTTTATATAAATATAAGTTAAAATATGTGTATATATATATAAGCCAATTGGTCAGGGGCACGTATCTATGGGATTTAATAAGTCTAAACTTATTCAAAATATTAACAAAATGCCAGAGGTCGGCCATAATATTATATATAAGCTTTTGCAACAGGCAAAGCTTATAAAGGTATATGAGCCTGAACACCTGTTATACATAAAGCCTTATCCCTTGCACTAGATACAGACACGTATATATTCCAATATTCAACTATTTCGTAAAGGCTTAACTGGAATTTGCACTCTGCCTGCAATCAAATTGCTTAATCTTTGCTGGTCATTGTACCAAAGCTGATAAGCATTAGCGTAAGCTATTAAGCGAGCCGCAGACACATAAAACCAACAGCTAAAACTTCCTTCACTGAGGACTCCCACGTCCTGTCTTCACTTACCTGATGATCAGCTCTAAAAAAAAAATGTGTCGTGGCGGCAGTGGCGTGAGTGCGAGCGAGAGCGCGTATGAGTTAAGGCGCAGCAGAACCTGTTGCGGGCTGCGCTGCAAGATGTCGACTGTTTTCACGTAGCACGAGAGAGAGTGAGCGGCGGCGCCTGTGAATTGGTTAATGTGTTATCAACTGATGGCATTTGGGGAGCGCAGCACATTCTGAAATGATTACGTACCTAGGAGTAGTCGAATTTGCTTAACTAAAGCTGCATTGCCGGCACCGAGGTTCAAAGTCCGCTATCTGTTGGTCGTTTGAACCACAATCGATCGCATCTATTTTTGTCTAAGCATCGGCGACCTTCTCGATTCCAGACAGTCTAATCGCTGCATGAAAGTTGTTTACTTTCTAATCATTAAGAAGTCTGTTGTTTTTGTTTTAATTTACCCAAATCTCGACGGTTTGTAATTTTGTTTTCTGTAAATGAAACTAGAGATGAGCAGACCGAAAACTACACGGCCAAATGAAGCTATGTCAAACACTCAGCTTACTCTAACGATTCAATTAAATGTCAAATATTATTTGAGAACAGCGTGATCAGCGCTATCTCTTTAATTAATAAGCGATATATGCACTTAGTTTTAATTAAATATTATATTTTGGCGAGCACTGTTAAAAGCACGATCTTTATTTGGCATATGAAAAGCACGAACCGGTTACATCTCTGTTAAAGGGCTGCCAACCTGTTTTTAGATATGCAAGTGTTTACACAGCTGTTAGCACCTGCGCGGCAATTCAAATGAATCATTTTGCATTCTATCAAAATCTACACATTTAATTACATAATTTGTAAACTTATACAATAGTAAAATATATATATATAGCATCTGTGTGGCCAACAAACATTAGACCCTCAATGTCTAAAATGTTAACAAATCATTGGCCAGCTCAACGCCAATAAATACCGCAGCGGTCGAGGGGAAAGCACGTATCAATATGGGCAGAACACCGCGATAGAGCGCCTTGGGTCCCTCCTTGGCCATCAGTTCC
Organism: Drosophila paranaensis; assembly: GCA_035047545.1. NCBI lineage: Eukaryota > Metazoa > Arthropoda > Insecta > Diptera > Drosophilidae > Drosophila > Drosophila paranaensis. The sequence continues at coordinate 2,164,995 of JAWNPL010000168.1, forward strand.
TTGAAAACGCTGCGTATGCCATGCGGATATGTGCCCTCGGGTGCTGATTTAAGTAAAGGAGAGTTAGTAAGGTTATGTTAAGGGTAAATCGTGTGTTTAACTAACCAGATTGCAAACGACTTTTAAGTACATCAAAAGGAACAGCCAAAAACCAAAAGGCAATGCCCGCCATGCCGCCCGCAAAGATGGTCGACGTGGGCGTTATGCTGCCCGTTGTCGAGTGCCGTCTGGCGAAATCCTGCAGGCCCTCATACACCACAAAATAGACGCCAGTTGGTGAATCTGCAAGGCATAGAGTTATATAATACATATATATATATATATAGATCATATTTATCTTCCACTCACCTCGCAGCACGCACGCACAGGTGCCTTTAAACAAACTTCGCATGCCGCCCTGCCTATACAGCTTTATGGCCGTATCCGTCAGGCCATTGTACATGGTGGGCCCTGTCACCGGCTGCGTTTGCAGCAATACCTTAATACGATCCGTCGGCACCGTAACCAGAGCCGAGCATATGCCCGCCCCCACGCCGGCCATAAATATTTGTGAATAGGTTAGCTTGACGTGCTCGTCGGTCTGAAAGAGCCGCTTGCCCGCCGCATAGACAGCAAAGTCCACGGCGTAGATGGGCGTCACACCTATCAGAGGTGCCGAGATGCCCCTGTAGAAGCCACGAACACCCTCATGACTAAACGTTTTCACGGCACAGTCGATGATGCCCTTGTATTTGGGCGGCTGCCCGGCGACAGGTAGCGGCATCGTCTGCAATCGCACCTGTAATTAGAGAAATTAATTTTAATGCTTTCATTATTTTTCCACAAGCCTCACCTTGATTGTATCCAGTGGATATCCTGTTAGCACACTGCATATTCCACCAAATCCGCCAGCAATGAAGGATTTAACGGGATTTGCCTTGGGATCACTTGCCGTTGGCAACGCCATGACGAACTACGAACTGCCAACTATTTACGTAAACGAAGCCAAAATATCGTCAGCGCCAGTCTTGGGATGATTGCTGAGTAATTGATACATGCACGTGTTGGGAGTGTTGTTTGGGTTATGTTATCAGTGAGCTGGGCTGCTGCTGCTTAATAATGCTAATCGATTTGTGGATTTCTTCGGCGAGCTCAATTTCCATTTCGAAGTCACAGCGGCACGTCCAAGTCTTATCAACTAAAACCATATGTCCGATGGCAAACATTTACATTCTGCTAAAATGTTATTAACAGTGCGCATACAACTTATACTGTTAACAATAGTTAACTCATATTGCACTGTTGCGAATCACTTGATTCACTGTTATTGCACTTGAATCTCTTAACTTCAATTTGGCTGAACAATTTTAGAAATTAAAGAGCCTATAATTAAGTAACGGAATTAGATGTTAAATAATAACAATCACAACTTACAGTGCCTGCTTTGGTCTGGTCTTTCTAGGACAGACGTGTAAAGTCCCACAGGCGTTCCACTTGTGTGTAACTAATTTTTGTTTACATATTTTTAAAACAACAACAATTTTGATAAAGTTTCAGGAAACAAGAAGATTGTCAGTCCATAGGACATTTGTATAATATAGTTGACAGCTTTAAATTTGATTACACACATAACTTGGCCATAATGACAGTTTTAGCCTTCAGTGTTTCTGCTTTTATCAAAAGAGTTGAGACATTTTATTTTGAATGACATTTAAAAAATACATTTGCCAAATTGTGCGATATTCTGCAAATACCTATCGATAACTCTAAAAAGAATATCGACATTCACAGTGATTGACATTGACTAGCCTTAATACTTAAAATGAACAAAAATAATAAAAATGAAGTTAAGAAATGCATTGAAATCATTTAAAATTAGGGTTTAACTCAATTGTGCATCTATAATTAATGAACTCAACTTAATTACTATCGAGACTATCGAGTGTCTCACTGCAGGGCTGCCAGAGTGAGCTAAAAATTGTTGCGTATGCGTGTGCAAAGCATATGCATAGCATATTTTATTGTTTAAAACAATCCTTTTGTGCAAAAAGTTGTGCAAAAACATATGTAGAACTTATGTCTGATACAAGTGCGCTGGAATTATGTATCAGTTGTAGTGCGAGCTGCAGTAGCAGGCGTAAAAGAAGAAAGTGAAGCAGCTACAACAACAACAGCAGCAGAAACAGCAACAACAACAACAAAAACAGCAGCAACAAATTTTTGTAAAAGCGAAAAGAGAGAAAAAAATATATATATCATACATATATTTGTTCACAATCAAAACGCACACGCAGCGTGCTCGCAACAGCCCAATAATTCATTCAAGGAACAACCAAACAGCGATTGCAATGTCCAATGGTGACGATGTGCTAGACAACTGGGAAGAAATTGACGAGGCAGGCGTGAGTATAGAATGACATTATAACAAACAAAAAAAAACCCCCCAAAAGAACAGCAGAAACAACAACAAACAAACAAACAAACATATCGTCGAAAATGCTCTCTCGAATCTCTTACAGCTTTGCATGACACTGCAAACGAAACTGAAAACAGCCAACGAGGACGACGACGACGACACCAGCATCAAATCCAAGCCCGCCCCAATAGCAGCTGAAGCAACAGCACCAGCGCCTAGCAAAATGAAACTACTTCAACGGCCCCAGAGCCTGCAGGAGAGCAGCGGTTCGACGGCGACAGTCGTCGCGGTGGCACCCAAGCAAATCATGATTGCCAAGAAGCCAGCAGCGTCAGCATTGGATGACGAATCGAGCGCGGCGGCGCCGCCGCCCGTCATGATGGTACTACACAAGTCGAGCAGCGAGTATGATGCGGCCAACTATGCCACGCCCATTAGCAATCAGACGGTGAAAATCTTGCGACGACCCGCACAGGCCGAGGAGCGTCGCGATACGAACGGCATACGGCCCAAGCAGCCCATCAAAACGCTGCAGCAGCGGGAGCAGGAATACGCACAGGCACGTCTACGCATACTGGGCAGCGCCAAGAATCCCGAGGACGATAAACCGCCGTTAGTATTTGAACGCTATACCTTAATGTGCTCTCTGATGCTGCCCAAGCTCTTATTTGCAGATATTGTAACTATATCTATAGAATCAACTTGTATATGCAATTAATCCTAATGCTCATGAGTCATGCCATTCCATCTGCTTTAGCAACAGTTTTGGCATTAATAGTTTATGGCAGTTAAAGCCATATACATCCGTTAGTTATATAAATAGTTATATGCCCAACGGAACATGCCATTATATCAGCTATTTTATGTTGATTGCTATAGGCTAGATAAGGATAAGATATCCTATAGCTGCCATTGAAATAATTGATTGATTTGTATAAGCAATGAAACCTCCAAGAGAATTCCTGCTATGGCATGATCCATACCTTTAGTTACCTTTTGATTATACCAAAAACTAATCTCGGATCTCTGTCTACTCTCTCTCTACTGCAGTGCTGCGGCCGCTACGCTCGTAGTGCTATCAACCCAAGTGCAGCCGGAGGTATCGACAACGCCGGCATATAGCTTCAATAACAATAACAACAACAACAGTGTTAGCAATGCACCGGGTATGCATCGCTCCACATCGGCGCCCAAGATGTCGCAGACGGCGCCCATTTACAACAACTACAACAATTACTATCAGCCGCCGCCAAATACAGCTGCCATGGGCTACTTCTATCAGCAGACACCGTCGATGCATCAGCCACACCCGCATCAGCAGCAGCAGCTTCATCAGCAGCAAACGTCGCCACAGACGATGGCGCACTACAATCAGCGCCTGTCCCAGTATATGACTGGCGCCACTGTGGCAGCGGCGACGGCAACGTCCAATCCTCAACAGAGTTGGTCACCGGTTGTGGGCGGCAGTGTGTCGGCGGCGCTGTTGCGCCAGCAATCGTTGCATACGCCATCGTTGCAACAGCATCAGGCTCAGCCACCGCCACCGCAATATGCACATCCATACAATGATAATGTTCTACGGCTGCCACGTGGTCCGTGCCCGAACGGCACAATCGGATTCCAGATGCGTCGGTAACAGGCGGCCGGCTGGATGCAACGCAATTATATATATTATTTCAATTATCCCATGCCAATTGAACGCATGCATTCAAAATTGTCATTTCTGAGATTGCATTAAGTAATTTGTTTTGCTTTATATATATATACATATATATTTATTCATTCTTTTACATGTGGCGCACTTGAGCGCGGCAGTCAAGCAACTATGTAAACAATTCTATGACGGAGTTTGGTAGTTATCTTGTAAATTTACAAACAAACAAAAAACCACAACAACAACAACAAAAAGAGAAACATTACAATTTTTTAATGCCTACTAATAATAATAACACAAAACTAAAAAATATACAAAACCGAAAGAAAAATACATATTTTACAAAACGAGAAAGGGCTACTTGATATTGTGAGTCGCTTCGAATTCGAAATTGTTTATAAAGATATACAAATGTGACATAGTATAGAGTTGGTAAGTATTGCTATAAGGTTGAATATTTGATTATTGTAAGACTTTTTTAAATGATTAAATAAATATAAATAATATTTTATTATGAAACAGGTAAGTATTGTCAAAGAGCTGGTTCAAATTCAAAATCTAGGTACTGTAAAATTTAGTTTACAGCAGATATATATAAGTATATATAGATAGATATATTTGAAAGATAGGTAAAAAGGTATTAATTTGGAATAATCTATATGAAGTTTATATTATTTCATTTTTGATCAGGTAAATATTGAAATATAACTTGCCGATGTTCAAAATTTCAGTATCAAAAGACTTATTTAAAAGATGTTAATACAGAATCGTCCTAAAATATTTTGAAAAACATTTTTAATGGGATAACGGATACAGTAAGTATATTAATAAATTCAGGAATAATCTATAGAATTTAAATATATATATGTTGAATATCAGGGAATAATCTATTGAATTCAAAGATTTGCAAAAATCAAAATCCTAGAAACCGAAAAAAATCGAAATTTCAAGAATTGTAAATACTGTTTTAATGGAATTAATAATCTAGTAAGTATTAATACATATACATTAAAAATCTATGGTATTCAGAAATTTTTAAAATTTTAATCTTAAAAAAAAGAACAAAATTTTAAAATAGTCTTTAATGAAGTCTAGCAATAAACTTACAAAATATACAGGGAATTAAAAAAATTTAAATTAAAATCTTAAAATTTACAAAAATAATTTAAAAAATTTTAAAATAAACTTTTGAATGGATGCAGTAAATTTAAAAAAAAAAAACACACATGTATATATATATATATATATATATATATATATATATATATATATATATATATATATATATATATATGTAGAATTTAAAAGGAAAAAAATCAGATTTTCTTTTTTTTTGGAATTTTCAAGTCATGAGTCACGAATTACTTAGCAGTTAATACATCAAAAAATGTAATTCAAAGTATTAACTAATTGAGAAAAAATTAAAAGCATGTGTTCACATTTATACATTCACGATCGATATTGAAATTCGTTTAACTCCAGTGCATTGATCTCGGATTAAATGTATTTGCTTCCGTGAGTGATACAGGGCCATAAATTCTGGTGGGATGATCAACAAAAATCCGTTGATCGCAGCTTAAATATGAATTTGATTTTATGAAATACTTAAACTTAATATCATCGAGTTTAGCGAAATTTCACACTTCTGGGCAATTCCTCATAATTGGAAATGCATAAAAAATATCCATATATTATAAAATGTTTTAAATGTTTTAAAAAATGTGTTTTATTTAATGAAAAACTTGTAAAATCTGTGCTGATTGCTGCTGCAACTGCACTTACCCCCACGGTCTGTACGGTTAAGGCCCCGAAAAGGTTATCGTTGTGTTTTTGTTATTTTCCAAACTGCTTCTTATTGGACAATAACAAAAACAAGAGAGTGAGTGCACTGCAGACTTTCCAATCAGAGTCTTATCAGCGCGCAGCAACGTCAAATGAGAGAGTGTGAGTGAGTGAGAGCGTCGCGACGAATTCGCATCGCGGATCAATTTACCTAGGCCTGGGCGACTATTTTCGCTTTTTATTTTTGCCTACACATAAAGCATTTAATTCAATCCAGTTTCAGTTGCAAACGCGGAGTCGTGCGGTGCGGTCTATTTGGTAGCAAAGAACGGCGAAAGCAGCATAAGAATCATTGCTGAAAAGAGACTAAGCAAAAGCCACGCTCTCTCTCTGACTCACTCTCGCGCTCAATTCGCTCTTTGTGCGTGCCAAAAAATCGCCACAGATCGCGTAACACGTGGGCACGCAGCAAACGGCAAACAGAACCAGAAAGAAACGAAAACAATTTAATAACATTTCGCGTGATTAAAACGTGCACAGTTTTCTGATTTGCTAGTGTGCTTTATAATATTAGCAAAGAGCGAAAATGTCAAATCGCGTGCTGGTGATCGGTAGCGGTGGGCGTGAGCACGCCATCTGCTGGAAGCTCCAGCAGTCGCCGCTAGTTTCGCAAATATATGCGCTGCCGGGCAGCTTTGGCATTGGGCAGCTGGGCGCAAAGTGCAAGAATCTGGGCGCCGACGTTTTGGATGCGAAGGATTTTGAGGTGAGTGAGTGCAGCGTACGCTCCGGAGGTTCGTCGTGTGGTTTCTGTGCGCACAGTGCGCACACTGTCCTTCACTTAACCTTCGAGCCGGGCTTAAAGTTACACTGCGACGGATGCAGCAGCCGCGGTGCGTCGCAAATTTATCAACATTTTATTGCTATTTTTTGTTTATTTGCCTGCTTTTGACATTTTCGTTTATGGTGCTCCGTTAATTTGGTTATAATGTTAAACGGGGCTCGTAAACGGATCCAATCAAAACCGTAACAGTGGCCAATCTTTGCATTCTCTAACTGTATGCCTGTGTCTATGTGTGCGTGTGTGTCTGGTGTCTGACTGTAAATATTTAACCCTTAAGCGCCGCTGTGTGCTAAAGTGTGCATATTTTGCTTAGCCTTGAGGCGACTGAGATCTAAAATGTCTAAATTAATGAAATTCAATTAAAAATGAATAAATTAAAGTTAGGCTAGTTTTATTTGTGCTTAAATTTAATTGAATAATTTATATTTAAATGGAAAAATGATTTTAAAATAAAAAATTATAAATTATTAAAAACAAATAAGTACAATAAAAATTATTATTAATAATTAGATGATAAAAAATTTAAAAAGTAGAAAAAATATAAATAAGTATTATTATAACAAATATAAAAATTTAATAATGACAATTTTTTGTTTTTTTTTTCTAACATTTTTAAAATTTGTATTCCTACTCTATATTTTTTTTTTAACTGTAATTTAAAATTTTTCTTATTTATATTATCTAATTCACATATTTATTTTAATATTTATTTTTTAATATTTTTATTTCACTGGAAATTATATATTTTCGCAATTGCATTTTATATAGTTACACTAAATACATGTATAGCTATATCTAATAATTATTATTATATTTATATATTTGGCTTTCTTTTTGTGCCAGAATCTGTACTTAAGTGCAACATTTGAAATTATCAGCAAATGTCTGTTTCCTGCATGTTGTAAGAAAAATTTTACTTACGTCATGGAAATTATTTCCTATTCTTTCTAAATATATAAAAATACATATTAGTTATCAATGTGCGATCAGCTTCTGATGCATTCGCAAACTAATAAAAATTATTGGTTAATCGAATCATCTGGAAAATAGGTGCTGCTACTATAGATTTTGAAAACAAAATTAAACAATAGATGGCGCTTTGCAAAAAACAAAATTAGCTAAAATCAGAAAGATATGTAAATGCATTCCATATTTATATTTTCAATGCATTTATTATAAAATTTCTTATATGGAATATGTATCTCTGCATATCCGTGTAAATCTACGTCCGTAAAAACTGGAAAAGCTGTGGGAAACAGATAAAATTCAATCATAATGATCTATAGATCCAAACTTTTTGAAGATTTCATAGATTTAACTAACAATATGTATATCTTCATCACTCTCTATTTATATTTATAGATCCAAACTTCTTGAAGATTTCATAGATTGAGCTAACAATATGTATATCTTCATCACTCTCTATTTATATTTATCTATCTCTATATAAAACTCTAAGTTCAATAATCCCATTAATCAATCAAGACTCGACTTTAACCCTTAAGTCAACACACTTGCATTTGGCTTGCAATTCGCTCGCCAATTCTAATTTAATTAAAATTTGTTTGTATATATTTTGTTCGTCTGTTTGAAATCTCGTTTTCAATTCGGTCGTAAATTCCGTTACCTATTAGCGGCTCCATTTATAATGTCCCTCTGCGCATTAGCGTCTGCTCGCTTGGCGCCTGAGACGGAGCTCGAGTATAAACAATTCCATTTGTTTCATATTTCTTTTTGTATACTTTTGTTTTTTATTTTTATTTCTTACTTCTTGTCTTAACACTTCTATTAATTAATTGTTTAGATCAAATTCACAGTTTGCGTTTGGCTTGTCTGCTATATGTAGTTGCCATTTTCCCTGCCCGCCCCGAACCCGTCCTCCCATCCATCCATCATACGCCCAATGTGGATCATTCGATCGCCCTCAGCGTTGCGTGGTTGGCGCATGTGTCAGATGCACCACCTTGGGCGTAACGGTGGGTCGAGTACGCGGCGTCGTTGGCTCCTGTATGTTCCGCTCGTACACCTTAAAGGCCTCGGCATCGTGAGCCACAGTCTTCAGCTCGCCCGTATAGTAGTCCCTTATCTGGTAGGGATGTGTGCGTATGTAGGCCAGCGAGCGCAGTATGTAGTCGGGCACCTTGGGTATATGATCGCCAATGGGATAGTAGCCCTTCTCATCGGCCACATAGCTAATGCTGATGGGCGTGCCCTCCGGTGAGATATAACTCGAGCCGCCCTGCACGGCAATGCCGCCCAGTCCGGATTGTTCGCCCGTAATGCCATTGGAGGTTTCGTACGCATAGCGATAGCTGCCATCCGGATCCACGTTCAGTTCGTTTTGCAGGGTCTGCGTATTGCGATCCGAATCGGGTATATATGCAGCCTGGCTGAGAGCCACCACGCACACGAGTTGTATCTATAAGATTTGCACACATTTTGATTAATTGGAATTTGAGTTCGATTGGAATTCGAGTTGAAATAATATCTTACAAGCAAATTGAGCTGCATTTTTTTGCACATTTTTTAATTGAAAAAAATTTAATTAATTAATTATTAAAAACAATTTTTTTTTTTTATTTTTTGGTAACTCGAAATCTCGTCGCGGTTGTTCGTTCTAGCGCTTTAAATCAACGACTGTTTGGTTGCTTTTGGCATGCTTTCGTTTTTATACCCAATCCGCTTGCCGTGAATTTTTGCATTTTCGGTTTTTCGTTTTTTTTTTTTTTTTGGGATTGGAAACCCAGTTGCGAGAGCGAAGGCGTCGTCTGTAGCCGTCGTCTCCAGCCGCTTCGTCATATCATCATCTCAAGCGGCAGTCATAAATTAAATGATTTTATTTGGCTTAAGCTCGGCTTCAGTTTTACCTTTTTCCTCTTTTTGTTTATAATAATTATTTTATATGTGATCGCCAAATGGTTGGAGTTCTTAAAGTTTTGTGGGCCGGTTAAAATCATTTATTGCTCTCGATATCATATATGCCCTATGCGAAGGTTATATGGCACTTAAAATTTGATATATTTAAGTATATATATATTAATTGTTGTTGATCTTGAACACAATTATTGCCTTGCATTCCATAATTTTTAGTTTCGTTTTTATTTTTGCTGGAGAAATATTTAAGAGATCGTTGAACCACTCGTAAATGTAGTTCGATTAAGGTTTTTTCTTTCTTGTAACGGGGCTCGTTTACGTAACTGAACCTAAGTAAACAGATCTCTTAACCAGTTTGTTAATATTTATACAAATATTAAAAAATAAGAAAAACATTGAATTGTTTTTACTTGTTTGTACTATTTGGAGGTATTCTTAAGCGAATATATTTAATTGATTTGTCTCCTCAAATGGTTATATCTAATTTATCACGATTGTATTTTATTTATTTTTGGTGTATGTTGGGGGCGGGACAGGGTGATGAATTATAAACAGGTCTTAAACAAAGAAAGCTCGTAATTCTACTTTATTTTGACAAATAAAACATTAAAATGTCACTTGTATAATGATACATAAGTTAAGTGTGAAAATCGCATAGAAAGGCGATGGTAAGTTAAGGAGATTGACCGATGAAGAGAGAGGGAGAGGTACAGAAAACGATAGAGATAGAGGGAAGCGTATGAAGAGGGGAATAGATCTAGACAGAGAGAGATGGAAAGAGAAAAGCAAGGACAGAGAGAGAGAGAGAGAGAAAAATAGATGGATGAAGACATTCAGAGATGTATGAGGACACAAAGAGAGAGAGGTGGACAGACATATAGGCAGATAGAGGTAGATAGAGAGAGAGGCAGCAAGATCAATAGAAAGTGAGCGTGAGAGAGAGGCAAAAATAGAGATAGATGAACAAAGAGAAAAGTAGACAGATAAAGAGAATGAGAGAAATAGATAGACAAAGATAGTAAAATGAGAGACAAGACAAGACAAGAGAGAGAGAGAGAGAGAGAGAGAGAGAGACAGAGAGACAAAGACAAGAGACAAAGTTGAAAGAGTAAAGAAAAGAAAAGGCCTAGCTTTGAGACAATAAGAAATAGAAAGAATGGGAAAAAATGAAAGAGCGATAATGAAATAGTGACACAGAGAGAGAGACTAAAGGGCTATCATCATGGGAAAGAAACACAGATCTAAATAGAGATGAAAAATGCGAGCAAAAGAAAGCAAATTCATATAAGTAAGGACACTGCAAACAAGCTGTTATAAAACGCTACAAACAACATGGCCAACAAACAAAATTCTTTTACTCTCATCTTCCATTAAAACAGTTTTGAATTTCTCGTTCGTTACGTACACAGAGTTTCCAGTTTCCAGCTGAGAACAATAAAATTCTATCTAGCTTGATTCCTGCTCTTTCCATACTTATAGCCAGTCCAAAGCAACAAACCGTAACTAATCTATCACATTTGTTGGCCAAAAGCTGAGCTTTGTATGCCTCATTAGCATACAGTATGCAATATAGTAAATTATGCGGAGCTCGAGAATAAAAGCAGTTCTTGACCAACTTTGGAAAGTGGTCAGAAATTCCGAGACGTTCTTTGGGAAATGGAAACCTTGGCCGGATTGCCATAAATGGCGCCATGAAATTGCGAATTCCGAGGACGTCACATTTCAGCAGCTGACTTGGCGCAGACGGCGAGCTATGAACGTACTTGAACCCCAAATGTGTGGTAGGCGGAAAGGGTGTGGGGTAGGGTTGTTAAAGTGTTAAATAGTCTGGAACGCAGTTGCACTTTGTGGCTTCGGCGTTTGGGACTGGCGCCAAATCGATTAGAACCGAGACGAAGACGCGGCGCATCAGTCACGTTCATCCCGAAACCGGATGAGCAGGCTCCGGATTTTTGTCGATCTTGTTGTTCATCAGGCATAGCTCTCAACTGAGTCAGTACATATCTTTTAGTCGCTGTTGCTGCTATAATTATTATTCATTTAATTTTTGATTATTTCTGATTTTTTCTTTTTTTTTTTTTTTGAATAACGACATTCACCAACGTGACAATGCACCCAGTTTAATGGCAAAACAATTAGGAAGGAATTTTCGTTGTGGCGACAAATTGTTTTCGATGCAGAACCGGCTATAATTTATTAGTTTCCAGCATTCTGGGCTTGCCCTGCATTAAGAAATTAACATTTAAAATGGTTATACCCAAGGCAGGGTGCACAAAAGGGCATGATGAGCTTTGCGAATATGTATGCTGAGACTGAGATATATGACGCTAAAGACATTAAATATTCCAGTTTCCTTTTCCTTAAGTCGGAAGTTTAGAAGTTTCTTCCCTGTAAGGCAATACTGGGTATCTCATAGTCGGACACTATCGAAATAATCTCGAACTTGTTTACATTTCAAGAAATTCCATTTCATCCAATTGATCCGTCTTTCTTTTCATCGACATCAGCATCAACCAAAATCGGATAATTTATTGAGGATTTAACATTCCTGAGTTCTAGAAAGAAGTATAAAATGCCAGAGGGTATTAGTCAGGCAAATAACAGTTAAATAAATTTAATTTAACGTGTTTATATTCCAAATTGCTTGCTGAAAAGTGAATAAATAAATTGTGTACTCTCTTTGACTGACAATTTGAATTATTTACACTGATACAGGGTATCTTGTAGTCTGTACAACTTTAGTTCTATTAATATTTTGTATTTAAATTTATATAACATAGAAAAACATATAATTTATTTATTATGCCATTATTAAGACTTAATTTTCACTTATAGGGTATCCAATAGTCTGTCATACTTTACCTAAGCACCCACTAAGTTAATGACAAGCCCAATATTTTGCATTAGTTCGAACATAATAACATAAAACTTATTAGTAACACTTAAATTCAGATTACAGGGTATATCATAGTCGTGCATATTACATTCAAGCTTACTCCAACTTGTTTAAAAGCCAAAGAATGCTGCTATAAAGTATAAAAACACATAACTGATTTATAAAACAATATTTGAATATATTTTTTAAAAATTACAGGGCATCTCTTAGTCTGTCATACATTCACTTGTCACGCCCTCCCTCTAACTTGTTTAACCAGCCAACAGCTTACGTCAAATATAAAAACATTTAATTTATTTATAAACTAATAAATCACAAAATTCGTCCACAAATTACAGGGCATCTCTAAGTCTGTCACTTAACAGCCAAGCCCTCTCTCAGTTCTCTCTCTCTCTCTGTAACTTGTTTCCATTCAAAATTCTTTGCCTTTGATCTTTTGGCAGGCCATTGCCAAGTGGTGCCAGCTGAACAAGATCTCGCTGGTGGTGGTTGGGCCCGAAGATCCGTTGTCTTTGGGCCTGGGCGACGTGCTGCAGGCGGCGGGCATCGCATGCTTTGGGCCCGGCAGGCAGGGCGCCCAGATCGAGGCGGATAAGAAGTGGGCCAAAGACTTTATGCTGCGCCACGGCATACCCACGGCGCGCTACGAGAGCTTCACGGATGTGAACAAGGCCAAAAAGTTCATACGCAGGTAAAGTCGAAAAGTAATTAAATTCAATTTAATTAAATTAAATTTATGAATAATTCCCGCGTTTTGCTTTGACAGTGCACCGTATGCCGCTCTGGTGGTGAAGGCCGCTGGCCTGGCTGCCGGCAAGGGCGTCGTGGTGGCCGCCAATGCGAATGAGGCCTGCCAGGCCGTCGACGAGATATTGGGCCAGCTCAAATACGGCGAAGCGGGTGCCACTCTCGTCGTCGAGGAGCTGCTCGAGGGCGAGGAAGTCTCCGTGCTGGCCTTCACCGATGGCAAAACCATTCAGGCCATGCTGCCCGCCCAGGATCACAAGCGTCTGGGCGATGGCGACACCGGACCCAACACTGGCGGCATGGGCGCCTACTGCCCCTGCCCGCTGATCAGCAAACAGGCCTTGGAGCTGGTGCAGCGCGCAGTGCTGGAACGCGCCATCAAGGGACTGCAGCAGGAGCGCATTGCGTATCAGGGCGTGCTCTACGCCGGCCTCATGCTGACACGCGACGGTCCACGCGTGCTCGAGTTCAATTGTCGCTTCGGTGATCCCGAAACGCAGGTGATTCTGCCACTCCTCGACTCGGATCTGTTTGACGTGATGCAGGCGTGCTGCCAAGGCGTACTGGAGCAGCTCACCTTGCAGTGGCGCAGCAGCTTGAGTGCCGTCGGTGTGATCATGGCCAGCGCTGGCTATCCGGAAACTTCTACAAAGGGTTGCGTCATTACAGGTGAGTAGCTTAGTGTTTATATAATAAAAATTGCCTTTTTTTACGTGGGGGAAAATCAGAAAATAATTCACATATATTAATAAGACGGTTGAGCTTTTAGTATCCGGCTGAGTGAGTTAGGCTTATAGACACATAACTTATATATGCTAGGCTGTGATTCAAGGCTGCCTAAACGATGAGTAATAAATCTACTGAGAATTGTTAGTCATGGAACTAGAGTTTGACTTGAGACTGTGCTGAGACTCTTCTTGTCATCCTTAATATGTCCAAGAATTCAACGAGCATTTAGACGAGATATTAAACCAACTATGTTCTATATAAAGGATAAATAGACTTAGTTGAAGAACAGTAGCATAGTCGAAGGACAAATAGGAAGGATTAAGAGAAATGACTAATAAGCTTAACCAAAGGACAAATAGGCATAGGCATAGACATATTCCGAGCCTAAGGGAAAATAGCCTTCCGAAAAATAGCCATAACCGAACGAAGGCCACTCAAGCTTAGAGCAAAGATTAAGAGGCTGAGTGGAAGGCCTCATAGGCCTATCCAATTAATCAAAGACTTAGCCGAAGGACTCGTAAGTATATTCTGTTAGTCTTTAGTTCTTCATTCTTATCTACATAGGGCAGCTTTACTTCGACTTTGGTATTACCTAGGATATGATTTGGATATGATATTTTAAGGTATATAAAACGATGGAATTGAACACTCAAGCTGATCATATCTGAATATATTTTCCCTATATATTAACAATGGCTTATTACCCCTTTCAGGTCTGCCCGCTGCCAACACAGAGACTCAGCTGATCTTCCACAGCGGCCTGGCCGTCAATGCCGAGGGGCAATCGCTGACAAATGGTGGACGCGTGCTCATTGCCGTTGCACTGGACTCGAGCCTAAGGGAGGCCGCAGCTCGTGCCACCAAATTGGCGGCAGGCATCAGTTTTGGTGAAGCCGGAGCGCAATATCGTACGGACATAGCACTGAAGGCGTTCAAAATGTAATTCAAATGAGAGAAAACTCAAATAAAGAAGCTAAAACTAAAAGGATAATCAGGATCACTATACTGTTGAGAGATGCTCAAGATCTAGGCTCATCATTAAGGATCATTTGTGTTTGTCTTTTTCGATTTGCATCTTACCTCACTCTAACTCTGCTTCCTTCTCCATTATCATCCCAGGGCTCCTGCGCCTTCGCTCAGCTACAAGGACAGCGGCGTGGACATCGATGCTGGCGATGCTTTGGTCCAACGCATCAAACCTCTATCGCGTGGCACCCAACGCCCTGGTGTTCTGGGCGGTCTAGGCGGCTTTGGTGGTCTCTTTCGCATCAAGGATCTCAGCTACAAGCAGCCCGTCATCGCCGAGGCCACCCAAGGCGTGGGCGCCAAAATACATATGGCTCTGCAGAACGAGCTCTACGATCACATTGGCTACGATCTCTTTGCCATGAGCGCCAATGAGCTGCTGGAGCTGGGCGCGGAACCAGTTGCCTTCCTCGACTACATTGCCTGTGGCAAGCTGCAGGTGCCGCTCGCCGCACAACTGGTCAAGGGCATGGCCGATGGCTGTCGCGACGCACGTTGCGCTCTAGTTGGTGAGTTGAAAGTGAGCGGGAATGGAGCCGAGATGAGCGAGATGGGATATGAGTTTTATTATAGCCTGAACCCATTGAGAATGGGTAAACTGGGAATATTGATTTAGCAAAAATGTAATAGGCAGATGGAGGCGTGGCGTACCCCATACAGACCCCATATATATTCTATAGAAACTTAATCGATTTAGCCTTGTCCGCCTGTCCGTCCGTAATGTAAAGTTATCGATTGAAAACGTTATCGAAATTCAAGTTAGTTGTAAATGAAACCGATATATGAATGAGTTTAATTTTTCTTTAAATTGAAAATAATTCAATTAAATATGTAGATCATATGCTGGAAGTTTCATTAAAATTCATTAAGTCACACAGAAGTTATTAAACAAGACGTTTTCAGTGCTAAGCATAGGCAGGGCATATATTCAGGGTATCGTCCAGTCGGGACGCCCGACTAGAGTAGGACTCAATCAATATTCCTAGAGTGGAATGATCTTTAGCTGATGATCAGGCGGTGCTTGACTTCTGTATATTATCCTATGTATTACTCTTTTACGCTGATTTCGCTCCTTTCTATATCTTCCCAGATGGATGAGATATGAGTTTTATTTTTCTTATTGCTCTATCAACATACCTTGGCCGATGATCAGGCAATGCCTGAAGCACCTCCTACTGATATTGTATCTACATATATAATGTCCTCTAATAATAACTCTAATTCTATATCCTCCCAAGGTGGCGAAACCGCTGAGATGCCCTCGCTGTACGCAATCGGCCAGTATGACATGGCTGGCTACTGCGTCGGGCTGGTGGAGGAGTCGCGCGTTCTGCCCCGCTTCGATAGCTATCAGCCTGGGGATTTGCTTGTTGGCTTGCCTTCGTCGGGCCTCCACTGCTCGGGCTTCAATGAGCTGCTCGCTCGACTGACTGCAACTGGCGTGAATCTCAAGGAGCGTTCACCCGTGGGCGGCGATCACGGCCTCAGTTTGGCTCAGGTGCTGGGCACGCCTACTCGACTCTATGTCCAACAGTTGTTGCCCCATCTGCAGGCGGGCGAGATCAAGGGCGTGGCACATGTGACCCACGGATTGCTGAACGACGTGGAGCGCCTGCTGCCCGTCGGATACGAAGTGATCCTCGACTTTGGCGCTGTGCCCGTGCCGGAGGTGTTCGGCTGGCTGGCCGCGCAGATGCAGCTGACGCCGCAGACACTGCTGGAGCACCACAACTGCGGCATTGGCATGCTCCTCGTGCTGCCCCAATGTAGTCAGATATGGAGGAACTCCCTGCCCGGTGCAAAAGTCCTGGGCATTCTACAGTTACGTGGAGAGAAATCAAGCGGAGAGCGCATCCAAGTGCGCAACTTTGAGGATCAGCTGGAGAAGTTGGCCAAACCCTTTGGCGGCTTGGACAGCAAGCAGTTGCCCTCGGAGCTGGTGCAGCCGGAGCAGCTACCCGCTGCTGCAGCTGCGCGCGAGGAATGCTTTGAGAATGCCAGCGGACGTCGGCTGACGCGTCTGCCTGAACGCTATACGGATCCCATACTGATCCTGGGCACCGATGGCGTCGGCACCAAGCTGAAGATCGCCCAGAAAACGGGACGCAATGGCAGCGTTGGCATCGATCTGGTCGCCATGTGCGTCAACGATATACTCTGCAATGGCGCCGAGCCCTTCAGCTTCTCCAGCTACTACGCCTGCGGCAAGTGGCAGCCCCAGCTGGCCTCCGAGGTGGCGGCGGGCGTACTCGAAGGCGCCCGACAGGCGAACAGCAGCTTCATAAGTGAGTCGATAGCTCCATTAGCTCCACTTCTGTTAGGTCTAATCCCGCTTGTACCCACTCCTATTCCAGCTGCCCATTTGGCCGCCCTGCCGCTGCTCTATGGGCCTCAGGTCTACGATCTCGCTGGATTTGCTTTGGGCATAGCAGAGCGATCGGCCATCTTGCCACGGTTGGAGGACATACAGCCAGGTGATGTGCTGATTGGATTGCCCTCCTCGGGCGTGCACAGCAATGGCTTCAGCCTGGTGCACAAGGTGCTGCAGCGGGCGGGCTTAAGCCTGGCGGATCGAGCGCCGTTCAGCGAGCGCACGCTGGGCGAGGAACTGCTCGTGCCCACGCGAATCTATGTGGAGGCCTTGGCTCCACTGCTCGCCCAGCCCGGACATGGCATCAAGGCGCTCGCGCACATCACCGGCGGCGGCCTCAGCGAGAATATTCCGCGAGTCCTGCGCAAGGAGCTCGGCGTGCGCCTCGACGCGCAACGCTTCCAACTGCCGCCGGTCTTCGCCTGGTTGGCCCAGGCGGGCAACATTGTGCCGTCCGAGCTGCAGCGCACCTACAACTGCGGATTGGGTCTCGTCTTGGTGGTCGATCCGCAGCAGGTGGAGCAGGTGATGCAGCAGCTGCGCTACACCCAACGCGCTGCCATCGTGGGCGAGGTCGTCGCCAGAAAGGATGCCCGCAAGCCGCAGGTTGTGGTCCTTCACTTTGAAGGTATGCTGCAGCTCAGCCAGCAGCTGCTGTCCAAGCCGCGGCGACGCGTCGCTGTGCTCATCTCGGGCACCGGCAGCAATCTCCAAGCGCTGATCGACGCCTCGCGCGACTCCGCCCAGGCGCTGCACGCTGACATCAAGCTGGTGATCAGCAACAAGGCGGGCGTCTTGGGTCTGGAGCGGGCCAGCCAGGCGGGCATACCGTCGCTCGTAATCTCACACAAGGATTTCGCCAAGCGCGAGGACTACGATGCGGAGCTGACACGTCACCTGGACGCCGCACGCATCGATATCGTTTGCCTGGCCGGATTTATGCGCGTCTTGAGCGCGCCTTTTGTACGCCATTGGCGTGGGCGACTCATCAATATCCATCCGTCGCTGTTGCCCAAGTATCCGGGTTTGCATGTGCAGCTGCAAGCGCTCGAAGCGGGCGACAAGGAATCCGGCTGCACCGTGCACTTTGTGGACGAGGGCGTCGACACGGGCGCCATACTGCTGCAGGCCCCAGTGCCCATCCTCAAGGGCGATTCAGTGGACAGCTTGACCCAGCGCATTCACCAGGCTGAGCACTGGGCGTATCCGCGTGCCTTGGCCATGCTGGCCAACGGCTCACTTGTCCTCAGTGCGGAGGGCAAATGCGTCTCGAAGATGACCTAAAAACCCAAAATTGTTAACGGAATTTGCAGGGAATTCGATGGAAATTCCTGGTCTAAATTAGACAATTTCCATATGATTGGTATACGATTATGATAATAATAATAATAATAATAATAATAATAATAATAATAATAATAATAATAATAATAATAATAATAATAATAATAATAATAATAATAATAATAATAATAATAATAATAATAATAATAATAATAATAATAATAATAATAATAATAATAATAATAATAATAATAATAATAATAATAATAATAATATGTAAGTACTTTATTTTTCTTCTTTCATTAATCAATTTTAATTTTTAAATAAACTTTTGTTGAAAAAAATAAATAAATTGAATTAAGTAAACAAATGGAGAATGCCTGACTGAGAGATACCCAGAATCCTCTGATATAGGGCTTCATAAATATCGGAACAACGTCCGATCGCCTTGAGTTTCAATTTAATACTGCCTCGAGTCAGCAGGTAGGCGCTGTCAGCGAGCGGAGGCAGAGTGAGTATAGGGAGAGTGAGTATAGAGAGGGCGAGCCTAGGGTGCGTGAGCATAGATGGGCCGAGTATAGGCAGAGGCTGTCTAGGCAGAATCAGTATAGACAAAGTGAGCACAGGCTGAGCGAGCATAGCGAGTGCATCAATTCAAACTACGCTCATATGGAAAGATCGACTCTCAGAGACGGACGGAGGCACAGATGGACAAACACACAATTCTAGATCAACTCGGCTCGTAACATAGAGAGCGCAACAGTGCCACTCTTAAAACTTCAACATCCAATGCTCTAGAGTGGTTTACATGAGCGCTGCGAGCATACGGAAGAGGCAAACGGACGGACGAACGAATGCTATTGGCTAGAGCGACTGAGATCGAAAGGCGGAGCAAGAGTAAATACTGTAAGAAGAGTCTATCCTTATATTATATATTCTTATATTATATTTACTTTATGGAAAGTGCCACGCCTCCTACTGCCTTTTAAAAATATATTTATATAGAGATACCCTTATGCATATATAAGGGTATATATAAGTGAGTTGACTTAATTTTCCATTGGAATCGTAGGATCTCTGAAGTTATGAAGTGCTAAGGAGTCATCTAACAGCTAAAAGAGAAGCAAACTTGGAATATATATATATATATATATATATATATATATATATATACTTGGAAATTATACACAGTTAGGCAAATACTTAAGCTAAAGGCTAGTGCTATCCTAACTATAGTTAAGGTATATGAGGTATGTTATACAAATACAGAGTGTCCCAAAACTCACGCAAGAAGTCATTTTGATAAGCAAACATAGGTTAATAACTAAAAATTTTAAAATGTTGTATTGATTTATATAGAATATAGTATAGGGATTTATATAGAATATAGTATGGGCTTATGTAATAGAAATAGC
This sequence comes from Drosophila paranaensis, assembly GCA_035047545.1. NCBI lineage: Eukaryota > Metazoa > Arthropoda > Insecta > Diptera > Drosophilidae > Drosophila > Drosophila paranaensis. The sequence goes on from JAWNPL010000168.1 coordinate 2,185,012, forward strand.
ATATCGGCTAAATGGCTTCCATGGCTTTGCCGCACAAATGGCGCAAAATTCAAGTCTTGCGTGCCTTTAGGGACATTTATTAGTTTTATATTTAATTATTTACAAAAATATTGCTCAAGCAAACTACAAAACATTGCTCCATTTTTAATAACCCTGAACTGTCAGCTATCACGTCGTATTATTTTTTTTCTTTAGTTAATACCTTGCTACACAAATGTCGCAAAGTTAAAATCTTGCGTGAGTTTTGGGACACGCTTTATAATATAATATAAGAGTAATTATAAGACATAATTCTTTTTCGACTCTCTTCTGCTTTTTCCTCTTTGGCTCACAATTTATTTACATATCACGTTCCATATCACAACTATTACAAATATTCCAATCCCTTCACAGAAACATGGAGAAGAAATTCACCATGAAGCCGCGCTCGCTGGTCGCCTCCGTCTTGGCTTGCGCCTGTTGAGCGCGCTTTACGTTCCGCTTTAGTTCGGGTTCCTTGAACACACTCTCGGCCAGCTTGTCGAGAGTCAAGCGAAAGTATTGATTCTCCAATATAGGCACAATCAAATTGTATTTATCTATGGTCTTATTGAGCTGCTGCACGTCCTCCGCATGCAGCTGGGCGAACTTCTGCCAGGCTGTTTGCTCCTCGAGCGTAGCCAGCGGCCATTCGCCGTAGTAGCAGCGCTCGTTGCGCAGCTGCTGCTTGAGCTTGGCCACGGCCTCGCGTATGTCCCGGCTGAGTGTGATCCACTCCGGCGTAAAGCCATTGTCCAGCATGATTTTGTTCAGCTTGTGCGTGGTGAAGTCGAGGTAGGGATTCTGGGTTTGGGCCAGCGACAGGGGCTTGCCGGCGCCGTTTAGATTATTAAAGTCACCCTTGGACATGGCCTCCTGGATGAGGTCCTCGACCACGCGATCGATGCCGTATTTGGTCTTGATCGCATGCTTGCCGTAGTAGCTGCCGCCTTTGCGCATGAGCGCGTGCTCCCCGGCCGCCGCCTTCTCGACGCGATGCTCGAGCACGCGCTCCTGCGCCTTCATCGCACGCACCTGCTGGTATTGCTTCTGGCGCTGGAAGGGCGTGCCCACGCCGATGCCCTCGTTGGAGAGATATTGGCGATGCTGCGGCGCCGTGTGGCGAATGTCGAACTCCAGCTCCTCCTCCTCGTTCTCGCTGATGTTGCGACGACTCTTGGCGAACTTCTCTTGCAGGGTTTTAAAAGCCTCGTCCACCTGCTGGAAGCGCTCGCTGCTCGCCTCAGCGCTGTCGGCGTCGGGATGCACGCGCTTCACCAGATCCAAGTAGGCGCGACGCACTGTCTCCTGGTCGGCGGACTCATGGACGCCGAGGATGCGAAAGCATTGCTACAGCATACAGATAAACATATAAGTATTTCTACTCCTGTGGCTCCACCACTCACCTGGTACAGCTCACGTTTCTTCAGATGTAGCGCGCGCCTGCAGCTGGCGCTTAGCGGATTTATAAAGTTACTTAAAATATTTACACTAGGAAGCATTTTTATTTTTTAACAATTTCAAACTGTTGCTGGCATTTGACTGACTGATTTGCTAGCTTACTTCACATTTAGCAAGTCAATTTTAAATAACTTTTTTGTTATTCAATAAGTGGCGAGCGACCAAAACAAAAAACGCAAAACAAAATACTAACAGAGCTTTAACAGTTGTTGCTGTAACTGCAGCTGTTAAGGTCACTGAGCATAAAATAAATGCATATAAAAATATAATTAATAGTACAAATATTAAATGAATGCATTAGTAAAATTGCATTACACACAACATTCTTTATTTATCTCTTAAAGAAATAAATTACACTCAATTGCCCTGCAGCATTATGGAACAGCATACTGTGATTGGCGCCTATCATCTGTTGCTCTTCAAATCAATTCACAGTCGACCGCACTTAACATACACTAAAACTGCCGCTTTACTCAAAATGGCAATGTACACTTACATTTCCCAAAAACAGTTATCAACTTTAAGTAGGACCGTCTTGGCGGATTTTTAACAGATCTTGTGTGCCCAGCTTTAGGCACAGTAAACAGCTGTTGAATTTTTGGCACGCTTCGGTCACACAGTACCAAAAAAAAACTCGTTGCACACAACAGCAAAACACGCAACAAAAAATTTATATTAATTCGATTTAACACAAAACGCATTACAATTAAAACTAAACAATAATTGCCAGCCAAGTGCCTCAACTGGCCGAACGTGTGCGAACAATGTGCAGTGCAATAAGCAATAGAAATTGTTTAATTTAGGCAACACACACATAAAAAAAATATATTTTTTCGTAAGTGTCGCAGAATTTACTAGTTGCTGTGTGTGCGTGCCCCACTCATGTGTGTGCGTGTGAGTGCCTGTTTATGTGTGTGTATGAGTACGTGCGTGTGTGTGCCTGTGTGTGAGTAACTTTGACTGCAGTTTACGTACGATTTATTTGTTGATTAAAATGTAATAAAGACGTACACTAATTAAATGTGGCAAAGCCAACAGCCGCGCCAATCACAACAACAACAACAACCAATTTTGCTGCTATACAACACTGCATCGAGAAAAGAGAAACAACAAAAAAAGAATAGCAGCATGTCGCGTCGTTGTGTGTGTGTGTCGTCGTCGTCTCGTCACAGTCTGTGTGTGTGTGTTCATTTGTATTTGTGTTAAATAATGTTTAAACATTTTTTTAATTCGCACAAACTTTTATGCGTTGCAGTTCAACGAAAGGTGAGTAATGAATGCCATGTAAATAATTATAAACAAAAGTCTCTGTGACCGACCACAAGTCAAAAGTTCGTCAACAGCCCCGACCCCCCCGCTCCCCTTCCCCAATTCACTCACACAACATCCTCTCCCGCTCTAGTCTTAGCACGCGCTCTCTCTCTCCCTATTGTTCGCTCTCAATTTCGCTCAGCGCTTCGGCAAGCGCGCTCTTAATTTCATTGCGCTTTGTTTTTAAGTGTCATTTTTGTAGTTGGCTTCGTCTTTTTGTTCTGTTTTTTAATTTTAATTTGCTATGCGCGATTCGCGCGCTTATTGTGAATGCGCAAAACACACAAACAAACGTCAAATGTCAGACAAGCCGCTCTCGCTGTTATGTGCTAACTCTCCCTTGCGTGCTCTTTCGCTCCTCACTGACAATATTGTGTGCGTATGTATGTGTGTGTGAGTTTGATTTGTTTTTGTCTAATTTATTTTTTACTTTGAATAGCCTAAAATTCATAAGCCAACACATTTAACTGTTCTTGCTCTATGTAGTTTTATTAGCTTCACCTTTTTTGCATTCTTTTTTTATTTGATTTGATTAGATGTGCCATACATACAAACACACTCACACACACATACACGCGCGCACAGGCAACTCGTATTCTGATAAGATTTTAATTGTTTGAAACGGACATGCCAATAATAACTATGCTGATATGAGAGAAATGTTAAATAGAAAAATGTTAAATCTGAAAATACCATTGCAGAAGGAAGATCGATGAGCGAAAAAACAAAACAAATTCACAATTATCGAAAATCGATATTTATTATTGCTGTTAAAAGATGTTTGTTTTTTTTTTATTTAATTTCTTTATGCTATTATTTAAGTTATTCAACTTAAATTTAAAATTGTATTTACACTTTGCATCTTGAATAAATTATTTAATAATAATTGACGATTTTAATAAAAAAATGCATTTAAAAATATATTTTATTAATTTAATTATATTAATACAAGCAAGAAAACTATTACAAAACAACAAACAGCTATTAATGAAAAGCGACAGCAATAATATGTAAACAAACAAACGAACAAACATGCATAACAGTGGGCGAACATTTGTTGTTGATTTTCGCACGGTTTCAAATTCCAATGCATTGGCAACACTAGCGCTAACTAGCAACAACAAACATAGATACGCGCGCACACAAACACTACACACACATTTATATACACACTCACTCTCACACACACATACACGCGCTCAATAGCTAGGCAAAAGTAACAACAAACAACAGGCGAAAACGTCAGGCGGTCTCTCTTTCTCTCACTCTCAAACAATTCATTCACAATTTTACTGTAACAGTCAAGCCGAAAGAGCGCAGCGAATGGAATGCGCGTTTATAAATGTATCAAACATATGTTGTGCATACAAACACATATCTTAGCTTCTTTTTTGCTGCAAGTAATTAAGTCGATGAAATAAGAGATAAATGAGAAACGAACTTTACCGAATGATCATTGCTAACAGTTAACAGTTTATGTTAACAATTGCACTCTCGCAATTTTCTCGTTCGTTTCGGTTCTCTCACTCAAGGCAAATTTAACAGCGCGCGAGCGCCACCTGTTAATTAACAGACGATATAACATGCACAATTTGAGTCAACATTTGGTCTCTCTCTCTCTGGTAACAGACCCGGTTAGCAGTTGGCGCCAGTGTAAGCAGTTTTTTATTAACAGTAACAGTACGTCGTCGCGCCGGATAAGATGTAAAAGCGAAGAGCGAAAATCGTGAAATTTTTTCCAACTACACGCGCCCGTCGCCGCACCAATCGCAATGCTAAATAAATAATAAAAAAATATATATATTATATATATTTCAAGAAAATTATTACAAATAAGTGTGCAAAACAAGTGCAATAAGTGAAAAGTTCATGCAAAGCAAATATCAAATAAAAGCAAAATCAAATGTAAATGAAATGCAAAAGCAAAAGCAAATATAATACGTAAGTTTGTGTTTATTAATTATTTATGACAAAAAAAAAAGAAACAACGCGTCACAATTGCCTTCTTCGGAGCGTCGTCGTCGTCGTCGCAAGTAGAGCAACGCCGCGTTACCGTCGCCTGCCGCCCCTGTTGACCACACACACACACACATACATACATATAAATGCGAATTATTTTTATGATTACCTCTCTCGCTCTCACCGACTCTCGATCTGCGGCGCCTGCAAATGTTATGCAAATTAATTAAAGCAATAGAAGCAACAACAACAATTAATGAAATCAATAGCAAACGTCGCAGCAGCAGCCACAACAGCATAAAATAAAAATTTCGCTTTCGTGAAGACAAAAACAGCAGAAAAACGGTACAGAAAAAGTGAAATGCGCATTGACTTCAAGCTGATTTTGTAGTTGTAAATTTTTTCAAACGGCACTTGGCGCTCAATCGCGGGCTCTCTCGCTCGCGCGTAACGGAACTGCCGCCAAGGCACTCGTGCTGTTGCTGTTGTTGTTGTTAGGCAGCGACAAGCACAAAAGCAAACGCCAAAAAAAAAAAAAAACGGTTATGCGTGCGTTGCCCTTTGAGCTGCCTATGCCTACAACAACAAAAACAACTGGTCGTAACATAATGAATGAAATACTACAAAAACAAAAACTGAGCATAGACAATTCTCTGTACTCACACGCATACACACATGTCAATATATATGTATATATGCATGCCTAACTGCACATACATAGCTACAGAATTATGTTATTTATCTTGTGGCTCATCTGCCATGTTGTTGTTCTTATTAAGTATGTGTGTACGTATGTTTTTCTTGATTTTTATTTAACACCTGCTTTTTTCCATCAGCGCGAGCCGCGCACTCAAATAAAGTCGCAGCTGCTCTTACAAAAAAAAAAACAATAAAGGTTGGCAACACGACCCGAGTCTTGTGGTTGGCAACACTGCCTCATGCAAATGCAATTGCGATCAACAGCTGAAAGCAGCAATATAACATCCTCAAATGTGTGTGTGTGTGTATGAGGGAGAGAGTGCAGAGATTGAGAGCTATAGTTGGCAACACTGTATGTTTAACAGCTGTTGAGAGAGAGAGAGAGTGTGTGTGTTAAGATCGAATGTGAGAGAGCGTTTATTGTCCTTGGGTATTTGAATAGTTGTTGTTGTTTTTCTGTTTTACAATTGGGTGTGACGAACTTTTGAGCATTTGGTCACACTGTGCAAATATTTGAAATCTCTAAATAATCAATTTCAATTTACAGCCCTAAAACAAAATTAAACGAAAAAAAAGAAAACAAAAACTAAAAGCGCCTCAACAAAAAGCAATAAATAAATAAATAAATGAATTATATTAAATACGAACATAAGTTGAAAAGTTAAATAAATAAATAAAAAAATGCAAATTTGAAGCCATTAGCTTTAATAAAAAAAAATAACAAATAAAAACAAAGAAAACAACAAACGCATAACATTTATGAGCAGAAAAATTCATAAAGCCTATACAAGTACGCCTTCCAATAGTTATATATACACATTATATACCGTTATATTATACACCACAATATGCATGCATTATAGCAGATGATGATTATTATTATGATGATGATGAAGATGAGTGAATCATCTTAATTAGTTGATAAAAAGTGCGTTAATTCGAACGATGCAATCAAATCTTTAAAAATATTAACATATTAAATCGTATATATATACATATATATATATATATATATATATATATATATATATATATTACTTATGAATATATATATATATACACACTTGCATACATATATTTCTTATAACAACGAAAACAATTAGTAATTAAAGAAAATTTAAAAATAAATTATCTGCTTGCTTACAAAAAATAAAAAAATTAAATAAAAAAAATCCATGCAATTACTTTAGCAAATTTACTTTAAAACATATAAAAAAATAAAATTATTTAAAAAAAAACAATTTAAAAGCAGTGCAAATTCTAAACTTAAAAATAAGAGAAAAAAAAAACACATTTTTTATATGCGCCCCAAGTGCTTAAACAACAACAACAACAACAAAAGGAAATACCCAATAACAACAACAACAATGTAAAACATACAACCATAACCTCAATCAATACAGCAAATCGAGCAATATTACGGATAACAAAACATATATAAAAGATAAAAGATAAAATTTATTAAACTTAATTGTTAAATGTTAACTAAAGAAAAACACCAACAACAAACAACGCCATCAACCTGCCAGGAACAACAACAACAACACCAACAACTCATGCGGTGCCCAAAAGCCTCAGAAACAACTAGAGAAGAAGCAGCAACAGCAACAAAACAACAAGCTAACGAGAGCGCAAGGCTCTCAACAAATTCTCAGGAGTTGCTGTTGCCACTTGCATTAACATTGGATTAGTCCCCACCCCCCCACCACCAGCGTCACCACCCTCCAAACAAAACATCCCAAAAAAAAAAAAAAAAAACAAATTTGAGGCACTCATGTAGGGTCATTCGAAAGTGAATGGGGAACGACAGCAACACCAACACCGCCACCACCTACGACAACAGCAACAACAACATCGACATCGACAGCAACGGGACATGGATATACATATGAAAAAATTAACTAAACCACGGTGAGTACGAAACGACAATATTTGATTATATGAAACAAAGAACTAATTAGAACTAAATGGAGAGGAGTTGAGAATCCAATAGGATTCATGTCTACTCGCATTCTTATTGGTTTTTAATACATACTTCCTTCTAAAATCTTTCAAAACAAATTAATTCTGAGATTTGAGCATTAAAAGCATAGCATAATTGCTATTTCGCGACAAAGAATATATATCATAATATAAAAAATATATATCATTTGCGTAAGAGAAATTACATATTATTTTTAAAAATTGAATTTAAATCTTTCTTCGGGCAAGCCTTTAAAAATATTATTATATAATAACAATGTTTTATATAGTATAAAGATACTTTTTTTAAGAGCGTAATTATGTATCTATGGTACACGACTAGATTTCCAGATCTATTATAATATATTGAATATGATTTAAAGATCAGATTACTGACATAAAATTTTGAGTTTCAAATGTTTCCTAGAAACGTACATAAAAAACAAATATTTGAATCGCAATTTTGGAATTCTAATATTGAATTTTTGAAAGGAAATTTTTATAGAAACATTCTCTAATTATATTATAAAATGATATAATATAAATATGCAGAAAATATAGAAAGATTCTTTAATTAAATTATAATATGAATTAATATACATAAATATTCAGAATAGTTCCTTTATATCTTATAGTACTTCGATAACGCGAAAGCCCAAATTCTGCGATTGATAAAAATTACACAATTTTTGTTTACATTTATTGACTTAGATAAAGTCTTAAAGTTACAAGTTTTATCGATAGTACTACCCATAGTTGTTATACATTTTTTTTAAGGTTCTGATAGGTTTTATAATTACATTTTGGGAATGCAGTGTTCAGGCTAAGCCTCACCTAAACTCGCTTGAGTTGGATAAATGCAAAAATGATATAAAGATGTAGATATGTATATATCTACAAAATATCTATATATAACAAATATATCTATATATCTGCAAAATGTCTATATATATGTCTATAAAATATAGTATATCTGTAATATATCTATATAATCATATATAGTATATATTATGCATTTGCTATATCGTTGCTCATTCAATATGAATGTGAAGCCAAGCGCTGGTGCTCCAATGCCACATTATACTCACGCACACACACAGCCACACTTACACACACATACACATACATACTCACATAAGCTGCGGAAATTCACAGACATATTCTCGTCCAAGTTCCACAACTAAAAACTTTTCTCATTTCTGTGGCAACCCTTTTTATATACGCACACATACACACATATATATATACATGTATATGTATGTGCATAAATATATTTTTCTTCTATTTTTCTGCTTCTTCGCTTCTTTTTTTTTCCTACTGTCAATGAGCTGCGGCGACCACTAAAATGTATAATTGAAAATTGTACGCCCACAGTACGACTTGAAATGCACAGACAATATAAGAGATTGAGACAGGGTGCGCGAGAGGGAACAGGGGGAGAGAGGGAGAGAGACCCAAAAGGGGGGAGCATAGCACCAAAAATGGTCCCCAGTTGCTTTTAGCGCCAGGCAATAAACAGAGCGCAAGCAACAGCGCCGCACTAGGCAAGATAACAGCTAGGAAGAGACAGAGAGAGAGAGACAGAGTGAGGGAGAGAGTGCTGCCAAGTTTGCGGTTTTTCTTGACTGCTTCTCCCCCTTAGCAGCGCCCTCCATTTAGTGCCCACCTTGACCAAAGTAGAAAAATCTAAAAGTTTTTTTTCTTAAGCTTAAATACATGTACATATACAGTATATGTATGTATGTGTGTGTGTATATATATTTTTGCCGGCGTCGCCACGCACTGTTTCGCCTGCTGCTGCCTCTTGTTCGCTGCTTTGCTCTGGCTCTGCTTCTTCTTTAAGCATTGTGTGCACTTTTCGCTGCAATTTGTCGAAAAGTTTTTACTGTGCGCGTAAAGTTTAACCATAACAGATTTCTTTTGCCGTCTATTTCTCGAGGGCTAAGCAGAAGTGCAGAGAGAGAGAGAGAAGAGCGAAAAATAAAATAACTTGAGCAACTTCTCAATTTGGCTCACTGCCGCCTGCCACGCCTCGCCAAGGGCAGTTAACAAACGCATAAAACCAGCTTAACTAATTTGACAAACTAAAACTATTTTATTTTGGGGAAATATTTTTATTTACTTTATTTGAATATTATTATCTTGAGAGATTTTTATAAAGTTTCCCACTTGCGAGCCATAATTAAGCTTAAGTGTCGTAATTCTTGTGGAAATTTGTTTCGAAAGCATTTTAATTAAATAAATTAAATAAAATCAATTTGAGGCTACCCAAGAACTTGTTCTGCCTTTTAATTGTCAAGTTCACGAGATCAAAGCATGAGTTTCTATATGTAAATGGGTAAAGACTGGACTGTTACTAAGTGAAACTATGTACAGTGGTAATTAGATTGAATGAACAAGTAAATTTTAGAGGGAAATTCGAAGCAATTTTATAATATGTAATGAAATTAACTGGAATTAGATAGGAATTTAGATATTTTAACTAATAATAATTATGGATATTAAAAATTAAAAAAAAATAAAATAAAAAATAAAAATGAAAAACAAAAATAGAATAAAAATGTATAAAAAATAATAAATAGCAATAAAATAATAAAAAAAATAAATGAATGAATGAAAAAATAATATAAAATATAAAATAATAATACAAAATAAAATAATAATAAAAATAAAATCATAATACAAAATAAAATAATAATACAAAATAAAATAATAATACAAAATAAAATAATAATAAAAATAAAATAATAATAAAAAATAAAATAATAATAAAAAATTAAATAATAAAAAAAATTAAAATAATAATAAAAATAAAATAAATTTAAAAATACAATAACTAATTAATCTTAAAATAATATTAATAAAATATAAAAGAATTTAATCAAATATAAAATAAAATAAATATTTATATATGAAATAAAATATATAAGAATATATGAAGTAAAACAAAATAAATTAAATGAAATAAATAAAAGTATATAAAATAAAATAAATATGCAAAATTAAATTAAATAAAACAGTTAAAATAAAAAAATATGATTGAAAAAAATGAATAAAATCAACAAAAATACTTAGCTATTAAAAAATTATGTATTTAAATAAAATTAAAATAAAATTGAAAACAATTTTATATACATTTAAATAATATATACATTTATATAATAATATATAACAAATGAAATAAAAATAATAAAAAAAACCAATATATGTAATAACAAAAAAAGTTTAATTGAAGCGAAAAAGTTGCTAATATTCAATAATATTTAAGCTAAGTTAAAATTAAATAAACAAATGTGATAAAAATAAAAAACAAATCAATATTGCTATATAATATACTATTGTGTAGAAAATAGCTCTATATATTTATATATTTTATATAAATTAAAACATCCACAAACAAAACTAGTCAAACTGCACTAGATATTTGCTCGCCTTGCTGCATTTAGCAGATTAAACATAATAATAGCTCACGCAAGTTATTCAAATATTTATGCTCCCAGTTTGACAAACAATCCGTCATATATTTTAATATATATGTATATATGAGACACATACACACGCACACCCTTAACCGAAAATATGCTGATAAAATTTTAATTTGTATAAAATTGAAATTTTAATGTGTGTCTAAAGCGCGCGCGAGTTTTTGGCCGCAATCTCCATTTCGCCATGCTCAGCCACAGGGCCCCGGTGCTTTTAGCCCCTGTCAAGTACTGCCCTACGACACACACACAGCAACACGAACACACACACACAGACAGACAGCTGCACGCGACTGCAAGTTTCTGGTTTTTGTGGCTTTTCCGCTTCTCACTTCACAACTGTCGCTCTCTCTCTCTCTCTCCTTGTTCTCCCGCTCTATCGTTCGCTCGCTGGCTTTTGGCATTGGCTAAAAGCGAATTTCTTTCGTTGAATTATTTAAATTTGTCGGTGTTTGCCTGGGTGTGTGTGTGTGTGTGTGAGTGTGCATCTGTGTGTGTGTGTGTCAGTTATGAATAGCTAAGTGAGTGCAAGTGCTAGCTGCAAGCAGCCTTTTCATTTTCATTATACGCAGTCCCTTAAGGGATCTGCTTGGTGGAAGAGGAGAGAGGGTCGAGGAGAGCGTGCCGCAAATGGGAAGTGCCACATGATAAGTTCAGCTATGCAGAAATTTAATTGTATTTCGCATAACCTTTATCAAACCCAATTTGATTGCTGCTGAACTATTTGAAATCACGAGATTTTCATTGGGGAATCTTGATGAGTCTATTAAAATGTTGGAATATGTAAATATACATAAAAAAAAAATATAAATATAAATATAAAGATAAATATAAATATAAATATAAATATAAATATAAATATAAATATAAATATAAATATAAATATAAATATAAATATAAATATAAATATAAATATAAATATAAATATAAATATAAATATAAATATAAATATAAATATAAATATAAATATAAATATAAATATAAATATAAATATAAATATAAATATAAATATAAATATAAATATAAATATAAATATAAATATAAATATAAATATAAATATAAATATAAATATAAATATAAATATAAATATAAATATAAATATAATATAAATATAAATATAAATATAAATATAAATATAAATATAAATATAAATATATATATATATATATATATAAATATAAATATTAATATTAATATTAATATTAATATTAATATTAATATTATTATTATTATTATTATTATTATTATTATTATTATAAATATTATTATAATTATAATTATTAATATTAATATTAATATTAATATAAATATAAATATTAATATTAATTTTAATATATATATATAATATTAATATTAATATAAATATGAAATATTAAATATATAAATTCAAAAATATATATTTATAAATCTAATATATAAATTTTATATTTTGTTATGTTTATATTTTATATATATATTCTTTTTCGTTGAACAAACTTTTACCTAAAACCCCAATACTTAAGTTTCTCTAATTAGTTTACTTAAGTTTAACATTCGCAACTTGATTAAAGCACACCAAATAGATTAGGTTCTCACACGCGGATCTGTATTACACGCTTCATGCCCAGCTTTTGCTGCTAATGATAAAAGTTACCCCAAAACAAAAAAAAAGAAGCTGGCAAAACAAATGTCTAATTGTCGCTGCGAATTGATTGGTCTGTGCCCATAACACAAGCGTTTGCCAAGGGCACAGATATAGGTATACCAATATATGTATAGATATAGATATATATATGTATGCATTACATGTGTATTTATTTAGATATGTGTGGGTACACAAAAGGCAAACAAGTCAAACACGGGGCGAACCCTTGTAAAAGAACGCAGCAAATTATTCGCCAAAGGAAAAACCCCGAATAACAACAGCGAGAGTTAAGTAGAATAAGCAATAGGGCGGCTGGAAGTGAATGTGAGCATACACTGTTAATTGTTCTTGATAATATATAAAGAGCGGCAGGAATTCTTGACTAAGGGAGAATCAAAGATGAATATAAATATAAATGAAGAATGAATAAAATGAAATTAAGTAGATGATCTTCAGTAAGATTCAACAGCGATTTGCTAGTAAAATCAGATAAATGTAGATCAATCTTAACTCTGGCAGAGTTAAGATAAGAATATGCCATCCATGATCACTCACCAAGGCTAATTAAATAATATCTATATATACTCTTAGCTCTATAGGTATGCATTACTTCTCTCTCCTCTTAAAATCGATACAAAATTGCATTTCCACAACGAATATACTCTCTTTCCTACACTGAAAACAGTGTATAAAACCGAAATAAATGTTAAGGGAAGTGATTTACTTTATCGATGGACACATAAAACAATTTGGCAGCACATTCAGACGAATACGCCTGCTCGCTCTCTGTCTCCCCTTCTCTCTTTCTCTATGTCTGCTCCCTGTCTCTCCCTCCCTCTCTCTCTCTCTGTGTGTTTCGCTTGCTTGCATCCCTCGAGTGGCGGCAAAACATCTGTCATGACGGTTTGTCCTTTCACCAAATCCTTTTTCGCACAAAAATCAAAATAATAAAAAATGAAGTAGAATTAAGCAAGTTGAGAGTGGGCTGAGTTGGCGGATACCCTGTAGGAGTAACTGAAGCTTACGCTGAACATTATAGTAAAATTGGTAAAATAATTTGGAAAATAAATATAAAATATATAAAAAAAAATCATTTTTTAAATTTTTAAAAATTTTTTTAATGTTTTTTTTTGTTAATTTGGAAAAAATTTAATTTAATATAAAGTTTTAACTATTTAAATTTTTGGTATATCTCATTTGCATTGTATATACTTTTGATAATGCTAAAGATATGAACTTCAATGTCAGATCCACCCTTTTACTCAGCTATATACAGGGTATTAACAGCAAATCTTTTCTTCTCTCGCTGCTGCACGCTTTGCAATTTTATAAGGTATGAAAATTACATGTGCCCCACTGAACAGACGCACACACACACATACAGTCAGTCAGTTAGATACACACATAGCGACAGCCTAGTGTCCTGGTATCCTTGCCGTATCCTGAAGCGAAGTCATAAAACTTGCACCCCAACCAGAGCTTTGCAGTGGTTCCGTAATGCTCTACATTTAACTCGCTTCCCCCTCTGTCTGCTGCTCGCCTTCTTCAATTTGCAGCAAAGTTTTGCTGGAGAACTTGGACTTTACCTTGCGTCCTGCTGCTTTACATCCTTTCTAACTGTTGCTGATTTATGGCCTGCCGAAGGGCTAGGGCCAGGCACTAGTTGGGTGCTAGTGGCAACAACTGTCTGTTTAGTTTATATGCTTTCTCTCTCTCTCTCTCTCCCTCTCTCTCTCTCTCTCTCTCTTCCTACCTCTTGCTCCTTCGTCTTCTTCTTGTTCCGGCATCGCATTTAAATGACATAATAAAATGTATAATTTCAACATAAAAACTCAAATCCCCGGGGAGATTTCTGCTCATTTTTGCCAAGGTCTCCTATAAAAAAAGAAAACACCCTCCAAATGCCTCGCACTACTTACCCTACCTTGGGCTGTGTCCAGTTGGGTTTTGCCTTTTGATTGTTGAGTCAACGTGCGGCATATCAATTAGGTGTGTAGGTCAATAGCTTAAGTGTAGCCGGCGATGGGGAGCTTGAGAGGGAAGGGGGGGGGATGTGGCTTTCGTTTGCAAAGGGATGCAAGGGCTGGGGTTTAGTCAATTTGATTGGTAGGCTATTGGCTTGACTTGAGGCTCGGCTCCGCAGTTCAAATACGAATTTTCGTATGAACTTTGGCTTATTTGAACTAGAAATTGCAACATGAATCATGCATTCAGTTTGATGTGCTATATGTGTGTGTACGCAGAGCGGAACTGAAGAGCTACAAGTAATATACATGACTCAAGTTGCTAATCAGACAAATATGTGAACAGTTTGAAGTAAATCTGAAACTGTTGTTAGGGATATGAAAATCATTTGAGGGAGTTTGTGCACATAATTAAACTGAATCGAATTAATTTTAAAATATCTTTTATATTTATTATTAAACATTATTAATTTTTTATGTTAATTTAAATTAATTAATTAATTTATTATTAGACATTGATTAATTTTTTTTATTTTAATCTAAAAGTTATTTTTTATTATTTACTTTATTTTATTTTTAGCTAAAAACTATATATTTTTTGAAAATATATGTATTCTTGTAGTTCAGTATTTGACTATTAAAATAAGTTAAATATTAATGCTTAAGATATTTTTTTTTTAATTTTGTAATATTTTTAGATTAAATGCTTAATATTTTTTTTGTTTCTTATTTTGTTACATTTTCTTCAGAAACACCTTCTTGAAGTGATTTTCTCAAGTATAAGGATTTTTTAAAATAAAATATTAATGCTTTGAATTTAATTTTAATGTTTTTCCCTGAAAAATAAAAAACTTTTAATGTAGTTATTTCTCAAGGAAAAGATAAATGTTTTTTTTTTTTAATTAAAGCTTTAAATTTGATTTTAATTTTAACATATTTTCATCAGAGTTCTTCTAAAATAAAATGATTTGTTTTTAAATTTAAATTTAATACTTAAAATTTTATTTCAATTTTTATCCAAAAAAGATTTAGTTTATAAGAGCTTTACTAAGAAAATACTTATCATAAAATTATTTAAAATATTAGCTTCAAATTCAATTCAGTATGTAAGACTAATTGCATTGGCTCTTGTTCCACACATTGATATTATAATATCTATGTAATACTTGCTTCTATTTCTCAAATAACCTTCATAAATAAGATATATTTTGTGATCTCTCCAGCAAATTGATTATTCCGAATGTCTGGCGCCCTTGTTATAATTTTTTTTTTTGTTATTTCTAATGCATTTTGCATGCGGGACACTCCTTCTCGAGGACCTCGACCTGCTTTTATCTCACTCTCACCCTTTATCGCTCTCTCTCTCTCTCTCTCTTTCTTATAATGCCCATGTTGTTGAGCTTTGTTCAAGGTGTTGTCGTCGTCGTCATCGTCGTCGTCTCCTCTGGATGTGTGACAGCATATTGTTTATACGGCCAACTCGCCAACCCTTTGCTGCGGCGCATATAAATGATTAACTGTTGCATGTGCCGCATATGCCACGCCCATCGCTCGCTCAGTTGCTGTTTGAAAACTGAAGGACACGACATTTGTTGATGTTGCCTTGGCAAACTGCAGCGACGCAGCCCACCTTTGGCCTGACCTGGTCTTCCACCTCTATCTCTGCCACTTGCAAGTGGCAAGTCGCCTACACACAAGTGCTCGCGCCACTTTAAGCCAACAACTGGAAACTGCAACTGTCAAGCGCTTTGCGGCCATTTGTATTGCAGATACCCTGTGAATTTTTAAACTTAAGATGGGAAAAGAAGAAAGAACAACTTTGCAGCTGGGAGTTAGCGCTTGCAGAATACTCTGTCACGCCTCGCCACGCTTCCAAAGGAGCTAGATATATCACCCATATATACTGTCAATGTCGTCTCAGCATCTAACAAAATTTGAATAGTTCTTATATAATCCATTTCAATTTGCTATATATGTATATAATTTTTGTCGATCTTATAGTTACTCAGGTGTCAAAGCGTTCTAGCTTTAAAATTGCAGAAGATATAGTCTTAGACGATTTGCCACACCCCCAAAGGGCGTAGATATACCCGCCATATCTTTCTGGAATAGAGTTGTCAAGGCGAATATATATTTCAGATCTTAACTCTCTAGCACTTTCTCAAGTAGAGTTATCGAGTTACCGGAAAATGCATTTTCCGGTTTGCCACGCCCCTAGTGGGCGTATCAGCAAAATCTTGATGCTTTAACAGAAGAGGATATGCCCGAGTATATATGCCAAATATCAAGTCTCTAGCTGCAATAGCATAGAAATGGCGTGCATTTAAGCGTATAGGCGGAGGGATGGCAGCACGGACGGATAGCAGCACGGACATTCCGTAAAACTAATAAAAAATGGTTAAAGTATATAGTTTCTTCTTCGTATATTTCTGTATATCTAACTAATTAAATAGATTGTTCTCCGCATGTAAATAAAATGGGGTCGCATTGTGTTTGCCTTAAGCGGAATTCATAATCTATCGATGTAAACATGTTTCATGGCCAGGATGCGTCTCTCTCTCTCTCTCTCTCTCTCTCTCTCTCTGTGTGTGTGTGTGTTCAAGGACTTTTGGGTATTTGTAAGCTGAAATAAGGTCCTTTCGCTATTGTTGGACCACGGGGCGGGTACTTGCTGTAGCTTTAGCTGCTTCTTCTTGTTCTCGATGCTTGATTCTTGGTATTTCATCTATTTACCCAGTCCCGTCCCCCAATTGAAGGCGTCTGGCGATGAAGACGACGCGGAAACAGTAAATAAGTTGCACTTTTCCGCTGTCAGAGAAAGCGCCGGTCAAATGGGGAGGGCTGACAGGAGGGGCTGTGGCAGGGTCTCGGTTAGTGTCCTTCGTGGCTGCGCTGCCTGCAAATAAAAACAAAAAACTTATTTGCCATTTATTTCCAGTTGACGTTTTTTTTCTCGTTTCGTTTTCGTTGCCCCTTGGCTCCCGCTTCGGCTGTTATTAATATTGACAGCCGAGGGGCGGGCTGAGCTGGCGCTGGTTGGTGGGGACAGACAGGTCCTCGACAAGCCTTTGGGGTCGCCGTTGCTGTTGCTTGTTTGTTTGCTTTTGTGCTTAATGCTCTGGCCAGCGATTCGCCTTTAGGGAGTCGCTAGATCTCAACTCTCCCCCCTCTCTCTCTCGCATTCTCTCTCTCTGTCTCGCTTTCGCACAAAGTATTTCCGGTGTAGGGATAAAAATTTGTCGTGGTTGAAATATTGTAACCTGAAGCCTTTATTGAAGGACTTTTTAATGAGTGTTTGTGTTTGATTGTTGAGCAACAGCAACAACAACAACAACAACAGCAGCAGCGACAGCAACAAGGAAGTTGTGTGGTCTTCTTCGATTTTGTTGCTGCTTCATCTCTCTCGCTGGTATCTTGCGTGAGAAACGTGCCACATGTGGGCCAATTACGCTTGCCACAAAGTTGCAAGCAGCCCACAGCCGGACGGAATCTCAAATAAATTGTAACCAATGAATGAATGTATCTATAATATCCGATTTTATAAATGTATGTATTATCGATTACATTTTATTTAGCTTCATAATATTTATTCTATATCGATAACTTAAAAAAATTAATTTAAATAAAAATGTTTTACAAAAAATAAAAAAATATACTAAATCCTATTTTAGAATTTTATGTATTTTTTCTCGTACTGATACATTTATAATATATCGATAACTTTTCGTTAAACTGTGCTTTGAAAGGAAAATAAATATAAATAATTATAATAAATTCTATTATAATATTTATATTTTACATATATTCATTAATTGTTCACATCTTTCTATATTTATTACACTTACTGGCCTATCGATACCTAATACTCTGTTGTAATCAATCGATTATATTTAACATATTTTGCTTGTCTTCATTGTCAAACTTCTTCGTAATTTAATGTCAAACGATTTTTATCGATAACCTGTATTCAATTTGATCAAATTTATAATGTATCGATAAAATTTCGGTCAATTAATATAAATACTTATTTTAATATAGTATTTTTATATTGTAAATATCAAGTTTAACAAAGTTTTTCACATGATTTCTATAAATACTATATACTTACCAATCGATAAGTAGCAATTTATTGCATTTAATCGATAACTATCATGATTTAATGTGCTTATTGCTAGCCCAGCTCATAATTGAATATTATTTTCTCTTTCGGTTCCCATTTCCCAGCCAAATATCAATTTGTTGTATTTTTTACGAGCCTCCACACTTTTGTGGGAAATATC
Source organism: Drosophila paranaensis (assembly GCA_035047545.1). Lineage (NCBI taxonomy): Eukaryota > Metazoa > Arthropoda > Insecta > Diptera > Drosophilidae > Drosophila > Drosophila paranaensis. The sequence continues at coordinate 2,203,772 of JAWNPL010000168.1, forward strand.
AAATAACTGAACAATACAATTATACATCTGAATGGCTTGTTAAAGAGCTATGCCACTCGAGTATATGTGAACCACATACATTTTTTGTTGTTTTTTTTTTATGTATAACTCAACCCTTGCTCGTAAAAGCCTGTTTGCCTGGCTCTATCAAACTCCCCTGACTCCTGTTCCATTTCTCGATGTCACGCAACGGTTAACTGAAGTACTTTTGTTATGTTTCTCAATGGGTTTTTACCCCCTTTTAGTTTTTTTTTTTTTGCCTTTCATTTTTGCCGGGACACTATTTTCATTAAATGTTGTGAATATATTTTATTTGATAAACTGAATAGAGAGAGGGGAGAAAGGTTGTTGCTATGTGGGCATCGAATGCAATTTAAATTGTTAATTTTTGGTTGGTTTTTGATTTTATTAGCATTGAAATCATGTTTAATTGGGCGTAAAAATGGGCTTTATTTATAGATTGATATAAGCTGGAAATTTGTGGAAAAAATACTTTAGAAAAGACCCAAAAAAAAAATAAATAAAATAAAATAAAAAAATTTATCAGAAAATCAAAAATTAAATAAAAAAAATTATAAAATCAAAAATAATAAAATTAAAAAAAAATAATTAAATTAAAAATAATAAAATAATGAAATAAAAATTAAAAAAAAACTAATTTATAAATTTTATACATTATTTTTTAATATTTACAGAATTAAAATTTTTTTATTAATTTTAATTCTGTAAATATTAAAAAATTAAATTAAATTAAATTTTTATAGAATTAATAGATGTCTGTATTTTTATACATATTTCACTTCTATTAATTTATATTTTGATTAAAAATTGCATCTTTAAAATAATTGAATTGTTGTATTTGCTCATTGCTCTTCAATTGACGTCACATTTCTCTTAGCACTTTGAAGCTCTTTGCTCTTAAACGTCCTGCACACACTTGCCGGCAGCAGTACTAAAAGCAGCAGCAGCAACAACAAGCAGAGCCAGAAGTCTAATGAAAAGAACAACACTTGAATAGCGCTCAAAATTGAAATGGACAGCCTTGCACTGCTTTACACTGCACGCCCGTTCTTTTCTCTGCTCTCACCGTGCTCTCCATACTCTCACCACTGCGTTGCCACAATTAGGTGTTAATACGACATTTTACTCAGCAGCGGCAGCAACAGCTGCAATAATAACAACAACAACAACTGACTGAAATATTAATGCAATGCTCGCACATGAAATATTTATGCATGTGTGCGTTTGGAAGTTACACTCACGCTCTCTGCCTCTCTCATTCTAGCTGTCTTGTTGCGATCGATAAAATGTAGTCCGTCTGCTTGCTCTCTGCTCATTGCTAGCTTCCTGCTGTGAGAGTGAGACTGTATGCGTGTGCGTGTGTGTATGTGTGTGCAGTTGTTTGTTTGTGGATTACACTGTAAATTCTGCCTCTCTTAACGTGCAAGTATGTAAGCATATCGGCAAGCTCTGCTCTGCTCATCCCCACACGCATACATACATATACATATACACACAAACACTCTTTGTCACGCATTTGCCTTGTTTTTGTTTATTTTATTAGTTGAGTGGCTTTTAGTTGAAAATTTCTGGTACGTTTTTGTCGCATTTGGCTTGGCTGCTATTGTTATTGTAATTTTTATTGATTGCTGTTTGCCAGCAGGGGTATTCCCTCTACTAAGTGTATAAGTACATATGTACACATGTATGCATATGTATGTGTGTATAGCATGTATAATTGATATTAAAATGCTGCAATGTTTACATTTACTTTGCGCGTTTGCTGACTCGGAAAATGAGCTCTGAATAATGAGTCTTTCTTTTTTATTTGCCATTAATTTGTTAATTTATATTGGATTTTAATGAGAGCGTTGTTCTTATTGGAATTCAAAATATTTTGCGCTCTTATAAAGTTCGAATTCATAAATTGAGTCAATTTCTTAAAGCTAGTTCCACTAGTGAAAAAGCTAGAAATAGCTGAGACACAAATCTTAAGGGCATTTTCAGTCAATGATTCAATAAAGCTAGAGTTGCCGCCAGCTGCTTTATTACAATATTTCCCACATTCTGCTTGCAGAAGTCCAGAACTGACGGGAAAATAGCTAAACTGGCAACACTGCTCTTGAGTTGGGTTTATCTAACAGCCATGCTCATATTCGCTCTCTTTACCTAACGGCAGTTGATTCTGATCGCTGCTCAGCAGCTTCGACTTTGACTTCGACAGCAACTTCGTCGGAGCGCACATATGAAAGTGCTGTGAGCTGTCTATCTGTCTCACTCTAGCGCGCAGGAAAGTGTGCGCTAAGACATTAGCATATTTGACACTGTTGACATTCTTTAATGCGTTGAAGAGAAGAGTGAGATGCTTTTGTATAAGACTTTATTTAAGTTGCAATCGAAGAGCTAAAATATTTTTATGCCAAGGCAAACAAAAACTAAATAAAATATTTTATGGCTACATTTGCTAAAAAAAATATTAGTCACAGAAATGTAGTTTACAAAATATTTTCAAGAACTCAATTTCTGAGTCATGCATCTGTTGAGCAAAAAACTGAACAAAGAAGAGGAAGAAAAAGCTGCAACAACAACAATAACGGCAAATGTATGCCTAATTAGCAGCATTGGCGCATAGGACACTTAACACTTGATTGGCAAGCAAAATAAATCAAGCGGCAAGGTGAAACAACTCAAAGCACAAGGTAAAAAATAAAATACAATAAAAAAATACATACATACATATACATACATATAAACGAATATGCATGCAATGCAAGATAACAAGAAGAAAAGAAATATAAAATAAATAAATAAACGGGTTAAAAATAGAAAATTGCACAAATGAGACGGAAAGAGAGAGAGTGGGTAAGGGGGGCAATTATAAGGCCATAAATTGTGGCCAGAGAGCTATTTATTTATTTTATTTATTTTTTTTTTTTTTGTATTCAATTCAATTTATTTGCTGCTTTGTTGTCAGAGACTCTATAGCGCATTTATAACTTAATTTACTTTAACTTATTTTGGCCAGAGAGCTATTTATAGATTTCGTATACATTTTTATGCATATTAAGCACAGCTGATAACGCAAATTGTTAAAGTAAATTTGAATAAAGAAAATGTAAATGAAAGAAAAACAATATTTGATCAAGCCTTGCTTTCAGCTGAACCTCATCTTATAATCGCTCTCTTACTCTCTTGTTTGCCAGGCGCTCTTCAATGCTTGGCATTTCGTATGTGCGCTCTCTCTCTCTGTCGCTCTCACCTTTAGCTCTGCACGCACTAGTTGCCTTTTGTCGTTTTCTATTTTGGTTGCCGCTTGAGCTGCGAGCAGCTTGTTGCCGTTTATTTATAAAACAACCGCCGGCAGCGACAAATACAACAACAGCAACAACAACATGTGTTTGCTACTAAATTTACTTTATTTTATTTTATTTTATTCTTTTTTATTTTCTGCCGTCTTGGCGTTAAGTGGGCGTCGCTGTTGCTGGATTTTGTGGAATTTCCTTTGCCATTGAATAAAAGAATTTGCATTCAAATGAAACGGAAATAGCAACTATGAGTTAGCTGTCTCTCTCTCTCTCTCGCTCTCTGCTGGGCGCCATATGTCTGCGATATGCTGCTGCTTCAATTATAACAGTTTATTTACTGTGCAATTTTGTGAGCTTAAGAAGAAAGAAGTAGAAGATGAAATAAGAAGATGGAAATGCAGCAACAATGTCAATCGATAGCTAATAATCGGCATGCTCAGTTTTTTACAGTGCCATTTGAGTTGACCTAGTTTGTGTTGATAATTAATCGAAGTGCGATCATAAATATTAAACAGAAATTAATAGCTGTATTAAATTTCAGAATTTAGTGTTTATTTTGATTAATGATGAATTAAATTAAGGTTTACTCTTATTATTTATGATTCAGACACATACATACATAAGCAACAAGTAGCGTGCATTAACAACAACAGCTAAAGCAGCTCTGCTGGCGCCTAACGTCATCAGCATCAGCCATAACTGCATCCAGCTAGTGGTTTAATATGACGTTTATGGCATTTTTATGTTGGCCATTGCCATTAAAACTAATGCGCATATTGCAAAAACATGTGAAAACGTTTAAAACTAAATAAAAACCCATAGACATAAACTATGCGCATTTTTTTGTATAAAAAAACGCCAAGGCACACACGCACACAATAAAGGGCTGACTAAAAGAGAGCGAGCGAGTGTAAGAGAGAAGAGAGAGAGAGAGAGAGAGAGAGGATGTGCACTCAACAACGATTCTGGCAACGACAGACGACGACGACGTCAATGTGTTGTGCTCTGTGGGTGGGGGTTAAGTTTTGCTTTTGCATTTGATTTTGGTTTTTGTATTCGACTGTCTGCCCCTCTCTCTGCCTGCACTGTGCGTTGACATTCATAGCGCACATGCATCGACACGTTTTTCATATTGTCATTGTTGTTGTTGTTGTTGTTGCTGTTGCCGTCAGTGATTGAAGTTTCTGCATGCAAAATGAAGTGTTAATCAGCATGTTTGCTGCTGTTAAGATGGAGCGAGTAAGAGTAAGAGAGAGAGAGACAGTATAATGTAATGTGAGTGTGTGTGTGTGTGTATCACATTGCGATATAAAACTACAGTTAACTGGCGTAGCTGGGGCAGTTTTTGGGCGTTTATGAAATGCTCAGAATGAGATGCGTAAAGTGTTTACTCGATTTGCTGCATTTTAATTGCCTGCAAGGGATACTAGGAAATTGAAACTATGATTACTGTTGTTTTATGGAGTTGATGGGATTTTATGGTAGAGAGGTATCAATGCCACAGCATAAAATACTAAAAAATATATTAAATTAAAAATAAATAATATAAAATTTAACGTAAAAAATAATATAAAATTTAAGGAAAAAATGATATAAAATATAAATTAAAAGAAAACAAAATATTTATAAAAAAAATATATATGAAATAAAATTATATAAAAAACCAAAAACATATAAATAAAACTATAAAATAAAAATATAAAATACAAAAATATAAAATAAAATATAAAAAAATATAAATATAAATATAAAATAAAAAAATATATAAAATAAAAAAATAAAATATAAATTAAAAGAAAACAAAATATTTATAAAAAAAATATATATGAAATAAAATTATATAAAAAACCAAAAACATATAAATAAAAATATAAAATAAAAATATAAAATACAAAAATATAAAATAAAATATAAAAAAATATAAATATAAATATAAAATAAAAAAATATATAAAATAAAAAATATGTAAAATAAAAAAAATATATATAAAATGAAAAATAAGAAAATGTAAAATATATAAGATAAAAAATACTTAATATAAAAAATATTTAATTTAAAAAATATATAAAATAAAAATATATAAAATAAAAATATATAAAATAAAAATATATAAAATAAAAAATATATATAGTAAATATATATCTTATAAAATTGATTGATTTTCGTTAGATATTATGTGCATATACGAGAAGACTCGTAACACGAAAGAGTTGTAAACGGGCGGCTTTTCCTGTTAATCAAATATTAATGTTAAGTAACATAATTAACATCCGCTCTCTTTACTTTATTTCTATGGCATACTTCCACTTCTTCCTTGTCTGCCTTTTTGTCATTAACTTTGGTACTACCGTTCGCTATTGATTATCCAATTCATTGATATTATTAAATATATGATTAAAAAAATAAAACAATAAGTTAATCTTAGTCTTCTTAGATCATTCACATGCATAGTTGAATGTCAATTGCTCTAGATTCAGCTTAATCTATCTTGATTTAACAGTTATCTATTGCAAATACAAAGTAACTTTTCCGACTTTCTTTCTGCTCCCTCAACTTTCTCTCTCTCTCTCTCTCTCTCTCGCCAATCTACTCATTTATTATTCCTTGACCGTTGTCTGTTTATGCAATTTCTTTTACCATTCATTTGCCAACAAGTTTGTCTAAAATTCAGGCAAAAGTTCTCACACACACACACAGACACACACACACACACATGGCCAACAGAGTTACAGCTATTTTGGCATGCTGCACAACCTTCTCATAATTCACATTTGGAACAGTTTGTGAATTGGCAAACGTAATGCGAGAGCCGCTGGCAAAGCACGGACATTCATTTCATACACTTTTGTATTGCAATTTCATTCGACTATCTGTGTGTGTGTGTGTGTGTGTGTGTGTGTGTGTAGCCAGCGCACGTGCGAGGGCAGCACTCACGCGTGGGCGGCAGGTGAGCAGGTGGAGGTTGACGCTGTTGACGGCACATGTCTCTCACGTTCTCCTCGTCTCTCTCTCTCTCCCTCTCTCTTTGTGTGTCTGCCTAGTCCGGCGTGCAATGTGCAGTCGAGGACTTTGGCATTTTATTAAATTACGTGCCTCTCCTCTCTCTGGCTCCCTCTCCATCCACAGCTGCCGTGAGTGGCTCAAACTTTGTTATTTCTCGCTCTCACACTTGTTGTATTTGTGAGCGCGCGTTGAAAAGAAATGAAAATGTGTTAAAGTTTTTGGTTGCGGTTAACGTTGCTCTGCGAGCGTGTGTGTGTGTATGTGTGTGTGTGAGTGATTGTGGCTGTTATCGGCGATAGGTTCCCAGGCAAATTGGCTGGCAGACGCAGTCGGCATCTTGATCAAGGCAGCGCACAAACAGACGACGCTGCTTGTCATAATTTGCTTAGCAGACAGAGACACAGCCAGACAGCCAGCCGTGTGTCAATTCGATTCGAGAAATAATCGGAAATTGTATAAGAGCTGTGATAACATGATTGGTTATCGATGAGCGTTGGGTAGCTTATATAAATGAAAGTGAGTTTAATAGGAAGTATTAATAAGCAAAAGCGGGTAAGCGATAAGCGATTGATAACTGTAATAATCGATTGGCATGCTATCGATACATTAATAATTATTTATTGTTGGAAATTGGGCTGTTTGCATATTTGAAAGTGTGTGTAATAGGAAGTATTGACTAGCATACCAGAGGCAAGTTATCGATAAGCGCTAGATAGTCTTGATAATATAAATTTGCTATCAATTGATATGTTATCGATTCATAAATTTTGAATCTATTAGAGATTAAGTGAAGATTGTGCTTATACATGTATAGTTCAAATATTTTGATCGATTTATCGATAGACGATTATAGATAAATTATAAAATGTTGCTATCAATTGATGAATTATCGATAAATAAATGTCAATTAGGAAGAATAAGCAGATAATCGTCAAAGATTCTGTTTAGAAGTGACTAATAGTTTCAATAATAACAAAATGGGCTATCGATAAACGATAGGTATTAAAATATTATACAACTATACAGTATTTAGTCTTAAGAATATGTTCAAACTATTTACATACACAAACCACAACAAAATTGAGAAATCTTCAAACTAAATCAATACCCAATACATTTTCCTAACTTATCGATTAATCAAAGTTGCTTTGCAATCAACACCTCAAACGAAACTACAAACTCGACAAAATGTTCTGAGACAATTACGACATTGATAAAGCAACAATATGAGGGAACAATGTAAATGAGATATGCTTTGAAAGCGGGCACGTATGAAAGCAAACAGTCGGGCCTACAAAGCCAAACAAAACGTGCAAAAATGTTGGTAAAACGATGCGAAAACGCAGCAATAAACAACGGCGATGAGAGATAAGAGGAAAAGCCACAGCAGAACCAAGTAACAAGTCAGTCAGTTGTCTTATCGGGTCAAAAACTCGAAACTGAATGCTTATCAGGCAGGCGGCAATCTCTGCCTCTCTCAACACTCTCTCGCTCGCTCTCTCTTTCTCTTTGCTTGAATTGCTATTCACAAATTAATCAGCGTCAAAAGTTGGACTATCAGGCAGATGAAACGTGCGCCGAGCTCTAAAGCTGCTTATAGCTTAGAGATTATTATTAAGTTGGTTAACTTTTTGAATGCCATCTACAGCGCGGCATCTTGTCATCATTATTATTATCAGCATACAGCATCAGCATCAACATCATTATCGTCGTCGTCATCATCTCTTCGTTTTGACTACCCAAATTTGATTTCAATGCGCGCGGACAAACGAAATTCGTTTCGTGAAATGTTTTCTACTGATTATGTTTGTGATAAAGCTGATAATAATGACGCCGTCGACAGGCGCTGGGGCGCAGTTAATAAAATTGTTTGCTAAAGAGTAGTTCAAAGAGCACAACACACACACACAGAGAGAGGCAGTCGGCAGCACGTAAATATATTGAGTATACGACACGTGGAGCTCAGGCTAGCTTAATGGCTAAATGTGTGAACTAAGCGAATTAATGCACTGAACGCGCAGCAAAAGTTTCAGGTAATCGATATATGTAGTGTGTGGGCTAACATGTTTAATAACAATCAGGCAATTTATAAGTGGATTATCGATAAACGATTACTGCTTCGAGAACTAATCACGAGGGAATTGTGCCGTGTGATAGTTTAATCAGTGGACGGAAATGCGAATAATATATGCGAATGAAACTAGAATGTTTTTGAAGTAGAAGATTTTTAAGTAATCGGTATTCAAACGACTATCGATTAATTGATTTAGCTGTCATTGATATCGATTATGAGCTATCTTATTGATATATAGTGCATTCTAGCAACCATTTCGTTATCAATTTGTAATATGTCATCAAAATAAGAGTGATCGATAAATCGATAAGTTCATTTTAAACCGTATTTAAAAATATGATAACTTAATATGTTTATTGGTATCTCAAGTAAACTAAAATATAAGTTTTATAAGTAATCGCCTGTCAAATGGTTATCGATTAATTATTTTACTAGTTATCGATATTAATAAACGTTTGTTTATCTCTTTTAAACACATGGTATATACGAGCTACTATTTAGCTAAAATTACAAAAGTATGTAATCCATTTTAGAGTTATCGATAAATCGATAACTTCATTTTTAACTTTTGTCAACTCAATTAATGTAGCCTAAAGTCCATGGACTTAATTTCCTTCAATGACTTGCATAATTATCAATTAAAATTAATGACTTACGCTAATTGTATGAGTTATCGATTGCTTGTTATCGATTAGCTGTCTAATGAGCTAACGGAACATAAATATGCAAGAGCTGTAACTATGTGGCAACCGCACAACGGCAATACAACAATCTAAATCATGTCCCACACTGCCACCCTACAGATTTATATATATATATTTATATACCTATATATATATATATATATGTATATATAATGTATATATGTTGACTCTTATCTGTGGCATACCAGATTCCCGGGTCCTGGTTGCGAGGCATACGCTCAATTAGAGCGCCAAAACCGAAGCGTAACTGCCGCCAATGAGGCTATAAAATATCAGCAGCCAAGCGACCAGCACATAAACAAAACTTCAAAGGACGCCAAGTGGTGGGCGGCAGGAAAGGGAAGTAAGCCAGGCGGAGAGCGGGAGTAAGGGGGCTGGCAAAGGACTCGCTGTGCCGAAAAGAAACTGCCACTTAAAGCGAAAAAAAAAGAAAACAAAAGGAATTGCAATGAAAGCCAAAGACAGTAGGATAAAGGGAAGAAGTGCCAAGGACGAAGGGCGAGTGTACATATATATACATATATATATATATAGAAGAGTATGCCTGTGTGTGTGTGTCTGTGGACAACTTTGGCGTCGAGGACAACGACGCTAGCTCAAAAGCAATGATGATTTATGTACGAGGCCAAGTCGGGAAATGTAACTGGACTTGCACTGGCGGCAACAGGGAGGGAGCCACTGGGTCTGGGTGGCATCACTTGAGTATTCATGCAATTTCTGGGTTATAGCCGCCATTAAACTTGCCAACCCCGCCGCCAACCTAGCCAAGCTAGGCAGATAACTGAGCAGAGCAGGCCCAAGCAGGCAGACGAAGAAACAAACAAACAAACCAACCAACAACTCCCCCCATCAGAGACAGCAACAGAGACGTGCAACATGGCCATGCAACTTGCAACTTGCAAAGATGCAAAAGACTCTAAACTCGACTCTCAACTAGACTTGACGCAATATGCACACGAGTCCTCCCTTGGCCGCTCCCGCGCGTGTAGGCCTTCTCACTTAGTTCTGCTTTTGCATTTGGAGATTGCATGTGGCAAGTGCAATGTGTGGAGCGGGCGTGTGGCACAACGGTTGACAGTTCAATGTTGCATTTTCAAAGTAAAAGGAAGAGGCGGACGTGTGTGTCCTGCGAGCGTGTGTGCCTGTGTGTGTTTTTCAGTTGAAGCGTTTTAGGCGCTCAACTTAATAGCGTGTGGGCCACATTAGAAAAGCTCAAAAGAAAACAACGAGTGGAAACTGGGCGGAGAGAAAGGGTAAAATTCCAGTCCTTGTCTAGGTCCTTGTGTGTGCGTGTGTCCGTGCTTGCCAGGATTTGCCGCAAAAGTAGCGCCAAACGAGCGAAGTCAAGTTGAGTTGTTTTCAAGCAGCTGCGTGGAATCGGAATTTTAATGTGCACAAAGTAAGGCAACACACATTAGGGGCGTGGTCTGTTCATAGGAGGGTGGCGGGCGGAAAATGAGAATGATTTTTTGATTGAACTGATTTGGAAATTTAGAGAAAAAATTAAAGCGAGAAAAACTATAGAAAATTTAAGTGAGTGATTAAGATGGATGTAATATATATATATAGTTCACGATACATATATATGATATATAATGTATATAGTTTATCATATATATAGTATATAATATATAGTTCTAATATATATTTTTTATAATATGCATAGTTATACATAATAGATTCTAGGATTCAGCAGATCAATTAGATCGAGGCATCGGAAAAAGAAATAATTAATAAATATATATTTTTTGATACTGTATAAAATAGTTAAATATGAAATCATTTAATATTTTTAATATAAAATTTATGGATAAGAAAAAAAAAGAATTTTGTACTAGGAATCATATAGTATTCACCGAGTTATCAAGTTGGAGGGCTTGATAATTAGTGGGATAGTCGCTTACATATCATTTTTGACCCATTCTTATGAGCCTAGAGGAACGAAACAGTAAAATTTAGATTATTAGGCTTTTAACCTATATATTAACAGAGCATTTTCGACATGCCATATCCAAAAGAGTTCATCGTTAGATGATGCTGACCTCAAAAAGTGTCTTAGTTATTGAGTTCTAAAGTTTCTACGTAAAAAATTTAGAGAAACTAAGGTTTTTTTTCGGTTTTTCATGTATACCTCTATAGCTAAAGATATAGATAGATATATCTTGGTGTTGTCAATGCTAGTATGTGCTCAAAATCTCAGTCTCTAGTGATAATAGCAATGAAATAATTTGAGTTTATTCGAACAGATGGAAGCACGGATAGCCGGACGGATAGCAAAACTCATATAATCTTTCAGTTATAATAATAATTATGATAATAATTATCTAGTTTATTAGAATCCTAAAATAAGTTTAAATATATTTAGATCTAAAATCAACATCTGCGTAATAATGCATATTGCTATGAAATTTCATTATTCTACTTAATCATACAGATAAATCTGTTGAAATTTTCATTGAGCCATAAAGCAAATACTATTTGTCAACAATTTGATGTGCCATAATCCTGTTATTTACAGTTCTAAAAACAATTTACCGTTACTATATAGTATATACTCATCAACAATTTGCCTTAACTAAATCAATCAAAACACTATTAACATTGTTTTTTTTTTTACATTTTTGTTGCTGTATTTTCGCTTTGCTCTGCTTTCTTTCTGTGTCGCTTTTTGTTTTGTTTTTTTTTGGTTTCTTTTTCGCATTTTGCTTCTGCTGCGGTTCATTAAACAAGCTTCTGGTGCTCGACACACTTTGCTTACTTAATTTATCAATACCAATTACACACTCGCTATATATAGCCATCTCTCTCTCTCTCTCTCTCTCTCTCTCTCTCTCTCTCTCTCTCTCTCTCTCTCTCTCTCTCTGTCTCTCGGTCTGGGTCTGACTCTGTCCTCGTCTTGGCTGCGTTTGAAAGCGCTTACATTGATTGATTACCTCGGAGGCGCGACTTTTGTTGCGTTTTTGCACGCGCGCGTTTTTAAACGCGCGCTTCCCGCTCGCTGCGAGTGAGTGCCTGCGTGTGAGTCTTAATTGTTGTCAAGGTTGTTCTGCTGCTATTTTTTTTGTTTTTGTTTTTGTTAGTTTATGTTTTGCTTGTTGTGCTGCATATGTTTCTCGTTTTTTGCTTTTCGGGCTTTTAGCAGCTTTTTTTTTTTATTTTTTATTTTGCCTTCTGTTTCCTTCTGCCTTTTTTTTTGTTCATGCTTCAAAAGTTTTCAACTGTGATTTGGCCTAATGCAATTTGGTAGCTGCTTTTGTTTGTCTTTGGCCTAAATTTCATGCTCTCGCCTTTGTTTTGTCTAATTCGTGTCGTCGTGTTGTTGTTTCAGTTTGTTGATTTGATTTTTCCATTGGCTTTTCAGTTTTCTTTTTGCCATCTGTGCCATCTGCCGCATCTATTTTGACAGCTGTCGTCTTTTTAGTGTTGGAAAACAATCAAATTCAATCGATAAACCAAGAGTGAGGAAATTTAAATCGAAAACTAATATTTATTACCTAGTTCCGCTAACCGTGGCGCCTCTCTATGCGATTCTCATGAATCTCACTTGAACTCAATTTGTTAACAAGCAATTTATTATCTAGTTGAAATTACTTTTACTTGTTTTTTTTTCGTATGGCGAGCAAAAAAAAAGAAGAAAAACAATAAATAAGTAAATGGAGCACATGAAACAAGGTCAGCGCGAGCGAGAGAAGTGTGAAAGCGAAATAAATGTTTCGAATCCGAAATGCAAACGAGCCAAAGCCACATACAACTTGAGCATTAACATGAAAGATGTGTGTATGAACATACATATGTATGTACATACATATATATGTATGTATATGTAGCTCATAAATCGCTTATGTACTTAAAAAAAAAAATATTGAAATTATTAAACAAGCTAAAGTGCTCTTGTGCTGAGTAGCTTGACTTGAAGACATCCAAATAACATCCATCAACATAATAATTATGATCATTATTATTATTGTCGTTATTAACATCATTATTTATTTAATAATGTATAAAATCATCATTATGATATATATTATCAATGTCTTCATGAACATTTTTAATCCTATTATGAGAAGATACTTATTGACTTCCAGACGATGAGTATTTTCATCATTGTTTTCGTGATGATCAGTTTTATCATTATCAGCTGAATATATTTATTAGCATAATCATTATCATTCTAATCATAATTATCATTATACATTATCTTATTGATCTTTATTCATTATCATTAGTCATTATACTGTACTTTTGTTCATGATGCCGCAAACGTAGAAGTCGCAGCCAGCAAATTAGATATTTTAGATCTTAGGATAGGACAATCATTATAATGCTATTCTTTATAATTATCAGCATCAACTAATTGGCAAGACTGACAGATCGAAAATACAAATATTAAAAAAAATAAATAAATAAATTGAATTTATTAAAAATATTTATCAGCATAATTACATCATCTTTAAGTTGACTCTCATCTTGTCAATATGCTCTTTGAAATAAATATATAATATTATTATAACCTTTTCTCAGATAACCAATAGACCCGTTAAATATGTTAAATATAAATGTATAAATACACATATATTAAACATATCTGTGTACTTTTTTGTACAACGATTTGCTTCTATATTTACCTACAAAAAAAGCCAAAAACTTACATATAACCAATTTGCTTAATTTTAATGGGTTTTAGGGTGTAAAAATGTAGTTGCTGTTGTTGTTATTGTTGTAGCGCACGCAGTTTGATCAATAAAATTTAAAATAGAGCAAAGAGAGAAGTAACAAAGGAGATAGAGCAGGGGCAGCAGGCAGAGTAAAGCAAGTGAATGTTGAAGGAAATTGTAGGAATGACAAATGGAAGGTTGTTAAATCAAAAATCTATGCATATATATATATTCATATACATTTACATGTTATATAATATAAATTTTCTATATATTCTGTATTCTTTTTCTATATATTATATATAAAACTCAACCAGATATGAAAGAAATTCCTATGACATAATTTCCCCCCAGCTCTTAACTTTATTTAAATCTACCTGAAGCTCTTCCAGATATTCAAGAAGATATACATATATACATAAGTATATGGACATATGCACATCTGTCTTTAAATCAAAGTAGTAAAAAAAATTCCAGTTAAAAATTTGGGTCGACAAAGTCCAAGGCAAAGCTTTGTTTTTGCTTTTACTTTATTGTAAGACTCGGGCGGGCTCTTAATGGCTGGCTATGTGTATATAGCGCTATATCTGTACGATTGTATAGCTTCTGTGTTTTTATTTGCACTCGCTGATAAGTTGTCAAAGATTGCGAGTTCGAGTCCCAAGCGGACGAACGAACGAACACAGCACACACGTATTATACAATCGCTTATCAGTTTGTGGTTACGGAAAAGAAAAATGTTTAGATTGAAATTGCTTATAAAAGTGCTATATATATTAGGTATAATATATATTTATGTGTGTGTGTGTGTATGCATAATCTAAATGTGCTCAACTGAAAATACATTTACAGAAACCACGTTCAGTTCACTAGAATTCCATTTAATTTTGGGTTAACCGCAAAATGTATTTTATATATACATATATAAAATATCGCCCACAACTTGTCCCTGCAAACAATTTATATAAATATATATATATATATATATATATATACTAGTTGACCCGGCAAACGTTGTTTTGCCTTTTTCAAATATCTAATATCTAAGTTACTATAAGTGTATGGGGATGAAGTTATAGTCCATCCAAGGGACTGTATATACACGACCCAAATTATTTGACTTAAATAAGCCGGGGCACGCCTCAACTGGTGTGCCTTGCTTGCGGGGCATCCATTTTTTCGATTGAGCCCATGTAAAATATTGAGGTATTTCTGAATACTTCAGTGTTTGTGCTCATTTAACAGAGCGTCCAGCTCGCTGACAATGCGCGTTGCAAATGGTGAATTGAGGTGATTATAGTTGCAACGTGTATTCACGCGATTGGCGAGTGCCCGTTCGGAGTCCTCGCCACCCATAAAGTAAATTTGTAAAAATTTATAAGGTTCGTTTGGCATTGGTAGTAATGAGCCGACTTTGTGGTAAATTTGGCCTTTGATTTTGAATGTGGAATTAAATTGTTGACCATTTGCAGCAGTATTTTTAACTATTTCCGTTGCTCCGAACGATGTCATTTGAAAACATGAATTGAATTGCCGAATTGAACGCAAGAACAGCGAAGAATTTGGATCAGTACCAATAAGGAGGCCGTGCAATGGTTCCGGCGGTGTTTCAATTTCTGGAAGTTTCACTTTTCCTGATGAGCAACACATCCCAATTGGCTCATTTTTAAATTTAAGGGCTTGACAGTGCGGGCATTCCTTGTCCAATGTACCAATTACCACTTTGGAATGAGCGTAATATTCAACATCAGGCTCATACTGAAATGCTAGTCGAAGAAATGAATGTGATGTAAATGTTCGAAGTACTTGTTGATGTTGGTCAATCCCTCTACGTCTGTTGGCTACGAATCTGCGCGCTTCTCTTCGTTCCAATTGTCTTTGTTGGTTTCGCTCATCTCGTACCTCTTGTAATTGTGATGCACGTAACTGCGCCATTCTTACACGGACATCTGCATTACTTTGTTGCCTTTCTGCATCTGATCTTATTGCTCTTCTATCTTGCATGCCTCTAGATCTGTTTGTTTGACGACTCATTTATCTTTTTTCCCTTAACATTTGTTTTTTGGCAGGTAGTTCGTGGCATTGTTGTAATAAATCAAGTTGGAAAACTGATTGGTGTATAACATGTATTATTTTCTTGATCAATAATTAGCGCAATTATTTATTATTTGGGTATAAAAAATAGATGTTGGCCGATTCTCAGTCCTACACGATCTGCATAAAAAATTTCGTGAGAATCGGTCGAGCCGTTTCGGAGTAGTTTGGTAACAAACACCACACTCGAGAATTTTATATATATAGATATATATATATATATATATATATATATATAGACCAATGTACATATATAATATATATGTATATTCCCTAGCTAATATTTCTCTCTCATTTCTATTTTTCTCTTTTTTCTGTTTTTCTTTTATTACTTGAATTCTTTTTTTTGTTTAACCCAAATAATTAGTCTTCTAATTAATGAAGTGCTATGTTTTTATTGCTCACATCAGCTTGACAAAACACTCAACTTTTATTTAGCTTATATCTGTATTTTGTTTATAAATGTATGTCTATGTTTTTTAATGGCTGTTTATGCTTCAACTGTTGCCTGAGTGAGTTATAGCCGTTGCTTGAGTTAGCGATACAATTCTCCGATTAGTTTATAATGTTATAAATAGTATTTGTGTATATTGGCTAGATTTATTAAGTTGTTGTTTTTGGGGTAATTTTTAATTTTTGTTTTCAAAGTGAAAGAACAATTTAATTAATGAGAATTTGAGTTGAAAGTTAAATAAAAGAATTTACTTTGAATGTAGTTAAATATTAATATAAAAAAATATTTAAAAATGTTTGATTATTTAATATAAATATAATTAATTAATAATAAAAATTAAAAATTAAATAATAAAAAATTAAATAATAAAATTAAATAACAATAAAATAAAAAATAAAAAATTAATTATTAATAAAATTAAATGCTTAAAAAAATAAAATACTTAAAATATTAAAAACTAAAATACAAAATTAATAATAAAAAAATAATATGAAATATTCATTTATGTATTTAATTAAATGTAAAAATTAATATAATATAAATATTAATATAAATAACATTAAATAATAATAAAATTAAGTATTAATATAATTAAATAAAATATAAAATAATAAAACAATCAAAATATAATATTAATTTATATTAATATTTTATTTATTTAATTATTAATATAGCTACATATTTTTTAAGGCATTTGATATATGAATATTCAAGAACTGAGTGCATCATAGTTGAAAAAAATATATATAGTATTTATAGCTATAGCTATGGAGTAACTCATCGATGATTCATCTTTAAAATTTGTGGCATATATAGTTGTAGCTAGCCACCGACAGAGGGCGTATGTATTACCTCAAACTTGTGAAACTTAGAGTTTTATCTGACTTGTCTAGCTACAAAGGCTTTGGCTATATATAATTGAAGTTAACTGAATAGATAAGATTAGCAATAAGTCAAATGGCGCTCGGTAAAAAACTGTAAAATGTAATTAATTTTTTACCCGCTTTGTTACTAATTCAATGAGTTCAATGTGGGATATATAATATATATTAATAATAATTTGTATATTAACTTAGATCTTGAAGGAAAGATTCATTCCATAGTTCTATAATCAAGCATTTACTCAAGCATATCTCAAGCTGAAAATGCTGCTTAGATTTCTCGCTTTACCTTGAGAATATATAGCAGCAAAATAGCTAGCTAATGCCATGCCATAGACCAATAAGAAATAAACCCAAAGCGATTTGCGTCATCGACGACTAATTAAATATGCAATTTTTGCTAACTTTACATAACGAACCGCTTGAACTTCCTTTCACTAAGCGCATAAGAGAGGGGGAAAAGCAAATTTGCATAAATGAACCTCAGATATAGAGATATACAGTATATATATGCCAGATATATGCATATGTGTTTATATCCAAGAGTCCGCGTAGAAACCCTCATTGTGTCACGATATATACATATATGTATATATATATTATATTTTCCTATATTCAGGTTATCTACTAATTTTTCTAGCAACAATGTAAATTTTAATTTTTTTTTTTCGCTTATCTCTTTGCAGGTGAGTCAAGAGCGCATTTCTGCTAAGATTAACGACTTTCTCGCTGCAGCGTGAGTGTTAAGTAGTACCCACTTTTATAACTCATACCCCCATAATACATATACATATATGTATGTATTTATATCTGTATTTATAATTCCAATTGCTGGTCGTTCGAGCGAAAGTTATGTGCGTGTTGCATTGATAAAGCAACTTGACTGGAAATTTATGACGAGTCACTAAAATCGACTTGAGGAAAATTAAAAACACAATTTTTAACTGCCTTCAAACCGTGCGAAAAGTCGGTGCGAGTGGGCAGATAAAACATTGACATTGTCTTGCGCGCGCGCTCGACCCCAAAATGAAAAGTGTAAAATGGAAAATTTTATTATAGATTTCACTTTTTGCCAACCCAAGCAAAGCAGCCCAGACACCCACCCACCCAGCAGCATCAGGATCATCCCATTCCATTCCCTCTTCTGGCCATAGAAACAAACAAAAGCTTAAAGTTTACGAGCCGCAGTCGCTCGATGACGTTTATGACATCTTTCTGACCCGGACCCGGTTCGAAAACTGACGACGCTGCTTATTAAAAGGGTCGCAGCGCTCCGTCTGCCACGCCACGCCACGGCACGGCACTCCTGTCTCCTGTGCTATCCTGTCGCTCTCCACTGACACTCATCAACCTTCGACACATAAATGACGACCTTCTCTTAACAATTTTAATGCCCTCAAGCGGGGCGCGTGTCTTCACAATCTGGTCAACAAGTTTGTTATGCTCGCCGCGTCAACATTGTAGACTTTATAAGCTTGACATTCGATTGGAGCACTGAAGATTTCAGTTTATTAGAGGAATAGTTAGGTGCGAATGCTGCTAACTAATTTATTAATATGAAAATCGATTAAAATATCGATATATCTTTTGTAGTACTCTTTATGGTTTATATGATGAAGTTCTGTAGAAATTTACTTTTATTTACAAGAGTTTTAGTTGAAATGGGTGAGACTGTTATAAGTAATGCCTTCTTTGATCAATTATTTAAATAATTTATCGATAAGTTTATTGATTTTTAAAATTGACTTCCGTTTGGAGTACTGACATAATCACTTTTATTTAAGCGACATAAATGTAGGGCACAAAATCTTTTAATTATTAGTAATATTATTAAAATCGATTAAAATATCGATATATCTTGCCTTAGAGTCTTTTAATTAATACCATGAATTTGTGAGGTCAGAATTTGCTGCTATATAATAGACAGTTAGCTGAAAAATATGAATGAAAGTTTATTCTATTTTTTATACCCTGAACCCATTGAAAATGGGAAAAAAGGGTATAATGGTTTTGTGAAAATGTATGTAACAGGCAGAAGGAGGCGTGGCAGACCCCATAAAGTATATTTATTCTTGATCAGGGAGAGAAGCCGAGTCGATTTAGCCCTGTCCGTCTGTCTGTCTGTCCGTCTGTCCGTATGTTTGAACGCGTCGATCTCAGAAGATATAAGAGCTAGAGACTTCAAATTTTTTTTGGAAGTTCGTGTATAGTACGATTCAATCGAGTTTGTTTCAAATATTCGATAACTATAATCGTTTTAATGTTATCGATTAAAAACCGATATCTTCATTTAGTTATAAAATTCTATTTAATTCATCTTTCTAGCTAGAGTCTTCAAGGTTTGCATTTAGTGTTATTTGAGCTTTCTGCAATTTCGGTTTTTGTTAAATTTTGGATGCCACGCCCTCAAATTGCCCCTTCGCCTCAAATTGCTAAATCACGTATTTCAAGTACTAGAGACTTGTGCTTTGGCACATACACACATATGAATGTCATGATCACGCCCCACAAATTTGATCAAAATCTTTCGACTAGAAAAAAAGTTATTAAACATTTAATATCTCATATTATCGGCGTCTTGCAGCAGCAGCGAAGCTGATGAGTCATAATGCACAGTTAGCAGATTGTGTGTTGGTGCGTGCGTCTGTGTGTGTGTTCTTGTGCGTGCGTCTGTCTGTGTGTATGTATTGCTTGCTACATATGTATGAACATACATATAAAAGTAACGGAGAATGTTAGCGGCTCTTAGGAATCGCAGTTCTTCGCAGGGTTCAGGGGATCTCTTTGTCGAGCAGTCTCGACTAGAGCACTCTTACTTGTTTTTAGCATAATTTTATATATTTCGATAAGTTATCGATTTTAGTTATGCTTCTCTTTATTAAGCTGCATGTCTCTAACTTTTCGTAGTATGACTCATGTACGTTTTTGCTTTAAGAAAGAATTCTTGACTACATAAATAAAGTGTTTAAAGTAATCGATATTTTTATCGATTAATATGTTTCCTACTTTTGTAATGAGCAAGATTCATGACTTTCAATCAATAATTGCCTATGTCTAAATGAAGTCATATATCCTCCTAGTTTACTTTATTTCAGATGATATATCTTTGCTCATATGTCCCTTTTCTGGCATATTAAAAAGAAATATTACTCTTTAATAATAATACTTACTTTTATTATTATCTTAAGCTCTTCACTTAAGTTTTTTTCTCATTTTACATATCCTTTTCCACTTCGAGTCTCAGCCCCTTGCTAACTACTTGACTTCATACCGTTAGAAACTCTGTCTATCTAACTCTATATCACTTCTCTAGCTCACACTCACTGGTGTCTGTTGCCATACACACTTGCCACTTCGCAAAGGGCATTTAACCTACAATTTGGCTGAAAGCAAAGAGAATACTTAACCAATTCTTGTTGTGTCATCAACTTTGACCTTTTCAACAGGCTGTACTCGAGCAAAGCTTTATTTTCTTTCCATCTCTCTCTCTCTCTCTCTCTCTCTCTCTTTCTCGCTCTGTCTGGCTGTGTTTGTTCGTCATTGTTCGTCACACGCACAGAGCAGAGCAGTTTGACAGTCATTGGGTTTCACTTTTCTTATGTACACACAATATGCGCCCAGTCGCTCACCCTTGCCCATGCCACTCGCCACTTGTTTGTGCCTCTTATTGTTTAACTGGCAATGATTAATGTTCTTCGACAGCAACAATGTGTGTTTGTTTGTGTGCCTGTGTGTGTAGGCCGTCTCCGTTTAGGCCAAGTGTTGGCATTTCTTTCTGTCAATGACCTAGAAATCATTTTGTTTTCGTGCAAAATATCCGCAGCCCTGGCGAAGTTGTAATTAGAATTTTTCTTTGCCTTTTTTTCTCTCGCACGATTAATTAACCTGAATTTATTGATAAACGAGAAGCGCAAAGAAAGGCATTTAGCTGAGATTAAGATTACGGTGTTTATTGAGAGTATGTGGAATGAGTTTCAAGCATTTATTAGTATCAATCAAGCTAAACTAATGAGTTTGTTGGTGAATTCAATTTTTAATTGAAATTGAGACATTTTTATGGGTCCTTTTTTTCCATGAGACAAAATTTGTAAATAATAATACTAAAGGTGAAAAAAAAAATGAAAAAAAACTTCAAAACTATTCAGAATAGAATCACTATTACAGAATAGAAATATGAACAAATAAAAAATAAAATAAATATATATATATAATAAAACAAAATATAATAAACAAAAAATCTATTAAATAAACATAATAAAGAATTTACAAAAATATTTGAAAAATAAATAAAAATTAAAAAAAATATGAGAAAATAATTCACAAAATATAAACAAGTAAGAAAACTCTAGTCGAGACCGCTCGACAAGGGTATACCCTAAACCCTATGAAGAACCGTTATTCCAAGCATTCTTTGTTTCTTTTATATACACATGCATATGTACGTTCATTACAAGCAAAACATACACACACACGCACAGGCGCACGCACACACACACGCCAGTCGGTGCGTCAGCTGTTCATTGGCTGCTTTGTATGGCAATGCTATGGGAAATTAAATGTTTAATAACTTTTTTTCTAGAGTAACGATTTTGATCAAACTTGTTGGGCGTGATCATGTCATCCATATGTATGTATGTGCCAAAGCACAAGTCTCTAGTATTTGAAATACGGGACTTACAATTTTGAGGCGAAGGGGGCGTGGCATCCAAAATTTAGCAAAAACCGAAATTGTGTAATGCTCACATAACACTAAATGCAAAATTTGAAGACTCTAGCTATAAAGATGAATTATATATAATTATATAACGGAGCATCGATTTCGTTTTTAATCGATAACATTAAAATTAAGACAGTTATCGATTTTTTTAACAAACTCGATCTTTTCGTGATATACAGGAACCTACATAAAAAATTTCAAGTCTCTAGCTCTTGTAGGTTCTGAGAACGACGCGTTCATACATACGGACAGACAGACGGACAGACGGACAGACGGACGGACAGACGGACAGGGCCAAATCGACTCGGCTTGTCTCCCTGATCAAGAATATATATACTTTATGGGGTCTGCCACGCCTCCTTCTCCCTGTTACATACATTTCAACAAAAACATTATACCCTGTTTTCCCATTTTCAATGGGTTCAGGGTATAAAAATAAATAATAAAGAATACTAAATAATAAAAATATTAAATAATAAAAAATATAAAATTAAAAAAATAATAAAATAAAAAATAGTAATAAAGAATTTACAAAATTATTTGAAAAGTAAATAATTTTTAAATAAAAAAAAATTGTTAAATTAAAAAAAATGAGAAAATAATTCACAAAATATGAAAATCAAAATAATAATTATAAATAATAATAATAATATTAATAAAAGTAACTTAAATATTATATAAAAACTATTACAGATTAATATAAATAAAAAAAATAATAATAATAATTAAACAATATTTTTATGAATTAAAAAACAAATAAATAATGTTAAAAATGTTTTAAGAAAACAAATATGAAAAAGTAATATACAAAAAAAATATATATTTAACAAATTAACAGATTGTTCCATAATCAAAATTAGAAAAAAAAGAAGAATCATGTTTGATTAAGACTTTCCGAACTCTTACGTTCTGGAATCCTCTTTGCAATTGGTTCAGGCCATAAAAATAGCTCAATCACAAGAATACATCATTTTTTCCGCTTAATTTCGCTCCAGATGTTATATATATTTTTGATTTTTGCTCTTTCTCAATTCCTTTTGAAATGTCTGACTAATTTGTGAAGTATTTTATGCTTTGTTTTTTATAGTTCTTAATTGTCTATATAACTTTGGAATATGAATCATATGATTGCAGCCCTGGCTTGGCATGATTAATTCCAGTTGATATAGATATATGAATGTGTATATATATATATTATAAAGAAACAGAAACATTTTGTCAAACACTTAAAACTATATAGACTATATATGTGCTTCAGCTGAACTCTCTGTGAAATGATATCATTCATGCTTGCAGCTCGAGCCAATGAGGCCCTTACTCAACTTTGCTGCACAGTCTATGAGCAAGTGTGTGTGGGAGTGTATAGGTGTGTGTGTGTGTGTGTGTGTTGGGCGTATGTAGTTGTGCATTATAATCAACGTACAGACACTGCCTGCAGGCCACGCCCACTACAACACGAGCTGCCTGCCTTCATAATAAGTACAAGCTCGAAATTTTGCTTGCTTGTCGAAGGTACCAGACAGGGAGAGAGAGAGCGTATGAGTGTGTGAGAGCGAGACAGACTTATGTTTTTATTATTATTATACAGTACGCTTTTTGTTTGTCTTTGGCTTTGATTCTGTGCGACGCGTCGTTTGGCTCATGTGAAAAACCTGCCTCAAGGTTATTGGCTTCTGCTTTTGGCCCCGAAAAACGTAGCCGAAAAAGAGAGCGCAACAGAAAGCAAAAAGCAAAAAAGCAAGAAATGAAAACACAAATTTCTCCATTAAATGATGAGCGGCGATTTGTTGTTGTTGTTGTTGTTGTAGTTGCTTTAGCTGAGCTCAGCTCATTTAGCCGTTGTTGTAGTTGGCCTAAACAGACAGACAAAAATACCAACTGAAACTTATCGAGTTCATTATCTTTTATATCTGTATATATATATACATATATACATTTCTTTCTTTTTAGTATCTTCGTCTCGCTTCATAATAGGGTCAAGGATTCTCAAAAGAACATTTTTGTTGCCTCTCTCTCTCGCTCTCTCTCTCTGTCTCTGTCTCTTTCTCGCCTGCACTCAATTTACATTTATGTGAATTATGAGTGTTTTTAACGCTTTTGGTTTTGTTTATATATATTAGCAAAATATATACATATATAGTCGTGGATCAATTGCGAAGTGTTGAAAATGATGTGGCATGAAGGTGAAATCAGGTGTGCTGCGCTGCTGTTGTTGAAAATTCCACAATGATTATGACACGGCTTGGAATGTGTATTAATGTTGACTGAAAGCAACAGTAAATGGTATGCAGTGTGCGGTGAATAGATAGATAGAAGATGAAAGGAGGGAGAGAGAGAGAAAGAGATGGGGAGTTGGAGTTGCAGTAGAGTGGAAGAGTGAGAGAGAGAGGGAGTTGTAGAGAGAAATATAAAAGAAGTGAGATGGAAAGTAGGAGATGTAAAGAAGAAAACAGAAAGAGTGAGAGTGAGAGAGGGAAAATGAAATATAGGAAAATAGAAAAGAGTTGGTAAAAGAAAATTACAATTACAATTATTTATATTTATATTTATATATTCCATATTCCATAAACTTTACACACTCCCCTCTAATTTAAATTTGCAACTTTCTTCCCTTTTCATTTAAATCTCATTTTAATCATAAAGTCTCAATTATGTTTCTTTTTGCTAGTCTGGCAACTCTGCATACAATTAAAACTGTAAATCACAGCTGAGCATCTTTGCTTAGCCAAAGAGTTCACTCAATTACGCGCCCGAGATACCCGCACCCTCTCTTCATCTCTTTCTCTTCCTCTGCCGCTGCGCTGCTTAAAAGAAGAAGCTCTCTGCACTTTAATCAAAAGCGCACCGGGCTGCTGGCGCTGCTGCTGTCGCTGCTTTTCTTCTCGTTCGCATTCTTTGCTTGTGTTTTTTTTTCGTGTTGCGCTTCTTCTTATACAACTTTGGCTGGCAAATGGAGAAACTTGCAGCAACAATTTCTTGCACAACTTTCAGTCAACAGCTGCTTGTTACTTACCACATACATACATATATATGTATGTATGTGTGTATGTATATAGCCTGGCGCTACCTTTTCTGCCTCCTCTCTTCACTCTTGTCCAGTTTGTGACTTTTCAACTTCTTTAACCACTTAGAATCATCAACTTGTTTTGCCTGCTATTTCTTCGCAGCTCTTACTCCATAAATATAAATACACACATACATACATATATATGTATGTGTGTGTGTGTGCTTTTTATTTGCAGTTGCTTTTTACAAAAGTTGTGCATGCCAGTTTAATTTGCTTCGGCAACAACAAGTGAAAGAAGTTGCTACAGTTTGAAGTCGCTGGTCAGCATAATAAACTTAACAGTTTTGCAGTCGCGCACATACACACGTGCAAGTCTCATATGGGCAACGCATTTATAATGAACTTAAAACGAAGTGACCGACAACAGAGAGAGAGAGAGATAGACAGCAAGCAAGACGCAGACGACAGGCAGCTCACAGCTGTAGAACACTCTTTGTAACACATTTCCAGTGGTGACGGCGACGGCGACGTTGACGCTGGGAGCAGCGACGGCGGCTTCGTCACGTCAGCAGCAGCCGTGCGTCGGCACACGCTCTTTCGGCTTGTCTTCTTGTTGTTGGTGTGTGATTCATTTTTGTTGTTGCTGTTTTTTTTTTCGTTTTCTTTTGCCCCAAAAACTGTTTGACGGCTGCCTGCTGCTGCTGCTGGGCTCTCGTTCTATGCACAGTCTGCGCTCTGTTGTCTGTCTGCCTGGCCGTTGCTCTTTGCTGCGCTTGCTGTTGTTGTTTTGCGTTTTTCAGCTTCTTTTTTCGAGACAAATGAGCAAACGACAGCGGCTACTGGCGCTGCTGCTGCTGTTGACACTGATGACAGTTTGCCGTAAATAACAGCGGGCGAAAAAAAAATATAAAAGGCAATAGCAACACAGCAACAATGTGTGGCGCCGCGCTCCCTTTATCTTGTGCCTACTTATGCAGCCAGCAGTGGGACAATTAAGTAAATACACAAACACGCATGTGTGTGTGTAGCTTTGACTTGTGTGCGTAATGAAATGTTAGCGATGGCATTAGCTGTGAAACTTATTTGTATGTTAAGCATGTGCAAAAATGTTATTACTATGTTATGTTAATACGGGTAGAATGAAGAGAGCAGAAAGAGAGAGAGAGATTGTGTGTGTGTAGACTTTTAATGTTTAGGCAGGAACAGTTGCGATTTCCTATTAGAATTCTTAAGCGCTTGCAAGCATTAAAGCAGGACAAAGTGAGTGAGAGGGGGAGAGATTGTGTAGAATTTGAGTGTGTTGTTGTTGTTTTCTGCATTGCACTGTTAATTACCAGATATTAAGTTAATTAACATTTTACTTTTCATTTTTAATGTTCATATTTTACTTATATTTACATGCCAGCGAAGCTATTTTTTTGTTTTTACCTAGGTAGCTTAATCAACGTTCATGATGATTATATACCTGCAGCGCTATACAAGCCCCCCAATCTGGTAAAAGTAAAAAGTATGAAAAAAATACAAAAAATACAACAACAACCAATTAAAAACTCATCAAATTGCTCAGCAGCAAAACTCCCAAAGCGCAGGGAGTCCAGCTACTGCCCCACTCTGTTGGGGCTGGGGCTGGGGGCCACCCACTCATCAAAGAAACAAAAATGACTTGTGCGGCTGGCTGGCTTTCGGGCTGGCGGTGAGGTAGTTGTTGAAAGAGCCCAAGGGAGTCGAAATGCAAAACATTTGGCAACCCGTCGCGGCGACCTTATGCTGGCTCCCTCTCTATCACTGGCTCTCTTCAAAACTGCAGAGTGAAAGGGGTAAGGGAGAGGGCGAGGAGCAGAGAGAGAGAGAGAGGGAGAGGGAAGCAGCGGCTGTCACTGAAAATTGTTGCTGCTAGCCGCCGGCAGCCACATTTCGTCTGCTGTTCCCTCTGCTGTTCCCTCTGCTGTTCCCTCTGCTGTTCCCTCTGCTTTTCCCACTGCTGTTCCCACTGCTGCTGCTGTTTGCCAAAGCTTGTTTCGTTTCAATGTTCCGCACTCTTCCCGTTGCCGCTCTTCTCTCCACTCTACACTCCGCTCTCTTCCTGTGCATAAACAGACACAAAACTTCACATTGCCTGTGCCCGTTGTGTTTTGCTTTCCATTTTGTTGCTGTTGCTGTTGTTGTTGTGTGAGCGTTCGCTCTATTTGGCTCAAGTGTTGCTTGTTGTTGCTTTCTTTTGAGTTGCTTTTACAGTTTACAGTTATTTTCTATTTCTTTCATTTTTTTTTTTGCTCCATCTTTTGTGTTGTGAACATTAAAAGTTGCAAACGGCAAATAAATGAAAATAAATATTACTTGTGTGTGTATGTGTGTGTGTGTGAGCAGCAAGAGTTTAGTGACATTTACCAACACTGGGCGGAATGTCAAGTTTTTGTTTATATGCATATACATAAAGTTTATGTCACATTGGTTGGATTATATTGTTTCGCATGCTTCAAGTGTGATCTTTTGAACGGAAGTTATGCAACACTGGTGGCATTAAGTGGTATTTGCCAGCACTGGTTGACATTGTTGAACTATAATGAGTTTAAATCTTATATTGTTATCTAATAATGCCGGACAATGTTATTTAGTTATTTGTTAATTTGTGGATACATGTGAGCCTTTTACAACACTGGCTTAACACTAAATATAAAAGTATATCACTTTAGCTTTTATTATTTTATCCAATATTGCTGATCAAGATTGCTTAGTTGATATTTTATTAAGCAACTTACAATTATGGTCACTTTCCAACACTAGTATTAGTACTAATTATGCCAAATCAATTCGAGTAGTCTTTTATTTAACCCTTTTAAAGATAATCAGTTTAATTATCGAATTTCTACGAATATTTGCATATTTTACAACACTATTAAGTTTTGACTGTACAAAACTGCTTTACAATACTATTAAATGTGTTCTCTTTTACCATACCCTTGTTGATCCACACGAATATATTGTAATTTCTGATGACTTAAGAAGTGCTTGACTTCTCTACTTAGGGAGTACTGCATCCAACCCTCTTAAGACATTTTACAACACTAATTTATTACTAAATTTAAAAATTATCAGCATTATTTCAATTTAATATTATAAGATAAATTATTAGTTAAATTTTTACTATTCTGTGTATTGTATTATGAATATTTTGGTTATTTGCAGCACTATTGTCTCCTTAACTGTTTTACAACACTATCGAATATGCGCTCTGCTCATCCCACACACTACTTAAGCAACACGCACATATGTTTGTCTTAAATCAATTGAAAATTTTTCGTCTTATCTGCTTAAGCAGCACTTCCATCAAACCTTGTTTGCCAACACTGTGCCAAAATATTGATCGCCCTTTGACACTTATCTAAATTTCTTCTCTCTTTCTCTCTCTCCCTCTCTCTGTCTTTCTTTCTCGCTGCCCAGCCACCCACTTGGACACAATTAGCCAAACATTTTACATGTCATAAACATTTGTGTCATTGTCGTGGCGAAGACAAAGAAGGAGAGGGAGAGAGGTAGAGAGAGAGAGAGACCGAACCTAACCCCAATCTGGGCGCAAACATGCCATCCCCACACCCCCACACACCCCGCTTTTTGGCCCATTTTCCATTTTCTAGGCCATCTTAATGATGTTTGGTCACTTGACGGGGTGTGAAATATTATTGACCGTCATTCTCTGTCTGTCTGTCGCTCAGCTTGGCTGGCCGGCACCACACGGACTAATTCTGACTTTTGGCTAAATTGATGTGGGTTTACCATTATCATGTTGTTGTTGTTGCTGTTGGTATTGTTCCTGTACTTGGGTCTATATGTGTATATATTTGCCAGCTTATTTACCTAGCCCGCTCTCTGTGCCACATTTTGCGTCTCGTTTATATCCACAGCCATGATTAATGATGAGTCGCACACAATACATATATCTGTATATATAGATGTACATATATATCTATATATATTCACATTCCTGTATTACTATATGTATATATTCGCATGTTGCAAAAATTAATGGAGCAGCGTTTTGGGCGTGTTTCGCTCTTGTTTTTGCTTTTTTAATGTCTCCATTAAATTTGCGATTCAGTAAAATAGCCAGAAATACGTTCTAGTTAGTGTTAAAGTAGGTAGCATAGGTGACTATGGGGTGTGGAACTATATAGGTTGATAAATATGTACAATATAATAATCTTGAGCAATATCAAGAATTAAATTGATATTTAAATAAATTGCGAAACAAATGTCTTCAGTCTCCAACATAAAATGGCTTAAATAAAAAAATTATCGAATTATATATGGGGTAATTGCTGTAGATCTGTACATACTTATAGATCTCTATGCATTTCTTTATTTTTGTTAGCTGCCAAATTTCTGTCACACGCCATGCATTTATTCCCCTGACCGTGACACTCACAATTTGTCGCATTGAGATTTATCTTCAGACTTTTAACAATATTTAATGAGATTAAGTCATGAAATATAGAAATTCCTGAAAATATAGAAAGTATAAATTTTAGTATAATATATAATACATAAATTATATTTATTTGAGCTTAAAAGTCAATGGTTTTTTTTTTATAGATTTCAAATTAAAAATAATGGTTTATTTTTCTAATCATTTAGATTACTTTCTTTGTAATTATTATTTTATTTACATTTTTATACAAGTCAAAAAATTATTCAATGTATTAATTTTTGTAGAACAATTTTATTCATTTATTATTTTTTTTTAAATATCTCTTCTTATATTAATTTATTATGTTAAACTTCAGTAAATATTATAGTTATATTTCATATATATTATTATCGTTGGTAATATGTATATAATTTTATATAATACAAGTTTAAATAATACATTTAAATATTTAAAAAATATGTTTATTGTTTAATTATTTAAAAATATTCTTTTTATTTTTAAATTGTTAAAATAAAATAATATATATTTTTAAATTTTTTTAAAGTAATTTATTTAAATTTAAATTTATTTAAATTTAAATTTATTTAAATTTAAATTTATTTAAATTTAAATTTATTTAAATATTTTTAAAATTAAAATTTTATTTTTTTTTTAAGTATTTAATTTTTTGTTTTTTACTAAAATTCTAGACTTCAATTTTGTTTTGTATATCTCATTCAGTATGTCTTATTATTATTCCTTTAATTTATTAAAATAAGCGCATCCAACAGTTGCCCATAATTCCTGTGGCATTTCCATGTTTTATACTCAATTAATTTTTCATGGCAACGCAAAGTGTTTGCTATCCTATCCTTGCCTCGCCTGCCCTCGCGTAATCTCTTCCGACGCCCCTCGATTAATGGATTTACAAATATAATTTACAAACAATTGCATTTAATTGTTATGACATTTGAGCTGGCAAACGTTTTTCGCAATTTATTTCCTTAATCAAGAGCAAATGCCAATTTTTTCTTTCATTTATATATTATTTTGTTTAACCATATTCGATTTAATTTGAAAAGTTCAAAATTGTTCAATTAATTTGGTTGCAGTCGTTAAAAGCATTTAATGTGGCTTAGATTAAATTCGTTATAGGCTCCATTCGCTATGGGCAGCCGATAAAGGCTAAATAAGTAGCTAGCAACATGGCTATATAAATGCTAAATTGCTGAGATTTATTTGAATGTCCTTTAGGGAATGTTCTGCAAATGTTTATTTAATGCAATTTGAGTTGTTTAAGTGCTTTGATGGAGGGAAGGAACTTAAAATTGATATGAAAGATATATGCAAAAAATATATTTAAAAAAATATATATAAAATTTATATATATATAATATCTATAAAATGTACATAATATATATATAAAATTTTTATAAAATATATATGAAATAATCTACATAAAATATACAACTAAATATGAAAAATATATAAAACATATATAAAACATATATAAAAAAATATGTATAAATTTCATAAAAAAATAATAATATAAAAAAATGTATAATATACATAAAATATATAAAAAAAATAATAGTTCTTCATAACTGAAACATCTATATAAATTCATCTTGCGATAAATGTAGATATCGTTTATTGTCCTGTATGTATTCTTTAGTATTCTTTAGTAATACCCTCACTAAATATTGCTTTTCTTCTAACTAAAAAATTCATAACTTCTTGTTTTGATTTTTCTCTGAATACCTTCACTATATATAACTCAACTTTAACTGCGAAATTAATAGAAATTCTATTTGAAAGTGAAGAATGAAGCTTATGCTCATAATAATAATAATGAATGATAATAATTATTATAATGAATGATAATACTAATAATGGCAGACAAAAGTGATTGTTTGTGGCGGCAGGGTATTTTCTAGTCGGACGCATCCAACTAAAGCAAGCACCACTACTACTATTTACATGCACTCAATTTTGTATTAGCTAAATCATCTTAATGAACTAGCTATACAATAATATATAAACTTACTTTCACTATCTATCTATTGCCTTTATTCTAACTATGAAGTCAAGAACTTGTGTAAGAAAGCTCTCAAGCTTTTCCTTTATACAGAGTTAACTCAGTCGTAATGAAAATTATAATAATGACAAGGATATGTTTATGACTGCAGGGTATTACCTAGTTGTAGCTTTTCAACTAAAGCAAGTGGATATCTTTTCCCAAGTTTTTATATCAATTCAAAAATATTTTTGTCATAATATAATCACAATTATATTCGTTTATGTCTGCCGAGTATCTACACGTCAGGCATATCCAACTAAAACATGCCTATTTACATTTTGCATCCCGCATGGAAGTTTGTTTCAATAAAAGTAAACCATAAGCGAAAAGTGTTAAGTTTTTTATGAGTTTATCAAAATTCCAATCTCTAAATATATTTATCAGACCTACCCTAAAACATTGGTAACATTCTTATAGAGCTGCCTTGGCTAAGTGATGGATTAACTGCAGACAACTGAAAAAAGTTTTGTTTATTTACCGCAAGTATCAGAATTTGTTGCGTGATAAAATATAATTTACATTGTTATATCTATACGCTATATCTAGATATATATTAGTCTATATATATCTACATCTATCTTTAGCTCCCTGAAAACACTTTGAAAATGAAGTTTACGGCTCACCTTGAACATATAATTCCCATACACATGATGATGTGTAAGGGAAGTAATAACTGTAGCAATGGGCAAGAACTTGTGGAAAAGTCGATGAAAAACTGTGAAAACTTGTATACAGAGTTTTACAGCTGCATTTAATGTGTGCCGTTTAATGTCAACTTAAATCAATTGAAATGTCAATTACAACAAAACATGAGACGAAAAACGGGAAACGAGAAACTTGCAAAAGCCCAACAGCCAAAGACGACGTACCAAAGTTTTTTAGAGAGTTTGTGCCCTGTGGCATAGACATACGCAGAGAGTGAGGGAGAGGGGAAGAGAGAAAGACCTCAAGAGAGAGTGAGAGAGAGAGAGAGAGACTATGTTGAGGCAGCAAAGTGAGAAGCAGCTGCCGGGCCTTGCATTTTCCCAAGTAATTGAGTCGAATTGAAGGTGAGCATAGACGCTGACAACAACAAAGTTCGTAGATTGATGTACAGTGGGTAAAGGTGGAGAAAATGTGGAATGGAGAATGTAAAAGAAAAGAAAAGAATAGAGAAGGGAATTAAAGAAAAGAAAAGAAAATAATGGGAAGGGAAGGGAAGAGTAGAAAAAGGAAGAGAAGAAAGGTAATAGAAAATAAAAAAAAAAATAAAATAAAAAATAAAATAAAAAATAAAATAAAAGAAAATATAATGAAAAATAAAATAATAAAAGAAAATATAGTAAAAGAAAAGAAAAGGGAAGGAACGGAAAGAAAGCGAAAAGAGAAAGAGAAAAGAAAACGGAGAAGAAGAGAAAACAGGAAGCAGGAGCTAAGGAAAGGAAACAGGAGGAAAGAGAGGATAAATTAAAATGAAAGAAATGAAAGATGAGAAAAGTAAAATGAATATAAGAGTAAAGAAGCGATAATAAAGGAACTAAAAAGAAGAAAAAGAAAAGAATGCAGGAGAAGAGAAGAAATAGGATAGAAGAGAAGGGAAGGGCATTAGGGAAGAAAATTAAGAGAAATAAAAAATAAGAAGAGAAGAGAAATGAAGAACAAAGAGAAAAGAAAGAAAACTCTGCAATAAAAACTTGTATTCAATATATTACCTCAATTAATATATAATAAATAATATTTGCTCATTAAAATTAATTTGAAGCCCACTGTGCACTGTGCGGAATGGGCGCGCTCTTTATTTTTAGATACAGGTGGGCCACATAAAAGTTGGAAGCAAAGCGCAAGTAAAAGGTATAGTCGATAGGTGAAGGGGGGATAGAGAGATAGAGAGGTGGGGTTCGGGAGTAGAGTAGCGTTGAGGAGGGCAACAGCACATTACTGGGTTGCTACGCTCCGCTTCAGCTGAGTTCAGTTTCAGTTAAGTTTAGTTTAGTTCGGTTTTGGTGCGGTGTCAGTTTGAAAACAGGTTGACATACAGCTCCAGTAGTTCAAATGTCGCCAGTCGGGCTGGCTGGAAGGGCGCTTCGATACAGATACAGATACAGATACAGATACAGATACAGATACAGAAATAGATACTAGAGTGTGTGGAGATGCAGATACAGATACAAATTGCCTAGACGAAGTGCATCACGTGGCTGGGCTAAGGAATTAGCACAGAAGACAAACCAGCTGGAAAAAAGTAAAGTAAAGAAGAGAATATGTAGACGGACGGACGGACGGACAGTTAGATAGACAGCAAAAGTCAGATACAAAGAGCGTCAATAACACGGGAATCACAGCAAAAAAGGCAAAGAAAACTCTGTGCAAAAAACTTGTTGTCAAACTCTTTGTCGATTTGTTTATCGGGCTTTCTGCACTTTTGTGTAATACCTTGTTTGTTATTGTTGTTGTTGTTGTTGTTGTTTCTCTTTTCGCTCCCCCCATTTTAATTTTTCTCTTTGGGGCCAAGCATAAAGTCGCAAGTCCATGGCTCTTGTTAGCGTTTTGTTTGCTTGATGAATTTTTGAGTTTTGCATTACGACCCAAGAAAATGAAAGGAAATGTTTAGGGCACAGGGAAGGGGAGGAATGGAGAGCGAGCGAAGTGGAGTGGCAACTGTGACCAAGTAATTAGGAAACTTGTAAGTCGAGATTTTGCAGCTTTGCCCCGTCGTTGTCGTCTATTTGTTTTGGGGGCAAGCAGCGCAGTAATGCGATTAAAGTGTTCAACTACGTGAGTAGTTGCCAGAGCATAACTATAATGCATATATCGAATAATAGTCCACATGCATAACTACCCATATCGATTAGTACTCGGGTGTAAATATAATAATGGAGTTACATTTGATGGCTGATTAGTTGTCGAGACGAAAGTGAATGTTCATATTAGGTAGAAGAACTATTGAAATAAATGAAAGTATTACAGAAATATAAGAAAAGACATGAAATTGAATAAATTTAATAAGTTATATAAATATATGTAATGGAATATTAAATATATTATAAAAATATACAAAAATACATAATAAGTAAAATGTAATGAAATATATATGAAAAATTACATATACTAACAAATGTATATAATATTAAAAAATATAAAAATATAAAAAAATATAAAAATATAAAAAAATATAAAAATATAAAAAAAATACACAAATAAATAAATAAAATAAAAAAAATTAAAAATAAATAAATAAAAATAAAAAAAATTAAAAATAAATAAAAAAATAAAAAATAAATAAAAAAATAAAAAAAAAATAAAAAAAAATTTAAAAAAAATTTTAAAAAAATATAAAAAAATAATAAAAAAAAAGAAATTAAAAAAATATAAAAATTAAAAAAATATAAAAATTAAAAAATATAAAAATTAAAAAATATAAAAATTAAAAAATATACAAATAAAAAATATATATAAAAAAGTATGCAAAAATAAAAAAAAGTTGAAATAAAACGTAAATTAAAATCAAACAAAAATTATAAATTCAAATTATAATCAAAATAAAACAGAAAAAAAAACTTAAAATAGTAATTTAAAATATATTTTGTAAATTATATTATAAATAATTTATAAAAAGTTATAAAATGTTATAAGTCTAACTGGTATTATAGTTCTTGATTGATGGCCGTTCTATTTTTTTTTAAATATATATATTTGCATGTATTGATCACAAAAGGTTTATAAAAGGGCTGCAATGCCTACAACTAATTTATTTTTGCAAAAATATATATTTATATAAAAAAATTTAAATATACATTTACGGTTTTATACAATTAACTATATATGCAAACTGACTTTTTAAATCGCATAAATGGTGTAATTATCATATTGACACACATTTGAAGTCTATTTAAATGTCTTTAATCTACAATTTCCTTGGCGTATACGTAATATCCGTTTGGATACTGAATTCAAGTTGTTATCAGTCTAAATTTGATTTGAATAATCATTTGAATAATCATATTCATTGCATAACAAATGGAAATTGATAAGATATGAAGTATATAGAAATATATATTATTAGATATTAGGTTCATTTCTAATCTCCAAATGCTAATTTCTCATTGAATGCAAAATGCATTTAGCCAAAATCCCATAAGAACGCGGCTAAATCAAAGGAAATTCAAGCAAATGCGTTAAACGCCAAACAACAATTAACCATCTATTAAGCCAAGCAGCTCTAAAAGCCACACATACCAATATTCTCACACACTCACACACACACACACATACTTGGCAGACATACCAACACTCACACACTGGCTGATCAAAGTCAGTTAGTCAATGCCATGGGGCAAATTGCAGGGAAAACCCTCATCAAGCACCGTTGTCGTAACCCATATGTAGTAATCACAGCAAGCAGCTCATGTAATCATAATTATGAGCGTTGCCTATGTGTGAGCCGCACACATTCACCTATACACACACACACGCGTCCGTCTAACGGTGCTTAGTTCTGATTCCCTGGCAAATGTCTGAGCGTCCTTTTTGGCGCGCCCTCCGCATTTTGCGGCGTGCAGCGTGGCGTATGAGCAATTTGCTAGAAACACAAAGTGAAAAAGCGAAACGCATTTTCAAATGCCAAGCGGAGCATATGCCACACAGCCACGCCCATGCCGCCGCCTCCTCCCAGCACACACACCTTGGGTAGGAAGCTTGTGTTAGTTCAGTGCTCATTATGAAATTATGCAGAGATATAAATATTTTCTTCTGTTTTCATTTTATTTTATTTCTTTTTTCATTTTCTTCTTTTTGGTATTTTTTTTAGTGTGTGCAAAAAATAGATATTTTTTCACTTCTCGCTCTGCTACTTCAGGTTTTATGTAAAGGTAAAAATAGGTAAAAAAAAAAAGATATTCATGCAATTTACACAAGATTTTGTATCTCCTCTCTCTCTCTTTTGCCTTAATGAAATGCGTAAATATATATATATACATTTCTCTATTTTTTTGTTTTTTGTTTTGTTTCTTTATTTAATTTGCCTAAAATTTTCGTGAAAAATGAGAAAAATGAACTTGAGTTAATGAGGGAAGCTGTTAAGTACTTTGCGGAGATAAGCAAAGAAATATGATGAAAGCCATAATGGTAAAAGTAAGTTTATCTAATGGGAGAGGAAAGAATACCAAAAAGAATTCAATAATGAATGAAGGTGATAAAAGGGAGAGGAAAAATCTGGGAAAATTAATAAGCAATAAATAAAAAAAAATTTAAAATTAAAATGACAGTAATTAAGGTTTAAAATAACACAACATTAAATGATGTTGCAGTAAACTAATAATAAATATTTACTAATTAACCATACTTAGTAAGTGAACTAATGAAAATTTATTTTAATTCCAGAAAATTTGTATAAAGACAGATAGATAATTAATAAATTAAGAACTTAACTAATCAAAATTGATTGGAATTTATGAATATTTTGTTGTTAAATAATTTAAAAAAAAAAAATTAATAATAAATGAAAAATTAACTGAATTTTTTATTAATAAAAAATATTAATTAAAAATAAAAAATTAATTGAATTTGGTATTATCTATTATTAATTATAAATAATAACAAAACTAATACACAAACTAATTTGAATTCAAACTATATTATATGTACATAAAGATAAAGCTATAATTTATAAATTAATTAATGATTAAAATATAAATGAATTTATAGTAAATATTTATAATAGTTCAATAATTAATATATTTATATAAATATTTAATAAATAATTTATTAATATAATTTAAAAAATAACTGAGCTAAAATAAAATTGATTAAAATTCAAGAAAATTTATATGAAGATATACCAATAGTTAATTTTAGTTTATAACAAAAATAATTACTAATTTAAATTCATGAAAATGGATATAAAGATATAGGGATATACAGATATAGGAAGAAACGTAAGAGAAGTACAGAATAGGACCTTGTCGACAGTGTACGACTAAAAGTTAATGTGAACGTTGCATATGAGTTATACCATTTTCAAAGGAAGTACCCGACTAAGAGGCAGCTGAATTCCATAGTATATTCAAGGTGTAATAAAGACCATCAAATATTTTGGCTCTTAAAAGCAAGAAATGATGTACGAAAGTGTTAATCGTGTAAAGTAAAAAATATCTTAAATATTTTAAGATGTAAATATCCTTCAAATAATATAATTAATTATATTATAATATTAGTAAACTCTTAAAATGTTCCGTGAGCTTAATATATGATATTCTATAACAAATTCTCAACTCAATTCAATTTGATCATCTCCAAGCGCACATTACACTGCATACTGCTTGGTATTCGCTTTTACAACCACCTTGCAAAGTGCCTGGCAAGGCTTAAAGTTTAATAACTGGCTGCCGTTCATAATAGTTGCAGTCTCAGTTTGAAGTAGCCAAACTCAACTTCAACTTTTTCATCAGGCCAAATAAACGGCCTACATTTTGCTAGAGTCTCACGCCTCCAGCCCTGCGCGGTGGCGGCACTGACGTTTTTAACCCAATTCAGTTGCATCCGAAAATATCTTTTAGCGAAAAGTTCAATAAATGCTCCCATTTTCCATGTGGCTCGCACAGCAACTGAAATTACGCGCCCATCAACCCAATTGCCACAGCAGCCGAAGGACCATGGGTTGGGTGGAGGCAGCGAGGCGATGCGCTTTCATTTCATGTTAGTAGACGCGAATCCCTCAACCAAACAGCCAACTCTTGCCCAACTCCCCCCGCTCTCTCTCTGCTTGAGCATTTCTAGAAAACTAGGAGCGATTTCCTGGCAGCACGAGCGCACAGTAAAACCGGAAAATTTTGTACTTCCTGACGGGCGAGTGACGACTGACTAGCGAAATGCAGCATAAAAATAAGTTTAAACTGTTACAATGGGGTATGCGCGACTTGTAGATATATATGAAATGAAGAGCGGGGAAGAGTGAGAAATTTGAGAGAATTTCGAGGAGTTTTGCAGCTAAAGGAAATCTGATTAATTGAAAGGAAGTAAATATAGTCTCAGTTGATATGGTATAGGAATTTGAAGATATAGGAATTAGAGAAAATTAAAAAAATGTAGAGAACTTCTGGAAGTCAAAAGTTATTTCAGTGTTATGAAATACTGATTTTCATATACCTTAACTAAATATTATTATCAATTCAAATATGCATAAATCAGACAAAGCTCATGTCAGATTCTTACATCTTTTAACTTTTTGAACAATTTCAAAGACAAACTATTTATAGACAGCTAAAAATGATTAAATGAAATATAAATATATACATAATCCATATAAATATATGAATATACAAGACTTGCATTTACCCTAAGCAATAGCAATTAAGCAAAGGGAGCTAAAAGATATTTCATTGTTATAGTAATACAAAATATATAACAATAGATAGAATATATATATAATATATATATAATATATATATATATATATATATATATATATATATATATATATATATATATATATATATATATATATATATATATATATATATATATATATATATATATATATATATATAAATATAAAAAAAAATATATATAGAATATAATACAGAATATATATGACTAAATATGTCAGATTCCTGTACTATAACTTATAGAATTTGAGAAATTTCTGAAATAAAATTTGACTAAAATATTGAACGAATTTCTTAATAATAATTAAAGTTTTTATCTTTTATCTTTTAAATTTATATAAAATATTTAAAAAATAAATGAAGATATGCATATATCAGACTTGAATATACCCTAACCAAATAAGTCAACTTCAGCTGAAATGAAAATTTGTTTACAAAAATTAAATTATTTTTTCATCCAGATATTAATTTATATAAAATATTGAAAAAACATAAAAATATATATATATATATATATATATATATATATATATATATATATATATATATATATATATATATATATATATATATATATATATATATATATATATATATATATATATATATATATAATATATATATATATATATATATATATAATTATATATATTAAAAACTCCAATAATTTTCAATAAATCACTACTATATTCCATGAATATTTGTAAATATCCTACTTAGATATACCGTAGCCAAATAGTCCCAACTCCCAACTAAATTCTCTAAGGCTCAACAATTGCAAGCAGCTGATCCTCCGGCATACCCAACACTTGGGCCAGGCTCCTAACAAAACCCATATATATTTATATAAAATAGAATAGTAAAAGGAGCAAGAACCAAAACGAAATGAAATGAAACAGTCAGTGAGCAGGAGGCATAAAGCATTCTTCGGTTAGTGGGATGCACACACAAACTACAAAATACAAAAAAAAAAAAAAATATATATAAAATAGAAGAAGGAAAACTCATGAAACGCGACGAGTTTTTGGGCCTAAAACCAGGCAAATAACCAAAGGCCACAGCTATGCCTCTCTCTCACTATCTCTAGCTATCTTTCTCTCTCTTAGAATGAGATTTTCGTTTTTTGGCCAACTTAAATTTTAGTCCTGCTGCCACACAACACCCCGTGCAGCACGCCCCCCGCTACGCCCGCTCTTAGCCCTGCTGCTGCTGCCACTCAACGCGCACAAAACTCTTGAAAATGCTTTTGGTCGTAAATTTTGAAGCAACTGGCGAATGGGGATAGCAGTCCAAAGAAGGCGCTTCAAACGAGGCGTGGCCATAGCCGCCTGCAGGCAGCCACAGGGTTAGGGTGAAGCGAGGCAGTGCAGCGAGTGCTAGAGCTGGCACAGGACATTGCCGCAACAATTGTTGGCTTTGCCTCCGTCGTCATCGTCGTCGCAGCTGCATGCAAATTTATTTTCAAATGCGGCAAGGGAGCAACAACTAGCTGCAACAGGGGAGGGAGAGGGCGAGAGTGAGTGAGTGAGAGAGATAGAGAGTGGGCAAAAGTGACAGGAAAATGCTAAGAGATATTTATAATATGCAAAAGTGAATGCTGTGATTAAATACCCTTGGAACGAGTGCAGGTTAAATAATAAATCAATAAAAAAAAAAAATAGAAATAAGCTGAAAAACAAATAAAAAAAAATAAATAAAAAATAAAAAAAGTAAATAAAAAATAAAAAAAATAAATAAAAAAATAAAAAATAAAAAATAAATAAATAAATAATTAATAAATAAATAATTAATAAATAAATAAATAAAAAATAAATATATATATAAAAAATAAATAAATATATAAAAAATTAATAAATGAAAATAAATAAATAAATAAAAATATATAAATAAATAATAAAGTAATACAAAATCAACAATTACAAATTAATAAAAAAAAATCAAAAGATATTGATAAAAACAAAATAAATAGCAAAAATAAATTAATAAAAAATAAACATAAATATAAGTAAATAGTATATGAAATAAAAAGTAAATACATAGTATATGAATGAATAAAATGTAAATAAATAAATATTAAATAAATATTAAATAAATAAATAAATATTAAATAAATAAATAAATATTAAATAAATAAATATATATTAAATAAATATTAAATATATATTAAATAAATAAATAAATATTAAATAACTAAATAATTGCTTAAAAAATTAAAAAAATTAAAATAATTAAATAAATAAGATAATAAAATAGTAAAAAGAATTAATAAATAAAACATAAATGAAAAATATGTAAATAAATAAATACATAAAGAATAATTAATTAAACAAAAAATAATGAACTATAACTTAAGTAATTAAATAAATCAAAAATACCTGAGAATTAAGTAAATATATTATAATTCAATAATTAAGTAAATATAATACATTAAATAAGTAAAATTTAGTTAAAGATTAATAAAAACAAAACAATAATTGCATAAACAAATTAAAAATATATAAATTCAAGTCAGTCAAATGGTTTTAAAAATATTTAAAATAAATCTAAAAATATATGAAATGTTAATTAAGGCTAAATATTCTTCTACAGTTTGGAAACAATTTAAAATATATATTAGGATTATCATATTTTCGATATTATTTTGTTACATACTCAGATCTCTGACAATCTTAGCCAAGCCATACGCCCCACTGTCATATCGAATATGCCCATTGGTAGAGCATAAAGTGTTGGAGTTGGCAGCAGCAAACGTCCGTTTTGCGCACATGGCGACGTTCACTTTGTGGGCGCCCCCTGCAACCCCCTGTTGTGCCACCCACAAAGCCAAGTTGTCTTAACCAGTGCGACGACAATAAAACAAATTTTGTGGAAAAGTATTCGCCCTTTGCAGGGAAACGTATATATTTATATGTATATAGAAATTTGACACAGTGTAAAATAAAGAAATCAGAGACTAAAGGACACACACGAGCCACACATGAGAGCTAAAAAGGATTAATGATGCAAATGCCAGGCACACGCACGCCGTCTCGTTCTCTCTTATACACACTCTCTCTCTACTTGTCTGCCTTTTCTGTTTGGCTTGTTTGGTATATTTTGGCCATGCCTTTTCCACTGTATCTCTCTCTTTCTACTTCGCTGTGCTTTGGGTTATAATTCAACATCGAAAAGCTGATAAGATTATAGTTGAAATATGAGTTTGTTCCCACCAAACACCCAAAAATCCACCTCCACCTAGTGCTCTCTCACTCTCCCTCGCTCTCTCCACCACAAAAATATGTGGAGAATTTTTCTTCTTTTTTTTGCGTGCTGCAATTTTGGTGTCTGTGTGTGAGTGTGTGTTTGCGTGTATTTATTTATTTGCGGTCACGTAGCTTCGACGAATTGCAACAATAAAAGCACACAAAAAAATGAGTAAATAGAAACAATAACAAAAGCAAGAAAACAGCTTTTTGTGCTTTTCCCAGATGAAAAACGTGCAAATTGTTTTGAATGATTTTTCACGAAAGTCATAAAAATGAAATTTAATATTTATTTAAGAGCTAATAAGTTGCAGTAAATCATGGATTTTATGCAAACAAAAAAAAACAGAGAGCAAGGCTGAAGAGAGCGTAAGCAGATGCATCATGCATTGAGAAGAGAGTTGAAGTAGTTCATATCTTCTTGCATGCTATAAATAGAAGAGAGCACTGCTTAAAAAGAGAGCTTAGATCATTTGCATGCGCTTTCAGTTTATAAATAGAAGAAGAGCATAAGAAGAGAAGAGAAAGAGAGTTTAAATCATTGCATGCGCTTGGAATCTATAAATAGAAGAAGAGCATAAGAAGTTGACATCACAGCTTAAAAAGAGAGTTGAAATAGTTCAGATCTGCTTGCAGTCCATAA
Organism: Drosophila paranaensis; assembly: GCA_035047545.1. Classification (NCBI taxonomy): domain Eukaryota; kingdom Metazoa; phylum Arthropoda; class Insecta; order Diptera; family Drosophilidae; genus Drosophila; species Drosophila paranaensis. The sequence goes on from JAWNPL010000168.1 coordinate 2,246,397, forward strand.
ATAGAAGAAGAGCGGAAGAATGCATAAGAAAACAGCTTCAAAGAAGAGTTATAGCAAACGCCCTTTACGTGAATTACACCACAAATGCAAATTAACTTATTTTTACAATTTCTAAATAATTACTGATTGACCTTTGACCCTGACGACTTAAGCTATACAGTTCACCACACAAATATTTAAATCTCAGTGATTCATGTGAAATTTGTTGTTGATTTAAATATTATTTTTGCCTGCCATAAATTGAGAGCAATTAACAAGCAAATAAAATGTATAAGAGCCTGCGTGTGTGTGTGTTCGTGTGAGGAAAAAATATGTCAACGAACCGTACGAAATATGCTGTTAATTATTTCCGTGAAATGTTGTGCAGGTGACAAACGAAACGAAATGAAAAGAAATTGCTCGCAAAGGCAAGGCGCAACAATTTGCACAGCTTTAAATACGCAAAGTAAAAAAAAAGGAAAAGAGAAAAAAAAAACGAAGTAAAAATGCAAAATGAAAATAAAAATAAAATGAACGGAATGAAAATATAAACAAACGTGCCGCAGCAAAAGCTACAATTACCACACGGCGAGTTGCAGTAATTTTCCCACTCGAGGCATTTTCTCAGAACTCGCAGAAAATACAAATTTATTTCATTTCAATTATTTATTTTCACTGACAATTTACGCTGCAAGCTGACGTCGGTCGGCGTCGCTGCTTAAGTCTTGCACATATAGCGTGCTGTGTGAGTGCAAGAGAGTGAGGCTCTGCCTTGCAAGAGTGCGTGCATTATTGTTGCTTCTTTTTTGTGTTCGAGGTCGAATTTGTTTCGAAACGAAGTCAACGGCGACGCAGCGCATGGCAGCGGTGAATGTTTTAGCAAATGGACAATGAATGCGATTCAGAAAGCGAAATGGAATTTCGAAAGAGAAATAGAGTGTAAATGTGTGTGTGTGTGTGTATGCTTGTAGTCTTTTGTTGTTATTTACTCTTCGCATGTCTATACCTGCAGCAGCTTGGGCTCAGTTTGGCCACTTTACAGTTAGCTTTACTCTTCACACATTTGCTTAGAATTAAATTTTATTAAAGTTTCTCTTGCACTTGGCGTATGTATGCAAATAAAAATTCCATTACCAAAGCATGTTCGTGCGACTTTCGCGCTGCAACGTTGCAATCAGCTGGAGTTCTTTATGCGACAGAATTGTATGTTGCGCACGTCAGTTACATCACTAACGAAACGCCCCAACCACTCGCCTCTCTCTCTCTCTCTCTCTCTCACGCACACACTGCGTATGTCACTAGCTCGGCTGTCAACGCAGTTTGCCTTATATTTGTTGTTGTTGTTGTAGACTAGGCCTTTTCAAATTTGAGTCAGTCAGTCGGTCGTCCATGTTGCTAGGCTTATGGTTCTGGCACTCCATTACCATGGAAATAAAAAAAGAAGTGAAAGACGAGGAGTAGTGGAGGCAGCAAAACTTATTTAGGTTGTTAGATGAACGACCGCTAGATGACAGAGATAGGGAGAGCGGGCAGTGGAGAGAGGGAGTGAGACATTGCCTACGACTCTCACTCTCCAACTCCCGCTTGTTTTGCGTATTGCTTTGGTTGAGCAACAACATAATCAACGGGAGTAATAGCAACAAGAGCAATAAGAAAATATAAAGCAAGTGTGCTCGAGCGACTACCAAATGCCCTATAATTAGGCTGTTGAGTATGGGTGTGGAATGAAGGACGTGTTTAGATACTTATTTAAGTTAAATATGCTATAATTAGCTACTATATATAGTATGTACATATATTTTTAGTTATTTACTATACGTGTTTGCAACTTAACTATCTAATATATTTATAGTTTGATTACTCACTATATATATTTTAATTATCTGCTATTTATATATGGTTTGATTATCTACGATATATATTTTTAGTTTAATCATCTCATATAAATAGAGTTAATTTATTATTTGCTGCTTACAGGGTATTGACACTTGTCGCATATTAATTACTTATACACTCATTCGCATAACGCATCAAAGTTTTTATGCACTCTCCACTGTCTGCTGTTTGTCCGCTTACACTTTCGAATTAAGACTCTCTTCAGTGTTTGAGTCTAAGCTGCGCTGCTGTTGCGCTGCTGCTGCGCTGCGTCAGCTGTAAAGCCGCAATGGCGACCGCGCGGTATTTGACGCTTTGTGTGTCACACGTTTGCCATAGTTTTGCTTTTTACTCTTGTTGGTGTTGTTGTTATTGCTGTTCTGCTTCTCCTTCTCCTTCTTCTTATTGTTGCTCTTTTTGCGCTTGTGTGTACATTTGTAATCCCAGCTAGTAGCGCCTGCTCTCGTCCAGCCAACCTTTCGTGTTACTCATATCACATTCTGGTGAATGCGAAAAGCGGCAACCGCTGCCATTGCATGATAAGCGCAACGGAAATGCAAACCACAATAAAAACAACAACAACAACAACAGCAGTAGGCAAAACAAAGAGCGCGGCGTAGTGTGTGTGTGTGTAAAAAAACTAGTAAAAATGCTGAAAATGAAAAACTAAAGTGCGAAAAAAAGTGAAATGCATACGGAAGGAAAAAGTTTGATTTCAACGAATGGACGACACAAGTGCCAGGGTCGACAACAAACCGGACAATTAAATGGCAACAAAGAAGCCAGGCCGGAGTGTTTGTGTGTGAGAGAGAGAGAGAGGGAGAGCGAGAGAGGTTAATGAATTTAGTGACATTTGAGAGTTGATTGAAAATGTTTAAGCAGACGATTTTGGTTATAAAATTTGAAACGTGAGCGAAAACTTGACTTGAATTAGTTGAGGCTGTGGTATATGAGTATATAATTGTTAAAACTCTTATACTCCGTCTTATACTTAGTCTGCTCAGCTAAGTCTTATATTAACTTTTCACGATGCTGTTTACGCTAACAGAATTATAACAATTATAACAGAATTATAAGTATAAATTATGGACAACATATGATGCTCTTATACTCCGTCTTATATTTACTCTGAGCGACGGTGCTTGACCAAATAATTCGAAAATGTATATAGTATATATAGTATCTAATATATAGACTCTATGTAACTCTTATCAGTCTTATACTTATTCCTTTCAACGACGTTGTTGAAGCTAACAGTGAGTATACTCGATTTTATGCTCGGCCCTGATCCAAGACTATACATGTAACCCTTATATTTATTCTTTAGAAGGTTGCGTGACTTCTACGTATACCTTCTATGTAGACCAAATATGTATATAACTCATATATTCTGTCTTATATTTAATCTTCTAAATGATGCTTTTTCCTATTGCAATTGTCTAGCAAATTGTATTAAATTTTGATTTGATTTTAAAAAATATATAAAAAGTTTAAATTTTTAAGCATTTATTTACTGTTTATTTAAATAAAATGTATTAAAATTTGTATTAATTTTTAAATTTATTTATTAAATATATTAACATTTTTATTCATTTTTTTATTTATTATATTTTCTTCTATTATTTATTCATTTTAAATTTTGTATAATTTAATAATTAATTTTTTTTATTGTTTATTTCAATTTTGATTATTGATTTAATATTTAAATTTTAATTTCAATTTAATTTAATTAATTTTTCAATTTCTCGAAGTCAACGTCACTTCAAATTTTGCAATGCAATTAAAGTTAAAAATACCTTAAATTGTGTATTCAACAAAATCAAAGCCAACAAGCCGATATATACATAATATGTATATATGCATCATGTTTACTAATGGGGCGTGGCCAAGTCACAATTTGGTGCCTTTTATTTACTTTTTATTTTGGTTTTTGTAAATAGCAAAACAAATGCGACGAGACCTGCCCAAACGTTTCCGTATTATCGCTAGTTCGTCATTTCTGTTGTGTGCGAAATAAGCCGTAAAAAATAACAAAACCGAGAAAAAAGATAGAGAAACAAGAGGCAAACACGTGCCACGCAAAAATCAACAAATTGTCAGAGAGATAGAGCGAGCGAGTGTAAAAACAAATAAAGAGAGAGTGGGAGAGAGAGACAGATAGAGAGAGAGAGAGGGGGAGACAGCGTTGGGGATATCAATAAAACCTAAATTACAAATACAGCTCGAAATATAAATATCGAAAACTTTTATTTCGAGGCTAAAATGCAAACACGTCAATTTATGTTGGTGACCAAAACAACAACAACAACAATAGCAAACGGGCTAATAAAAAAGAGAAACAAAAGAAAGCAACGGAACGTAACCCATGCTAAATTGTCCTGCGGCTCCACCTGCACATGGCTGAAATTTCATCAGGCTCAGATTCTCGTTAAACTTTACACGACAAAATGAAAGAAAATCCAGCAACTATATATATATAAAATACATATATATATAAAATTGCTAAAAAAATAAAATAAAAAATAAATAAAGTAAACTCTGCGCTAGTGCAGAAAACAAAACAACTTTTTATTGTTTTTCATGGCACGCAAATAAAAAGCAGCGTCTACTTTTTTGCACTATGTGCATACAGGTATACCCTGTAAGTGTGGGGAGATGGGGATTATAAGGGCTAAGGGGGAGGAGCTTAAAGTCCAGCAGATGGCACAAGTTGGGGATTAAAATGAAGTAAATGAAGGAAAAATATATAACAAATAATTTAAAACAACAAAATATTTAGTAATAATATATATATTAATAGTACTTGAAAATTAGATAATATAAAGTAAAAAATAAAAAATATAAAATATTGAAAAAATATAAAAAAATTTAAAAATATTACATATAAATATTAAATATCACAAATTTAGTGAAAATAATGAAGAAAACAAAATTCTCATTTATATCATATAAATACAGTGTTTTATATACATATGTAATATATCCAGTCATTTAATGGCCTATCAAAGGTTGATTTTACCTGTAACAAAGAAATCAACTCGATTTTATTTTACATTGCTCGTAAAATCAACTTTATATAGATAAACCCATAAAGTTGTTAAACTGAATGACTAAGAAAAGAGTGCTGCTAAATACGATAACAATATTTCATCATATTGCTTAAGTTATCGATAACAGAAATAGTTTACAGGTAATACCACTTGATTAACGATTGTGAAGTAATAACAAAATAGTATACAAATTTCAAATCAGTTGCAAAACAAAAATATAAAGAGTATAAAAATAAATATAAAATGTAAAATATAAAAAACAAAATATAAAATATAAACTATAAAATATAAAAAATAAAATATAAACTATAAACTATAAAACATAAAATAAAAAATATAAAATATATAAAATGTAAAATATAAAAAATAACAAGTAAGAACGTTGCTGTCGGACGCAACCCACAGCGAAATACTATTTCACGCCCCAACAGCACACAGAGGCATCTATCACATTACATTTTTTAAAATTTAACCTTAAATCCCCACTGTCGCCGCTCAAATCAGCTGCAGATTAAAACTTTTCATTGGAGGTAGCCAGACAGTTTCAATTAGAATCAGCTTAGAGATGCCACCTCCCTCGATTTATCTCGATTACCTTACCTTAGCAAGAACACGCACCTAAATCGAGAGATGTGGCATCTCTCCAAATAAGAGAGGTGGCAGCTCCCAAAATGAGAGAGGTGGCAACTCAGAAAATATGTATACATAAGTTCGTTGGCGAGGTGTGGCATCGAACCCCGGTGCGGTCATGTTGATATTTTTGTTACATTTTCTTTATTTAGTTATTTTGTATTAATAAAATATTCTTTTCTAACACATATATATAATTTGGCAAATCAAAAGACAAGGTCAAAGGTCACAAAGTCATTATGTGGCGCGTTATTGGCTCAGAAGCTGCAGATGTTTCAGTTTGGATTTGCCACGCCCCAGTGGCCGTAGACAAATAATTTTTGGCATGTGCATAGAGTGGGCGTTTAAGAATATAACTGTAAAGTTTGGATGCTTACATTCGAAAAATGCGAAAATTACAGGGTATTTTTCTGTATGTCACGCCCCTTTGGGGCGTAACAAAAATTTTTGGGGAATCGATAGAGGAGGCCCTCAGTAGCCTAGCATCAATTTTGAAGCTTCTAGCACTAAAACTGTGGGAGATATAAGCTGATATTTGTTGCCACGCCCCCTGAAGGCGTAGATATATCCGCCATAGCTTATCGGTCGTGGGATGTTAACCCGAGTATATATACCAAGTCTCAAGTCTCTAGCATCAATAGTGCTCAAATTATAACGAAACTAGTAAAATCACTATATATTCAGATCCGATTTGCCACGCCCCTATAGGCGTAGCAAAATTTTTTGAACGATCTTTATAGGATCGTAACAGTAACTCACGTGCCAAATTTGGGCGTTCTAGCTTTAAAACTGTAGAAGATACAGTTTGACCCGATTTGCCACGCCCCCAATGGGCGTAGATATATCCGCCATAGCTTTTTGATTTTGGGATGTCGACATGAGTGTTCAGTTAAAATCCCAACTCTCTAGCCCTTCTAGAAGTAGTGTTTCTGAGATACAGGAAAATGCATTTTCGATTTGCCACGCCCCTAGTGGGCGTATCGGGAAAATCTTGACACTTTATCAGACGAGGGTATACACGAGTATATATTTCAAATTTCAAGTCTCTAGCTTCAATAGCGTGGAAATGGTTTGCGTTCATACGGACAGACGGACAGACGGACAGACGGACAGACGGACAGACGGACGGACAGCATGACGGACATTGCACAAAACCAATATACTATATCACTACGTGAAATAGTATAAAAATGAAATATAAAATATAAAATATGAACAATAAAATATAAAATATAAACAATAAAATATAAAATATAAAAAATAAAATTTAAAAAAATATAAAAAATATATAAAAAATAAAATAAAATATAAATTATAAAACATAAAATAAAAAATATAAAATATATAAAATGTAAAACATAAAAAAATAAAATATAAAATATAACAAATAAAATATAAAATATAACAAATAAAATATAAAATATTAAAAATGAAATATGAAATATAAAATAAAATGTAAATATAATATTATTTATAAATATGTAAATAGTTCAAAATCTCTTATAGAAATGATCTCATTACTACAATAACTCAATTTACAGGGTATCTGTCGCTGCCAGCCACATTTCGCTTCATAATTCATTCAATTTTTTGGCCATCAACTGCTTTTGGAGTTGCTCTAAGCAAACTTTTTGGGGTATATAGCTAGTCGTAATCGTCAACAATCTGTCGCAGACACCTGCGCGAACAACAACAGCAACAACAAAATGATGTTTTCCAGTTTTTTCCTTTCTATATATTTTTTTTTTTTTGACTGAATGTCAATGCAGGCATTGCGACAGGTCCTGACTTCGTGCGGGTTCTATCTGTCTCTCTGTTTGTCTGTTTGTCTGTCTGTCTGTCCGGGTGGGCGGGTGTCTGTCCCATTACTGGGGCTGTCATGACTATCATGATATGATGACTATGAGCTTTATTTATTTTCATTTTTATTCCTTGGCATGCAGAGAACATGCTTTTCCATTCACATTTCAATTGCCAGAATTTGTGAATTTTATGTGAAATGTTTTTCTCTAGTTTATTTTATTTTAGCTATCCCAAACTTATATATATGTATTCTAAGTGGAATTCTATGAGGCTAATCGCTGGTATTTTATTTAATTTGGCATTTTTAGTTCGAAGTTGAAGCTCGAAGCTGTTTTTGATAGGCGAATGATAGATAGTTTGATTACAGTTAAAGTTTGGCTTGAATTCAATAAAGTTATGTTAAGTTATTATATTATATGAAGTTATAGCTATATATATATTTTTTTATATGCTAACAAAATATTTGTCAAATTGTTTACTGCTGACCTCGTCTGCAGATACAAGAAATATAGATATTTAAATAAAATTCATAGAAATAAAATACGCCCAATATACTTGAAGTTCAGCATATTTAAGACGATATTGCTGCAGCTTTTATATTAAATTTATTTCTAAAATTTAAAGAACTTTCGGTTACATTTTTTAAGCTCAATCTGTAGAGCATATTATAATATATATTATAAAGTATAATTTTAAAAATTTATTTATACTTATTCATATTCATACTTAGTTAAATAAAGATTTGTGGCTTTAGTGCTTGCGGTTAGGATTATTTGATATGAGTGAAAGATAAAATTGGAAATATCATAAATATATTAAAAAAATGTATATCAAAAATATAATGATGTATATACAAATATATTGAAAATAATTATGAAATATTTAATTAATTAGTATTAAAATATGTTTTAAATGTATTTAAAATACATAGAGAATCTATTGAAAATTTATATAAAATAAATAAAATATATATAAAAGTATAAATCAAATTTATATTTATATAAAATATATAAAGTATATAAAAATATAAATATTAATAATTTATATAAAAATATAGATACATTTATTGAATATATTTGTAAAAACATTTTTGAAGCTAATTCAGTTTCACTTCTAGCCTTGAAGTCTTCCGCAATTCTCATGAATTTTATTGCAAAACTAACAGTAAATGAAATTCTGGAGAATCTCAACCAAAACTTCTCTCATTTACCTCCTTCAAAAACGTTTTATGCAATTAAGTATAAAACTAAAATGTATTTAAATTTAATCTTCTTTACCAAAGTAATTTTTCAGCTAAATCATTGCATAGAAATTATGAATTGATGGCATTGTTCATGCTTTTGTCTACTTCTAGATCCAATTTAATTGAAATTGATAAATTTCAACTACTGAAAGTTCTTCATTCAAATCGAATAACTATTTTCTATGCCAAGGTTTATTTTTTATACATTTTGTTTTAAGAAGTTTTATCCTTATATCTCTCTTTTGTTCCTTCCTTGGATATTTTTTGTCCACGATTCATTAAACGCAGCCCAACTGGCAGGCAACTCCTTGACAAGCCCCCGTCCACTCCACTCCAGGCTACCCTGTCATTTGCTCCCCTTCTCGCATAAATTATCCACCCTGTCATCGGTTGTCTCTTTGCTGTCCAGCTGCAACAGCCGAGCGAGTCAGCGTCGGCGTGTCAGCCATTTGCCACTTTATAAAGCTGCGCCGCTTCATTTGTTGCCGTCTGTCACTGCCTCTGCCCCGCCCACACCTGGCCCCCCAGCATTTACCCCACCCCCCAACACACAAAAAGTGAGCAACAGCTGCCCCCGCCTCTCCTCCACCAAGCTCCAGCATCCGTTGCTCGGAGTCTAGAGAAAAAAGAACAAGAAAAAATGTTCAAAAATTTATTAAAAGTAATTTGCATTGCAAATTAATTTTATTATTTTTTCTTCTGCTTCTCTTCTCTCACTTTTTGTTTTTCGTTCTCCACTGTCAAAATTACTATTTTATTTAAGTGGAGGCAAAGGCAAGAGCGAAAAATTGCGGACTTTGTGTGGGGACGGATGAAGCGTGCAGCAAAGTAAACAAAGTTTAGAAGTTACATTTTGCCGGGGTGTGTTGTAAGGGAGGCGAGCAGAGAGGGGGGAGGGGTGCGGCTTGATGCGATTACGGGAAAAACTATTTTTAGATATCTGGCAAAATTACTAAATACTTAAAAATGACAAAAAGTGTGCTTAGAGCAAGTGAATGAGAATTTAAATGAAGGAGTTAACAAAGTGGGGAAATTTTGAAAGTTTGAGAATGGATAATTTATATAGAATAAATATTTAAATTAAACATATAGTTCAAATATTTCTTAAAGGTTTATTTTATTATATTTTTTTTTATACAATTTTATAGTTTCATTAAAACAAGTTTATAAAAATCTATTGACAATAAGTATAGAATTAATTTTTATTTATATATACATAATTTTTATTTCATCCTCAACGTTTTACTGGCTGTTGAGTATTTGTTTTGAACAATTTATTGATAAATTCATATCATTAAGAAGTCTTTAAGCATCAGAAACGTTTTACTGGCAAGTGCTCAATATTTCTTTTTTAATTTTGATATTAATTATTATTACAATAATATAATCAATTAGACAATTTTTAATTATATTTTCCAAATATTTGGGTACAAAATATTAAAAATTCTTTAAATATACAATTTATAAACATTTTTCTCGTTAATCAACACTGGCAGTTGTACAAAACGTACTTTAGCCTCTGATACCAGGCATTCTCACCTGTTTGTCTCTAATGAGTCTATTTGCCTCTTCTACATTTTCACACAACAAACAAACAAAATACTTGAGTTACATGTTTCTCCACAGTTGATGTGTGTCTGTAATAGGTATGACGTGTGCGCTGGAGCTTTAGCTAATATCAATTAGATTCTGTGATTACTTCTAATGACATCGCGTGCCGTCGACCAGAAAATTTAACGAAACTTCTTTTATGCCCCTGCCGTGCTGGCTGGCTAGTTACATTTTCTCGTTTCTGTTTCCATTTTCATTTGTGCAGCTAATAAGTTCTCAATACTCGTTCAGGCAGGGAAAAGAAAGAGAATATTGGTTTAGTGATATACTAAAATATTGTTAAAAAAAATCAAGTAAAATATATAATAAATATATATCTAGTTCAGTTTTGAGTTAAAGAATCTTAAAATGAAATGTAAGGTTAATGATAACTCAGGGAAAATCTGATAAACTATATGCAGTACACTCCTATATCTATTATACAATAACTCAAGAGATAAACACTTACTAAACTATTGCGCTCTGCTAGAGATAGATCTATAGATGATATAGAAATACAGTGCTCTCTGGGTATAGGGGCTTTTGAGCAAACAAATTTGAGTCTTGATAAAGTGCATAACCTCGATATAAGAGACCAGGCCGTGCAATAATTAGTCCACTATATCCAGACAGCACTGTATATATGTATATATATATATATTATTTTATTTTATTTTGTGGACTAAATACATATTTTCATTTCTTAACTTTCAATTTGAGTTCAGTTGAACGGGAATAATGCAGTCGCTTAAGCTCTGTTATACCTTATTCGATTTTTCTATGCCTTTCTGTTTTTCGCCTTTTCATATTTTTTTGGTTCTATTATTATTTTTTAGTAAATACGCAAAAGAATTGCATTTTTACTCTGCTTAGTTTTTACTTTGCTCATTTTTCACTATTTTTTTGTGTGTTTATTTATTTTGTTGTTGTATTTTGTCTATTGCTTTTTATATTGTTTGTTTGCTGTTGTTGCTGTTAATGGCCTTTGAATATCTGTGCTGCGTTTTACTTAATTTTTTATTTTTTGTTGTTGCCATTTTCATTAACGCCGCGACGCGCGTTTGACTTTGACCAATTGCCGTTGTTGCTGTTATTGTTGTTGTTGTTGTTGCTGTTATTAGTAGTAGTAGTTGGCCTGGCTTTTAGCCATAATTCATTTATCATTTCATTTTCCTGCAAACCAAAAATTTCCTTTTGTTTCTTCTTTTTTTCTTTCGTTTTTTATCTACATTGTTTATTACATTGCCATATTTTATACGTCAAAAGTAGTCGGAGAAATTAACAAACTAGTTGAAATAATTAAAGCTGAATACGAAGTGGAAATGCTCCAGCGATTTACGTAAATATATTTATATATACTTTGTATAACTAAAGTGATTTAGAAAATATATTAAAAATATTTTTTAAAAATATATACATATATGTATTTTTTGTGTAATATTTAAAGAAAAAGAAAAATAGAAACGAAAAAAAATTAAGTGGTAAATGATAAAAATACATTTAAAAAAATATATTTAAAAAATAATAATAAAATATATTTAAATACAAATATTAACAAAATGACGAATATATTGGTTGTTGGTAAAAAAGTATTAAATATATGTATATAATAATAATAAAAATAAAATATAAAAATATATATAATAATAATAATAAAAATATATATAATAATAAAATATGTATAATAATAAAAATGTATATAATAATAATATATATAATAATACTAATATAATATATATAATAATAATAATAAATATATAATAATATTAATAAAAAATATTTAATAATAATAAAATATATATAATAAAAATGCTAATAGTATATATAATAATAATATAATGAATATTCAATACACCCCTCATAGCTAGAGTATTTCAGCAGCAAGTCGTATTTTAATTAATTGCATATAATCGCGTTTTTTTGTGTAGTTTCAAAAAAAAAAGTGGCAAACTACGAACTGGTCATAAAATGAAAAACAATTTCATTGGAATCATAAAAAGTAATTCGGATTATTTATCGCTGATGCACGCTTTATATAAGGCGTAATAAATTGCACACTTTAATGAAAGAGAAAAAGTTGAAACAAAATTTATTTATATATTTTTTTTAAATATTTGTTTATGATATTTATAAATATATTTTTATATATTGTTGCTTTTTTCTGCCTTTGCTCTTATCATTGCGTTAATCGCGACTAATTTAATAGAAAACATGAACTGTTTTTAGTGGCTTTTTAATGCCAGATAATTGACTAGAACTAGGCGGGCTTTACAAAACGATTTGACATAGAGTTCAGTTTTTGTCTATATATATTTAGTGATTTTTTTTTAGTGTTTCTCAACTTTAGCGAGAGCTTGTTAACCTGTTGTTCATAGCTTGCTTTGCACGTGTTTCGATATAGCTAGAGGCGTGGCAAACAGGCTTTAGTTTTTCTACAGTAAATTGCTGAACATAAAAATTATATAGGATGCTTAATATGTATTTATATATGTAATTAGAGCTGACAAAATTGTTAACATGAAAACTTGATGAGAACCTAAAACTTATTTATATATATTAGAATTAATATGTTTACATAATGTTACCAGTATGTTAATATAAGTTAACATATTTATAACATAATGTTTTCAATATGTTAACTAAGAAATGTTAACATGTTATCTGTTAACTAAGGAATGTTAACAACATGTTATCAATATGTTAGCTTAGACATGTTAATAAGCTAAGTAAAAAATGTTATCAACATGTTATCGATATGTTAACTAAGAACTGTTACCATGTTATCATTATATTAGCTTAGATATGTTAACAACATGTTATCAATATGTTGACTAAGAACTGTTAACATGTTTTTAACATTTTAACTCAGAAATATTATCAATATGTTAACTCAGAACTGTTAATATGTTTTCAATATGTTAGCTTAGAAATATTAACATGTTATCAATATGTTAACTAAGAACTGTTAACATGTTTTCAATATTTAAGCTAACTAAATATGCCTTAAATTGCATTCTTTGATTTATTATTCATTTACCAACACTGTTTTGTTGTTTGTTTGCACACTGGACACTCGCGTGTCTGGCCCTCGCACTTAAATACATTGAATTACGCGCACTGCCAAAGCAGCGCTAATGAATTAATGAATTAATTTATAATAAAATGCATAGAGAACAGCTGTAGCAACAATAAATTTGCCTTTTGCTGCTGCAGCTAATTAAAATGCAGTGAAGCGCAACGCTGACTGCGACGGCGACAGCGACGGCGACGCCAACGCAAACAGAATTCAAATGCATTTTAATATGAAATCAAAAACAAAGCAGCGCAGCAACAAGCAAACAGCCCAAAGCAATGAACAACAATTTATTGAAGCGCGCACACAGGCAGACAAACACACACCTCACTACACTCACAGACAGCTAAAATGCCCATAAAAAAACAAATTAAATATATATCTGTCTATGAGCAAACAAAATGCGAAACAGTAATCAAAACCATTGCCATCTCACACGTCTCTCTCTCTCTCTCTCTACACTCACACACAGACACCCCCATGCTCATAGCTCGCCTAATTAATTACTTGCTGCGCTCTTTGTTGTCGCTTCTTTTGCCGGCTCTCGTAGAATTATGCAAATCAAACAACAGCAACAAAAAACTGTGAGAGCGCATTTGTCCTTGAAATTTGCATGAGCGCTGCGCCCGTGCGCTCTGCTGCAGTAAGCAGAGGCTTAAAGAGCGCGTGAGCGCCGCACGCACCGCACACTGAGCTGTGTTGCGCTCTCTTCAACTTATTGTTTTTGTGTGTTTGCTTGCATTGAGCCATCGAGTGCGCCGTGTGCTTAGGCCGCATTTTGACTTTTGATTGGCTGACATGCTGGCTCTCTTCTACTCGCGCTCTCACGGTCGTTGCCGGCAGCAGAGCATAATAATGAGCGTTTATATTTGTTGTTTTTTGTTCTTCTATTCTTTTAGTTTGCTCATTAGATTTAGCTATAGCTGTAGACGGCTGCTTGCTTCTTGTTGCTGTTTTTAATCAGTGTGTTGATTCTTTTGATGTTGAGTTGAGGCGTGTGGCTAACTGTTGGGATTTACTGAGTGAGTGATTGAGTTAATGAGGGGGAGAGGGACGCGAGAGTGGGAGGGCTATTGAAAAGTATAGAGTAATTGAATTGTTTCGTTTATTATTTTTGCTTATATTTTTATTTATTTTCATTTTTATTTTTTTTGTGTGTGTATTACAATACATAAAAACTATTTAAAAAAGGGGTTTCTTCTATTTTTAATTTATTGTTAGTTTTTATTTTATATTATTGTTATATGTTATATTTTTTCGTTATTCATTATTTTTTAAAAATATTTTTTATTTACTTATTTAATTTATATATATATATATATTTTTTTTTTAAATTTATTTTTTATTATTTAACTTATTTTATTTTGTTATTTTTATTGGCTGTTATTTTATTTTTATTTTCTTCTATTCTTATTTTATTTATTTGTTTCGATATATTTTACATTTTTTATTATTAAAGTTTTTTTTAATTTTTAATTTTATTCATCTTTTAATTTTATTTTTTATTTATTTCTTTGGTTTTTATTTATTTGAATTTTTTAAATTATTATCTCCTTAAAATTACTGAAATATTTATCTTCCCTTAGCATTCCCTTAACAAATGATTTCTTTGGTTATCGATACTCAATTCAAGTGTTATCGATAACATGCTGAATACGCTTAGCTCGACTGCTTGTCCTTAGTCCCTTGTTTTAATGAAGTAATTAAATTGAATATGTGCATAAAAACGAGCTGCAATTAGTGGAACCTGTTAAACAGAGCTCGTAGCGCTCGCTGCCCACTTTACCGATTTAACCCTACTCAGGGGGATGTTTCAGGGTAAAAAAAAGTGGAAATTGTGGCATAAAACTGGCGAGCATCACGCGGCTAAAACTGTTGTGGGTGTGGGTGTGGGTGCTGAGGCCTTGTGGTTAGCAGTGGGCGTGGCGGCAATTGTGGGCGGTTTAATGACTGCCAGCCACATGGGCATGTGCGTGTGTGTGTGTGTGTGTGTGTGTATTTGCATGGTTTTTAGCCTTAAGCACCGGACATGGCGACGCATTTTTGCGTGTGTCGCTTTTCAGGGACAACACAGCTGCCGCTGTGGCATGCGGCATGTGGCATGTGTCCAGTTGCCAATGGAATGACCAGCAGCAGCAGCGTGTGTCCTGTGCCACCCTGCCTCAGCCTCTGCCTCTGCCTCTGCCTCTGCCACTGCTCGCTACGTGTTGCATGAAATGCCGTCAGTAGTCGCTTTAATTGCCACACGCATGACAGTTTTTAGACGACGGCAACGCCTCCATCTCACATGTTGCACACTTTGTGGGCGTGGGTGCAGTAGCAGTGGGTGGACGGCTGGCTGGTTAGCTAGTTAATGCCGCCAATGTTTTTGCTTGCGGGCGTTTAAGTGGCTCAAACAAAACGTCACTAATTGTGAGATTATATAAATCAACATCTATATATCTATAATGAAATATCAGATAAATTCATCAGAAATATCTGAGCTATTTAATTTCCCACAAATGCCTTCACGGATTATATACTATATCTATTGGTAATATATATAAAGTAATTGCTGAATGAATTTTTCATTGATTCATCTATATTTAATTATAGACTCATTAGCAATAGACGCGTTAATAATGCCCTCTCTCTGGGGGCATTCAACCTTTTTGGGGCAAATACAAATAAAAATGGCTAAAAATATATTTTTATTATTTCGAGGAGAGCAATAAACTCTAATTGAGAGAGGGAGAGAGAGGGGGAGGCATGTGTCCTGGTAATTTGACACGCAATGTCGTAGTAGGGCATGTACGACTAGCAAATACTCTGCCCAGCATTAGCAAACATTCCTCTTAACCAACTTAGCTTTATCTATAAATATACTCTATAGGCCTTAAGCCTATCAAATATCAATTATTTATTGCACACGCCCCCGCCACCAGGTGATAAAAGCTTAAAAATAGAATTCAACAAATGCGAACAGAGTTCAAAGAAGAAGCAGCCAAAACAAGTGAGAAATAAAAAAATTCCCCGCAACTTAAAGATATTTGTTCGATTTCGCTTTAGTTGCTGCTCAAGTATTTTGCCAATATTTGTTTGTTTGCCGTTTAGTTTTTCTGTATTTTTTTTAGTCTCGCCTTTTTAATCATTCGAACGCGATCACTCTTAATCGCACGTCACCGGCGTCGTATACGTAATCAACGCCCCGTTGCAAACTCTTGACAGACGCGCGTCAAACTCATTTGACAATCAATAGGTGGGCAACAACAGCAACAGCAACAGCATCGACGACAAATATATATGTATGTATAATAAAAAACAACAACAACAAACGCACGCTGTGTGCATAACAGGCAGAGAGTATATAATAGTCCCATCCCACTCGCACTCCCACTGCTAGCTACGGCCAGTGTCACAGCGACGTCTTCTTCTTCTTCTTCTGCTTTGCCCCATTGCTACACACTTAACATTTACTTGGGCTCGCTGTTGTTGTTGTTGTTGTCTGCGTTTTGTTTGCACTCTTTGCTGTTATTGCTGTTGTTGTTTATTGGCTTTGCGTCAGCCATCGCCCGTCTCTGCTCACTCGCTCGCTCTCTAGTGACTATGTGTATGTGTGTGTGTGTGTGTGCCTTTGCTGCTGGGCGCGCTTTGAGTTCCACTTTGTCATTTCGTTTTTCGCTTTGCGCTCTCGTTCTACTTATTGGCTTACATTTTAAATGTAAATTGCTGGCCTGCCCCCATCCATCTGTATAGTCTATTATCTCCCTTAGCTGACTTAATTAATTTTTGTGTGCATAAATAAAAGAATTTTTATTGTGATAATCATCTATCTCTCTTGCTCTTTTGTGTTCGATTTGTGTCAAATAATATTAATACGATCTCTATCTCTTTCTATCTTTACAGGTGAGTGCTATTGATTGAATCTATGAATTGCTCTACTTGGCATTATTAACATGCCTCTATATTCGGGTGGGTAAGTCGCATAAGTAAGAGAATGCAATTTAAGAGAATTGAATGGAATTTTGGAGAAATTAATTAAGTGTGAGCGGAAGATCTGTGTGGAGAGTTGCGAAGGGAAGTGGTGTAGAGCTATGCTCTTAAAACAAATGTGGAACTCTTAATTTAATATATCCATGCCCAAACTCTACGAATAATCAAAGTCTTTAATCAGCTCAATGTGAATTACCTTTGTTTTAATTTGCTTTGGTTTGCTTCAGCTGGTTTTGGCATGTTTTGGCTTGTTTTTAGCTATTTTCCTCAAAAACAAATAGTCAAAGGCCTTTGCTGATCCCAGGCAAAAAAGCGATTAAAAATAAAACCAACTACAGGCAAAAATATGACAAAATAGCTAAACTGACATATGCCAACAAAAGGCAAATAGGCAAGGTGGCTGGATAGACAGAGAGAGAGAGGGAGAAAGCAAACCAACTGTGTAGAGTGCATTAAACTGCGTCAAGTCAAACACACACACACACACACACACACACACACACACACACACACACAGACAAATAAGCAAATGGGCTGATGTGGATTGAGCGGGGATAACAGAGCAACGGCAGCTGCAGCGTTGAGGGCAGCAACGGCTGTCTGTATGTGTATGCATGTGTGTGGGTGAGAGAGTGTGTGGGGGACAGCAAAGTCGAGTAGCTTTTGCATTTGCACGAGAGAAGATGACGACGCTGACGTCGCTGTCGCTGTCGCAGTCGCCGTCACCGTCAACGGCGGCAACAAAATCCAATCCAGTGGCGGATTTGCAAAGAGCTGCAGCTACATGCCAAATAACACAAACAAACACGTGCCCAAGCTCTCACACACACACACACACACACACTCACACGCTTACTCACTGACAAGAGTTGAAAAACAATAATAAATCTCAGCAGCGGCGCAAAAATCATAAAAAAAGAAGAAGAAACTTAACAAAGGCAGTCGACGCAGGCCCATAAAAAAGCACAAAAAAGAAACGAATAAAATAAGAAGAATAAAACGAGCACAAGCACAAAAAAAATAAAATAAGAAAAGCAAAAAACAAAAAAAAAAAACAAGCAAATACATGCATATAAAATAAAATAGTCGACAACGGTGGCGGCTGCTGCTTACTGCTCGCTTCACTCTGCACTCTCTCCCGCTCTCTTGCGCCCGTTCAGCTCTACACAATCGAAACGTATCGAAACGAATCGAAGAGCAGCCAAGCATTGTGCAAAGAGCAGCGCAGATAACAAGACGAGGCGCAAGATGAGCAGAGCCAGTTAAGCAAAGCGCGAGACGCGCAATGTCGATATTGTTGTTGTCTTTTTCGTGTTTTATTTTAATTTGCATGCTTTTTGTTGTTGTCGCAGCATAGTTGAAAATGCAAAAGTGCAGGCACACACACATACACATGCTTGCTGAGAGCGCGCTGCTGAGTGCATGTAATAATCATAAAGCTGACACGAGTGAGTGCGAGCGGGAGAGAGGGAGTGCGAGAGTGAGCTGTAAATTGCAAGTAAGAAGAAGGCGAGTAAAGAATAGTCTGAGAAAGTCTTATTAAAAGCATAACTTATGATTGGCATATCCAGTGTAGCTTTTAGACATCTGAAGCCAGACTAAACTAAAACTGCTTTATCCGCTTATCGCTTTATCAGCAACTAGAATCGATAACTAAGCTGTTGCAGCTGAATTGATATATGAACATAAAAAAAATAAAATAAAAATGTATATGAATAGTGAAACCGTTACCACAATCGTTGGCTTAATAGTTTCATAAAAGTTTATATTTTTCAATTTTTTGCTTTGCCTTTTACACACTTTTTTCTGCGAGTGTAAAAATGTTGGTCGTGGCGCTGGCATTCCGTTAGGAAATCCGCATAAAAACTGTGGGAAGTGAGCAGAGGCAGAGACGAGAGAGAGCGGCACTTTGAAAATTTACAAAATAAAGAGAGGGAGAGGGAGAGGAAGAGAGAGCGGATAAAGAAAGGAACAATTGCAGTCAGAGCAGGCACACACACATACATATAGAAATATAGCTGTATGACTGTGTGTATATGTGTGTGTGTGTGTAGATATGACCCAACTCATTTAGCACACACCAGCTGCAGCAACAACAACATCATGAGTTTTGTCATTACATCGCACAGCAAAGTCCAGTCATTTTAAAGGTTCTCACGTCAGAGTGAGAGGGAGAGAGAGTGAGCTGGCGAGAGGAGGAGTGGGACAGGTGTACAGCGCACCTTTTGTTGGCTATTGCAATTATGACCTGTTTTTGTGTTCGTATTGCTTATGGCTGGTTAGCTGGGCGTGGCAATTAAAGAACTTACCTGTTATTTTTGGTCGAGCTCATGCAAAAGTTGGCATTTTCATGAGCTCGATTAATAGACTGAAAAGTTTTTTGCACAACAACAAGAAAAAAAGGAGAAAAGCAAATGTAATTGTTATGATAATGATATTGTGGGGACATAAATGAGAATGGGTTCAAGTTGGCTAAATCTGTAAAGAATATAGTGTAAATAGAGGAGATTTCATAGAGTGTGCAGCAAAAAAACATTAAATATAAATATATTTAAATATATATTAATGTATAAAAATGTGTAAACATGAACAAAATTTAAAAATAAATGTATATGAAAAGCTAAATATATAAAACAATATAGTAAAACAGAAACAATCAAAATTGTAGCTTATTAGTTAACAAGTTCACATAGAAAAACAAATATAACTTATAAATATATATACAAAAATTAAAAAATATATTTGTGTTTATATGAAAATAAAAAACTTAAATAATACAATTAAATAGTAAGACAAAAAAAAAAAATAAATAAGTAAACTATATAAATATATAAATTAAAATATATAAAAAAAGTGAAAAGAATAATAGAGATAAATATAAATTGAAAGCAATAAATACAAATTAAAGTATATACATATAAATTAAAATATATAATTAAACTAACAGCAATACAAATATTGTCAATTTCCATAAAAATATATAAATGTAAAGAAATGAAAAATCTATAAATATATTATAAAAATATATTGAGTGAAAATTTTAGCTTTGAATTATTATTTCTATTGTATAAACAACAGATTTGTGGAATACTTGAAATTTTAAATGAACAACTAGAGAGTTAATGGACGACAGTCAAGCAAAAATGGGCAACAAAGTACGGCTAAACAGCTAAAGTTTCCTTTCTGATTAACCCTTAAAAGTATGCTATGAAAAAAGAGATATCAGTAATTATGTTGAAGCATGTAGAAAGAGTAAAGAAATATGTACTTTGTAAGACTTTAATTAAAGTCTAAATATATGAATAATATTCATAAATGAAATATAGTGCATGAAATTTATTTAAAAACTTTTAAAGTAAATATGACAACGAAAAATACATATAAATAAAAGAAATAATAAAATTACTAAAAGAGAAGAGGTCATATCAGGCCTCTCTGCCACAGCTTCCGTCCAAAATACCTCTATCATTAGCAATTTCGGAAACTCCAACTGTGATTAGTTATGCCACTAATCCAGCTGGCATTTGTCATCTTGAGCTAAGCTCAAAAGCTAAGACAAAATCAATAAGAAATAATTAATTTACGAGCGCGATTTCAGTTGAATTGCTCGAGCCAAATTGCGACTTGCAACGCTTTAATCACAAGTGAAATTGTGAGCGACAGCTGCACGACGATTCCCCGCAGTGTAGTTAACGGCACTTTAATTCTCAGCCGTGCCACGCCCACAATCAGCAATGTGGCGCCAGCCCCCGTAGCACTTGGCGCGCTTGTTGAATGTAATGCAAACAATTCTCGATTACAATATGAAAATCGGGCAATGAGAAAGGAGCTGCTGTCTCTGTGTGTGTATGTGTGTGTGTGTGTGTGTGGAAATAGGAAATGTATAGAAAAAAAGAATTGCAAAAAAAGGGAGCGAGAATATAATGAAAGAAAATGGCACAGAGTGAGCCAAAGCAGACGAAATGAAAATACAAAATGGCGGCTTTAAATGTGCAGAAAAAAATAAAATAGAAAATGCGAAAAAAAAACTTTGGAAAAGTTTTTAAAACTGGATATCGCAATTTAAAAGTAAATAGAGCATAGTTAAGTCACAGCTGCGGCAGTGGAAAACTTTAGAATAAGAAAAAAGCGAGAAAAAAGAGAGGGGAATTAGAGCTATGTGCAAACAGATTAAAGCATATCAATCTGTTTTCTATTCTTTCGTATTCTTCAATTGGAGTTGGAATTGAATTAAAGCAGGAATCACGTTTTACATATAAAAATGAATTTACTTTTGGACATACTTCCATATGGAAGCAGAGGTTCAAAAACAAAACAAAAACATTAAAACGGCACGCGGGCTATAAAAAGGCAGATATTTATCTGGGTCTAACGTTTAATTATACTTTGATGTTTTGCTTTTATTTAAAAATAATATTAGAGCTGGCTTTTATTAGGGATAACGTTGAATTGTGCGAAAAGTGACTTTTAATTGGAGGTTTGTAAGTTGGTGAAGTACCTGGTAAATTTTCCATTGAAGATCTATCTCAAACATCATTGAAATATTTGTATATATTATAGTAATAATAAGTTAAACTAAGAAACAGTACCCTAGATAGCAGGCATACAGACTAAAATTCAGTTAATAAAGTGAATGTTAAATTTGATATGAGGATGCAAAAGTTTCCCTTAAATAAACTGTCTTCGTCAGGCAATATAATATCAAATTAGCAAAATGCAAATGATAAAATGCATGTTAAGTTTGCGATAAGATTTGGATAAAACATTTAAATTTTTAACAAATGCACATGATAAAGTACATGTTAAAATTGCCATGAAGATACTAAAGAGTGTTTTATCTAAATTAGGATTATTTGATCTGTATTAAATGGAATTTATTAAACATTTCAACTAAAATGCTCATGTCAAAGTGAATGTTAAATTTGCAATGAGGATGTCTTAATATATCTTTTAGAAAATATTATTAAAGTTTAATAAAGATAATAAAAATACACTTTTGCTCTCAACAAATACACCCAATAAAGTGCATGTTAAATTTGCAATGAAGATGAGCAAACTATCAAGGCCTGATAGTTTTTTTTTACTTCATGATTACTTTAACTGTGATAAGTATAGATAAAAAGAGTTATTTTTCACAGCTTATCCAGCATATTTGCCTAAATGTACATGTCAAAGTAAATGTTGAATTTACCATGAAGATAAAAGCGCTCTATATTCATTTAAACATATAAATACTTCTGACTTAGTCTTACAAAATTTAACACTTGACAGCTGGCAGTCAAGCCCAACTGCGCATGATAAAGTGCTTGTTAAATTTGCAATGAAGATGCAGTAGCTAAAATAACGCTACTGCTAAATATCAGCCAAATAAAGTTAAGAGAAACTTGGCAATAAAAACGAAAACCTTGAAGGGGAAGTCAACTACCAAAAAATGCAACACTTTTTAAGTGACTTTTTGACAACGGCCGGAAGTGTGAGGAGAGGGGTAAGGGTTAGCCAGATAGACGTAGCTTCACTGCAATGCAAATTTCCACACTATAGAATATGTGTGTAAAGTTTTTTTTTTAGTTTTAGTTTTTGGCCTGTGTCAGCAGCTGGTTTTCCCTCTCCCTCTCCCTCTCCCTCTCTCTGTCCCCTCTCGCTGTGTGTGACAATGTTTTGTTCAACGTTGCGTATGCGTGATGTTGCATTACGCATACGCCGCATGTGCCGTAAATTGCTCGCTTAGCCCCTTCATGCTGGACATTTGATAATTGCGCACAGTTATGTATGTTTTCTGCAGTTGTCGTTGTCCTCGTTGCTGTTGTTAGAAGTAGTTGCCCTGTCGTTGTCCACAGCATGGTCAACTTGTCATACTAATTTCATGGGCTACCCAGCTCCGTCCCGTTGGCACTCCGTGTGTGTGTGTGTGTGTGTGTGAATGGCCTTTTGTCTCTGGGCAGCATTTTGGGTTAGGGTACATGGGAAGCTAAGGGTATGTCCAGTCGACCAAGTCGAGTTGAGCTCGGGGACTTGTGTACGCACTTTGTGGCATTGTTTGTTGGTCGGCTGCCAGGCAGGCGGGCAGGATGGACGGACAGTGCCAGCAGCTAGTGACTGCCTCACTGACTGCCTGCCTGCCTGTCATGTATGCCGGGGTGTGTGGCCTGCCAAAGCAGCTTCCAAGTGACTGAGCACACACAAGCTCCTACTCTGCTGCACAATGATCGGCCGCAAAGTGTGCTGGAGAGTTCTGTTCGGGCTTTTCGGTTAGCCGCCATTTCGAGCAACATACTATCAGATATATATAAGATTTGTGTACATATATATATAGCAATTCGATGCCAAAGCCATTTCGATACGTTGACATATGTTTTAGTCCGCTTTTGGCTCAGTGCCTAGTTTCGGTTTTAGCTCATTGCCAAAGTTACTTCAGAACTTATCGAAAACTATTTAATTAGCTTTGGCTTGGCAATGCAGCAAGCTGCAGTTGCTTATGCAATATATTAATTTTAACTACTAACTGTGAATTGGAGTCATGTATTACCTTCTGAATTCATTGAACTAACTTCGTTTTAGAGCTATTCTTTGCTTTGTCTGGCTGTTTATTTCTTGATACTTATGAAAGAATTCAAAAGGCTTTCAGCAGTGATAAATATATAGATATAGATATCATAGATTACAGACTAAACGTTAAAAGTTATAATAATTAATTATTAACTCAAAGTTAACTAAGCCATAATAATCTAGAGTTAAATCATATCTTAACAGATAAAAGCCTTCTCTTTCATATCTTTTCGTATATAAAAATTAGTAATATCGACAGTTAATCGATAATAATCGATAGTCAATCGATTGTTTAAATAAATAATATTTATATTATATAATATAAATATTTATAATACTAATATTTCACATTACAATCGTATCGTATCGTCTATCAATTAATACTAACTTCTCACCTGTAACCTTCACAAAAGAGCTTTAAGCTTTATACTAATACTACTGCAAGAGATCATGAAATTGGTAACTCTGTAGTTATTCCTCTCTGCATTCCTCTCTCAAAAGTCTCTCAATATGCTCAGCACTTTCGAGTAGCAGCTCCTTTAAAGCCTTACTCGATTTTAGTGTTCGCTTTATATAGATTATACAACACTGTCTCTAACACTTATAATACTATCAAATAATACAATAAGATATATATATATATATATATATATATATATATATATATATATATATATATATATATATATATATATATATTCATATATTCATATATTAAATATATATAACCTGACAGAATATACCGTAAATTTCTAGAACTCAGCTCGTAAACCTCTTATCTGTAAGATATATATCTATAATAGCCCAAAAATCTCTATCCACATCAGCATTCATCGATCTCTCTATTATATCGGCCTTTGCCTTGCTCTATTTGGCTTACTTTTGTCTATATTTTCAATTTGAATGCTCTAATAAACGACATCAATCATCAATGAGCTGCAGATATAAGGCCAGTGCTGCGGTAAATCACTCAGTCGAATGATATAGTGCCACGCCCCTGGCGCCCGCTCCCTGAGCAGCTGTTTTGCCGTAAAGCAAAACAAAAAGCGAAAAAGAGAAAAGTAAAATGGCCAAATGCAGCGCCGCCGCATGCCAAATGCTCCGACTAAACGGCCTAAAGCTTAGCCCGCTACCTGAAGGTCTTTACCTGGGAGGTCCTTTGGTCACATTTTTTCGGCTTTTTTCTTGGCGCAATTTTTTATCGTCAACAAGATTTATGCGGCTTTGCGTCATAATTCTAACGCTCTTTTTTTTTGCGCCTGGCTGGGTGTAAACTTATGTCCGAGTTGGCCGAGACGGGCAGTGTGTGTGAGAAAGAGAGGGAGAGAGGGATGTGGGGGAGTTACAGTTAAAACTCCCTCATGTCATTTGTCCACTCAGCGTGTCCTTGTTGCTGTTGTTGGGTTAAAGCGTGTATTACATTGGGACTTTTAAAAATTTGTGCTTGGCCAAGAGTTGTTGTTGTTGTTGGCTTTTGGCTTTATGCCTCGTAAATATATGAAGCAGAGAGAGATGGAGTGAGAGAGATAGTGAAGGAGAGTGAAGAAGACGTGAGAGCGTGAGCCAAAGTACAGGTGGTTTTTCATGCCCACCTCCTTAGTTTTATTAGATGTCTTTGGCTCGTAAATATGTCTGTGTGTGCGTGTGTGTGTGTGTGTGCGTGTTAGCCATTAAATGTGCTTCATGTGTGGCTGCTTCTCAGCTGGATTAGCTGCCAGTCGGAGTGTATCTAATCCCGAAATTTACTTGCTCGCAGCTTAAATAGTTATTAACTTGGCTAAGTGTGTGTTTTTTTAGTGCCATTGTCCTTGACCCAAGCCTTCAAGCTGTTTATTAAGTTTGGCGCGAAGGAATGGAATAATTTAAAGTAATTTTGGGATGGTTGATGAAATGGGAGTAAGTTTAGCTATGAAGCTGAACATCTTGAAAATTGGTTACTACTACCGTTGCGACTACTACTACGTCTGCTACTAATAGTAGTTGCTACTAATAGTAGCACATATACTCCCTGCTATTAGTACTATTTCTACTTCAGCTTACTAGAGATACTACTAGTTTCTACTACTACTGCGACAACTTTTACTTCTTTCTACTATTACTTTTTTCGTAAGTAGTATATTACTTTTATAGTAGTATATTACTATTTTCTATTACTAATACTATTTTCAACTACTATTAATACTACTACTGCTTTTAGTGCAATTACTACTTCTACGACTCCTACTTCAACTGCTACTACTATTTTCTGTAACTACTTTCTATTGTCACTACTATTCGTTACTTTTACTACTACACTCTACTCTAGATTACTAGTGCTAATACGAGTTCTACTATTAGAATTTCTTTTTACAACTATTACTGCTATTACTGTTAAACCATTTTCTACTACTTTCTACTACTATTATTATTAAGTATTATTCGTCTGCTCCTACTATTTTGTATTACGATTACTATCCTATTATTTTCTTCCACGCTACTACAATTATTTTCTACTAAGACGACTTCTACTATTGTCTACTACGAGACTACTACTACTATTTTCTATTAGTAGTAGACTCCTAATAGAAAATAGTAGTAGACTCCTAGTAGTAAATAGTAGTAGTAGACTCCTAGTAGTACGAGACTACTACTACTATTTTCTACTAGGAGTCTACTACTACTACTATTTTCTATTAGGAGTTTACTACTAATATTTTCTATTAGGAGTCTACTACTACTATTGTCTACTACGAGTTTACTACTACTACTATTTTCTATTAAGAGTCTACTACCACTATTTTCTACTAGGAGACTACTACTACTATTTTCTATTAGGAGTCTACTACTACTACTATTGTCTACTACTTCTACTACTACTACAATTTCTACTAGGAGACTACTACTACTATTACTACTACTATTTTTTACTACTAATACATCCATCTATTACTATTTTATACCATGACGACAAAAACTACTATTTTCTACTACAACTACTACTACTATTTGTACTACTACAACTACTACATTTATCTACTACTACTTTGTTATTGGTTACTGCCCTTTTCTACTACGATATAGCTTTTGTTTCTACTGTTTCCACACTTTACTAGGGCTACTACTACTCTTTACTACTAAATACAACTACTGTTTCTACTAAAGATACTACTACTACGTTTCCTAACTTACTTTTGTCCCACCACCCATAATACAGTCATTCACCTTACTTCCTCTTCATCATGTCCATCTTTATAGCATTTCTATTGATTTCCTATATGAAGACTTCAACTACTATGCTCTAGCAACTATTTCAGCTGCTGAGTTAGGTAA
The DNA here is from genome assembly GCA_035047545.1 of Drosophila paranaensis. NCBI lineage: Eukaryota > Metazoa > Arthropoda > Insecta > Diptera > Drosophilidae > Drosophila > Drosophila paranaensis. The sequence goes on from JAWNPL010000168.1 coordinate 2,273,467, forward strand.
CCCCTATTTGATCCCATTTATGGCTACGACTACATCGCTCAACTTTTGCTGCTCCTGCTCCTATTTCGTCTCCCTTTCGCTTTGTTGCCCACAGTATTTGGCTCACCACAATCACATTTTCATTTCTGAGATCTTCATGATTACCTAATAAATATTCCGAAGCATACTTGAGTTTATTTTCTTTGTTCTACTCACCCGCTCTCAGTTTTGTTTTTTGCTTTTGGCATTTTCCGTTGGAATTTTTCCATATGTGGTTGAAGCGCTCCGCAATGCCACATGTTTAGCTATAAAGCTCCACTTCACTCGCTCTCTCTCTCTGTCAGATGACCGCAGTCGCCCTACAGAAATCTTTTCCTTTTGGTCGAATGCCAAACAGCTCAATAGAGAAAGGAAGAGGGAGAGAGGGTGAGAGGGAGAGGGAGATGGGGCCACGACTGAGCTGGCAATTATAACAATCCACAGAGAGCCACACAAACACGCATTGTCGCACATTTAGCGACAAAATTTCATCAAAATCTGTCACGTACGTTGCGCCAAAAGCCTACAAGACATATGCATGTGTATATACATATATCTATATATATATATATATCTATATATATATATGCCCATATATATCTATATTTATATGTTGATATGTCCAGCCCACACAGTTAACCCGATGGATTCTGTCGCTCAGCTTTGTTCTGCACATTAATTTTGACAAAAACAATTTCATTTAACGACATTTCCGGCAGGGTGCCGACTGACAAGAGACAGAGAGGGAGGGAGGGAGGGAGAGAGGGAAAGCGAGAGAGAGAGCGCCATAGACTGCCCCTCTCCAGCCCTCGCTGACTGCCGCTGACACATTCACGGCTTGGCAACGAGTTAACCAGGCGCAAAACTGTTTAAGTATGTGAACAACAACAACAACAACAATAGCAACATCGACAACAACAACAACAACAATGACACACACACACACACACACACGACAAGTTTTAGCAGCCAGCGAGCAGCTGGTCAATGCATTTCATTGTGAACTTGTGGACCACGCCCGTTTCTTTTTGGCCAACTGAACGGCCACTGGCCCGCCCCAGCATTTGGGGCGTTTGAAGTCGCGTCTGGCTTGTGTATGCCCTACAATTATTGTTGCTGTTGTTGTTGTTGTTGTTGTTGTTGCTACCCTTTCGGGCCAGTTGATGATTGTGTTGTCATTTGGGCCACACTTCCAGACGCTGCCTCTTAACTTCATTTTCTTTCTGTGCTTTTTGTCTGCCTCTGCATTGTTCGTTGAGTATATATAAATGGGTGTTACGTGTTATGATAATAATATGTATATATATACAGATATATACACTTATATACATATATAACTCTCTATCTATTTGCCATGTTGAGCAGCTCGTAGACTAGGACTCTATGCTAGATGCATTAGCATAAGTGGAACAACTATTGTTAACACACAATATATAGTGGAAATAAGGAAGTGAATGATAGCTAGGTATATACTGTAGCAAGTTAATGACTTGAAGGCAACTGCAAGGGAATGTAGAGTATATGATAGCCAGGCATTGCCTGTTATAATAAATGGTATATGGGCATATCTACTGTAATCCGTAGTTACCCAGATATCCACTAGATACTGTACTAAGTAAATGTTATCTAGCTATATACTACAGACTGTAGATGATATCTTGGTATATACTTTAGCGCGTAGTTAAATTTAGATATCTAGATAGACAAATGTTTACTCGAAAGACATAGTTAGAATAGAATTTATATAGATAAGAAAGTAGGAAGTGAATGATATCTGGGTAGCTGCTTTAGAAGGTAGATTAAATGAAATCTAGGTATCTACTGTGGTATGCATAAATGAAATGATATATGAGTGATAGATACATATAAGAAATATATATTTAAAGAACAGATTTTATATCTCTTTATATCTCTGTATCTATATGAGACACGGATATATATGAGATATAGATACATATGAGATACAGATATATATGAGTTATAGATACATACGAGATAAAGATATACATATATGAGACACAGATATATATGAGATACAGATATATCTGAGTTATAGATACATGTGAGATAAAGATATGTGAGTTATAAATATACACTAGATATAGATATATACTGTGGTTTATAGATACTTAGCTATTCGATAGGTATGTAGTCAATATATGATATATGGGTATTGAGTGTAGAACGTAAATACAGAACTTCATATCATTTTATAGTTTTATAGATAAAATATAGACAGAAATATAGAATAGAGTTATCTCTAGAACTATCAAAACTATCTGGAGAACTATTAGAACTATATCTATATCACCTCAGGCTTCATTTCAATATATAGTATTGTTATTGTTTATTTTATAACAATATTTAGTTTAAATTTTTTAAAAATGGAATAAAAGATATTTGCAAAAATATTTATATTTCTGTATTATGATGAAAATAATAGATACACTAAAAATTTTTTTTTTATTTTTTTATAATTTTTTTATTTTTTTGAAAATAATTTTTTTTTTTTTATATATGTATATAATATTATTATTATTATTATACATTGTTATGGGATCCATTTAAATATTTTTTATTTTATATTAATAATATTTCACTTAAATTTTCTTTAAATATTTTTTCAACATTTTTTTTATTTAAAAAAATATATAATAAAAGATATTTGCAAATTTTCTATTATATATTTCTGTTTCTTCATTATATCTCATTACTATAATTTTAAGCGTTTACTTTGTTCTGGGATATATATTTGATCTATAATCTACATTCTAGAATTGTGGATTATTTTTAATAAACTTCTTGCCTCTACATTAAATATGTTTAATAGATTATTAAAATACTGCAAATTATGAAATAATTATAAATATAATATAATTAAATATATGTATGAAATAACTTATGGAGCAAATATATATATCAAGTATACTACTATATATCAATTCTATGCAGCCCTTAAATTACAGCCATGAGAGTTTTGCACTAGCCGCTTGAGACTACAGGCTTTAAAGACATTCGAGTATTACGCTAGTTGCTTATGCAAAATACATTTCAATTGGGAAAGTTGGAAAAATAACAAAACTCTACAAATAACAAATATGCGGGATTAGCATCAGTAGACGAGTCGAACTGGACTGGTAGGAACCTAGCCAAAATGAGCTAAAGAAGTTATTTGAAGTTATTATTATATGAGCTAAAGAAGTTCTATATATATAAAGCATGTTAGTTCATCAATCAATCAATCAACTACTAATCAGTTTATCAGTGAAACTTCAGTTTTATCTCATTTCCCAGCATATCTTTTACCTGAATACAAATTTTGTTAGAGTCAAACTTGGTATATAGATGCCTCTTCGCTTCTTTAGAGATAACTATATCCATACCCTTCAAGTAAACTTCCTTTATTAAAGTCCTCTAAGTTCCTCTTCTCATTCAAAACAACTTCACGGTATTTCATAGTCGTGCACTCCCTGTGCCAGCGCTCTTAGTTGTTGTTGTTTTTTTTTTTCAGCAACATTGTAAATTGCTTTTGCTTAATGTTGACTTGCGCACTCTTGTTGTACATTTGCCATATTTGAAATTCCCATTGTGTTGTGCCTGTTGATTGTTGTTGTTGCTGTTGTTGTCGCTTGGCTTCTGGCTTCTGGCTGCTGCTGTTGCTCCTGCTGCTGGCAGTTGCTGCAGTTATTGTTGTAACGGGAAGTTGCGTCTAACACGCACGTACGGCCAATGCCATTGCCCATGACAGCCAATCCTCCGGCACTGACACGCCCCATACACTCCCCCCACACACACACACACAGAGTCAGGGCAAATACTGGCAGTTCACTCAATATGCCAGTCAGAGTCCACACAAGACTAGACGAGGGGGCGGCTGGCTGGCTGGCTGGCTGGCTGCTGCTTGGCTATGAGAAGTTGTGTGTGGCGAAATGATTTTCATATTTTGTGTTAGCTAGTTATGCGCACACACATACTAATGCGCTGTCTCTGTCTCTCTGTCTCTGTCTCTTCTTCTATTCAAATTAATGAGGCGTGTCTCACTTATGTTTATGCTCTCATTTCGTTGTACTCGACTTTTTGCATTAGAATTTCCAAATTTGTTGTTATTGCTATTTATCATTATTATTATTATTATCATCATCATTGTTGTTGTTATTAGTATTTTGGCCAGCCTAACCACACGCCCTCGAGCTGCTCTTTCGCCCACAAATGTTGCTTTATTGCCCGTGTGTGTTTACATAATCCAGCTTAAATAATTAGTTAATTGTTTACAATGTTTAGTTGTTGCTGTTGCTCTAAATTGGTTTTTATGCTAATTTTATTTATTGAACGATTTTAAATGCATTCGAACTTTGCTCAATGCACATTTGTATTGTGAGATTACCTAAAGTGAAAGTGAGAGAATTTGCAAATGTAAATGGGAAGGGGCAGGGCGAGAGAGGAGGATAGCTGAAAACAATAGTAAAATAGTAAAACAGTATTTATGTATTTAAGTCTATTTATTAAGTGCTCAAAAGCTCCATTTGCTCATATTGCTTATGAATATATTTCTAATTTAAATCAGCGAAAATTTAATGAAACAAAAATATGAGTTAATGCAGTTTGCCAGTTGCCAGTATGATAATTTCATTGTTACTCAACGGATTTTAATCAAATATTCAGCACATGAACTAGATATGCCATAGAATATTTATATTTATATATAATATATTCATTTATAAACTATAAAAAGGTCAAGCTCATTCACATAGTAGCTAAAGATGCAACAGAACTGAAATTCAAAGAATTTTCTCCAATTTCGAGCCGTTATCCCAAAAATATAACAAAAATCAAAATTATTTAAACTATTCACAAAACTAATTGCAAAATTTGGAGTCTGTAGCTCCAAAGACTAACGACTTATAATTTATTAACTAAAGTTCGATAATAGTTTTAATCGATTACATTATAAAAGGGCATAGTTATCGACTATATGAAACAAATTTGACTCTATTTGTGCTATAGACGGACGTAAAGAAATGTTAAGTTTGTTAGCTTAATAGGTGCTGAGATGGGCGCATTCATTGGCAGATGGACGGACAGATAGGCAGGCAGACAGACAAACTAACGGATGGACAGACAAACAGACAGGTAGATAGATGGACGGACGAACGGATATAGATATAGGCAGACGGACAGACGGGGGCGCGGACGAACGGAAGGACGGACAGACGTACGGATGAAGGGACGGACGAACGGAAGGACGGACGGACTGGAGGGACGCACTGAAAGAAGAACGGACGTATGGATTAAGGGACGGACTGGAGGAGGGACTGATGTAGGGCCGGCGGACTGGACGGACGAACAGATATACAGTTAGGCAGACGGACAGACGTTCAGACGGAGGAACGGACTAACAGAAGGACGGACGGTGGGAGGGACACGGACGGACGAACGGGCGGACTGTAGAAGGGACTAACGGACGGAAGAACGATCTGACAGACAGAAGGAGGGACAGACGGCCGAAAGGGAGAACAGACATGCCAGATGGACAGATGGGCGTACTAACGAATTAATAGACGGACGGACAGCAAACGGATGAACGGACGGTCAGAAGTGCAGCCAGATGAGCCATATCGACTGAGCTTAACGTTCTAATCTGAAATATATACTACATATAATACTTTATGGCCTCTGTCACTTCCACTTCTCGCACAGCCATTGTAGCCGGATTTCAGATTTATATTGTGTATGCGAACGATTGAGTTCATTTGAAAAATATATTTATACGATAAATATATATTTATAGGTATTTAATGTTAAAATTTCATGCACATATATGATTAATATCATATATACCCTATATATATTTGTGCTCTTATTATAAATATCCATTACAGCACATGATATAGCCAAAGATTAAATCTATAAAGAGTTCACTCAAACAGTACTTAATAAGCCGGCTCCAATGGTGTCAATAACATCTGTCTTTCGCTCTCTTGCTCTCACTGTCCCCCTCTCATCCTCTCTCTCTCTCTCTCTCTCTCTCTCTTCTGCTGCAGTCATCCATTAAGTTGGCCAACTGTTATTTCATTTCTCGAACGCAAACAACTTCACGTTGATTCCTTTTTATTATTCTTTTTTTTGTTGCTTCTTTTACCTTTTTGCGTTTTCCACTTTACGCTTAATTCCCTTATTTATTTAGTTGCGTTTTGACACTTGATTCCCGCTGACTTATTCGCCAGCTCCTCTTCCTGTGCCGTTTCCTTTTTAACCACTTTGGCTGACCGAAGCGCGCGCACACACACAGACACACACAGGCAGCTAACCGTTTACGGCCAACAGCCCAAAGGTGTTAATCAACTGCCACTCCAGTTCAGATCAGCACTCGTCCTGTGGTGAAGACCTAGTGGCACAGTGGCTCAAGAGTTGATATGAAGAGGAAATTATGTAAAGATATTCATACAAATATTTATAAAACATTTATAAAATTATAATAAATTTATAAAAATTATATAAAATTATATAATATTGCGGAAAGCGAAATGTATTTTTGATCAAATGAATTATAATTTTTAAATATATAATACGAAAGTTGTATGTAAAATATATACTATAAAAATTTAAAAGTATAAAATATATATTATATAATAAAATTAATAAGGTATAAAATATATAACTAAAAAGTTACACTTAAATTATTTAATAAATTCCAATATTAATATATTAATCTATCCTAATTAAAATATATATTAAAGATTATTATAAAATAAATTTAAAATTTTTAATATATTTTAAATGTAAAATTTATATAAAAATCCTTTAAATATATTTATAAAACATTTTCGTTTTAATATTTTCAATTTTAAACTTTCTTATTTATTAAAATATATTTAACTTTTACAAGTTAAAATATGTTTCTAAAACAGTGTCGTATTTTTGTTATGTTTGATTATTCATTTTGTTTTTTTGTTTTTTCCTATAAATAATATATTTTTTATTTCAAAGTCAATTTTAACGAATACAAAAAAGTTCTTCGAACAATTTGAATTTACATAAAACTCAAATACAAAGTTTTAATCAATATATTATCTATTTATATATCTATATATAGTCATATTATCAAGTTGCCCATAGCTCTTGCACCACTGTGCAGTGTATATTATGTTTACGTTTGACGTGTGTTTTACGCTGCTGCTCTATCCATCTACCATCTCGCTCACCCTCACAGTCTATCATTAGCTCTCTCTCTCTCTCTCTTTGACTTCCCTTCTCACTGTATGTCCAGTGTTAACATTAAAAGCTGCCCGCTTTTTATTTATGGCCATCAATATTTTATGACGAGCAGCGCAGAAGAAATGCAAAACGGAAGATGGTCAGGTTACGCACGCCCTCTGCAACGCCCACAGCCCTCACCTGGCCGGGCCCCCTGTAAGCAATTACTAAAGGCAAACCTGCTGATAGCGATGGCTATATAAATGTTAGCATAAATAACATTTTTTGAATATTAACAGATATTTAAGTATTAAATGAGAGAAACTTTAAAGCGGCCCTCGTAATATATATACATATATGTCAGTATCTGCTGCTTATGCTATGCCTAATGTCTGCTCTGTCTTAATAATCTTCATTGAGGTGAAAGCGCGGCACGCGAGCAAAACGTGTTGAGTATCTAAAGCTCATTTGTTTATTTGCTAACACACTTGGAATTATCTATGTGCTTGTATATTTGCAATAACATAAGAATTCAAAAGAAAAAACAAAAACAGCTCATGAAATGCGTGTTTCAGCTCTAAATTGAGCAACAGCAGCAAGAGCACAGCGAAAGAGAGCGAAACTGTTAAGTAACAGCGCTATCCATAAGCAGCGCTGTCAATTAACAGCGCTGTCTATTAACAGCGCTATCTATTAACAGCACTGCCAACTGCTTGCGCTCTGCAAGTACGACAGTTTTATAGTGTTAATTGACTTTGCATAAAGCAAAGGCAAGGCACAAAAACAAAAACGCAAAAAGCAAACAAAAATAATGTAAACAAAAGGCAAAAGCAAAGAACGTGGCGTAGGGAGAGTGAGAAAACAATAAACGAGGCAACTGCTTAACATAATTCGCGCATAAAAAGCTGCGTATATAAAAGATATATAAATATTCTAATAACAAATGCAAGGAAATGAACAAATTAAGATGGGAAAAAAGGAGTACAAAGTAGAAAAGTGATAAATGGAAGCGAGTGCTGTAGGGCTTATAAATTAGTTGCGAGGAATGGGGCTGCTGCTGTTGGTGAGGTAATTAAATTAATGGCACAAGCAAGGGCAAGGGAAATTTTAAGAATTATTGAGGTATTCTTAAGGAATTTGAATATGGAAATATTTTAGTTTTTAATTAATGAAATATCAAATATTAAATAATAAAGTAAATATTAATCAAATATAAAATGTACAAAATGAAAAAAAAAGTTAAAAAACATTAAATATAATTAATAAAACACATATAAAATACAAATTATAAAATATAAAATAATTATAAAATATAAGACAAAGTGAGAAATAGAAAAAATTAAAAATGAAAGAATAAATGAGATAAAAATTATAAAATGTAAAATATAAACAATAATATATAAAATATGAAATTTTATATATAAAATATAAATAATAAAATATAAAATATAAATAATAAAATATGAAATATGAAATATTATATATAAAATATAAATAATAAAAAATAAAATATGAAATATAAAATGTAAAATATAAATAATAAAATATAAAATATAAAATATAGAATATGAAATATGAAATATGAAAATAAAATATAAAATATAAAAATTAATGAGTGAACTTAAATAGAAAAAGAAAAAAATGAAGAATGAAAGAATAAATTAAAAAAAGGAAAATATAAAGTACAAATAGAAAATATAAATTATACATTTAATATAAATTATATTTAAAAATAATTTATATATCAAATATAAATTATAAAATATTTTACGAAAACTAGTTATACGATCTATCAAATACTTTAGTAGATTATATATTTATTTACATACAGATTTCCATTTTTTATACATTTTATTTTAATCTAATCTAAATAGTCTTCCAAGCGAAGGTTAAAATATGTGATTTCAGTTTTTTGTTGTTGTTTTTTGATAAATCCAAACCGAAAATTCGTTTAAGCGAAGGTCAATCTGTGCAGCATTTTATTATGATTAGATTGGGGAGATAAAAATAAGAATGGAAAATGAAAAACAGTCGAAAATATAACGGAACAGCTTTGCCTTTTTTGCATAAAAAGTACATAAAAATTATTTGCACATCTGCTAGAGTTAAAATCACATTTAGGCAAACACAATTATGCATACGCATACGCATATGTATACGTAATATAAAATTTAATCTGCCCACACACACGCCTATATTATTTTTATATGCGAATAGAAAAAGCGTGCGACGAGCAGCGCGTAGATAGGAAAGACAAAACGAATAGAGCGAGCAAAGCAAATGCAAGAAGAGGGAAAAATGTTGAAAGAAGCACACACAGTAAGTTACGTTTCTCTCTCTCTCTCTCTCTCTCTCTCTCTCTCTCTCTCTCTCTCTCTCTTTGGTTGTGGCTCTGCCTGCCAGTCCATATGTTGCTCAGCTGCCGGCCGTGTGGCGTATACGTAATTTGTTTTTGTATTAATATATTGTATTTTTTTTTTGCGCTTGTTGAGCATTTGACAGGTCTGTCGCTGTGTGTGTGAGAGTATGAGAGAATGTGTGTGTGTGTGTGTGTGTGTATGTATGTGTGATAATTTGTGTGAGCTGCTGAAGTAGCGCACAGATAAGACAAAAGTGACAAAAACTCAAACACAGCTACAGCTACAGCTACAAATACACAGATGCAGATACTAAACAGACAGATACAGATACAGATCAAGATACAACTATACACATATAGATACAGCTAACATTCATTGCCATTATCAGCGCGATTGTTTATTTAGCTCAGCTCGCACGTGTTGCAATTTTTCAACTCGAAATTTTCCATGCAAATTCCAAATGCAAACAGCTGAGGGTAGGAGAAAAACATAGAATGAAAGTGGGCGGAGCAGAGGCAGCACGAGGAGTGGAGGCGCTGGCAGAGGCAGAGTAAACAAGTCAAATGCAAATAATAATTTGTATTTTTTACGCATTGCCAACACATTTAGCTAAACAATTGAAATCTAAAGCGCAGCCACACGCGGCGTATGAGTAATCCAATTTATGCATGCACTCAGAGAGAAAGGGAGGGAGAGTAATTGAGAGAGTGAGAGAGAGAGAGAGAGAGAGAGAGAACTGTTGACCCAGCCAGATATGGGCTTTTATTGTTGGCTGCTGTTAATGTAATTAAAAGCCCGTCGACCTGTGGGCCAGACCAAAATGCAATGCAAAAAAAACAAGTAAGAAAACTCTAGTCGAGACCGCTCGACAAGGGTATACCCTAAACCCTATGAAGAACCGTTATTCCAAACATTCTTTGTTTCTTTTATATACACATGCATATGTACGTTCATTACAAGCAAAATATACACGCACACATACACAGGCGCACGCACACACACACGCCAGTCGGTGCGTCAGCTGTTCTTTGGCTGCTTTGCATGGCAATGCTATGGGAAATTAAATGTTTAATAACTTTTTTTCTAGAGTAACGATTTTGATCAAACTTGTTGGGCGTGATCATGTAATCCATATGTATGTATGTGCCAGCACAAGTCTCTAGTATTTGATATACGAGAGTTACAAATTTGAGGCGAAGGGGGCGTGGCATCCAAAATTTAACAAAAACCGAAATTGCGCAAAGCCTAAATATCACTAAATGCAAAATTTGGAGACTCTAGTTATAAAGATGAATTATATAGAATTATATAACGGAGCATCGATTTCGTTTTTAATCGATAACATTAAAATTAAGACAGTTATCGATTTTTTTAACAAACTCGATCTTTTCGTGCTATACAGGAACCTACATAAAAAATTTCAAGTCTCTAGCTCTTATAGGTTCTGAGAACGACGCGTTCATACATACGGACAGACAGACGGACAGACGGACAGACGGACAGACGGACGGACGGACAGACGGACAGGGCTAAATCGACTCGGCTACTCTCCCTGATCAAGAATATATATACTTTATGGGGTCTGCCACGCCTCCTTCTGCCTGTTACATACATACGCCCTCCAACAAAAACATTATACCCTGATTTTCCCACTTTCAATGGGTTCAGGGTATAAAAATACTAAAAAAAACAGAGAAAAGAGCAGAGCAAAATTGTTTAGACCAGTTAGATTATTCGTGCAGGTGGCGTGGCTGGGTTATTGGCTGAGAGTAGACGTGTGGTTGCCCTTAACAAGGTTAAAATAAGGTTGACATGCGGGCAAGGGCAGGGACAGTGGCAGAGAGATACCCTGTAAATGGCCGTAGATGAGGCATAGACTGGAAGATGCAGAAAAAGCAGAGGAATAGATGAATAAAAACAGATAAGAGATGCTCTGTAAATGGATAAACGATGTAGAGAAACAGAACAAGAAACTGGTTGAGTAAAAGATACCCTGTAAAATTAGTTGATGGGGAGTGAAGCGGAGGATGCAGAGAAAGTTTAACTGTGAAGATGGGTAAGGAGAGATAGGTATGTAGCAGATACCCTGTAAATGGTTGTAGGGAAAGTAGAACAGTAAAGATCGTGATATCGATCTTTAAAGAGTAAAGAGTTAAACATATAGTAAAGCAGACTATGCAAGTTGTGTTAGAGATACGCTGTAAATTGTGCAGAGGATGCAAAGAAAGAAGAAAAAAATACAGATGAACAATGTATACAAAGATACCCTGTAAATGATAAATGTCTAACAAATCAAGAAAGTAATTGTGCCTTGGATGCCCAGTAAATGGATGAAGATCATAACTAAGTTTTGAGTAAGAGAGTTTGAGTAAGAGATATCCTGTAAAGTTAGTTCATGAGGAATGATCAAGAGAAGGGAAAAAATGTTAAACTTTTAAGATAGATAAAGAATGTATTACAGATGTCCTGTAAATGGTTCAAGGATATAGTAAAAGAAAAAAAATCTAATTAAGCAAGAGATACCCTGTAAATATATGACAAGGTACATAGCATGTAGAGAAAAGAAATAAAATTATTAGTAGAAAGCAAAAATATTTGAAAATAGAATTTGAGTTATGTACATATATAAAAGCCAATGAGAATGCAACATACTCTGCTAGAGATACCCTGTAAATGAACATATAGTAAAAACGCATAAAATATTTAATAAAATGCAATATATGAAAATAGAATTTAAAATATATCTAAAAATCAAGAAAAAAGCAACAGTTAGTGCTAGAGATACCCTGTAAATAAGTTTAGGTATATCACTTGCTCTCTATACTCTGGACCATTAAAAAAAGAAAAGTGGAAACATATTTGAAATTTAGGCAAAAGCAAAAGAAATTGAGAGCATAGCAGGCATATTGCTCGGAACATACCCTGTAAATTTAGTATGAAGAATGTGATTTGATATTTCATTGGGAAAAAGCAAACAAATATTTTAAAAATATTAAAAATAAAGATACCAAAGAAAGATTAGTTGGAGTGTGATTTTTATTTGCATGATACCCTGTAAATTGTTTAAAATATATCAAACATATTACATGATGAAAAGAAAATAAAAAGCAGAATATGTGAGGGATACGTTGGGATAGCCCAGTAAGGAATAACGAATATAGAGAAGAGATATATACGTATACTATATTGAAAGATTGATTGAAAAAGATATCTCTAAAAAGCAGATGGATGGAAGAAGTAGATAGTTACAAACTATCTCTCAGATATATTTATATATAACTACTCTAGTACTTCAAATGCTGATTTCATATTGTTCGTTATATTTGCTGCTGTTTCATGTTTGGGGAGTTGCCCAGTAAATAGTTGGCAGCGCTTGGCCAGCCCCTCGTTAGTCAGGCATTAAGGTTAGCCAAATTTCCACACAAAGCGTAAAACAAAAGAAGAAGAGGAATTTTGTACAAGCCACGAACAGAGGGACAAGGGACGGCGGACAAAGATAATTAAGCGTGAAGCAAATAACGAATAGCGAAAAAGCGCACTGCGATGCGATGCGATGCGATGGCAAAAACTAAAATTGCAAATGGCAAAAACTAGAAAATGGCTAATGAAATAATGCACAACTCAGGACCAGCCCCAGCCCCAGCCCTCTACACCCAACCCCCCTCTCTCTCTCTCTCTCTCTCATACCCTTAGGTGCGTGTGCTCTGCTCGTCTGCATAGTTGGTTGGAATATTTGATAGTAGAGCGTGCATTGGCGCCTGCCTCTTTTTCGAGTGTGTTGTGCCACAGATACCCCTCTCTCTTTCTCTCACTCTCTCATTCCCTCTATAGCCCTCTCACTCTCTCTCTCTCTCTCTCTCATGCCTGGTTGGTTGTGTTTCAAATGGGTTTTCCATGAGGTTGTCCGTACGGAATTTACAAATTTTCAAGTGTGCCGTAGGGGCGGGCAGCTGGGGAGGTTAGGTACTGGGCACAGTTGTGTTTAGTGTTAAATGGAGCGTAGATTTGTGCACAGGTATTGGATTTCCCTAAGTTATGACAATGCAAATTCTATCGACAGCTTTTGCGAACGACTGAAGCTGGCGAAATTTATGAAATTTTATATCATTTAAGTTATGGCATGTGACTAATGCTGGACTACTGTTCAATGTTATTTCAAATGGCAACGGATGGCAATTTGAGAAGACCTTAAGAATTTAAAGAATTCACAGATTTTTTGCATATCTTTCAACTGTTTGACATTGACAAATTAATTTGTTACAGGTAGAAAAATGTATGTACATAGTTTTGCTCTTCGTCAGGAGGCGGCAATCAACTAGCTAAAATGCATATCTGCATACATTGCTTACTGGAAAATAGCCCACATATTTCACATTTCACCCACTTATATGCCATACTTTACTTTGACTAAATTGAAATTGCCTTGAAATATCTCTTTGAATTCCCTTAAAATTGATTTAAAATGTCCTTTAAATCTCCTCAAAATTCCAATTAAATTCTCTTTATGTCCCTTGAAAATTCCTTTAATATTCCCCATATAAATTTGTTTAAATTTCCATAAAATTCACATAAGAATCACAAAAAATTGCCTTTATGTTCCACAGTATCATTAAAATTGTCTTCAAATACCTTTAAAATTCCCTTTTAAATTCCCTTTTAAATTCCCTTTTAAATTCCCTTTTGAAATTCCCTTTAAAATTCCCCCTAAAACTATCTTCGAAATTCTCTTAAAATACGCTTAAAATTCCTATAAAATTTCTTCAAATTTCTCTCAAGTTCCCTAACAATTTCTTTAAAATTCCCTTAAAGTTCTCTAAACTTCCTTAAAATTCCTTTAAAACTCATTTCAAATTCCCCTTAAACTTTCTTAAATTTTCCCCTAATATACCCAAAAATTCCCTTAAAAACTCCTCTAAACTTTCTTTGATTTCTCTTAAAATTCCTTTGAAAACTCCTACAAATTTTTATTCATTTTTCCTTAAAAAACTCCAAAAATCTCTACAAATTCCAATAAAATTCGTTAAAATTTCCTAAAAAAAAACCCTTCAAATTTGTATACATTTTACCTTAAAAATCTGTAAAAATCTCCAAAAATTCCCTTATAATTCATTCAAAATTTCCTCCAATTTTCCTAAAAATTCTTTTAAAATTCCTTTAATAGTGCCTTAAAATTCCTAAATACATTTCCCTTAAAATTCCCTTAAAAGTACCATAAAATACCTCTAAATCGCCTTTAAAAATCCTCTAAGTTTCCCTTAAATTTCCCTTAAAATTCCCTTTTTCAACAATTATTTTCATCACAAAATATGAAATAGTTTTATCAATATTTTCAGACAAATTCCTATAAATTAGCATTTGGTTTGCTCGCATTCCTTTCTTCCTACTCCTCCTCCTCCCCTTTCTCTTTAAGTTTAGCCTTGATTTCAGTTTTGTCCATTAAACATCTGTGGAATTGTTTGTTTCACTTGTCTATGCCGTCTGCTGTCTGCACGTTTTTGTGATTTTCACAATTTAATTGAATTTAATTGATTAAACGTTTTTATTGGACGTCAATTGTTGTTGTTGTTGCTGTTGTTGTAGTTGTTGCTGTAGCTGTTGTTGTTGTTGTTGTTGTAGCTGTCAGCTGGCAACTTGTTAAAAAGTTTCTCGCCGCTCGCCACTCGATGAAAAAGCGAAATAGTTTTTCACGGCCTTCAAGCGAAAATTGTGCGATAATTTATTAGCTCACCACGCCACGCCCACAACATTTTGTTGCAGCCAACTACCGCCCGCCGCCCCCACCCCACGCCCCACGCCCCCTGACTGCCTGCTCCGGGCAACGACTTTATCGTAATTATCCCGCCGAAAGCGACTTGAAGACAAATTAGCACATTTTCTATTCTGACAGCAGCGCGATTTGCGGTCAACTGGGAAAATGACACGCCTACTCTGAGGGCGTAGGGGGGCGGGGGTGTGGTAGGTACGGCTCTTGTCTCCAAAATCTGTAAATTTGTTGTTTAATAAATATCATAAAATATGCAACACTTACACATGTCGCAAGTTCATAATTTATGTGGATACACTCAATAGACACCTCCCATCACCCCTCTCTCCTTCAGCCCTTACCCCGCCCCTGTTGTCGCCCAGCTTGAGTTATGTTGGGCCAACTGGGGAGCAAGTGTCAAAGAATTTTGTATGCCGCCCAAAATATTTGGCAAAGAGACTTTGTCTTCCTCCCCCCCTCTCTCTCTCTCTCTCTCTCTCTCTCGCTCTCTCGCTCTGTCTGTGTCAAGTGCATATTTTAGTAGCTCTGTTGTGCATAACTTAGCAGTTTTCATTAACTTAATTGATTTACTCATGCTGCTGGCGTCGGCTGTAGCAAAAAAAAAACATGATATATGTGAAATATATGCATATATATAACACTTTATATATTAAATTGTCTATATAAAAGCTTTAAACCTTCTTTCTCGCTCTTAAACGCCTAACATCAACTTTAACAGCGGCTCATTAACATAATGTTAATTTTGGCTGGAGCGCAACTATCAGCTCTGCTAAGTTCATAAACATATTCATGGTAAAGCCATAAAAAATTATGGCAACAAAATTGATATGCGACCCACGCACACACTCACACACATACACATAATCAATACAGCTCAAAAGCAGGCAACACAGAAATAACAATTTAAGAACAGAAAACGTAGCGAAGCGCAGCAAAAACAACAAATTTAAGGGGCAGTGGCCAAAGCAAAACGCCGGCCGGCGCAAGCGAGTGAGTAAGAGGGAGAGGAGCATATATATAAATAGCACACATATACACCCAACTCACTCACACACACAAAGACAGCCAGGCAGACAGACAAAGGGACAGAGAATTGCGCACATGTTGCCAAAGGCAGCAATTGAGATGGAGTTGTGCAAAAACAGTTAACTGTGTGAAGAGAGCGGAGCAGAGTAGGCAGGCAGCGGGCGAGCAAGCGAGCGACAGACGCAGACAAGCAGCTGCGTCGACGTCGACGTTAGCGACGCACGAATAAGTTGTCAAAAACAGCGGCGCGACGCTCGACAGCGGCAAACCCAAAGCGCCAAAAAATGTTGCCAAACTATCAAAGTGAACTTTTCGTTTGTGCAAAGAGAGAGATAGAGAGAAAGAGAGGAAGAGAGTGTGTAGGAAGAAGCAGTTGGTTTTGTTATAATATAGATTACACAAATGTGCACACATATGAAGCAAAGTGGACAAAAAAATCGAAAAAGAATATACTAAATGCACAGACAATGGTGTGTCTAAGAGAAAGAGAGCGGGAGAGGAACAGGGAGAGGTAGACAGCCAACTGGTAAAGCACTGAGTAGATAAAAGAATAAAACTCTAGCTAAAACTTTTGGATACATTTATTTAAAATGTAGCCAAAGCCAGAGCAACAGCCAAAACATTCCTCGACTAACTTTAACTAGGCAGCTTGTAAAGTTTGGCAGGCACTGCACATGACACGAGTTTGTTTTTGTGCTCCTGCACTGCAGCAATTAGTTGGCAATTTACAGTTGCAAAGCCACAGGCGCTCAGGGACTTGCAAACTTGAGCATGCCAATGAGGCAAAGAGCGCGCTTAAAGATCACGCGAGTTGCTGCAATGTGGAACTTAAGGGAACGTATTTGCAATGCAATTTAAGGTGGAATGTAGCCATGGATTCCATTTCAAAGCTCAGCAACTTGTGCTCATCCAATAGTGACGCATGGCAGTATGTTGCCGAAGCAATTAAATGCTCCGCGCCTTGTTGCTTAATTTATTGACAAGCTGCAGCAACATATTGCAGCGGCTCTGAATGTCATTAACATGTTTTGCATGCACTGACAACATGCTCATGTAGCTAGTCGCGCTGCTAAATGTAGCTAAACTGTGTGGCTCATCAATAGTAACACAATTAGAAGAGCTGACATGCAACATGTTGCAAGAGTTACTTAATTTATCGGCAAATTCAGCAACATATTGCTGCGGTACTGAATGTCATAAATGCCGGGCAACATGCCTTCGTTGTTAACTTAGCGCATCTTCATGTTGCTAGTCTTATTGATAAATGTTGCTAAGATACTTCCATAGATTTGATTGATATTTCTAAAAGTTTTTTATAAATTTCGAAATTATTGTGCTAGTTTAAGCCTTTTTTTCGCCTTGCTTACTTAGCTAACAAGTTACACATTTTTTTTTTACTTGATAAGCTGCTAAGTGCTGCAGCTTGAGCCACGCCCACGTCCAATAGCCTTCCATTTTTCTTGACTCTAAACGACCTCAAAGTCAGTTTTGGTCTTGAAAATGATTATTTTATGAATTTGCACTTCATCAGGCAGCAGGCAACAGGCAGAAGGCAGCAGGATCTGCTGCAGGACCTTGCACAAAATGACGACGGTTAACCACAGGCTCGTGCTATGTATATGTGTGTGTGTCTTTGTGTGTGTGTGTGTGCGTGAGAGTGTGAGTGTGGTTTGGGCTTGTGGGCTCAGCGGTTGGGCCCACGTTAGGCCACCAAACACGTGGTCCTTAAAGCGAGAACTGCTGCAAATATATATAGAATATATATCTGGAGTATATATATATATATAAATCTAGAGTATATATATATATCTGTATATAGATTCAGGCTTGGGCAATTTGAGGGCCCAGCTTTTAGGCCAGCACTCGAAGGACATGCAGCGGCCGCAATTTAGCTAAAAGAGGCCACAGGACCATGAACAACAACAACAACACGAAAGAGAAGAAAAGCAAAATTACTAGCGAAAATGCTTCATGCAATTTTATTAATGGAATTTTTATGTTGCAGTTTATGCACTTTCCGCCTCTCCTTTAGCTCTTGCCCTTCCTCTCGCTCTTCCTCTTCATCTTCTTCTTCTCCTTTTTTTTTGTTATTAATTTTCTTTAAGCATTTGCCGAATTTGTGGCCAGGAAATGAGGCAGCACAAAAAAGCGCAAAGCGAAAAAGAGAAAAAGGAAAAGGAAAACACAAAAAAAGGAAAACAGAGAAAAGGATTCTCCACTTCTGTCCTTAACTCGCATCGAGTTGGCGACTTTGTGGACGACTAACCCACATCAATTTAAGTTAAATCCCAAAAACTATTATCATTTTAATCAAATCAAGCCGCAGGGCAACAGCCACGACAAAAAGCAGCAAGCAATACACGCAGGAATAGCAGAGGGGAGAGGAAAGTGAGAAAACAAAACGAGTTTAACTGAAGAAAGGCAGACGCGACTAGCTCAAGTTCCTGTAGAGCGGAACAAGAGAAACTAAAGTTAAACAATTGAGGATTTTAAGAACTAAATTAGTTTGGAGAAAAAAATGGAATATTACACATAAATAAAAATAAATAATAAAATTTTAAAATCTATATATATTCTTAAATATAAAAAACAAAAATAAATATTTTAAAAATATATATATAAATATTTATTTAAAGTTTCTTTTTTGTTTTATAAATAAAAGAACATATAAATAAATATTTATATACTGAATATTTGAAAATTTTAAATACTTTTTTTTATTATTTTTAATGTTTACATATATTTAGAATTTAAT
The DNA here is from genome assembly GCA_035047545.1 of Drosophila paranaensis. Classification (NCBI taxonomy): domain Eukaryota; kingdom Metazoa; phylum Arthropoda; class Insecta; order Diptera; family Drosophilidae; genus Drosophila; species Drosophila paranaensis. Next base: position 2,292,584 of record JAWNPL010000168.1, read on the forward strand.
TTAATTTTTCCTGAATATAGATATATATATATTTGTATTTTGTATATCAATATACATTTTTATATCTGTATATGTATACTTTAAATTTATATATATTTTTTTAAATAAACTTTTATGTATTTATTTTCATTTTATTTATTTAGTTATTTTATTATTTATTTAATTTAATTTAATTTTTTATTTATTGTATTTCTTATTTGTATTTGTTATTACTTATTAATATTATTTTTATTAAACGTATATATGTGTATATATATTTTTTTTTAATATATACATATATGTACACACATGACTTTTTCTGTTTATATTATTTCTTATTAAGTTTTCAATTTAATTTAATTTAATTTTTTTAAGTTTATTTAATGCATTTTTATAATAATACATATTCAATATAATTTAATGACCTCTTTAAGGGCATAAATGATGTTTACATTTTATTTATTATTATTTTACAATATATTCGATTAGTCTTCACGCTAAATTGTGCCTTCTTTTGCTAAATTGTGCCAACTATCGGCTTCGATCGACTTTAATTCACAATAGTCGCTTCGTCACTTCATTTTTATTTGGCTCTATTTTTACCAGAATTTTCTTGCTCTATTCACCTCCATCGGCTGCAGGTCCGTGGGGACCGGCCGTCAAACGACGCTTAAATATTTATTGAAAGAGGGTCACCTTTTATGGGCTAGTGTTGATAAACAGTTGTGCTTTGTTCTTTTCTTATTCCCCTTTCAAATCAGGCAATCAGAAATAACAAAATGGAGATTTCAGATTGAGATTGTCGACTATATATAGTTGTAGATAATACAAACAAATATATATCCAAAAATATATATGTTTATCGATAAATTTGTATTCGATAACTGCCTCATTTGGCTGTCAAATCTTTTTATAGTATTTCACAACACTGATTGGGCTTAATGACTTGACAAGAGCAGAAAGAAGCCAACATTTGATGTTTGCACACAGGGTATAAAGAAGAAAAAAAAAAAAAAAAATAGTAAAAAATTTGTGGGGCGAAAGGAAATGAGAAAGCAAGGAGGGCAAGCCAGCAGCAACAATGGGACGAAGAATAAACAAACAAGCAAGAAAAAATAAAAAGTGAAGAAACAACAACAACAAAAATGAGGAGAAGAAGAAGTGACCAAGGCAGGCAGCGAGTCAGCTGCTGTGAGGCGCCGCTGTGCCAGCACTCAGGCACTGACAGGACGACGTTAACTAGGCGAAAAAGGGAGCAGCAACAGCGGGAGGGCCAGGAAGAGGCAGGCGACGGCTCGTTAAAAGCAAACGCCAGGTGAGAGCGAAGCCAGGGAGGGGTGGAAAACGCAATGCAGTTGCTTTTTCTCTACTTTTGCGTTAGCTTAAACATTTGTCGGGGCGTGTTGCATACTTTATGGCGGCGTGGCTGTTAATGAAGCAGGAAATATGCGTCAGCATCAATATGGCAAGTGGGAGGGAGAGCAGCGGGTTGGACTGAGAGGGGAGGGGTGGGGGGCGCGAACAGGAAGCACGCTTAAAGACAAGTCGAAGCGAGTCTTGGACTTGGCAGCAGCTGCAACTGCAGCCGTTTGGGTTAGATAAGCGACGTATGCAGATAATAGATAAGTGCGCCAGGTAAAGCAACTTGACATACAACAGGAGCAGGAGCAGGAGTGGGAGTGGGAGTGGGATCATAAGCAGGAACAGGAGCAGCATCAGCTTGAAGGGAGCCCATCAAGTGTGTGCATATGGAATTGATTGCGACTGCAACTGATTGCCAGTCAAGGAGCATTTGCTGCGATTACAGCTAAAGCATAATCAATTCCAGTTTAAATTCACTTTGAGCAGCTGCTTGCAGCTGGTTCTTAGAGGAGGGTTTAAATTGTTGGGAAGTCACAATCAGAAAGTTGGAGAAGGCAAACAAAATTCCGTTTTATATATCTATAACTGATTCACAAATATCTAAAATATTTAAATTATTTGATATTGATATGAATTAATTATTGATTATTTAGAACAATTCTAATAATGCTTATATAATATTTAAAATTTTTTTAAATATTTATATATTATATTACTTATTTCAATTATTATATTTTATAAAAATAATTCAAATTATGTTAAATATTTATATTTTATATTATATATTTTTATTATTATATTTTATTAAATTATTTTAAATATTTATATATTATATTACTTATTTTAATTATTATATTTTTAAATATTATATATAATTATTTTAATCATTTATATTTTATGTAATGTATTATATTTACTCTATTTTACAATAGTATTTAAACTTTGTTTAATTACTTATATTTTATATTATAAATTCAATTATATATTTTAAGTCTTATATTTCACATAAAATATTTAAAAAAATTTTAAAGCATTTAAAATTTCTCAAGTATTTTTGCTTATTTAAAACTGACTTTAAATATTTTCAAATACATACAGATTATGGGTTATGGTGCTTCTCTCGCAGCCATAACAGACATTTCAGATTCCCTTGCTAGTATTTAATCGGCCTTAGAGTGTGTGTTTTCTTCCCCTTTCTTGGCTCTCGCACAGTCTTGTCCCTTGCAGCAACAATCATTGCGCCACACTCAGTCGAAGCGGCTCTTTTTCTCTTTCAAAACTCGTTCAATACTTGAGGACTATGCTATATTCTGCTAATGTTAATATAATGTTATTTAACAGTTCTTCAGACCAATTTACTAACATTTAATGTAAATCAAGTGAGTCTCTGAGTCTCTTATTTCCAACTTCATTCAGATACTTCTTAACGTGTTTGCTATAACAGTTTAGCTTAACAGTTCTTCAATAACAGACCAGCTTAGCTTTACCTTAACAGCTTACTTAACAGCATCAGCTCTGTGGCTAACGCACAAAGTAAAATAATGTAAGCATTATTTTACAAACTTCGCTTAAGCTCTAATTACCTCATAATCTTATATCCATTTAATAATTATTAAAATTAAAAACTAAACAATTTATAAATGTATTAAATCCCAAACGTCAGCTTAAAGCGTATGCAATTAGTTAAGCAGGAAGCGGCTCCATCGGAGATTACCAGATTGATTTTATACACACAGCTCAATGCTAAACTACACAAATTAATTAAATAAATTTCAAATGCATAGAGAGTGGTAGAGGGAGGGTAGGATAGGAAGCAAGTGTAAGCTATGGTCGCACGTTTAAGGAAATAAATTAACTAGACACAAAACATGGAGACTCCGACTCTGGCTCGAGTTGAGTCGAGTCGAGTCGAGTCGCTGGCGCACTTTGCTGAAAGAAAGTTTAATGAGTGCCATAAAATTTGTTGCATCTCTCTCTCTCTGTGCAGCAAAACACAGGTAGACAGAGACAGAGAGACAGACGAACAGACAGACAGACTGTAAGGATAGACAGATAAAGGAGGCGTGGGGTTAAACGGAAAGGTACTCGGTTTGCAACTGTGGCTATTGTCGTTAGTCTATGGCGCCCATTTGATAATAAATCCTGTCCCCATATATACAGACACACACAGAAGACATTTGGACGGACTCAGACGGACGTATAGATAGAGGCAGGCAGGCAGGCAGGCAGAGTGTAGCCAGCTCTACTAAGCATGACCACCAAAATCCACCCACATATGCTTTGAGTTTTGTTTATGCACTGCGAAACTAACAAGCATTAGCTACAGAGATGGTAGCGTGTCGTGACCCGAGAAGGTGAAAATGATTCGGTATTTGAGCTTAGAGAGAAATGTGTTCAAAATGGGATATGTCTGAAGGTTACTAAAGAGCCGAAATTATAAAAAAATAAAAAAATATAACGAAATACGTTTTATAATATAATAATATATATAATTTAATATATTATAATATAAGAAAATATAATCCAATATAATCAAATAATTAATAATATAATTTAAAAATGTAATATATTAAATATTTTAAGTACTAAATTACATAATATATTATAATATAAAAAAATATAATATACTATGATCAAATAATAGAAAAAATTAATAAAAAATGTAAATTACTAAATGAAACTAAAAATATTTAATATAAAATAAAATAGTTTAATATGTGACTTACAATATATATTTAAAGAAAGAAATGGTATTCATTAAGTTAAACATTATTTTAATATTTTAGTTTTAAAATCAAATAAATAAATATTTTTTATTAATAACATTGAATTCTAATAAATATTTTAAAATGTAAATAGTATTTAGTTTTAGTTAAGTTTAGTTTTTATACACATTTTAATTTTAATTTTAAGAAACACATACTTATTTTTATAATAAATATTTTTATATTAAAATTATTTTTATTATATTTTTAGTTATGCTATATGATATAGTAAAACTTTTATTTTTATACACATTTTTAATTTAATTAATTAAGAAGTATATTTATTATTTTTAGTATAATAAATATTTTACTCTTTATTTTTTAATTTTTTTACTTATATTTTGATTTAAATATAATAATTTTTTTATATTTTATTTTTAATATTTTATTATCATATATATTATATATTTTATATATATATATTATATATATATATATATATATATATATATATATATATATATATATATATATATATATATATATATATATATATATATATATTATATATATTTTATTATCAACATTAATTTTTACGAAAACCCAATTTTAAATATTGAATATTTAATAATAATTATAATTAATTAATATTTACAATTATGAAATTTACAATTTTCATTCCGAATTTTATACAAATTAATACTGATTCTTTAATGTATTTTCGTGTAGATAATACTCTTGCACCTCTATCTAGCTATATACCTGTCTCTTCACCTTTCTCTTTCCCTCTCACTCACTCAGTCTCTTGTATTGCCTGTGTCCGTTCAGCTTTTGGCGGCTTAGCGCGCCTGCTCGACCGCCTTCCGCTCACCCCCTACGCTCTTTCCCTCCCTCCCGTCATCTCTCTCTGTCTATTTCTGTCTCTATTGCCTGGCCTTACATAGTTGCCATTGGGGAGTTAAGTAGACTTTTGTGTTATAAATTAGGCGTGCCAATGTGCATGAACTCGTCGGCGTTGGCGTCGTCCTCGTCGTCGTCATCGCCTTATGCCTTTTGCCATTTGGCTTTCTTTCACACGTCCTGAATGTGGCTCTATCTTCCTGTCTCGCTTTGCTCTACTGCTTACGGCTCGGTAGTTAGTCTAAATATGCATATGAATATGAAATTAGTCGCATGTGTTCATTCCTCTATGTCCTGCCAAGTCCTTGTGTGCGCGTATATGTTGCCTGAATTGAATTGAATTGAATTTTGTATGCCGAGACAGCTTCTTCTTCCTCTTCTTCTTCTGTCCCTTTTGCAAAATCTAAAAGAGAAAGGATTCTCATGCGTAATTTAATGTTTGTGCAAGTTGTTAAATGATTCATGGCGTGCCTCAGCGGAAACTATGCAAAAGAGCGAGAGAGAGAGAGAGAGAGAGAGAGAGGGGAAAAACATGCTGGCCTATGCTGCTTTCATTGTCAAATCAAGACTTGCATTTTTCATGACTTAAGACTTTACGTGAATTGGGCTAGGATTAGATTGGAAGTGAATTAGGGGAAGGCGTTGAGCTAAGAAATAAAAATTGAAATTGGGGTATATATTAAAAGCTCGTAATTTATATTAATATATAATAATAATATATATCATTAAATAATAAAAATATAAAATAATAATATTATGGCATAAGATCAAAAGTAAAGCCACAAAAGGAACAAAATAAATTAAATTCAAAATTGATTTTAAAATAAAATACTGACTGACTAATAGTACATAAAAGATAATAAATTTTATATATTTTTTATTTTTGAATAATGCATAACAAAATTATATTTTTAGTTTTTTTTTAGTTTTTCTATTTAAAGACTAACAAATTATTTATTTATTTTTAATATTTAAGAAAATATTTAAAATTAATTTTCAATATTAAAAAGTATATATTTTGTATTAAATTTCAATATTAAAAAAAATTCAAATTAATTTTCAATGTTACAAAAAATGTTTGAAATTATTTTCAATATTTCAATATTTAAATAAATATTTAAAAATAATTTTTAGAATTTAAAATTAATTTTTAATATTTTAAAAAATATTTAAAATTAACTTTTAATATTTAAAAAATATTTCAAATTAATTTTTATATACAAAACAAATATTTTAGATTAGTTTTAAATATTTAAAATTAGTTTTAAATATTTCAATATTAAAAAATATTTAAAATTAATTTTGAATGTATACAAATTAATTTTTCTTATTTAAAAAAGATATTTAAAGTTACTTTTAAATATTCACATTATTTATTTATATATTCAACTAGTTGACCCGGCAAACGTTGTTTTGCCTTTTGGTGGACGATTGTGCAAAAACCGGTTGGTAATTTTATTGATCCAGTATTTTCATGTACGGCAACTTTCCCATTGCCAATATCTAATAGCTGTTTCGAAAAAGTTTCGGCGGATGGATGCAGTTACAAACTGCATCTGGGTTATTTTGAATATTCAGTGGCAGCTTAAATGCCGAATGAGCTGTTCTGCCTCCATCTAATAAAGTAGCTGCAATGCCAGATGATGCAACAGCTAATGCGATGCCTTTTTTTGCTCGTATCTCGGCAAGAAGTAACGAAATAAGGAATGTTTTGCCAGTTCCTTCTGGTGCATCCAAAAAAAGAGTCCCCCTTGTCCTGCCGAAACTCCCTCCATAATGCGGTCGTAAATTACTTTTTGTGCATCATTTAATAGTGGAACATTGCGAGTAACAATCGCTGCCATTTCAATAGAATTGTACTGCAGTTCACGATTCATATCTGTGTCAATTAAATGAGATACACTTCGATTTGGTGAGCTCATACCGAAATGACTGATTGGTAAATTCGCAATGACAATGCAAAGATCCTCAATAGAATCAATGCTTCATTGTACATTTCGTCACTGAATGATATCGTAAGGTGTTCCGTCTTGTACGATGTTGATACAATATATCATCAGTCATTGAATCTTTGTGATTATCCCACAAAATTGTGCTCGGGCCGGGAAACATGTAGTCAGTACAATAGCAAATAGTAATCGAATTTGTATTCCTGTGCAGTTTAATGCTGCTTCAGCAAGCATACTGTCCCAATGATTGTCGTCTTCTAGCAAGCCTAGTGCAAGACATGCATCTTTATACGTTGGATACTGTTGTCCGTTTACTTCACGTATAGCTTGAAATGACAATGGTCCGGTGACATTAACCAACAACAGTCGTAGATAAAAGCATTCGGTTGCCTTGGATGGACTGTATATACACGACCCAAATTATTTGACTTAAATAAGCCGGGGCACGCCTCAACTGGTGTGCCTTGCTTGCGGGGCATCCATTTTTTCGATTGAGCCCATGTAAAATATTGAGGTATTTCTGAATACTTCAGTGTTTGTGCTCATTTAACAGAGCGTCCAGCTCGCTGACAATGCGCGTTGCAAATGGTGAATTGAGGTGATTATAGTTGCAACGTGTATTCACGCGATTGGCGAGTGCCCGTTCGGAGTCCTCGCCACCCATAAAGTAAATTTGTAAAAATTTATAAGGTTCGTTTGGCATTGGTAGTAATGAGCCGACTTTGTGGTAAATTTGGCCTTTGATTTTGAATGTGGAATTAAATTGTTGACCATTTGCAGCAGTATTTTTAACTATTTCCGTTGCTCCGAACGATGTATTTGAAAACATGAATTGAATTGCCGAATTGAACGCAAGAACAGCGAAGAATTTGGATCAGTACCAATAAGGAGGCCGTGCAATGGTTCCGGCGGTGTTTCAATTTCTGGAAGTTTCACTTTTCCTGATGAGCAACACATCCCAATTGGCTCATTTTTAAATTTAAGGGCTTGACAGTGCGGGCATTCCTTGTCCAATGTACCAATTACCACTTTGGAATGAGCGTAATATTCAACATCAGGCTCATACTGAAATGCTAGTCGAAGAAATGAATGTGATGTAAATGTTCGAAGTACTTGTTGATGTTGGTCAATCCCTCTACGTCTGTTGGCTACGAATCTGCGCGCTTCTCTTCGTTCCAATTGTCTTTGTTGGTTTCGCTCATCTCGTACCTCTTGTAATTGTGATGCACGTAACTGCGCCATTCTTACACGGACATCTGCATTACTTTGTTGCCTTTCTGCATCTGATCTTATTGCTCTTCTATCTTGCATGCCTCTAGATCTGTTTGTTTGACGACTCATTTATCTTTTTTCCCTTAACATTTGTTTTTTGGCAGGTAGTTCGTGGCATTGTTGTAATAAATCAATTGGAAAACTGATGGTGTATAACATGTATTATTTTCTTGATCAATAATTAGGCAATTATTTATTATTTGGGTATAAAAAATAGATGTTGGCCGATTCTCAGTCCTACACGATCTGCATAAAAATTTCGTGAGAATCGGTCGAGCCGTTTCGGAGTAGTTTGGTAACAAACACCACACTCGAGAATTTTATATATATAGATTTTAAAATCTATTTTCTTTTGCCTTACTTTTGCTCTTATACTCGATACTATAGTATTATGTGGCTATTATAAAGACACTTAAATATTGATGTAAATTTGTTGTGGATCAGAAGATTTCAATAATTTCTATAAAATTTAAGTAAAGATAATACGCTTCCTATGACATTTACCATTTTTCCCATCTATCATCTATTATTACCGGCTTCCTCATACAAGCTCAAATATTTGCTAGACTTTCCCATCACTTGGCCAGATTTAGATAGTTCGTCGTCTCAGCGTCATATCAGCAGGCATAAAGCAGGCAACGACCCTTTCGTAGCTTAAAGACTCAAACCGAAAGCTGATTTAAATGTTAATAGAATGGCAAACACTGTGAAAACAACTGAGAGAAAAAATCACACAACAAGGCGAATTTTCTTAAACTTTATGCCAGAGTGTGTGGCTGGAGTGGGCGTGGGCGGTGGGTTATGAGCAGAGGAGCGTGTGCTGTATTGGTAACGAGAGGCGCAGCATATTTGCATAAAATTCATAACATATGCCCCAGTCGGGGCCCAGATGCGCCTGATAGCAGAGCAGCGAGAGAGGGAGAGAGAGGGAGAATGGAAAAGAGAAAGAGAGAGGGAGAGACCGCCCCTGCGTAGCTCCCATAAGTAGGCAACGGGCAAAGCGAACGAGAGCGGTAAACAACTGCGCCACATCGTCATCATATTTACCGCTGCCACAGCTGCCCCACCGCCCCCAGCCCATGGAAAATGCAGGAAAAATCAAACGTAAATAAATAGACATGTGAGCGAGAGAGAGAGAGAGAGAGAGAGAGAGAGAGCAGAGCCTCGACTCCGGGTAGAAAACTCAAAAATTGAAAATGCCTTAGGCCACAAGCAGTGCGCCAAGGCCTTACCAATATCTATGTATATATATATATATATATATATATATATATATATATATATATATATATATATATATATATATATATATATATTCTTCAGTTTTGGCCACGCTACAAAGTAAATACGAACGAACATGTGCTTAAGCCTCGCCAAACTTTTGTAATCAATAAGAAGGTGGATTAATTTACACACGACGCACAGCCGAAAACTGGGCAAAGAGTTTTCATATTTTCATGGAAATTTGGTTAAAAGGGGTTGTGCCTTCGCATCGATTACATGGAGCTGACTTTAAGAAGTTCAATTATAATTGATATGTATCTGAAAGATACATAGGTATATTTATATAGATACATTGTCTGGTAATAATATCATCTCGCCATAAATACGGGTTTAATTGAAAATTTAGAGAGCTTTTGGTTTTTGGTTATATTCAATGTAGCTCTCCTATGCGATTCTCATTATAGTGACTGCCTCTCCTCTCTGTGCCCACTATGGTTACGGCCTCTCATCTCTGTTCTCTTCATAGTGACTACTTCTGCTTTCTGTGATATATTCTCTAGCGTGCCTCTACCTCCCTCTGTCTCTCTCTCTCTCTATCTCTCTCTCTCTCTCTCATCTCTCTCTCACTCTCTCTCACTCTCTCTCACTCTCTCTCTCTCTCTCTCTCTCTCTAGATATTTATATCTGCTTGATTTTCGGTTTTTTGCTTTCTCTATCTATTTCTGCCTTTCTCACCATTTCTCTGTCACGCTTCTGCTCTCGCTTCTTGACATTCTGACTTTTTGGCTCTCTAGTTGTCTCGCTCTTTCTATTTCTTCCTATCTTTCTGTTACTGTCTTATACTCCTCTCAATTTTACTCTCGCTCTGTCTCTATCTCTTTCTGTATATCACTCTCTCTTTTTCCCCTCTTTCTCTCTTTCTGTATATATCTGTCTTTCCCTTTCTCTCTCTCTCTCTTACTCTTGTTCTCTCTCTTTTTTTCTCTATCTCTCTCTCTTTTTTTCTCTGTATCTCTCTTTGTATTTCGCTCTCACTTTGTATCTCTTTTTCTTCTGCTCTCCTCTCTCTCTCTCTCTCTCTCTCTCTCTCTCTCTCTCTCACTCTCTCTTCCTATTCACCTCATATACTTTTACTGTCTATCTTCCTTGCTTTCCATATCTCCATAGAAAGAGTCTATCTGTCTTTGAGTAGCTTTCTTCTTTTCTTCTCCCTATCTCTCTCACCCTCTCTCATTCTTTTCTGGCTAAAAGTCTGGTACCCACTCTCTACGTAGCTCGTATTAGCTCCCTCTCAACCAACCATTCTCTCTCTTATTTCCTTCCTCTTTTCCCACTCTACTCTACCCATCATCCAATAAAAATTCCCCATCCAACTAACTCGTAACTCGCATATTAAATGTAATTTTAATAACGCACGCTAAAATTTTTCAGTTTATCAAAATGGAAAATGCTTTAATTATAATATCCAAAGCTCCATCGTCCTCACTCCACTCCCAGTTTAAATTAGGTTTGTGGGTCTCCAAGGTAACACGGCAACAAAGTGTCACATGTTTCGGATATGTTCCAGTTTCCATTCCCTTTCCCATTCCCGTTCCAATTCCATTTCATTTTAGCCCAAAAAGCTAAAAACTTTCCCAACCACAATTTTGTTGTGTTTTTTACTAATCACGAGTTGATTAACTATTTGGGGCTGCTGAATAAAGTTTGGCCGACACGATTTCCCACTCTATATCATTATTAATGTTTAATTGCTCAAATGCTGAGCGCAGCTGGAAGTTTTTATAGCTGAGGAAATTACGTTCTCTGCTCTACGGCGCCTTGGCGTATGCAACGGAATTTTATTTATGACAAAAAGTACTTTATATATACATACATACATACGGAATGAAAAACGTGTCAGTTAAATTAATTTTCTGGTCACAGGACATCAGACGCACAATGTTGACCCTTTTACAGTTGCCCAAAAGAAACAGAAAGAGAGTCAGGGAGAGGGGGAGGGGGAGAGACTGGGCAGAGCCACAAATCTGTTCTGTTTTTCTGCTTTTGCTGCTGTTAAAATTTATTTGTCTTATAAATTTTGTTAGCATCTCTCAGTTGAAGAGCCCTCCCCAGAAAAAGCAGAGTCCAAATCTAGCTAGGACGAACATTTAATTATTTTATTTCTCTGGACACAGTGAGCACAAATAGTTTATGCACACAAGAAAAATGAATGAAGAAGTCAGCCACAGACAGAGCTGAGCGAACGGCTTGACAAAACTTTTTGTTGTCTCTTAATTTATATTTTGTTGCTGTCTGTTCTCTCCCTCCTCTCTCTCTCCTCTCTCTCTCTCTCTCGCTTACATTGCCAAAGGGATTTGGCTTTAATGTGCGGCCATTTAAACTAAAGCTCTTTAGGCTATGTTTGTGCTTTGATTGTTGATTTTATAGCAAAGCTTGCTATAATTTAAGTAATAAATAATTTAAACTTCTTTCAGAAATAACAAAAGTATTTATAGCGTTACGAATTTCCCTTTTCCATGCACTTAAGAGCATAATTGCCCCCCAATATGCATGCGAGCTCAATTTTTGAAGTTCCATTATCACTAATTGAATTCGCGCTCTCACTCTGTAGCTCTCTCACTCTCATCGCTGCAGCAGCAGCTGCTGTAGCTGTTTTCTAAAAAGTGCAGCTTCACCCGCCGTCTCGCTCGCTCACTTGCTCTTCAGCTCAGCTAAGTGAATTTAAGCATTACACTTTCAGTCGCTAGCCTGACGCCATTTTTGTTGTCGTTGCTAGTGGTTGAGCGAAGAGCGAAGAGCGCAGGCAAAGCAAAGCTGCATAATCCCCGCACGTGTGCATATGCGAGTGTGTGTAGCTGAGCGTGGATGGCAGTCAGTGTTGGCAATTTCGCTATTTTCGCGTCAGTTTGGCAAATATGGAGCAGCTGGCGGGAACTATAGCTATATAAGATCATTTAGCTAGCTAAATTTAAGCTAAACTGACTTCGATGAAATATAAATATTTATGTAAAGTAGAACGAATTATACAATATTTTATGACACTATTTGATTCTTAAACAAAAAAAATCCCTACACGCTTGTTTCTATGTTATTAAATATTTGTTTAGCTATTTCTGACTTTCTTTGACTTGTTGATCTGGCTGCAGGCGGGCAGCACTGCTAGCAGCAGCTCTCCTGCAACATGAAAAGTAACGTTATATGCGCTCTCCTTCTCTTTTGCGTGGCTGATATTCTCTGCCAGTATTATGTGCGTGTGTGTGTGTGAATTGCTTTGCCTGCTTGGGCAATGGGTTAACCTTTCAATTGTTTGCAATTTAGTTTATAAGCGTGCAATATTAACTATGTATTAATTTGCCACTGTTTTTTTCTCTGTTCTCGTTTACAGGTACTACAACATTACATTTTGTTACACACTTTACACGAATACACTTACACAACTTCTATACAATACACAAAGCAATGTAAAGACTCACAGTTAATCAAAATAACAACAACAACAACAAATGAAAACGGCATTTAAACTGAAAAGGCTGTTATAAGACAAAAAAAAACAACAACAACAACAACTCGCATAAACAACAACAACAACTCGCATAAACAACAACAACAACAACATACATAAATTTTTTTTGGTTACTAAAACGCAACGAACTATATACAAAAACAAATAAGAAAAAGAAGCTCGCAGTGCTTCCAAAACTATTTAAATAGCCAGTGCCTAAAAGAAACCGAAAGAGAGACAGAGAGAGAGAAGGATAGAGAGATAGACGCACACAAGCAGAGCAACAGCAGCAAATGACAGCGAAAATGTTGCGGCCACACACAACGGCAGCAACAACAACAACAACAAAGAGAAAATCAAACACAACGCAGCCCGAAATTGAAGAAAGCAACAACAACAAAGCGCCGCTAACCCGCTGCTTCTGCCGCCGACAGAGCAGCAGAATCACAACGATAACATAAGCGCGTCAAAGCAAAAGCAAAGAGAGCAATATTTGGAAGAGAGAAAGAGAGCGTGCGAGCAAGCGAGCGCGACAAACTTTTTACGAACACTTTCTGTTTAGTCCAGCGCGCACACACACACTCACACGTACACACATCTACTTTTTTTTTTGTTGGTCGGCTTTCGTTGTCTCTCCGTGCTTGCCTGCCGCCTCTCTGCGTGTGCGTGTGTGTGTGTGTGTTTATGTTTTGCTTGTTTGTGTGCGCGTTGCCGGCGAAACTAATTAAAAAAATATTTGTATTAAGCGCGCGTTATGGCACAACAGCAACAACAACAACACCAGCAGCAGCAACACCATCAGCAGCAGCAACAGCAGCTGCTGCTGCAACAGCAACAACAACTACTGCAGTACAATAACAATTTGTACAACAACCTGAACTATAAGTAAGTTTTGAGAGTCATTGCGTTGCGCTGTGTTACACTTCCTCCACTCCTCCCTCTCTCCCCCCTCCTCCCTTGCTTGTTTCTATACGTGTGTGTGTGTGTGTGTGTTTAGCATGCGCCACGAAAAAATGGCTTTGTTTTATTAACTAAAGCTCAAACCAAAAGCTTTTAAATGTCAAGGCAAATATTTAAATTAAACAACTGTCGCGTTTACATCACACAAGCAAACACATACATACATACAGACTCACACTCACACACACATGCATACGCACGCACACAAGCTACTCCTTCTCTGTGTGTTCCACAATCAAAGGCTTTGTTTACATGCTCATCAAACCGTGCTTGCGTGCATGTCAAACTGTTTACGCCTAACAGAGCTGAAAGCTTTTCTACATATCTCGCTGCACGTTCAAAATATTCATGCGAATTACAGGGGAAATATGTAAATTATTTGAATTTAAATTCGATTCGTATGTTTGGGCAAAATTAAATTTGATAAAGTACAGATTTTTATTTAAAATTGGAAATTAAAATATATATTAAAATTTAAAAAAAAAAGAAAAATATCTAATTTGAAAATTTAAAAGCAAATTCAAACTTCTTTATGTAAATCTATGTGTGTATTTATGTTTGTCTTAAAATATAACATAAAATCCAAATAAGTGAATTCTCAAGAGAAGTTTATAAAGCTATATAAATTAATATATATAATTTTTTAATACTTTGCTAAAAATATTTTATCAATTCAAAACTTATTCTAAATGTATACGAAATACTTTTCTTTAAAATATTTGCATAAACAATTTTTAACAAAAATTCTGTAAAATAAAAAAAAATTCAAATAAAATTTTAAGTAATTACAAAAATTAAAAAAAAATTATATATATAAATCTTTAAAAAATACTAAATTATTCTAATTAAATGTTGAAAATATTAAAAAAAAAAAAGTTTTGAAAAGAAGCAAATACATTTAAAATATATCTAAAAAAATGTTTGATGTATAAAAACTCTCAAACTAAAAAACACATTATACCCTGATTTTCCCATTTTCAATGGGTTCAGGGTATAAAAAATCAAAAATTTTAAAATTATTTACTAAAATTCTAAATTATTAAAAAAATTATAAAAGTAAAACATAAAATTGTATATCCTTACAAACCATTTTTTAAAATATTCTAAAAATTCTATAAAAAAGTAAACAAACAAATTTTAAATACATCTAAACATTTTCTTATTAGTATACAAAAATTCAAAAATAAAATTTTTATTATTTTAAAAATTCTAAAACTTGTCTTTATCATTAAAATAATTAAAAGTTTTATTTCTGAATTTTTTAAAACAAATTTACTTATTCACAAAAATTCTGAAACTAAGTCACATACTTTTAAATATCTACCGAAATTCTAAATTTCTTTTTAAATATTTTAAAAAAAATTAAAAGTAAAGGAAACTAATTTCAAATATAATTTATAAATGTATAAGGTTTTCTATAATACAAACGTTTCCCCTTTTGAACTTCATCGCTGAATCGAAAAATATTTGCCCAAGCTAATAATCCATAGCCGCAAGCACAATGCATGTCCAACTGTTTACATAGCACCCACAGCGCAGCGCAGCGCATGTCAAACTGCTGTCAACTGCTGCATAACACGCCAGCCCATGTCTGTTGTTGTGTTCCTCTACTACTTCTACTTCCTCCACTACTACTACTACTACTACTGTCAATGTTGTTGTTGTTGTTGTTGTTCATGTTGTTGCCTGTCATGTTTGTTTGTTATTTATAATTGTGCAACATTTACTGTTGTTGCTGTTGTTGTTGTCGTGTCTGAGCAGGTGGAAGTACCTCTGACCGTTACCTTTAATACTCGATTCTCTTGCAGCATGGAGGATCCCGAGCGGCGCAAAAGACGCGAACGGGAAAAATACGAACGGCAACAGGGCATACAGAGCGATGATCGCGAGACTAGTCTATTCGGGGAGCCGCGTCGCCTCAATCCCAGCGAGGGCGATGCGGAGATCACCGCCGCTCTCGGCGAGTTCATCGATGCCCGGGACCACATGAACTCCTCCACGGTGGGCATCTACAGGCATGGGTCGAACGCGTCGCGGCTGCAAGCGCTGCCCTTTGGCAGCAACTCCGTGGCCAACTCCTACTCATCGTCATCCGCCTCCGCCAACACAGCAGCGTTGTCCTCGTCATCATCAGCTTCCTCCTCATCCGCCTCGGTGCCCGGCCAGCTGCCCTCATCACAGCAGCAGCAGCAGCAGCAGCAACACTACCAACAGCAGCAGCGGGCGCCCACCTATCTGAAGCAGGCGGACAATAAACCGCCCTACAATGGGCGTGGCGGCTACCCTGGGCAGCCCATGAAGAACGATATACCCTCGAGTAGTGGGATGGCGCCGCCACGCGGCCCGCCCAGATCCTCGTCGTCCGCCAGCCTCAACTCGTCCAGCGCCACAAACAATGCCACGGCGGCGGCGGCGGCGGCGTCAGCGTCCATGTCCTCGCCCCTCGGCCCACCCATGTCCACCCAAATGCCGAATGGCCGCGAGAAGTCGTTCCTGGGGCCACCGGCGCCGGCGCTGCCCAACGGCGGCCGCTTTGTGCCGCCAGCGGCCAGCAATAAGCGGCCGAGCAACAGCGGGCTGCAGCCACCGCCACCAGAGGTGAGATTTAGTTATACATATGTTATCGATAAGTAATCAAATAAGTTATCGATAGAGAAGGAAGTTGAAGTTGTGGAAGATGAAGGTAAATTAGTTAGGGAAGAGATTGCAGTGGAAAGTGGATCTGGAAAGTGAATTAGATTATAGATCAGTGATAGAAAAACTAAAGGGAAAAAATCTTCGATATTTGTACGAAAAAAGATGAGAAACCGATATTATCCTAAATCCTAAGTCCTACATTTCTTCAGCTGCACATAACTAGTATAAGAATATTAGAGCTGAAGAACAATTTTGAAGAAAGAAAGTTCAGAAAGCGTTACTGTATTTTTAGACAAAAAAGAAAAGTAAATTTAAAAGTATTTTTAGATTGAAGATCTCCAAATATCACTTTCCACTTTTTACCATAAAAACCTGACAAACTACGACTAGTCCTGCTTTAGATACAGATTCAGATCAGTTAAAAACACCGAGAATGCTATACATACTCAGATCTAAGTCAGATAATAAATTGAAGGAAATTTTATTCTTGTTTATTTGTTCTAGATAAAATAATATAATACAATTAATATATTTGTTTTATATAAATTTTAAAAATTTATATTATTTATATATTTTTATTTTACGTATGTACTTATATAAAATATAAATTTGTATTTTGAATGTGTTTATTATATATTTTTCTATATTAAAAAAATATATAAAACAAATTTATAATAAAAATGAATTTTTTTAAATAAGTATATACGTAAAAATATATATATAAAATATATTTAAAAAAGATACATAAATAAATAATATAAATTTTCAAAGTATATCTAAAACAAATATAATAATTTTTTTTATATTATTTTTTTATATAAATATATATAAATTTTTTAAATATTTATTTTTCTTATATATAATGTGAAGAACTATTTTTTTTTAAATTTTATTTTGAACTGAATTTCATTTAATTTTATTTAAAAATTTTAATATATGTAAATTATTTTTTTTGTATATTCATATTTATTGTATATATTCATAAATGAATATTTAAAATTATATTAATATATAAAAAATTTATTTTTTTTAAATATTTTTTTTTTTTATTTGAAAAAAGTAGTTTTTTGATATTTATTAAGTTTTCTATTTCTCTAATTTTCTATTTTCTACTTTTTCACTTTCCAACACTAATTCTAATTATTACTTTCTCTCTCTTCTTTCCTCCTTCCTGCTTCGACCCCCTGCAGAAGGATATTAGCAAAATAATCACCGAAATGACCAACAATTATCGCGTGACCCCGCTAACCTCAATTGCGGCCACGCCGCACGCACCCATGTCCGAGAACTACAATCTGAGTGGGCCCAATAAGTTTAAGTATGCATTTGATTCCATCGGCCCCCTCAACTCACCGCCGGCGGCGGGCGCCTCCTCGCTGATGACGCCGCTGCTGGCGCCCATTGCGCCGATCAGCTCGCCCATAGAGCCGCTGCTGACGACGCCGCCGCAGGCCAGCCAACTGCCTTTGCCGCTGGCGCCGCTGGTGGGCGCCACAACGGTGCCGCCTTCCCTGGGCATGGCTGCGGTTGCGCCCATCCAGCAGCTGATGCCCACGCCCCCAAAGGCGTCGCCGACGCCGCCAGCGATAAAGCCGCTCAAAACAGAAAAGAATCATTCGCTGGAGAAACAGGACTCGTGGTAAGTGGGGGAGAGAGGATGATGTTTCTTGATAATAGTGGGTGGAATATGGGGTTATAGAAGGGATATTAGTGGTAAATATTGTTAAAAATTTGTAAGAAAAAAAAATATTGGATATAATATGCAGAACTCAAAAATATATGGTAATACTAGGAAATAGTAGGCAAGTATTTTTACAAAATAATGGGAAATATTATAGACCGTTATTATATATTATGCAAAAAGTATTGGTTGAAAAAAGAATAAAAATAATTGGTTATTTTAAAGAATAGGCGATACGAACTTTTAATAATGGGCAATTGTTTAAAAAATAATGGGAAATTATATAGAGAATTATTAAAATTTAAACCAATAGTTTTTGGCATAATATTTAATAATGCTCTGTATACTTTCCCATTATTTTTGTTATATTAACAATTAGTTTCTATAATAGTGGGAAATTGTTTTAAAATAGTGGGAAATTATGTAGACCAATATTATACATTCTGCATAAAATTATTGGTTGGAAAAAATGAAATTTGGTTATAACGATTTGTAAAATAAAAAATGGGTATTAATTAAAAAAATAATGGGAAATATTGCCTTATCCAGGAGCATTGATTTAATCAATTTCTCTACTTTCAGCCTTGAGAACGATCTGGAGCTATCCGAATCCGATGATGAGCGCAAAAAGGATGGGTAAGTATAACAGTTTGACAAGCACCGCACTGGTATATACTCATACTCTCTCTCTCTCTCGCACAGTCGATCGGCTGGCAACAGCAGCAACAGCTCCGAGTCCGACTCCAGCGAGTCGGGCAGCGAGACAAGCAGCAAAGGTGATACGCAACAGCAGCGACAACAGCAGCAGCAGCAACAACAACAACAGCAACAACTATTGCTGCAACAACAGCAACAGTTGCTGCTGCAGCAGCAACAGCGGATCGCAGCCAACGCGAATGGGAGCAAGAAGAAATACAGCCAAACGATAATTGCGAGTGGAGCGAACACAATCAGCGGGCTGCTCACGTCGAGTGGCTTGGGTGGTGCTGGCGCGGGCGGTGGGGCAGTTGGCGGTGCGCTCAATGCCGCCAGCAACACGTGCAGCGGGGGCGGCGGCTCAAGCGGCTCCTGCATGGGCACCATGAGCAGCTCCAGCTCCTCGAACAAGACGCCTTCGCCCACGGACAGCAATCGCTGGAATCTGAGTCGCTTCTTCCCGAAGCCGGCGAATCAGACGGCCGCCGAGAGCGTCTCGCCCGGGGTGGCCAATGCCATGGGCAACGTGAGCATGAAGGTGCCCGGGATACTGCCGGGCGGAGCACAAATCATACCCGAGTCGATCGACGTGACCACGGCGATTGTGAAGAACGAGAAGCTGCACGACGAGCCGCGGCACGTGGACGACGACGAGGACGACGAGGCGGACGAGCAGCAGCAGCAGCAGCAGCAGCAACAGCAGAGATACGGCTTGAGTGTGACTGTGAAGAAGGAGCAACTGGAGCAGCAGCAGCAGCAGCAACAGTTGCTGCTGCAACAGCAACAACAACAACAACAGCAGCAGCAGCAGCAGCAGCTGACGACGGAGCAGCTGGCGCTGGCGGGCGCCTTGCCAAAGAACCAAATCAAGCGCGAGTCGCGTCTGTCTGACTCCGGGAGCGCGAGCAGCGGCAGTGGCAGTGCCAGCAGCAGCTCCGACAGCCCCGGCGGCAGCAGCGAGGTGCTGCCCATGCCCGGCCCGGGCGAGACCCTGCAAATCCCCGGCGTGCCGGCGGCCATCACGAGCGTGCTGCGCGTGCCGCCGGCGCTGCAGCACAAGGCGCCGCCCAACAGCGTCACGCTGACGCCCATCGGCCCGCTGCCGGCGTCGCCCAAGCCGCGCCAGAAGAAGCCGCGCAAAAAGAAAATGTCGGCGGCGACAGCTCCGCCCCTGGACTCCAGCGACGAGGACGAGCCGACGGCGAGCAGCATCAAGAAGCACGCGCTGGAGCTGGCAGCGACAGCCGCTGTGGCGGTGCCCGTGGCAGCAGCAGCAGCAGCAGCGACGGCGCCAGCCATCAAAAAGGGGCGCGGCAGGCCACGCAAACAGGCGCAGCAGCAGCAGCAGCAACAGCAACAGCAACAGCAGCAGCAGCAGCAGCAGCAGCAGAGTGGAAATCTGAGCAGCGCCTCGGCGAGCAGTTCGCAGGCGAAGGGACCAACGCTGACAGCGGCCAAGAAGCCGCTGGCCAAGGGCAGCGCGACGGCAGCAGCAGCAACTGTTGCTGCGGGCAGTCGCAAGCGCGAGCACAGCAGCAACAGCAGCTCCAACAGCAACACGCCCACCAAGAAGCCGCCCACAGCGGCTGCCTTTGCCAAGGGGCTCAGCAGCGACGAGGACAGCAGCAGCAGCAGCAGCTGCAGCAGCACCAAGTCGAGCAACAGCAACAGCAAGAGCAGCAGCAGCGGCAGCGACACTGAGACACCAGCAACAGCAGCGGCGGCTGTGACGGCAGCAACAGTTGTCCCTGCGGCAGCAGCAGCAACTGTTGCCGCTGCGCAGAATCCCGCCAAGAAGCGCATTGTGAAAATCAATAAGGTGGGCGTGGCCAGCAGCAGCAGCAGCAGCAACAGCAAGGCGAAGCGTCGCTACAGCGTCGGCAGCAGCAGCAACAGCAGCAGCAGCAGCGAGACGGAGGAGCAGCAGCAGCAACTGTTGATGCTGCAGCAGAAGCAACAATTGCAGCAGCAGCAGCAACAATTGCAGCAGCAGCAGCAACAATTCCAGCTGCAGCAGCAACAAATGCAACAACAACAGCAACAGTTGCAGCTGTCTCACTTTGGCGGCGAGTCGCTGCCTCAGGCGGCGCAGCGCTTGAGCAGCAGCGACTGCAGCAGCAGCAGCAACAGCGACAGCAGCAGCAACAGCATCGGCAGCAGCAGCAGCAGCGACGAGGACGTCGAGCACCGCAGCGGCAAGCGCAAGAGCGACAAGAAGAAGATCTGCACGCTGACGCGCATCTTCAATCCCAAAGAGGGCGGCGCCAAGAAGCAGGGTCAAGTGGTCATCATCGACCAGTCCGAGGAGCAGCAGCAGCAGCAGCAGCAGCAGCAGCAGCAACAGCAGCTGGCCAAGGAGGTTAAGCCGCGTGCCACGCCCACACAGCTGCTGGGCGCCACGCTGGCGTCGCCCGCGCGCACCACCACGCCCCACCTGACCTCGCTGATGTGCAAGATCGACCTGAGCAAGCTGGCGCGCGTGCCACCCGAGTGGTACCAGAACAGCTACAGACTGTACCCAGCTGATGCCCAGCAGCACCGCACCCGCACCCGCACCCGCACCACCATCAGCCCGAGCGACTGAAGGCGCAGCAGAACGGGCATCTGAGCAGTCGGTCCGCGGAGGGCGCTCGCACGCCCAAGGATCTGCAGCAGCGGTACACGCCCAATGGCTATGTGGGTGGTGCAGTGGCTGGTGGCGGTGGTGGTGGTGCTGCTTGCAAGCTGCTGGGCGGCGTCAAGCACGAGCATGGCGTCAAGCCCGAGCCGGAGCTGGAACCCGGCTACGAGGGCAAGTACAAACTGAACAGCGTCAAGCAGGAGTTCATGCTGAAGCAGGAGCTGCCCGCGCGGCGGCGCAAGCGCAGCTCCAGCTCCAGCTCGAGTCCCTACAAGGAGAAGAAGCGAAAAAAGGAGAAGGCCGAGCAGCTCAGCAAGGAGCTGCTGCCCGTGCCGGTGCTGCTGCCCGCCAACAACCACGAGCGATTATCCCGCGACAAGCTCGAGCTGCTCATGCAGCAGGAGAGCGCCGCCGCCGCCGCCGCCGCCGCCGCAGCCAATGGCAGCCCCAACAAGCTGCAGCAACAGCAGCAGCAACATGCGCGACAGCAACACCTGCAGCAACAGCAACAACAACAACAATCCCTGTCTACAGCTGCGGCAGCAACAGTTGCCGCTGTGCCCATCCAACTGCCAACCACCTGCAGCGAAGCGGTGCAAACGACGCCGCCACCAGCAGCGCCACCGCCAGAGCCGCGTCTCATCTATCGCTCCCACTTTGACAAGGAGGAGGAGAATGACAGCGACGATCTCAGGTGAGCAAGCGACAAAGACCAGACATCGATCTAGCCAGAGTTAGGGCATATGGTAGTCGTGCATACCCCATGCTGGCGTACTTTTACCCCTCAGTTCACTTGCCTTAACCCATCTCCCTCTCTCTTCTTAGAAAAAACGACTTCTTGCTGCAGGAGGCCATCCGGCGCAAGCGCGCCGCCGACTCGGAGCGCGATTCGTTCAGTCAGATGACGCTTTACCTCGAGGCCATTGTCTACTTTCTGCTGACCGCCGATGCCATGGAGCGCTGCAACATGGAGGCCACCTGGACCATGTACAAGGACACCCTGTCGCTAATTAAGTGAGTAAAGTGGAATGCACAGCCAAAGTTATGCCTCGTAGATCGTAGAAAATGATGAAAATAACAAATTATATTGATTATCGTAATTTCAAAAGTATTTACAAAATTTAAGAGAATTAAATTTCTAACAAAAAAACATATTTTTTTTATAAGTTAAAAAGTATTTAAAAAAATAAAAAAAAATTAAATGTTAAACAACAACAAATATATTTTTAATATACAATTTAAAAAAAAATTAAGTTTCGGAAGGATTCTTTTTTATCATAATATTAAAAGTATTTAAAAATAAAAAAAAAAAAAAAATTTCGAAGAATAAAATTATTATTGATTTCCATGATACCAAAAGTATTTAAAAAACTAAAAAAAAATTAAATTTCGAACTAAAAAAATATAATGTTTATATAATAATATAAAACTTATCAAATTAAATTTCGTGCAAAAGAAAAATATTTTTTATCATAGTATAAAAAGTATTTTTGAAAATGTTCTTTATTATAATTAAAAGGATAAGAATTGCCGAAAATATTTTTATATTTGATTTGATCTTACTGACAATATAAAACACAAAAATGCATTTAAAAAATATAAAATTTTAAATATTAAAACACTTAATATTTAAAATAATATAAATATAAATTATAAATATTTTAAATAATAATTTATGAAATATGTTGTAAACATGAAATCGCTCAGAGCATTTAAAATATATATTATAAGAAAATTGACCTATTTATATATTGAAATATGAAAATATATATATATATTTTTTTAATATTTATTAATTTTCAAAATATTTTTTAATGTATATTATGGATATACGTATTTATTCACATTAAATTAAATGTAAATAAATTATATATATTTTAAATTATATTTTTAAGAAATTAATATTTTTTATATTAGTTGTCAAAATACTTTATTTATATTTTGTATAATATATATATTATATATATATATATTTATATTTTATATAATTTATTTTCAAAATATTTTTGTTATATATTTTTCAAAAATAATAATAATATACTTTAAATAGAATTTATTATCAATAATATTAATACGTAAAGAATATATTTTAATTTAATTTACTTTATTTGCTTATTCACAGATACATTTCCTCCAAGAATCGGCCGTATCAGCTGTCAACGAACGGAAATCACGAATCGCACAACATTGTGGCCATACTCAGGTGAATATCTTGATATCCTGTCACCTTTATACACTTAGCTAACATTACTTTTCTCTGCTCTCTCTCTTCAGTTTGCGCTGCCAATCCTTGATATCCTTAAAGCTTTACAAATTGCGACGCGTCAATTGTCGTGCAATTATCGCCAGTTGTTCCGAATTTTTTCGCTCTGGCAGGGGGGATATACTGAATGGCAATACGCCGTCCTCCATATCACCATCGAACTCAGTGGGCTCTCAGGTATAATATCAAATAAATCTATGTTCATCATTATATATTCTAATATGTATATTATTTCTCATCAATTAGGGCTCCGGTTCGAATACGCCGCCTGGCAAAATAGTGCCTCAAGACATACACAATCAGCTTTGCAAGCAGAATGAGTATCTCACCTATGTGAACAGCGCTCACGAGCTGTGGGATCAAGCCGATCGTTTGGTGCGGAACGGCAATCATATAGGTAATGTACAGCTTTGACTCTATATATCTTATTCTTTTACTTTATGACTGACTGATCGACTGACTGATTGCCTGATTGATGAATGAGAACTTAAATTGAAAGAGTTAAATAGCGATATAGGAATGGAGCTAACTTGTTCGAGCGCAGCTAAAGCCAAAAAAAGCCTCTAGCACTTTTTATAAATCTATAACAATTTTAAAATATAGAATATTTTAGGAATATTCCGAGAATTATTTTTTACAGTTCAACAGAAAATAAAATTCTATACAGATCACTTTTCTTATAGATAAAAAAAAATAAATAAAAAAATAAAAGTTGCTATAAATGTATGTTAAGACAAATAATATTTTTATTTATATATTTGAAAAAATTAAAAAAAAATATATGTTTCTATTTATAAAGAAAAAATTATTTTGAATTTATTAATAAAAAATTAATGAAGAAACGGTTTTTTTTACTTAAAAAAAAAACGTAAATAAATTTAAACGATTCTGTTTAATAAATTCAATCAATATCAAAAATGGTATATATTTATTAGTGATTGACTGATATGTATATTTTTTTATTTCTTTATACAATGTATAAATTGTATAATATATATATATTTTTATTGGCTATGAACTTAGTAAAAAATATTATTATTATATTATTAAAAAAAAAAAAAAAAAAAAAAAAACAATTGTATTGAGAATTGTTTAAAAATATATTTTTACTCAATTTTTGTAAAGCCATAAATTTGGCATAAATTGGAATGTTGTAAAATTCTTACATTTTTTTTGGCATTAATTAAAGTTTTAAAATTCTTCAAAAATTTTGTATTTCAAAAAGAGTCTACAGTTAACGAATTAAGCGTATATAAATTGATTTTTAAATTATCTGTGCAGTGTTGATGTATTAGAGAAGAGTTTACGCCCTTTTATTTCAATAATAATGTTAGCTTAAATATTAAAAATATTTAAAGTGTTTAATAGAACTGGAAAGGTATTCAAAAGAAGCGATGTAATGGGCTGCAGAGTAATTTACTGGTTAAGTAAGACTGACTGTACTATATTATTACTATTATTATTATTATTATATTTATTTTATTATATATACTATTATTATTCTAGATTATCTCTAGTTTATGTATTAAATATCTAAATATTTTTTTATGCAGACTTCATACGCAAACTGGATCACGAGAATGGGCCTTTGACGCTGCACAGCACGATGCATGAGGTGTTTCGGTATGTGCAGGCGGGCCTGAAGACCCTACGCGATGCTGTCTCGTATCCCCAGTCGCAGTAGCGATAACAGCAACGCCAACAACACCAACAACATCAAAAACACCAACAGCAACAGCAACAAGAGAAGCAACAACAACAACAACAACAACCGCAACAACAACAACAACCGCAACAACATCATCACCACCAAACGTGTCTAAATGAAAGTCAGGCCAAATTAGCAACTATTATTATAATTATTATAATTATTAAAATTATTATTATTATGATTATTATTATTAACATTATTATTATGTATATTAAATATAAAGCAAACGCAAAGCAGCAGCAATCAGCTACTAAAATTAAGTTGTTTAAGCTTAGGGAAAGAGAGAAACTTCCACAAGAAGAACAAGAAGAAGACGATCTAAAGTTTATTTTCTTATGCACATCATTTACTTATTTCCTTATGCTCAATTATATATTTGGTTTCTTTGAATATATATATATATATATATATATATATATATATATATATATATATATATATATATATATATACATATATATATATATATATATATATATATATATATATATATATATATATATATATATATATATATATATATATGCCTAGTTTTAATTGATATTACAAAAGAAAAATTATTATTATTAAATCAAGTTACTTTTCTCTTTACAAAAAAAAAAATATGTATTTGTATATGTATATATATATATATATATATATATATATATATATATATATATATATATATATGTTTGCTTAGCTCTTAGACCTAAACATAAACAAATTTTAGTTGAATTTTTTTGTTTTTGTTTTTTGCACGGAAAATAAAAATGGCTTTTTAATATTTAAGTTAGTTAATTTTTCTTTGTCGATTGCACTTATATATGTATATATACAGACTTGTATATGTATGTGTATACTCTCGCTGGCCAAAATTGTCAAATGCGCCTTAAAAACAACAACAACAACAACCAACAACACATTTTTTATATGTATATAAGCTAGAACCAACAACAATTAAGCAAAACAAAACTAAAAACTAAAACTAAACTATAGAAAAGAAGCAAACTCTGCTTGAAAAATGTAATCTTAGTATGGTTTTTATTAAATTAATTTAAATGCAAATTTTTACTGTTTCGTAAGTTTTAAATTGAGTTAAACACACACGCACGCACTATATATTATATAGTTCTATATATTACGCCTACATTATTGATTATGTTTTATTATAATAATATTATTGATTTGAAAAGTAAAGCAATCACGTTTTTAGAACAAAATTTCATGAATGAAACTGAGAGAGATATATATATATATAACTATATATATATATATACATATTATGTATTTAAAATATATCTCATATATATGCAAAAAAAGTTTTTATTTTGTTTTATTTTTTCTTTGCTTATGATTTCCTCCACTCCCCAGTTTTTGTGCCTGAAGACTCACAAAGAAAAATCAAGATATATATATATATATATATATATATATATATATATATACGCAGCAGCATCAACTAATAGTGCATTAGTAGTTCTTAAACGAGTTCAAATTCAAAAGAAAAAGAAAATAACAGCAATTTAATCAATAATTAAAATGAAAAAACAAAAAAAGAACAGCCCTCTTGAAGCGAAATCAACCAATATACAATGTACATACATATATCCGACATATACATACATACATATATATATACATATACATATATTTTTTAATATGCCAAAGCGAAAATCAAGTAGTAGTCAATAAGCCGAGAATCGTATTAAAGAAAAACAAAGCAAATGCAATAAACTAATTGTAAGTCGTTGATCGAAAAACGGAAATGGGCAGCACTGTTTTGTGCCCAATGGGCAGCACTTTGGCGTCAAGGCAAAGCGAAATCGAAAAGAAGCGAAGCAAAGCGAAACGCAGCGAAAACAAAACTCGAAAATCAAAGCGAAAAATGTAACGAAAAACAAACTAAGAAAATAACAAATGGTAAGCAACAATTTACGCAAGAATATATATATTATATATATGTATATATATATTGTGTACTTATATATAAATATATATATGAAACAAAATGTGGTTCTGGGGAAACAAAGCATTAATCTTTCAAAAGAAGATGAGATATTGAAAACACAACAAAATAACGTAGTCAAATTTTAAGTTATCAATTAAAACGAAGCAAACCAAAATTCGACTTGGACGAATTTTCAAATGCCCTTGCAGCTGCAGAGTGGAGAGAGAGATTTATATGACAAGAATATATGCACTCGATTTATAACGGAAACTAAAGCGATATTTACAATTTCAATAATCAACTAATTACTTTACATTGCTTAAATTGCAAAATGCAACAAATATAGAAATGCCTTAACTTCATTTAAAAAAATAAAAACAATAAATAAATCGTAATAAAAACATATTAAATTAATTAATTAATATGGCTATATACCAAATACAAAATAATAAGAAATGAAAAATTAAGAAACATTATTATTTATTACATTTTTTACTATCACAGCATATATACAAACTTAAATATATTTAAAATTTAATTTCGTAGATTTATATAGGTTTTGATTATTTTCGTAGAATTACAATTTTAAAAACTTTAACACGCAAATATTTAATTCTTGTTGTAACTAAATATGTCTATCAATTATTATTTTTTTATTATTAATTACATATTATTAACTTTTTTTATAAAAATATTTTATTAAGTATTTAATTAATTTAATAAACATTTTCTATTTATTTATTTTTTCAATTTAATATATTTTCATTTAGCATTTTTTTGTTTTTTTTTTTAAATATTTTTTTTAACATTTTCTGAAACCCACTTTCTTAACATCTTAATTTATTTATTATTTTTATGTATTTCTGAAGTGAACCTCACACAATAACAAATAAAATTTTTTCATTATCATAAACCTAATTTAAATTTATATAAATCAAATTCAAAATTTAATTAAATATATTTCTATAACATTTAAAATATTTTTATGTTTACATTTACAATGAAAATTTAAATTTAAATTTTTTTTAAAATAATTTGTTGACACCTTAATACATTTTTTATTTCATTTTTGTTTTATTTCTATTCGTTCTATATAGCGTTAAAACAGTTATATTTTCAAATACTGAATTTATTAATATATATATATATATATATATATATATATATATATATATATATATATATATATATATATATATATATATATATATATATATATAATGTAAAATTTAAAATATATATTTTTCGTTTTACTTTTTTTACTTTACTTATTTTTTTTTCATTTTTCATTTATTTTATTTATTGTATATTTACATTATTAAATTTCTGAAAGTTTAATTTTGATCATTTTAGTCAATTGTTTTTATTTTTTTCTTACCGAAAAGTTTCTTACACAATTAAATTTTGTAATTTTCTAATATTTATTTTATTACTATCAAATTTCTAGTTTTTGAATATAAATTTTCCAATTTTATATATCGTTAACTTCATTATTATACCCTGAACCCATTGAAAATGGGAAATCAGGGTATAATGTTTTTGTTGGAGGGCGTATGTATGTAACAGGCAGAAGGAGGCGTGGCAGACCCCATAAAGTATATATATTCTTGATCAGGATGACAAGCCGAGTTGATATAGCCATGTCCGTCTGTCCGTCCGTCTGTCCGTCTGTCCGTATGTATGAACGCGTCGTTCTCAGAACCTACAATAGCTAGAGACTTGAAATTTTTTATGTAGGTTCCTGTATATCACGAAAAGATCGAGTTTGTTTCAGAAATTTGATAACTGTTATCGTTTTTTTGTTATCGATGAAAAACGAAAATCTAAATTAAGCTATAAAATTCTATCTAATTCATCTTTCTAGCTGGAGTCTTCAAATTTTGCATTTAGTGTTATGTAAGCCTTACGCAATTTCGGTTTTTGTTAAATTTTGGATGCCACGCCCCCTTCGCCTCAAATTTGTAACTCCCGTATATCAAATACTAGAGACTTGCGCTTTGGCACATACATACATATGGATAACATGATCACGCCCAACAAGTTTGATCAAAATCGTTCGTCTAGAAAAAAAGTTATTAAACATTTAATTTCCCATAGCATTGCCATGCAAATAGCAGCCAAGGAACAGCTGACGCAACGACTTGCGCTTGTGTGTGCTGTACGCCTGTATATGTTGTGTGTATGTGTCTGTTTGTAATGAACATAAATATACTTATGTATATTAAAGAAACGGAGATTGCTTGGAATGCGGTTCTTCGCAGGGTTCAGGGTATACCCTAGTCGAGCGGTCTCGACTAGAGTTTTCTTACTTGTTTTATTATGCATTTTTATTTAGACTTTTTCAATTTTCTTAAATTAATTTTTTAGTATCTTAAATTTGCATTCTTTCACATAGTTATTTTTGAATTGTCTTTAAATGAAAAGAGTTTCTTAATTTGAATTTTTTTTCCAAATTTAGTTTTGAATATTACATAAATAATTTGTTGGCTTAATTTTTTTTTTTTACAAATGTTAAAAAAAAAGTTGAGATCCGCCAGAAATCTCTGCAAGGGCATTTGCACAAAAACTATTAATTAAATAAAAAAAAAAAAAACGAAACAAAAATATATAAAATATCGTAAAGCGCAATTTTATTGTGAGCAACTTAAATTTGTAATTATTAAAAAAAAAAAAACAAAAAAAATATTTAAAAATTTATACAAGCCCATATATACACACACATACACGTATGTGTGTGTGTATGTATGTATGTATTGTTAAACATTTTCAACGCTGTAAATAAAATGCAAATTTATATAAAAATAATAAAAAAATACTTAAACAGACACACGGACATATTAAGATGTATATCGATAATTATGTATATATATATATGAATAAATATATATACACACACACATACACACACTCACATATATAATATATATATATATATATATATACATATATATGTATAAATATATATATATATATATATATATATATATATATATATATATATATATATATATATATATATATATATATATATATATATATATTTATTTTATATATATACAACTAAATGAGAAGTAGAAAAACAAAGAGGAAATCGAAGATGTTGATCAAGCAAAACCTTAAATTATAGTTAAATTTTTTCAAACAACAACAAGCAGCAATCTTGCAATAAATATTATAAATAACAACAATATGAAACGAATAACAAGAAGAAGAGGAGGAAGAGGAAGAAGAAGAAGATGCCTAGTTAATAATTATATTTTGTTAAGCGTTATTGTAGTGCAAAATATAAGCAAACAAAAAACAACAAAAAAGAAAAAACGAAAAAAAAGAAAACATAATTAAGTTTTAAGCTGAAGTTAAGCAACAACAACAACAACAACAACAACAAAAAACGAAAATGGTTCATTAACATAGTAAAGGTAACAAACAAAACAACAACATACATAAATATAAGTAATAAAAATATATATACTATATATTTTGTACAAATATAATTAATATAAAAGAAAACGAGAAGAGGAAGAGGAAGAGGAAGAGGAGGAGCAGAGAAACGAGAAAAGTGAAAAAATAACAGCAAAAACCAAGTACACTTATTAAAGTTTAAGCAAAACTAAAAGAAGAACAACCAATTTAATATGCAATTACCGTAACAGTAGTTGATAAATCAAAATAAAATGAAAAACCAAAATTGTAACATTTAAAAAAAAAGAGACTCGAAATTCGTTTACTTATTCAAATTGCGCGCGCTCAGCTGTGCGCAATTCGCCGCGCCGCAGCCTCATTGGCGGCGAAGTTGTATGGGCTAACAGCTTGCTGTTAAGTTAACAGCGCCAAGCGCATATCTATGCATTCATAAATGTTAACTGGCTTGAATGAGGCATATATTTACAGCATATTGTCGGCATATTGTTATTTTTATAAATTTCGTCAAATTTCCATTAGGTTTTCTGCTCCACTTGTCAAATGTGGCATAAAATTACTCAAAACTTATACTCAATTGAGCATGTTAGCAGCAGCATAGGACATTCACAGCAAAAAAAAACCTTTTCCAGTGCTGTTAAGGTAGGCGCTGTTGCCGTTTGACATTTCTCAACACTGACGCGCAGTTTTGTCGTGTGAGTGAACGGCGCTGCAAGCTCAAGTTTTTCTTTTGAAGTTTGATTTTTATCTCACTTTTTTTTTGCTGTTTTTTTCTTTTGCTGCTTTTTTTTTTTTTTTTGTTATTTTAATTTCGTTTGCTATTGGTGCACGCGATTTTGCTGTTGAGCCGACTTCAGAGGGAGCAGAGCGCAGAGCAGAGCAGAGTAGCAGAGCAGAGCAACCATTTGCCGCGCGCCATCTTAATTTTCAAGCTGGCGCACGTGAAAAACTTGCTTAAGATGAAGCGCAATCGAAAGAGAGAAAAGAATGCGGAGAGCACGGAACAGAGTTTGACGCCTGCTGCGGGCAAAAGCAGCAAAACGCAGCGACGTCGCCGTCAGCGGCGCAATCGAAAACGTCGCAACGCGCAGTCAGCAAGCTCGACGTCGGCAGAGTCGAAAGCCGGCTGCGCCGCTCAGTCAGGCGCCGCCACGGGCGAGCTGAGAGGCAGTGCAAGGAAGAAGCGAGCAGAAAGAAAGACGAAGCGTCGACGCCAGCGGCGCCGTAAGCGCCGCGCAGAGCAAATCGCAAAGGCGCTGAGCGCGACAGCCGCAGTTGAGGCGGCGAAGCCAGTGGAAGTGCCGATGGAAGCGGCGATGGTCTCGTCGCTCGAGAAGCTCTCGATGTTGGACATTGAGGAGTTGCTGTCGACGCCGACGCCGGCGTCGGAAGAGGAAGCAGAGTCACAGTGGGCCGTGCACCTCAGCGAGCAGTTTCCTGTTGCAGAGCCAGCACCTGACCACCAGGTGGCTCACACTGAAACTGCACCTGGCAATCAGGCTGAATCACACCTGTATCCAGCCACGCTGCGGGCCAACGATCGTCCGCCGCCGCCGCAGCAGCAGCAGCCGGAGCAGAATGCCAGCCAATGGATGGGCAGCTACAGGGAGCAAAGGGAGTGGAACCACTGTGCCAATGGCGGCGCTCAGTACATGAATGTGGAGAAGTCTTCGCACGCCGCTGCCAATGCGTACTCCATGCAGACGAACAGTTATATGCAGCGCAGCGTGAGCTGTGGCAACAACAGCAACAGCAACTATAACAGTTACATGGCACAACAACAACAACAGTATCAACAACAACAACAATACCAGCTGCAGCAACAACAACAACACTATCAGCTACAGCAACAACAACAACAATATCATCTGCAGCAACAACAACATTATCAACAACAACATCAACAATATCAACAACAACAACAATATCAGCCACAACAACAACAACAACAATTCTATGATCACACTGCGGATGCTCATTACATGACCAGTCGCCGTGTTGCACAGCGTTCGGAGCGTGTGTACACTGTCCATCAGTACGAGGAGCATGTGACGGAGTCTTACAATCCCCCATCGTAAGGTGAGTCTCTTCAAGTTGTGTTTTTTCTGATTTTCGATTCTGATGAAATTCTAATGCGCGCACGTTTGCAGTTGCGCAAGCACTTGCCTACAGTTCGAAGGCTATGACACGCATGGGTTTGACGAGCACTGCAAAAACTATTGAGAAGACAGACAAAAAAACGTTGAGAACAAATTCAAGTATTAATTAAAAATCAAATAAACAAAAAAATAAACAATTAATAATAAAAATTAAAAATAATAAAATAAATAAAATAAAAATAAAAAACAAGTAAATTAAAAAAATTAAAATAATAAAATTTATAAACAAAAATCTATAAATAAAATAGAAATAAAATGAAAATACATAATTAAATAAAATCTTAAAATGAAAATAAATAAAGCCTAACATAGCCTACAGTTTGAAGGCTATGACATGCACGGGTTTGGCAAGCACTGCAGAAACTATTGAGAAGAGACGAAAAAACGTTAAGAACAAATTCAAATATTAATTAAAAATCAAATAAATAAAACAAAATAATAAATAATAAATAAAAAATAATAATTAATTAATAATAAAAATAAAATTAAAAATAATAAAATAAATAAATAAAATAAAAATAAAAAAGTAAATTAAAAAAATGTTTAAATAATAAAATGTATAAACAAAAATCTATAAATAAAATAGAAATAAAAAAATTAAAATAAATAATGAAATAAAATCTTAATAAAATGAAAATAAATAAATAAAGCCTAAAATAGCCTACAGTTCGAAGGCTATGACACGCATGGGTTTGGCAAGAACTGAAGAACTGCTGAAGGTTTAGAACTAATTAAATTACTAAATAAAAAAAATCAAATAAATATATATAAAATCAAATAAAAAAAAAAAAAAAGATCAGATAAATTAAAAATATGAATGCATAAATCAAAAAGAAAATAAGCAAGTAAATAAAATAAAAACAATAAAATAAAAATTTAAAATGAAAATAAATAAATTAAAATAAATAAATAAAGTAAAATCTGAAAAATAAATAAATCTGAAAAATAATGAAAACAAATAAATAAAAAATTTTATAAATAAATAAAATATATATAAGAAATAAATTTAATAAATAAATACATATAATAAATAAATGCATATAATAAATACATATATTAAATAAATAAATTTAATAAATAAACAAAAATTAAAAAAAATAAATAAATTTTTAAACGAAACTGAAATAAATAAATAATAAAATAATATAAATGGTAAAATAATAATACAAGGAAATGGAAAATTAGTAAATAAATGATAGCTGTAAAATAAAAATATGAATTAATGAATAAAATTGATTTTTATTTACTTGATTTTTAATAAATAAATTACACAGCTAAATTTATAAAACAAAGTTTAAAAAGTAATAAAATTTGCTTCCATATAAAATATTGATTATTATTTATAAATATTGATTAAATGAATATGCATAATGCTATGGCAAATTGCAGTTATAGCAGATTTGCTAAAATAACAAACAATTTGTATTTGCTGTGTGCGCAGTTTGGCAAGCATTGGCCACTGTGTTTACTTTTGCAGAGCTCTGATACTCACACCCACACATACACTCACACACATACGCAATAAGTATATGTTTATATGTATTTGCATGTAAACACTTGCTGCTTGCGCCACATAGGGAACCCACAGCAGCAACAAAACAATGCACGGGGCTTGCTGAGAGCGTTCGTACTTTTTTAGGGGGGGTTGGGGCTCTGTAGAAGTGCAACTTCCCCCGCACAGAGTTCAATGGTCTTTTGACACAAATGATGTCAAGTTGAGCTTGCCTGCTGCCTGGTGCAGCAGTCGCTGCTCGGCTATCGGCTCATTTGCACGCCGCTCACTGGCAGCACAAGCAGCACCAGCAGCAGCAGCAGTCAGCTGCCGTTATAAGCTAGCGAATCCTTTGTGTCTCTATGTGAGTGTATCTCGGCTTAACTGTTTGTTTGGGTGCCTCTTTGGCTGTTGGGCCAACGGTAACTCTGCTGCCGATATGCGGCCGGCATACGCTCTTCAGTTCACTCTCTCACTCTCTCTCGCTCGCTCCGTCTTCACTCTTCGCCCTGGCAGAGAACCTACCGCAATTTGTTTCGTGTTTGTCGTCGTCATCGCTGCAATTCCTTGTTTATGTTTTGTATCCAAATGTAGGGTATTCGGCTAAGTGCTGGAGCGTGAGCGAGAGAGAAACACGGACACGAATTCACAGAGAGGAGAGCATGTGCAGTACCGTTGTATTGTTGACTGCTGTCTGTTGCAGCGAGTGCTCCTCTGCCGACGCTAGTGGCGCCGCTGCTGGTGCTGCTGTACCTGCGCATTCGGCGCTGCAGCTTTTTGTTATTGTTGTGTCGTTTCATCTTCCGCTTCTTCTTCTCCTTTTAGCATAGCAAATTTTGTGTTGACTGCACAGTGGTGCGCAGCTAACTTAGTATTTATGAATATCATTCGCTATTTAATTTGCACTGTAAACATTAAATATTTTATTAATTTTTATGATTGATAAAATGTTTAAGTTATTGAAATTCGAATGCATTATTAATGTGTGTTATTTATATATTTTTATATATTATTGATATAATTCAATATTATATAATAATAATTGATTGAATGCTTATCTTATTGGTGTTATTTAATGCAAACTTGAATGTGCTAAAAATATATACAATTTATATATTTACATCGCTAAGAAAATTAACTTTATCTTAATGTTGAATAATGCGCTAAATTGCATTCAAAAGCTATTTTAGTAAAAAAATAATATATATGCTAACATGTATGCTTTATTTATTTATATATATATAATATATTGAAATATTTAAGTCGAGCTTGAATGGTTTGACTCACTGTTCGGCTCGAAAACTACGCAGTTTTGTTTCAGCTCTCGCCTCGTCGGCTGCGTCGCACAACTGTACAGCCCGATGGGGAGAGAGCGGCTGCAGCAAATAGCTGCGCTGTTGGCGCTGACGTCGACGTTTTCGTTGTCCTGGCTGCATTTATCCTGGCGGCAATTGAACACTTTAATCATTTAGTTCTTGCACTCTCCGGCAGCAAGTTGTGTTTTTTGATTATCGTCGTATCGTCGTCGTTTATAAATTGTTGTATATCGGTATAATACACACATCTAGCATACTCACACACTCACACACTTACATACAAACATACATACACATACGCATATGTATGCATCGTATATTGTGTATATCGGTTCAAATCTACAATTTTGTGCGTGTATTTTCAAAAACTCATTTCAAGCGAGCCGAAAGTTCCAGTTTTTCTCAAGAATAACTTAAGCAACAACAAAACCAAAGCAAAAATTGTGCGTGGAAAAAATAAGTGAAGAAATCATTTGCGGCGGTCTATCTCTCTCTGTCACACTCTTGCACTCAATCAAATGCAACCAAAGTAAGGAAGAAGACAAAAAATAACTGTAAGCAAATTGTTGTTGTTGCTATTGTTGTGGTTGTAATTGC
Organism: Drosophila paranaensis; assembly: GCA_035047545.1. Classification (NCBI taxonomy): domain Eukaryota; kingdom Metazoa; phylum Arthropoda; class Insecta; order Diptera; family Drosophilidae; genus Drosophila; species Drosophila paranaensis. The sequence goes on from JAWNPL010000168.1 coordinate 2,328,959, forward strand.
ATATTAGCATGTAAGGTGCCCACACCCATGGTCGATTTTTCGCATTTACATGTACACGTACACACACACACACGTATGTGCATACACACTCACGATAGTAAAAACTTGGCTCAATGGGCAGTTCAGCGTCTCTGAGCGCATTTCTCTACACTTTGCTGCCAAATGCCGCCTACACTCACACACACACACGCACACATACAGCTGCGTTTTGTGCAGCGCCGGCTGCAGCCGACGTTTAACCTAAAAAACGCAGTCGCAGTCGACATCGGCGTCGCCGCTTGCAGCTAAGCGCGCTCTCTAGCCTACGCTCTTCCGTGCTCTCTGTGCATTGCCTATCTTTGGGCGCGCTCAGCTGACAGCTGCTGCAGCAGCCGTTGACTGCGCTGCGACTGCATTCGTTCTCTCTCTCTTTCTCTTTATTTTTTCTTTCTGCCGCACCCAAAAGCAAAGCGGCCTGTCTGATGTTCCTTCTTCCTCCTATTTCATCAGACTTTGCTTGATTTTGGCTTCAGCTTTTGCCTTTGCCATTGCCTGCTGCAAGGTGTGTCACTTTTTTGTTTTGTTCTTACGGTTTTTAGCCAAAGTGAGAGGGGTGTTGAACCGTTAGGAATGCAATTGGCTTTTGGCCACATCCTTTTGCTGTGTTAGCGTCAATTAAGCGGAAACAATTTTAAACAATTTATGAATGAAAATTGCCGGTTTGTGTTACACTATTTTTGTGGGCGGTTCGGCAGAAATAGGCGTGTTCGCCTGGGAGAGTGTATTCAACTCAGTTTTTGGTGTCATTTTGTTTTCAGTGTAAAACGACCTTAGACATTGAGTGTGTTGTGTAGTGTAATTACTGCTTGTTTTGGCATTGAGCAGTTAAACTATAAATAAGATATCGATTAAATTGTTAAGTTTAAAATATTTAAGAAATATATAGATACTTCTTTTGAGATACTTTCATAAATTTAATCAGAATTATTTATGTATTTACTCATTAATTTTTAACAACTAATTACTAATTTACTAATTTCTTCATAATGTAATTTTATCTAATTTTTAAAGATATTTTGTTTTCATCCTCACTATTTGGCCTTAAGCTAATTTACTTAAATCCTAACAAATTCCTTAAAAGCTTATTTTAAAACTTTATTATTTAATTAGACAAAAACCTTTTTTCTGATTGACTTTAGATTAGATTTAATTCCAAATTAAAAACACTTTAATATTTTTTAAGTTAAAAACCTTTTTTTTTTTGTTAGATAACACACATTTAATATTAAATTTTAAATTAAATTAAAGTTACAAATAATTAATAATTTTGTTACCTAATTAAACTAACTCTTCTTTTGTTTTTGTGGTTTGTCCCTCAGATTATGCATTTCGATTTAATAAAAAACAATACAATACAATTTTAAAAATTTGTTTTTAACAATTTAAATAAAAATAATTTTGTATATAACATAATTAATTTTTATTTAACATAATTTATATGCATTTTTTATTTCAATTTTATTTTTAAAATAGTGTTTTTGGATTAAGTTCAAAATGAAAAACAAACTATAATTTTTTCAAATAATTTGTGTTTAAAAAATTGTATTTAATTTAAATTGAATATTAAATTAAATATTCATATATGTATATGTAAGTATATCGGAGCCCTACTAATTTTTGGTAATATGTACTTAATCTTTTAATAAATGAATAATAATTTTATTAATTTATTTATTTATAAATAAATAATAATTTGTAGAATTTCAAGTAGCTTTAAAGCTTTCCGAGTTATGTTAATAAAATATTGTATTTGCATGCATATTTAATAATATATATTTGATTATATTATATAAATCGTATTATAAATTGCAGATGTGATCAGCTTTTGTTCCCGTTACATCCTGTGCTCAGTCGACTTTGCCCATTGTATTTACTTTGAAGCTCAGTGATAAAGCTCTTCTACATGTTTTGCTCGTTTGATATCGAGCATTGGCAGCTGTTTTTGTATACTCCAAACACATGTCTTCATACATACACACATATGTATATGTTTTAACAGCTGTATTGGCTCGTGTTAGTTTGAGTGATTTTTGCATACTTTGAATAGCTATCATGCTTCGCTGTTACTACGCCATTTTACATGTAATCCAATTATTGCTTTGTGCTCTGCTCGCAGTCTTTACATACAGACACACATGCACACACACACTAATGCATGCATTGAAAGCACTCTGATCTGGACAACCACCCGCTAGGTCTGGCAGGCCTATCGCTCTCCCTCTCTCTTGCTCTTCCCATGCACACGCACTAAAGAACTATGCGGAGAGTAAAGCATGCAAGTGGGCTCACGCGCTCTCGCGCCTCATATGCACAATATGTACGCTCACACTCACACAGCTGCAGTTCACTCTCTCACACGCTCTCTCTCTCTCTCTCACTCGCTCTTCCCTTTAGCTATGCATGCAATGCGATGTTTTCACTCTTTGTAGCCGCAGCGGCGGCGATGGCATAAAAATAATTTCCATGCCGCTCGCTGAATCAGTTTATTTCTGTTCTGTTGAGTTGCAGGAACGTGTTCTTTTTCTACTTTCCGTTTGATTTTATTTCCTTATTATTATTGTTATTATTATTATTATTATTGTTCTGATTATTATTATTATTGTTAAATATTTTCGTTTCGCGTTCGGTTCGGTTCGATTCGCTTCGGTTTGGTTTGGTTTCGTTTGGTTCCTCGTTCTTTTGCCGTTCCGTTAACGTTTTTCAAATACCAAACAAAACTAAAACATAATCAACGCCAATTAATTTGCATAAGTTATCGCCTATCTTTCGGTTTATTTTGTTTTCGATTAATACAAATACAAGTAAGATAAGCAATCCCAAAATCAAATACATATATTATAATAATACAAAAATACAAAAATAAAGTGTTTCGTAATCGCATCCAAATCGAAAGAGCAACAAGTTTTATTTACATTTCTGAATTTTTGATTTGTTTTCCACATGCAAAGGTAACAATTTTGGCATTTATGTAATTCCCATTTGCTTTTAATGGCGTGTGAAAACAGTTTCCATAATAATTTTTTACGTTTGATCATTTCCCATTTTCCACTTAACCTCAAATAGTGCGTCGCAGTAGCAGCAGCGGCAGCCGACGCCGCCGCCGCCGCAGCAGCAGAGACAAAAATGTTCCTCGCCTTCGTTCTGTTATTTTAAAAATATTTCGAAAATATAATTCTTGGTACTTCTGCCGGCTCTCAATACATATGCCGCCGTATCAAAGCATCAGCCCTTCCCCCTCCACCTCCCACTCCCACTGTCCGCCCCTTCCCTGCCCATTGGCCCGACAGTTGTTTGTTTATTTTTAAAATATTAGTTTTTTTCGCACGATTTGCGCCGCCAGCGCATGCAAAAATGCCCGAGAAAAGCGAATAGGAAAATACGCAGCAAAGGTGAAAATTCGTCGAATTCGAATATTGAGGAAAATAGAGAAAAATTCGCATGGAACACAGAGCAGAGAGCTGAAACCACGTAGTGGGTGAAGGCCGAAGGCATTGAAAGTTTCCTTTATATTTTTAGATTCAATTAGCCCGTGAATAAATATATATCGTGCAGAACTGTTGTGAGTGACCCATGGATGGGGTATACACTGTTCTATATCAGTGGATATTTGGCAGTGCAGAGCGTATGTTAACTGTAGAAATTGAATATATTATAATATATTATTAATTAAAATTAAAAAAAGTATATATTAGAAAAGTTTTTATTTGAATTTTCTTAATTTGGAATTTATTTTAGAACTTTTTAATATATTTTTAATTAAATTTGAATTTATTTTATTTCTTTTTTATTTTTAATAATTTTTTTTTATAATATGTTATTATATTTGAATACTATTTAATGTTTTTTTTTTTTTTTTTTAAATTTATTTTAGAATTTTGTATTAGATTTTTTACTTCATTTATTCCTCTTTAAAGTTATACATTGATATATGATCCATATTTATTCTAATTTTATTTAGGCCAAATATTAAAAATCTGCATTAAATAAGTCTCTGTTCCCTCATATCTCCCACCTATCAGCTTATCATAATAGCCACTAGGGTATACGAGATAAAACATTCAATAGCCAATAAATATTGAATTGCATTCATACAGATTTCACAAAAGAACTTTACCTTTTTGCTCAAGCATTGTATTTAGTCAGTTGAGACAAAAAATCTATTGCATTTGGCTTTCATCACATTGAGAAGTAAATAATAAATATGAAGGCAATGCAACCTATTGACTGTTGTGGGCTTTTGGCCAACAGGAACAATGGCTAATTAGATTGTTTAGCTAGAAATCAGATGAGTCAACACAAATTGTTGAGGATTATGAAAGACGGAAAAATTGAAATGCAAGCGAAAGTATTTAAAATGCAGTACAAAAATTTAAATGCCAGCTGATAATTAATAATAATTTAATATGCAATTAAAATAATGACAATAAAATTTAATTGATGAATAAATAATAAAATACTAAATCAGTTATTAATAATTTAATAATAAACAATTAAATTATGAATAATTTAATAATAAACTATTTAATAAATAATGAATTTATAGTAATTATTTAATAATAATTAAACAATTAATAATTAAAAATACTTAAAGCACAAATAATTAAAGTAAAAAAACTAATTGCATATTAAGTGGATTATTATATTAATTTATGAAATTACTGTCCATATTAAATAGTTGTGGAATAGATTTTGAAGCTTAGATAATCCTTAAAGACTACAACAAATTTAATGACTATTCTTTTGAAGGACGCTGAAGCTCTGATTGAAATCTAAATATTCAAAATAATCAGGTGTTTATCTAACTTGAGAAATACATATGTAAATGCTTTGAAGAGAAGACGTATTTACTATAATAGTCATTTTGCTTAGATGGATTGATTATAAAGATAACGCAAACACCTTAGATTATCTGATTTCAGAATTATAATTTGGCATTTTGAATACTTTAGCTGCAGTCTAGTACTTGATTGAAATATAGTAATTGATTTATAGTTTCATAATTTGGTTTACATATTTCTTGAAGATTGATGCCCAAGCAGGGGAAGAGAAGAAAGTTTTTAGTTATGAAACCATTTTAGACATCATTCATAAAAAGAAAAACCTAATTGATGCACCATAAAATTATGTTTTATCCTTGCTGAGTTTTTATTGTCAATTGTGTTTCATTTATAAATTATAGAGAATCTTCGCCAATGATTTGTTATCTAATGAAATTCACATATATAAATATAATACGAAATATATGGGCATGATCTATGTATTACTATTCAATGTAGTTAACATTATGCGTATATACATATATTTACTTCCCTTTTATATAATTGCAATAAAGTGTGTGATTATCCGCCACCATTGCCTTTGGCCTATTTGAATTGCGAAACTTGTTTGCAATTCTGTTCCGTTTGCCTGGGCCAGAGAGAGAGAGAGAGAGAGAGGGAGGAAGAGAGAGCTCTTCAATGATTAGCCTCGTGCGTCATTTTAATTACATCGATTTTTCCGTCAGTTTTCGGATCTATTTCTTCGCGAACCCGCATACGGCAACTGAAAATGGACACCAACAGTAGCAACAGCAAATAGACCACGTTGACATTTCTAGGTATTCATTAAAAATGTTGAACATGTTTCTGTTGCTGTTCTTACCTAGCCACAGAACCGCCCCGCCCCGACCAGAGCTGCATAAAATTTAAATTAAATTAAAATAATTGATTTTACTTGCATTTCCTTTGTTTGCAGTTAACTTTCGGACATAAAACACATATATAAATATATATACACGTGTATATATATATATATATTTATATATATATTACGTATACGTAGTGGGCACCCACTTAGCGCTCTTATAACTAGGCTATAGCAAAAGGTTCAACTTAAATCAATTTCTGTTTTCGCCTACCATTCGCTCGTCTTGTGCGTCTTAAGGTAAGTCTGCTGCAGCTCAATCGATATAACTATCTATCTATATATATATATATTATATATCCTTTTTGATTATCCTCTTTTTGTTTTGCTTCTGGTTTTCCTTGCAGATTTGAAAACGCGTTACAGCAGTATTATTAAAAGCGAACTCTTAATCCTAGTTTAATTTTCATTTGACAAGCAAGAAAGCAGTAAAGTTTTTCACTTCATTTAACATTTATGACTATGTTTTATTGTCATTCGATTTTGCCAAACAAACTTTAATAATGTGAGCTGCGTTAATGATATTTTGAGAGCTTTTTTATGAGGAGTCTTAAAATGAGATTATATTTATGTAGATAAATGTGAGGAAGTTCCTAGATAGTTAGCTTTTATATAAAATTAAGTTGAGTAACTAAGAAGAATATATATATTTGTTAAATCAAGTATATATAGAATTTTTTGAATAGCCAAGGCTTAAAGTAAAGTTTCATTTATATATACAAATATTTTTTTTTATATTTAAAATATAAATAATTCAGTTTTTTAAATCGTGAAAATGTGAAAAGTTCTGAAAATTCAAAGGAAACTAAATATTTTCTTGGATATAATTTAATTCTATCTTTCAAACGATCAAACTTTGTGCCAAGAAAGAAACTACTAAAGTCTTATATGACTCTAAGATTCATATAGAAATACTCTACATGTAATTAGTATATCCAAAGTATAAGAGTTGAAGTATAAGAGATTTGCAGGCCAAGCTGAAAGAAAGCCTTGTACGAAGGAAACAACTCTTACTACCTAAAACATTTGCTTTTTACTCTCAGCTGCAGCTCACTTTAAAGTTTAGTTGGCTTTGTGTGCTCCATAGATTATTCTTCTTGTCCCTTAATATGTGTATTACTTAAGCTAATCACTTACATCTAAGCATAAACAGATTCCCTTAACTATATCCTCCACCAACTACAGCAGCTGGAAAATGGTTGAGGGTCAGACAGCGGTTCAACAGCAGCAGCAGCAGCAGCAATCATCGGGCACTGGCAGCTCGAGTGCTGGAACGGGCGGTGGCACGGCTGGTGGTGCCGGTGGGGCCAGCGCTGGCAATGTGGCCAACAGTCAAGCGCAGCAAAATGGTGGCTCAACGGCCACATCAACGGCCGTGGTTGCGGTTGCTGCTCCGGCAGCAACAGCCAACAACAATGCGGCAGCCAACAGCAACAACAGCAACAACAACAACAACAATGCAGCCACAAACAACAACAATAATAACAACAATAACAATAACAACAACAACAACAACAACAACAACGAACCGGATCCCAAAACCAATTTGATTGTGAACTATTTGCCACAGACAATGTCGCAGGACGAAATCCGTTCATTGTTCGTCAGCTTTGGCGAGGTGGAGAGCTGCAAGTTGATACGCGATAAGGTGACAGGTGCGTAAGCAAAGACAATTGACAATTGTTCACAGGACAATAATCGAGATTTGCATTCAATTAGGTCAAAGTCTGGGCTACGGCTTCGTCAACTACGTGAAGCAGGAGGATGCGGAGAAGGCCATCAATGCATTGAATGGTCTACGGCTGCAGAACAAAACCATAAAGGTGCGATAGACAATTACAGTTGACTGCGTCTAACGGGAGTTTAAACTGCTCAATGAACTAGTTTAATTTATTCAATTTAGTTAATTTTCAATATTTATACACATACATATGTATATATATCTGTCTATTCATAGGTCTCCATTGCGCGTCCCAGCTCGGAGAGCATTAAGGGCGCCAATCTGTATGTATCGGGTCTTCCAAAGAATATGACACAGTCCGATTTGGAATCATTGTTCAGTCCATACGGCAAGATCATAACTTCGCGCATACTTTGTGATAATATCACTGGTAAGTTGACAAGCGAGAACTCCATCTCCATATATTAAAGGCATGTTTCAGGCATGTCCTCTTTAGCCATACCAACATTTTCTCTCGTACCATAAGCCGAGTATTTAAGTTCTTCTTTATGCAGATTTTTGCCAACAAATCTTGTGATGAGGAATATAATTAAATTGAATTAATTAATTTAAATATATCAATATGCCCATCAATCAAGCATGTTGCAATTGTATCTTAAATATCTTATTTAATAATGTTTATTTTCTAATCAAATTTGCCTCACCTTTTATAAGTTAAGTTCATATTTCTTTGAATAATGCAAACAATTTGTTTACCAATTTATTTTTTCATGTATTTATTGAACTACCCACAAAAAATATATTTATATATATTTCGATCAAAAACTAAATCAGATGAACATGCGGCGGGTAGGTCTTTACTTTTTGTTTAGCTGTCCAAATCGCAATTAATCGAATTCTCATTTTTACGTTGCTTGGCGTTCAATTAATTTGATTAATTTGTATTTCTTTTGAATTTGTTTTATTTATATATATATTTTATATTTATTAAATTTTTAATACTTCAGGAAAGTTAAAATCTATAAAGTTTAGGTGTTCATTTTTTAAATGTGAAAAATAAATTTTATTTAATTTAAATCTTGAAAAAGTAGGTGAAAATTTTTGAATATTAGATAATTTTACTATTTTAATAAACATTAAATTTAATTTTGTTTTTTTTTCTTTGAAATTTATTTGATATATTTTTATTAAATATTAAATACTTCAGGAAAAGTTTAAATAAATTAAAAAAGTAAAAAACCATTTTTTTTTTAGATTTTAAATAATATTTTAGGAGAATTTTAGAAGATTGAATGGATATTTAACTTAGCAAAAAGTCTAAAATACTTTAGAAAATTATATGTAATTAAAATAATATTTCAGAATTTACATTCAGAGTAGAAAATCACACACTGAGTCAGTTTCAGAGTCAGCTTCAAATTTTACATCTGTAAAATATTCCTGAGCTAATAATTATCCTGCTTATAATGGTAAGCAGGGTATTTTCTAGTTAAGCAAGTCAAGCCATTGTAATATATTATTAAATAAAGAATTTCCTTTCTTTTTTCTGTTATAATTATGTTCTAAGTTCTGTATTTTACAGATTTTAATTTTGTAATAACGCATATTTTATTTTTATTTCCCTTACCCAAAACAATGACCAACGACAAAATACCCGCACCGTATAGAAATGCATGCTGAGCACCCAGATCGTATGTATACTTAATATTTATTTACAATTTGAATTTGAATTTGTGTTTTGCTGGCTTTGGTTTTGTGGCGCCTTGTTCGCTAGCTGTGACAACTGAATTCGAAAATATATACATATATATTATTTTTAGCTAATTTGATAATTTTTATGTGTCGTTCAGGTCTCTCCAAGGGCGTTGGCTTTATACGCTTCGATCAGCGCTTCGAGGCTGATCGCGCCATCAAGGAGCTAAACGGCACCACACCGAAAAATTCCACCGAACCGATAACCGTTAAGTTTGCCAACAATCCCAGCAGCAACAAGAACAGCATGCAACCCCTGGCCGCCTACATTGCGCCACAGAATACGCGCGGCGGACGCGCTTTTCCAGCGAATGCCGCCGCCGGCGCTGCAGCGGCAGCAGCTGCTGCTGCCATTCATCCCAACGCGGGCCGTTACAGGTTAGCAGAGCACGTAATGATGCAGTTCGTAATGGTGTGAAGAAGATGGAGGTGGGAGGAGAGCTAGCAAATGGCAGGATATTCAACACGTGATAAAGATGAAGCAGTGGAGTATTGTTGGGGTTTAGATATTTAAGTGAATATATGAGAGTGTATGAAAATAGATTTATATGAGTAAGAAAAGTGACTGTTAGAGTACAATAAGACACCTCAAGTTAACTTAAGAGCAACTTGACTTAAATATCACAATAGTCTTCATGCAACTCGAGCTTTTTGGTTCTTCCTCTGATCTGGCGCCTAAAAAGAGCAAGTCTGTTCGCCTCGAGTTTCAAATTCAAACTGATTCCATTGCAATATACAACGAGAGCAAGATAAGAGTCTGCTATCGACTGCTCATTTATCTCTGTATTGCTGAGAGAATTCTTCGACGGCAGAGAGAGAAAGAGAGAGAGTCTATTTACGTGTGACTACCTAATGGCAAGCATCTCTATGCTCGTCGACACAATTAACAAGCAAACTAATAGTTTACCAATACAAGCTCGAAGATTCAGACAATGAAGAGCAGAACAATGAAAAGACTCGAGAGTAAAAACTCTTCACACGTACCGAACATACATACATACTCGAGCAAATTCAGTTGACAACTTGTCAACGCTCTCTTTCTCTTATCTCACAACCAAGCAGCTTGCTTGCTTGCTCAGCGCACGAGCAATTCCATCAATGAAAAAATAGTTGGTCTCTGATATGCTCGAACTGGAACGTCGACTAAACGTGTTCGAGCTGATGTGCAGAGAGAATGAACGTAGCATGTAAAGAATAGAGAGAAAATAGACTCATTTTAAAAAAATTAATATTCAAAGTTATAGGATAACTAAAAAATTATTAAATATAATTAAAACAAGTAAGAAAACTCTAGTCGAGACCGCTCGACTAGGGTATACCCTGAACCCTGCGAAGAACCGCAATTCCAACCAATCTCCGTTTCTTTAATATACATAAGTATATATATGTTCATTTCAAACAGAACATACACACACACATACACAGGCACACACACACACAAGCGCCAGTCGTTGCGTCAGCTGTTCTTTGGCTGCTGTTTGCATGGCAATGTTATAGGAAATTAAATGTTTAATAACTTTTTTTCTAGACGAACGATTTTGATCAAATTTATTGGGCGTGATCAAGTCATCCATATGTATGTATGTGCCAAAGCACAAGTCTCTAGTATTTGGTATACGGGAGTTACAAATTGGAGGCGAAGGGGGCGTGGCACCCAAAATTTAACAAAAACTGAAATTGCGTAAGGCCCAAATAACACTAAATGCAAAATTTGAAGACTCTAGCTAGAAAGATGAATTAGGTAGAATTTTATAGCTTAATTTAGATTTTGGTTTTTAATCGATAACAATAAAACGATAACAGTTATCGAATTTCTGAAACAAACTCGATATGCGCGCCCTATACAGGGACCTACAAAAAAATTTGAAGTCTCTAGCTATTGTAAGTTCTGAGATCGACGCGTTCATACATACGGACAGACGGACAGACGGACGGACGGACGGACGGACAGACGGACAGACGGACAGACAGACAGACAGACGGACAGGGCTAAATCGACTCGGCTTGTCTCCCTGATCAAGATATATATACTTTATGGGGTCTGCCACGCCTCCTTCTCCCTGTTACATACATACGCCTTCCAACAAAAACATTATACCCTGATTTCCCATTTTCAATGGGTTCAGGGTATAATAAGAATATTTATGTCAAAGTAGACAAAAGTTTTAAGGAAGAACAAAGTGTAAAGGAAGAAGAGATTGCCGTAGCTTAAGAATGCATAGAGAGCCTAAGAATGTATAGAGACTGAGAAGTCAAGAGGCAACACTTCTCAAATAGTTAAATAAAATTTAATTAAGGCTTGTTTTGCTGTCTATGAGCTGTAATTTAGGTTGAGGACAAGCACAAATTTCCTTTTGGTTTACTTTTCAAACTAAATGGGAATATTTTTAAATTCCCTTGTGTTACTTTCCCATTCGACATACTTTATAGCGCAAGAAGACTCTTTGCTAATTCAATTTCCTCTCTTCTTTCCACAGCTCTGTGATCTCACGCTATTCGCCGCTCACCAGTGATCTAATTACCAATGGCATGATTCAGGGCAACACCATAACTAGCTCCGGCTGGTGCATTTTCGTTTACAATCTGGCGCCCGAAACCGAGGAGAATGTGCTCTGGCAGCTGTTCGGTCCTTTTGGGGCCGTGCAGTCCGTAAAGGTGCGTCTCCCGGTTAGCTCAAATAAGCTTTGTTAATGCTAATGCTTTTCAGGTTATACGCGATTTGCAGAGCAACAAGTGCAAGGGCTTCGGCTTCGTCACCATGACCAACTACGAGGAGGCTGTGCTGGCCATACAATCGCTCAACGGCTATACGCTGGGCAATCGGGTACTTCAGGTCAGCTTCAAGACAAACAAAAATAAGCAAACGTAATTATTAACCAAGTTGGCTGCTGTTGTCAATGCCAATGCGGCGGCAGCGGCGCTGGCTGCCAATAGTTTGGTGATCAATCACAACAACAACAATTACAACACCCACATCAATATCAACAACAACAACAACAGCAACAACAACAACAACAACCATTCTGCCCACCCATTTGGCAAATATGCTAATCGCAACAACAACAGACAGCACAGCAACAACAACAACAAGCAGAAACAGCAGACAACTTCAGGCAACAACAACAACAACAAAAACTCGCTGACAACAACAACAAAATCAGCAACAACCACAGCGAACAATCGTCACAGCAAACCGCCCACAAACAGCAACAGCAACACAACATCTACAAACAACAGCAACAAGAAGAGCACCTCCTCCCATGCCATGTCCCATAACGAAAGCGGCGCCAGTTCAACCAGCAACAGCAACATATTGAAAACCTCCACGAAATTCATTTACAATAAGCCACAGAATCAATTCGAACTGCTGCAACAGCAGCTGCAGCTGCAGCAGGAGTTTGCCCAGTTCCTTACCAATGTGGCTAACAGTGCAGCTGGGGGCGGCTCACATGCTGCTACGCCCAATACAATACACAACAACAACAGTAGCAGCAACAACAACCACCATCATCACAACAACAACAGCAGCAGCAGCAGCAATGCGGCCGGTTCACATGCTGCACGCTCAACCTTGAGCAGCGCAGCAGCAACAGTTGGCCATAAGGGAAATCACAGCCATAAGAACAACAACAGCAACAACAACAACAGCAGCAGCAGCGGCAATAACAACAACCACAGCAACAACAACTATCAATCCTCATTTATGCCATCTTGGTCAAATTGGTTTTTCTAATCGAAGCTGATACGCACCGTCTGGTAAATGCCCTTTTTCAATTTCGTAGCTATTTTGTTGGTTTGGGTTAATTTTTGTTTTTACTATTTATATATCTTTATATCTGAAAGTTTTTCAACATTTATTTTTATGAAAGTATATTTCTTCGTATTAAATTTAAGTTGAAAGTTTAAAAGAATTTGTTTAAACGTAAAGTACTTAATTTTTTTTATATATTTTTAATTTAAAATATTTTTGTTTTGGAAAAGTTAACAAACATATTTTTTAAAGTTTTGTTTAGTTTACAAACTTTGAATTAAAATGTTTGTATTATTATTTTTTTTTATACATATGTATAATTTTTTTTTTTTTATATTTATTTAGTTTTTTTTTTCAAACAAACAAAATTTTCTTCATTTAATATTTCCTTTGATTATCCTTGATTTGCCAAAGAGCAAATTTCTAGTCGCTACCAAAAAAAAAAAAAAAAAGGAAGAAAAAACTTATGGTTAAGTTTTTGTTTGAAGAGAAAAGAACGTACTCTAGAAATAGTTTAAAAAGCTTTGGCAGAATGAAAACTGAAAGAAGGCCAAACCACCAAAAAATAAAATAAAAACTGGACAAAGAAATAAAATATTTAAGCTATTGATATCTGTATAAAAACATATGAATAAAATGAAACAGAACTGAAGGAAATGGCAACTTTTGGCATATGTTTGCGTTTGCATTTGCAGTTAGACATATGCTTATATATATATGTAATATAAATATATATATAAAAAAAAAAAAAAAAAAAAAAAATATATATATTATTTATATAATAAATATAATATATATATATACATATATATATATATATATATATAAATATATATATATATATACATATATATATATATATATAAAAAAATTATACATATATATATATATATATATATATATATATATATGTATGTGTGTAACTCTTGCTTAAAATAAAGATCGTATTGCATTATTATTATATATATTTATACATAAATGTATATGTATACACTTAAATACACATTTTTTATTCGAAACTATTCAATTCACAAATATCATCTTACTCATTGTCATGTGTTGAAGCAACTTAACCAATTCCTAACTATGTTTGCGACTTTATCTGAATCTGAATCCTAATCTGACGAGCAGCAAAGAAATCGAATGTGCAACAAAAGCAAAGAACGAAACAAATTACAAAAATCTATAAAAACAAAACAAGAGCTAAAAAAATACAGAGAATTTTTCGAATACAACGAATAAATGTTTAAGAAAAATTTAAAGCTAAACAGCAAACTAAATGCATAAAAAAAACTCACACACATAAATAAATATCATTTTAATAAATATAAAGAAAAAACATAAACAAAACATAATTAAAAAAAAGTAAATTTTAAATGAGAAAAACCTAACACAAAAACCAGCTAAAAATATCTATGCACGCCATTCGAAAAATTGAAAAAGTCCAAGAAAAATCTCTACAACAAAATTCTTAGCCTAAAACTTAACTTTAAATCAATTGAAAAGTACGTAAAAGAAATATTGACAAAATGCGTTTCAGCAAAACGAATTTGTTTCAACCAAAACAAAAACCAAAACCAAAACAGCAATAATAAAGGAACAAAAAGAAAATATATGAAAAACAAATTGCCAAATTAAATGTTAACGAAATGCAGAAGAAAAATTCTTAGAGTGAAAAAGATTAAACTAAAAAGTGATTTGGGCCCAGAACCTAACGGAACGTTTGGACAAATGATATAGATGCATTTAAAAAACAAAAAAAAAAACTGAAACAAAGGCGAGAGATGGATGAGATGAGATGGTATGGGAGAAAGTATGATCAAAGTTCTATATGACACGAAAACATGGTGCTTGAGAGATTTCCTTGCAAAGCTAGTGCAATCTGCTAGCAAAAACAAATTATATATATATATAGAAAGATATATATATGTGAAACTCTTGTTATCGACTTTTTATTTGACAAACTCCTTTTGCATCCACGAAATCGAATCGGGAATTGGGAAACACTTATACTTACTCATCAACATTGTTTTTTGTTTTTGAACCCGAGACGTCGAACTCCTTTAACAATTCGCAATGTTAAGACACATTAAACTATGCTATATATATATATAAATTAACTCTATATGAAATCTATAACTAAAACAAAAGAATATTATATATGATTAACAATATATTGATGTTGTGTATTGCAAATTTTAAATGTTTACACATATACATACATACCAGAAGGAAACACACAAATTATTACAAATGCATATTAACTCATATGGCATAAATCACAAACAACAAACACTTTCATGTATACGTCAAGTAAATTTATTGCAACTATTTAAAAAAGAAAAACAGACAAGCGTCATTCAAATATTAACAACAACCAAATGATATGTATGTATATTTACGATTACGATTACGATTACGATTATTAAGTATGTATGTGTGTGTAGTATTTGTAGAGCTCAATGGCTTATTTCCACATGAAAAGCAAGTGAAACAATCGAATCATTCAAATCATCCGGAACTAGAATATTTCAATCATTCGAATCCACTTGTGACTCACTTCATGCGCAAATGCTTGACTGAAACTAAAAAAATATATAAGATGAAAAACTGGTTGCTTTTATGCGATTTATAAGAACAAAACCTTCCAAAAAAGAAAACAAAACAAACCAAAACATAAGAAAAGAAAACTTTGTAGAAAGTTCAAGAGAAAACTATAAGAGGAAAACACCAAGAAAAACCTTTTTACACTAATCAGGCGCTCACATTTTTTTGTGCAGTTGCCGCCAGCGGGATTAGGGAAAAGGTAAAGCAGAATGCGTAATGCAATTATTATAAACATAAAACAAAACAGCAACAAATAGAAGAACAACAAAAAGCAATCGATTATATACATTTTTTAAGACGAAAATGTTTTATAAATAAAATACCGAAGAATGAACAAAACCCAAAAAAAAAAAAAAAATTAATATTAATATAAAAAAAAAACCAAGAAAGTATTTTAAAAATTTAAACATATACATGAATACTATATATACAATATATTATATTATATATACATATTATATATATATATATATATATATATATATATATATATATATATATATATATATATATATATATATATATATATATATATATATATATATATATATATATACTTAACGGTATTGGTAACGAACAAAAACACCGCACAATAATATACAAAAAAAAAAATAGAAGAGGAAGAATACGTAATGCAAAAACTCTGATAACAAAAGAAAAAAAGTTAAACTAATGCAAACAAGACTAAAAACGAAGAAAAGCAACAATTGTTATCAATTGGATAGCAGAAGGAAAACTGAAAACGAGCAACTTTATAATTTTTACATGAAAGATAGAAAGAAAGAAGGAAATGCAATAATGTTAACATTTAAAGATTGAACACGATGAGAAAGTTACAGAAACCGAAAACAAAGCGCATATCTTGAGAAACGAATAAGCAGATGAAGAGTATGTTGATGAAATCTATTTAAAACAAAGATACGAAAAGTTACCACAAATTTTAACTGTAAACCAAAAACAAAACAAAAAGGGGAGCTGGAGAAGGAGTAATGAAGGAATATGGTACACTTTTATACTTTTACACCAGAAACAGAAATATAAGGAAATCTAGTGCATACAACACATACACTTACGTATATAGAGTCAAGGATCAGGGCGATCTTAGTTGTCGTCTGGTTTTCGTTTGTCGTTTCGAGGCACATTCGCGTTTGAAACCCAAAAAAGGTTGTGCAATGCTCTGCAGGCGGAACTAGTGTTTCGAACTGGTTCCGACACCTGCACAGCGCTCTCTTTAAATGTCTCTCTTGATACACAGTAACTAACACACGACACACACACACACACACACAAACACACACAAACACACATACACAGACAGCTCTGAAACTCTAGCGGAGCTGAATATAGTCGAGCATCATCTGTGGGTAATGTTCTAGGTATTTAAATGATGTGCTATCTGATAAATTAATTAAATAGGCTTCTAGGCATAGTTTAACGAAAACTGAACTGACACTAGTTGTTGATTTAAGAACTTTTCGCACAGCTAGCAAATAAAAACAAAAACAAAAAAAAAACAAAAGAAATTCGAAAATTCTTCAAAAATGTTTGATTTGTAAACGGAAAACCCGCGTAAAAATTGATCTAAGCTAAGCGAGAGTACTCCTAAGGCTATTTATTTTCCGCTATTTCTAGATATTTCTTCTAAATTTTGCTCAAGAATTCTAGGTATATAGAAATGTTGTACGTCTCACATATATACATATATATTTATATATATTTCCACAGTTATTTCTAAATACTTTTCGAGCTCTCTTTGGTCTTTTGTTTACGAAATGTTAAGCTTCTTCTTCCTACACACAAGATTTTTGGTCTCGAGATTTGCAAAAATGAATTACAAAGAAATACAAAAAAAAAGGTAAAACATATAAAACTATCCAATAAAAGTTTCGTAGTGCATGTCATCAGTAAAGTAAAGTTCTCTTTCTCTCTATATGTTTGCATTAAATGTTAAAAGTAAAACAAAAGAAAAAAATACGAAAAAAAAGATAAGAAACCAAAAAGAAATGAATATATATATTAAATGAATTATGTATAAACCAAAACTTAGTCGAAACAAAACAAAAACAAAAGCAAAACCAAACTTAGTCAAAGGTACTAATTTTAAGCACTCTTGTTAAATGCAAATCGCAAAGCAGCACGATTGATTGATTGATTGATTGATTGAGTGTGAGTGAAGCGATCTTTGGTTCCATCTAGCTCAAGCTCAACCATTTGCATTATTTAATCGATTGCAATTATTTCTTATTATCGTCTATGGTTTAGCTTAGTACTTGAAGACAAAAACAAAAACGTACTAATTATGCCAGATATATATATGTATGTGCACATGCATACGTGTGTGTGTGTATGTATGTATGATTATTATATATATGTATGTGTAAACTATGCAAACGTTTTTTTCTCGTCGTTATAAAACATAGTCAAAATATTGGTGGACCGTATCGTATTGTAGTAGCAAATATTTAACTTAATCATCTCAGATAACAACAGAAACAACAAAACAAAACAAACAATTATTCCAATTTAATTACAAAGTGCATATTTATCTATTGAATTACTATCGATTTCTCTTTTATACATATATATATACTATATATATATATATATATGTATATGGTAACAACACCCATAACACACACACACACACTCACTGGACACACACGCCACACAACACTCCTTAAACAATTTTCTTCGAATTTTCATTCAATTAAAACTTAAACACAAAAAAAATTAAAAAATTAAAATGAAAAAAAAAAGAAGGAAATATAATATAATATTGAAAAACAAAAAACGGAACAAATTTATATAGCATATTTATGGTATACTCTGTGCAAGATTTATTAAGAATCAATTAAACTTCATTATGGATTACTCTGAGAATTTACGACAGCAAAAAAACAAACAAACACAACAACAAACACTCACACGAAACACACAATGAAGGAAACAACAACAACAACAACAACAAACAAACAACAATTTATTCAATAAAGCTATGAAATGATGTGTTTAAAAACAAATATTTTGAACAATTTTTAAAGTGTGTAAAGGAAACGGTATAAATGTTATAATATTTATGGAACTAGTTCGTGCTGGAATTTGGGTAAGTCGTATTTCTTTAATATGCAGTAAGTGGTGTGGGTTGTTCTATGAAATAAGCGCAATATATACTAAATGTATATAGCAAAGATGATATTTTTTTTTATTTATATATAAGTTTTATTTTAATTTTTTATAAATTGAAAATTTGTGGAAATTGTTATAAGAAATATGCTATCTTTTCCCATATATTCAAAAAATATTTGATATTATTATTATAGTATTATACCCGCTCAGCCAGTGAAAAAGGGTATATTCCGTTTGCTTATCTGTCTTCTTTTACTCTACATATAGTTCATTTGTCATTTCACTGCCAGTAAACCTGAAGCATAGGTCAGGTATTTACTAGTCAGGCAAAAAAAAGCGCTGATTGCTTCCTGGTAAAGAGAAAACGGCATTCAATAGTCAGGCAGACCCTTTGATTTATTTTGATGATTAATTTGATGCCTTCAGTAAGAATGAATCAAATAGGATTTTTCCAAGTTTTATTGTCTGTTATTCGTTATGAAGGCAATAGATATTATGTATTACTCTTGGCCTATTATTAATGATAAGTCTTACTTACTTAATAGTATTAATGATCATTAACACTCAATTTTCATTTCATATATATTATTTGTGTGCGTCTGAGGAACATGAATCTGGTTTGCGAAGTTCGTTGAATTTTGGTTTATTTATTTAAAGTCGTAAATCAATAACAAAGTGAAATTCCGTATATATCACGAATCTTAAAAGGTTTATACAAATGTGTGTATATATCATATCATGAATCTTATAAGGTATATACATTATATGTATGTATATATCTTTAATCGTCTGTTTATTCGTCTGTGCTGTGTTGTTCCCTTTGTCTAACAGCCGCTTAGGTTTACCTTAGGGCGTATCGAGCTATAAGTAAACGATTAATGGCTAGATACTACAAATGGCCAACTGCCTGGGATTATATCAAATCTCTAAAACATATTCTTTTCTTGATTTGCTCAAAACCTTGAATTAATTAAGAAACAAATCTAAATTTTGTCCTGTGGTAAAAGTATTTGGCCTGAAATTTCAGCTCTACTGCAAAATTCCTTATGAAATTTCGTGAGCTTCCACTAGAAAGCAAATTATTTACCATGAATATGAACTGAGTTCTAGGAAAATTTCAGCTATGAAATAAGAAATTTCCTATTTCTTATTTCATAGTTGAAACCAGAGACACTTTTCCTACGTCGCCCAATTAAGGTAATATGTAAAGCCAAATGGAACTTGACTAACACAAAGCGAGGCCAAAAGAGGCTAGACTTTCACTGTATAGATACAGATAGTCTCCACTTTAAAGTCCTTTAAAGGAGCCCTGCATTCTCTGGCGACTATTTTTGTCAGCGCGCACAAGTAAAGTGGCTGTCAAATTGGTCGAGTTAGCTGAAAATCTTTGCCACAGTCTGCAGTCTGCGCCACTTCCCAGCCCTGCCTGCCCCTCGCTCCCTTTGCACTCCGGCAATAGCTTTAGCTATGGCGGGAAGCTTTTAGGCGGCGACATAAATTGTGAGCTGTGTGTGGGAGGGGGGCGGGGCACAAGCTGTAGCTGTGGCGAAATCTTACATAAATTTCGGTGGCATGCGGCAGGCGGACAGCTCGAATGGCTGCAGCTGCGGCTGCGGCAGCCGCAAAGTGTGCAACGCAATGAGCTTTGAGGTTATGTAATATGGCTGGCACAGTTGAACAGTTAACGGTACAATAAAGTTTAAGAATCACGCTCGTAGAACTCGGAGGGTATGAATATCCAGTTCTTGGCCAAGTCGTTGAGAGCCTCCACCATCAGGCGACTGAGCACGGACAAGATGGAGCTTAGGAGAAGATTATAGTTAGTATTTTGGAACTAGTTCCACGCTCCGGCTCCACTCACTTGTGATCCACATAGGAATTGACGTTGACGAAGGGACTCTGCGAGGGATCCGCCAGGACCACTTCGTCGTAGGTCTTGTTGAACTTGTTGCGTGTGCGCTCCGGGGGAATGCGCATGAAGTTCGACTTGGAGAGGAACTTCCAGAAGAGCTTCTCGAAGATGGTGATGCGCTGGTCGATGGCCATGCTCAGCTCGATAATCTCAGTGGCATTCAGTTTCCGCTTCATGGACAGGCGCCGCACCACCTCCTCGCGCTCCTCCTGCCTTTTCTCCGTATCGCTCAGCTTCCTGGGCGACGCGTCGCCGCCAGCGTTTGGGTCCAGGCCGACGCCGCCGCAGGGCGAGCAGCTGCCGTCGTACTCAACCGTACCGTCGTCATCCCGTTCCTCGCGGCTGGAGATGTGGATGCGTATGTTGAGATGGAGGAAGACGTGCTCCACATAGCTGTCCTCCTTCCACTTGGGATCATCAATGGACTCGATCTCGGCCAGCTCGGCCTTGGCTATTTGGGTGGCGTTGTCCAGCACGCGGTGCACCTCCAGCACAATGGGTATGCGGCGGAAGAAGACCAGACGCTCATAGGCAGTCACCTTAATCTCGCAGAGCTTCGAGTGATGGCCCTTCAGGCTGAAGATGGGCGGCTCGAAAGTGACGCCAAAGAAGTCGCTAATGATGTAACTGCGGGAGAAGGAGAATGTTCAGGAGGAACGAAATCCACAGGAAGCAGCTGAAGCTCACTTCTGCCAACGGAACTCCATGCAGTTCTGTCCGTAGTTGTGCAAGTTGACGAGCTGCGTGCGACTCTCCTTGATGCAGAGCTCAAAGCTCAGACGATTCGGATAGATGATGTAGAGATAATCCGCCGATTCCCTGTCCTTAAGCGGCATGTCTGTCACCTCGTGCTCATCCGTGAGAGCGCCGCGTGCCTTGATCTTGTAGCGCGCCTTGGTGTTCTCATAAGTTAGAATTACTTCGACCTGGGTGGAGATGAAGAGTTAGCGGAGGAATGTGGAAGGTTTTAAATGGTGGCTTAGGCGATATGTTTAAGTTAAGTTTGAATTATCTTTAAGTAGGAATGGGTAGAGGAGTTTCTGCCTTTTCCTTTGTTAAGTGAGGTTAAAGGAGTTTCTGTTTGATAGGCCTAGGGATTTTCTGCCTTGCTTTGTGTTGAATCTTGATTCAGTTCTATCAAGTTTAATCTTTGGTGAAGCAGAAGAAGTAGTAGATTGAGGTAGAGTGTGAGAGAAAGACAGAGAGGGAGAGAGAAAGAGAGAGAGAGAGAGAGAGAGAGAGGTCTTTCAATTCGTAGGTCTTCCACTCTTTTCTATCTGACCATTGTGTCTGTCGATTATATGGAAGAAATCTACTTAATTGCGCTGTTCAGTAGCCTCCGACTCGAAGGGCCATGGGGTTTAGTTTCGTACTGATCTTCATTCTACACCCTGACTCATAACTTAAAAATATCGAATCTGTCTTTTAATTGGTCTTTTGTAACCTTAGCCTATCGCTGAGCTTGTAATGCATATGGCCCTTATCTATTTCTCTTGCACTATTTTCTATATTGATTGATTTGTATTTATTTGTTTATGCTTGAACATCAATCTTAAGGCTTCTCAGTTCCATTCCTTGTTTTCAGTTCCAGTTAGATATCTTTCTTTTTTCAATGTTCAGTTCATTCCAAAGTACTTTCTTTTCATGACCTTATTTGTCTAGTCCATTGAGTATACTAAGAGACTGCACTCCTATGAGAAGTAGTTTCCTACGTATATATTCCAATTTTTGTTCAATTCATTGTCAAGAGTTTATCTCACTGTCGTTCTTTTCCTTGTCGAAATTACGCTAGGATATTTTTCTTTCCTTAATGCTTATATAATACTCCTACCTCAATCAGTGATAGCTCTTTATACCATTTTGCTCCTTATTGGAGTTTAGCTAGGGTGTTTTTCTTCCCTTAATGCTTACCGTATTCTGAGCTTCTCCTACCTCTATCATTGACAATCTTTGTCATTCTTTTCCTTATTGGATTTTCGCTAGAAGATATTTCTTGTCCTCAAAGCTTGTCTTATTCTGAGTTCCCTAAGGGTTCCCCTACCTCAATTTCATTCTTTATCAATTCTTTATCTCAAAGTCATATCTTTTCTTTGTTAAAGTTGCGCCAGGAGATCTTTCTTTCCTTAATGCTTACCGCATTCTGATTTTTCCTATATATCCCTACTTACATACTCCTATCTCAATCTTTGACCATTCTTTATCTCATTTTGTTCCTTATTGGAATTCAGCTAGGAGATTTGTCTTCCCTTAAACATTTCCTTATTCAGAGTTTCTCAAGTGCTATATACTTCCATTCTCTTACCTCAATCCCTGACACTTCTTTATCAATTCTTTATCTCCTTTTCCTTGTTTAGAGTAACGCTAGGAGATTTTTCTTTCTTTAATGCTTACTGCATTCTGAGCTTCCCTACGTATCTCTACTTCCATTCTCCTACCTGAATCATTGAAAATTCGTTGTCAATGCTTTCTCATTCTTTTCCTTATTGAAGTTACGTAGTTTCGCTTGGATCTTTCTTTTCCTCAAAGCCTGCCTTATTCTGAGTTCCCAAGGGATATATACATTCCTTTTCCTACCTCAATCATTCGACAACTCTATGTAATTCCCATTAAGCAGCGCTTACCTCATTCTCATAGTCCACGGGTCTGTACTCAACGAGCAGCGGCCAGACGCTCTGCCTGGGCACAGTCAGATTCGAGTTGTGCAGCTTGAAGCTGCGATCGCGTGCCGAAAAGTTGAACGAGAGATGTGTCATGGTTATGTTCTGCACCCAAATCGGCTGTGTGACATGACGATAGTTCCTAATATTTATGGGCAACAGCGACGTGGTGAGCAGACAGCGCTCCGGGTCGAAGGCAGTGACCTCCAGCTTAAAGTTCCAGATGAACTTGCGATTGTCGTTGGTTCTAAGCGGAGAGTGGGAGTGGGAGACTGAAGGAGAGGAGGAACCTAGGGTAATACTTACTCGATCTCGTAGGAGAGAAAGTGTTCGCCGTAGAGAAAGAAGTGGGCGGTCACCGAGATGGGCAGCACCTCGTCCGGCTTGAGGTTGAGCAGCTCCTGGGAGACGTGGATGAGCCGGCGATGCGGGCAGTGGAAGAGCTGGCGGAACTGATTGAAGCCGACGCGAGTCTGCAGCGGCTGGCACTGGCAGTTCTGGATGCGCTTCAGTCTGAGTTCCAGCGGCTGGGCGGACATGTTGCGCATCCAGAAGATCATCTTGAGGGGCTGGCTCTGGATCTGGCGCAAGGGAATGACCAGGACATGCTCGAACTCTTTCTTATTCGAGCGGAGTTTCTTATTCAAGCTGTGTGGGAGAGACTTGAAGAGAACTTAAAGAGAAGCGGGAGTCCTCAGTCCTTACCCAGTTATATCGAAACTCTCCCAATAGAAGATCTTGAGTATCGGTGGGCGTATAACGCTTAGATTCTCCACCATCAGCTTCTGATAGATGGGATTTGGGTGCAAGACGCCCACGCAAGGGCATTTCGACATTTTAAATTTTATTGATAAATATAAATATTTTGTTGCTCGACAAGTTGCCTCGATTTCAAAGTGTAGAGATTAAATTTCATGCGTTCTTGTCACACTGTGCCTGTGCCTGTGCCTGGGGCTGGGGCTGGGGCTGGGGCTCGACTTGGGCACGTTCTTTTAATGCCATTAGAAGTTTGCAGTGCACGGCCCGAGGCGCCTCTGCATGTTGCACACTCGTAAATATTCATAAATGGTCAGCCGCACATACGAACACCTACGCCAGCAGCGAGCTGGGGGTCAGCCCAACGCCAGATTCTTTTGAATGCTGCAACAGCAGCACACACACGCACTCACACAGAGACACTAACACTCTCACACTCGCACGCATTCAGTCTGTTTAGCCCTGAGCTTTTCCGAGTGTGCTGAATAAAGTGGGATTTTGTGGCATCGTTGTGCGTGGCATCCACATTTTGCATCTTTTTGCATACAAAGAAAATCTGGTAGGTTGAGCATCTTAATAAATTGAATAAACAACCAAATTTATTCGAAATTATAAATTATTTTTATTGTTAAAGTTGGCATCAAATATATGGAGTTTCTAATTTGGAAATAAATTTATTACAATATTTTATGATTTTAATATCAATTCAAATTTAGAATAGCAAATAAAATTTATAGTAAAAATGCTATTAACAAAATATTTTAGAATTTAAAAATTAAATTATATATACTTTTTTTTTAAATATCAATTCACATTTAGAATAAAATTTAAAATACGTAATAAATATTTCGTTTACAGCACATTTTAGAATGTTGATATTAAATTAAATTTATGATTTAATATAAAATATTTTATTTATTATTTTTTTAAATTATCTTTTTTGTTTGAGGGGCTGGGGTATTTAAAAATTAAGATATTTGTGAGATAAAGTAAAGATTTTAGAAACTTTTTTTATAGGAATTTAATAAAATAAGGAATTCAATAATTCTTTTATTAATTTAATATTTCTTAAATCTATTGAATTCCTATAATTCTTTTAATAATTTAATATTTCTTAAAAATCTTCTGTTTTTTTAATATTGCTCATCTCTTAAGAAAAATTAAAAGTTTTAAATTTGTAAATATATTTTATTAGCAAAATATTTAATTATTTAAACATACGTCAAAGTATATAAATACCTCACTTGAAAAGTAAAGACTTAGACATTTCGTATAGGAATTTAATTGAATTAACTTCACTAAAAAATTAGAACTATATTTTTCTCTTGTTGTTTAAATATGTTGTTAAATATGTTTAAATATGTTGTTTCTAAAAATAATATTATTTAAAATGTATTATATTTTTTTTAAATATATAATAAAATAAAATTTTAATTGGAAATATATATGTTTGTTAACATAAGTAAATTAAAATTAGTTTAATTTCTTATTTTTAACAAAATTTAAATTGAATTTTGTATTTTAAAATAAATTAAATTAAATATTTTAGATCGAATTAAATTTAGTACATAATATACTTTGAAGATATTTTCGAGATAAACTAAATATTGACATAATTTTTGTTAGAGATTTAATAGAATTGCATTAATGAATTTAGTTTATTTTCAATTAAATATTTTTCTATATATTTCTAGCAGTTCTTAAACCAGTTTTGTATTAGAAATTCAGTATGCTTTGCAGCCTGCTTTCTTAGTTTTTAAATCGTTCTACTAGCTCTTGAGCTTACACAGTCCTTAAGCCTTCGCATTTCGCTACTTTCGCTAAGCATTCTCACCTGAATATACACTTTCGCGTATGGCTGTAGGTAACTGCAGAGTCAAGCAGCGCTCGACTTGGTTAAACGCACATCCTTTGATACATATATGTTTTGTTTTTGTTGCTGGCACAGCTGGCAGCATTGTTGGCAGTTGCAAGCAATCAAAACAATAGCCAGGACTTAGCGGAAGTAACTAACGTGTACGCATGACTACATAAGCTGTCTGCAGGTGCGAGCGAGCTGACAATATGCGGTGGCAGATTTGCATGCAACTCGGGAGTTGGCGGCACCCGCCGATGGCGACCCCTCCCTGACTGTCACTGGGCCCCCAAAGGGCAACGATGTCGTTGCAATTCGTTTTGTTTGTCGATTGACAAAGTGCCAAAGGCCAAAACCAAGTTTGTGTGTGACTGAATCTGATTGTGGGTGTGTGTGTGCGTGGGTGTCTCTCTCTCAGCCTGCCTGTAAGTGTGGCAAACAAACGAGCAAGAAAAAGACATTAGTGCCAACGCGCCTGTCAAAAACAAACCCCAAGCACGCGTCCCAAACGACATCATATGTGGGCGCCAGTTGCCAGTTGCCAGTTTGCAGCGAGTCGTGTGCATTGAGGCATTGAGGCAACATCATTTACAGTTAGTGCGCTGACAATTGCAGGCTAGCACTATGCGCATAAACGACAATTAGATGGACCCCAAGCAATCTGGCACAGTGGATGCCCCAACTGCTATGGGGCGAGCGCCTTGATGGGGGCATTAAGATTTCAGAGAATCCCTCTAATCTAGTTTAATTTCTTTGCCAAAGTTTTGGTGGCGGAAAAATAAAAATTCATGCATATATTATAGTATTTTACTGAATATTTAAGTATGTACTGTTCTACACATTTTAGTATTTTACACATATTTCAGTATTTTTCTAAATTTTTACATATTTTTGTATATACATAGTTGTATTTTACATTATTTTAGTATTTTTAACTAAATATTTAAATTAATTTGCATATTTTAGTATTTTCTATGTTTTAAAGTATTTTTCTGCATATTTTAGTATTTTCCTAAATATTTTAGTATTTTTCTGCCTTTTATACATATTGTATATTTTTACATATTACATATTACCTTTTTAGTATTTTAATACATATTTTAGTATTTTTATCATAGGTGTTTCATAAGTTGTTTAGGTATATTTTAGTATTATCTGCATACTTTGGTATTTTCTACGTATTAAAATATTTTTTTTACATACATTTAGTATTTTTCTACATATTTTAACATATTTCTATCTTAAAGTATTTAGTATTTAAGTATTTAGAATTTGTATACCTATTGGAGTATTTTTTAAAATTCTACCTATTTTAGTATTTTATATAAAGTTTAATTTTTGTATTTCTAGTAATTTACTGTTTTTAGAAATTTTTATATTTGTATTCAAATTTTAGTATTTGATGCCAATTTTGGTATTATTTATTTTAATATTTCAGTATATTTCTGTTCATTTTTAGTATTTTAATCGATATTTAGTGTTTTTATACACTTTATATTGCTTCTTTCTTTTTTATAGTATTTTTCTACATATTTTAGAATTTTTATACTTATTTTAGTGTTTTGTATTTTAAAAAGTATTTTCTTCATATTTTAGTATTTTTCTAACTATTTAGTATTTTCTACATATTTGAGTATTATTTTAGTAATTATTTTAGTATTTCTATATTTAGCAATAATTATGCCACAGAAAACCAGGTCCATTTGCAATGGTACTGTTAATCGAGAAGCATTACATCAATCACGGCGCACAGCGTGACAGCATCGCATCCGCGCTTATCAATCGCCCACCCATCGAACTTCATTCACGTCGCTTTTTCCGATTCCGATCCCCGAGCTAAACAACAATGGGGCAGAGTGCATGGCCAGAATCGAAGACAAGGCAGCGCTGTAATTGTCGCTCGTCAGCAGAGCGAGCGCACGACTCGTTGAGTGCTTTTCCCCCGATTCCCAGCGTTTCAGCGCACTCGTAAATGCACTCAACTGCCGGCCCGTTTCCAGGCGTTCCGCCGCCTGCTCGACTGCAGGCAGTATTTAAATTGAATGCAGCTTCAACAAATTTTTGCGGGGGACACTTGGCGAGTTGCTGGCGACAACTTGTTGGCCAATTGTTCTGTGGCTTGACTTTGAGCAACTTTTCATGTTTCGGTCAACCGTTTTGTGGCCAATCAAAAGAGCCTCGAGTACTTGGCTAAAATAATGTATATATATTTATTTATATATGTATATATAAATGTATATACAGACACTTGTAAAATGCATTGAGTGCGGTCGTCTCATGCAACATAATTATGGCATAATTTGCCAGCCACAGCTAGGCCAACTAATTACAGAAAAAGAGTGGAAGGGTGCTTTGGGACGGGTATGCCTGACTCGCAGTTGCTCTTTGTTGCTTTTTTTGTGGGCATATCATAAAGCAATATATACTAAATTTATGTTTGTTTTTATAGATATAGAAAGGGAAGTATAGAACGACAGCAAAATGTAAATTGCTACTTTTCAAGGGCTAAGCCTGACTAGAAGTTACCCTAGATTGCATTTTAAGCTAGTGTTTATTAGTTTTTTTTTTTTTTTTGTAGGGATATTAAAAAGTTGTATAAAGTATATTATAGTATAGTATATATAGTAAAGTATGGTATATATAGTATAGTATAGTAGAGCATATATAACTTTAGATGATGAAATGACTTGACATTCTAACATGTTAGACTAATCAGTATTGTATATTATATATTATGTGGATTATTCCATTTACTCCTCATAATCTTTTTAGCCCTTATAACACTCTTATACCTTATATTCGTAAATCTCTTATAACCCTTTGATTGGGTATGCCCCTTATACCATTTAAAGCCTTTTAACTTCTGATTTTTCTTATACACTAAGTAGATTGAACTGTACTATTTTCTGAAACTTTATTTTATAATACTCTGTTTTTCGTAATAGTCTCTCAAAAAGAGTCAGAGAGAGAGAGAGAGAGAGAGAGAGAGAGAGAGAGAGAGTGGAGTGTGTATGATACTAGCTTGGACAGAGCTGTCTTTAAGCCTTTGAGTCCCTGAGAAACTATTTGCTAAAAGATAGTTCTGTCTATGCTCAGACTGCACACAGTTTATACTCTCTATCGATCTACCAATCTCACATATTCTATAAATTTATTTATGCATCACCTCATATACATCGAAATTCTCCCCTCGAAAACCCAATTAAAACCAAAAACCAATCCACCCCATCATTGGCATTGCAGCATCCCAGCATCCTTTTGGGCGTCGCTCTAAGAGCATATGGCAATTAAAAAGTTTTCACCCAAGTACAGTATTTTTTGTTGGCTCCTCTTCAGGCAGGTGGTAAAAGTTGCCAGCAAGCAGTGCGTGCGCGTGTTTCGGCTGTCGAACCAGGCAGCATCGCGTTTTTTCTGCCACTGTCTCATGTTGAGCGTGAAGAAGGATGCAGTTGCAGCCGGTGGGCTGTCAGCCAACGGCTACACAAGAAACTTTCATCCACGAAAAATGCGCCGCGTTAAGTTAATTTTTCGTAATATTCCCAAGTTTATCGCGTATGAAATGTGTGAACATAATTAAGTGTAGAATATACTAGAGTCCTATAGTATAGTATTTTTAGTATTTTTTTAATATTTATACTTAATAGCATATAATATATGCAAATGTATCGAAAATCTCATTGTCCCTCGGTAATTATTTGTTTCTATCTCTCTCTCTCTCTTTCTTTGTGTTCTTATCTGCTTGACTCCCATATCTCTATCCATTTCTCTTTGTCTCTCAATCGCTCTGTCTTTCCCCCTTTCTTGATGTTTTCCTTCACCTCTTTCTCTGAATTTCGCTCTTTCTTTTATCTTATTGTCTCTTTTTGTCTCTCTCTATCTCTCTCTCTCTCTCTCTCCCCCCCCCCCCCCCCCCCCCCCTTCTCTCTCTACCTCCAGTTTCCTTGTCTGTTTGTCTGTCTATTTCCCTTTGTCTTTCAATCTCTTTGCCTTTTTCTCTCCCTCTTTCTCTATTTTGATTCACCTTTCTTTGAATCTCTCCATATATCTCTTTCAGTCTCTCTCTCTCTCTCTCTCTCTCTCTCTCTGTCTTTCTTTATATCTGTGTTCCTCCTCTACTCTGTCTGCTTGAGATACACTTTCTATGCCATATTTCATTGATATCGCCTCTCTCTGCGATTCTCCACTCTTCTTCTTTTATTTTCACTCATGGCACAATAACCCTTTACACATTAGTTGTTCATAAAGTCTCTGTCTATTAGATACAATATATATCCACTTTGACATTGAATTCTCAGACGCTTTCGCATTATTTTCATGAAAACATTTATTTAATTGCCTGTCGCAGGCAGATGAAAGTTCTCAGTGCGCTTGGCTGTTGTAAGCGAGCAGCGAGTAAAATATATTGTTTAGATAAGAGCCTGTTATTTAAAGTGCACCTGTGGGGCGGTGAGGGGTACAAGGGGCGTGGCAGTTAGTGACACTCGACATCCGATGTGCCCATTTTCTATGCAATGCCAAGAATTGTAGAGGGGTAGGAAATGGCAGAGGGTAGCGTAGAGTGAGGGGTAGCTCGAGTAGCGAGTGCATGGCTCCTGTGGCTGCAGCAAACAATTATTGTTATTTCAATTTAAATGCAGTGCGCCAGCCCCTCGACAACAGCCAGGTGGAGCCTCAACCTCAACCCCAACCCCCAACCCCATTCGCATTCCTCCCCTATTTGCGGGCTTTGTGCGACGCTATCAAAATTATACACCTTGCAGCTATGAACGGAGCCGATGTGATGAGTACTTGAGAGCGTAGGGGCTAAGGGTAGCCTAGCCCCGAGATAGACAGAGGGGAGCCAGAGAGAGAGAGTGGGGGATCTGTGTAACGGTTGTTGTGGCTACAGTCGGTTCATTGTAATGCAAATTACGTATACGCCATGCTGGACGGCGCTGCTGCTGCTGTTCGGCTCGACTTTTGCTCTACTGAAAGTGCCTTCATTTCAGTCTGTCTGAGTGTGCGTGCGTGTGTGTGTGTGCATTTTGACCGTTTTTCATTGTCAGCACTCAAAAATAATAATAATGAAAATGCGAGCTCTTTTTTGAGGCCTTTACGAGCCTCAGCGCTGCAGCTGCACTCAGATAGAGCCAAAAACCAAAATTTGGTTAGCAAAAATCCAATTAAACTATGAAACAGCGTGGAAAATAAATTAGTGTCAGTGTGCGTGAATGAAAGAGAAGGAAAGAGAGAGAGAGAGAGTGAGAGAGAGAGTGAGAGAGAGAGAGAGTGTGTGTGCAGCTATTGAAATTAAAGCTGAAATCATGTTTGCTGCGCGCTGACTAAAGGAAATAAATCAAGTAAATATAATTAAGTTGAAATATTTGTGGTCTGTAACAGACAGCATACCCTGGCTGAGTACTTCAGCTGAGTATTTTATTTACTCTTAAATGAGTGGGTTAAATTTTCATGTTAATATTTTATGTAATTGAAACTTACTTTTATTATTTACTTATTTATTTATTATTATATATTACATTATATTACGTAAATAATAATAAATAATAAATAAGATATAAAATTCTGCCAAAATATAATAACTCAGCATCATAGGCAAAACATTAGGTCTTAACTCTATACATGAAGTAAGCTAGCTTTAAGCAGAACGCAATATGGAAATAAAGCAATATTTAAATTAAATATATATGCAGTAATAATGATACACTAATAAATGTGTTAAAATATATATTTAATAATACAAAAAAAAAAAAAATTAAAATTAAATATTAATAGTTTTATATTTTTAAAGTGACATTTTAAATAAATATAAAAAAATTTTTATAGCTAAAGCATTTACTGAGTAAATATAAAATCTTATATTTGTATTTGAAATTTATTACAAAAATCTTAAAAGTTTTCTAAATAGAAACTTGTATGAGTATATACAAATTTAATTAATTGATTCTCACTCAACAAAAAGCTAAATGCTTCAAGTGAGACTCAATTTACGTTCTTCTATTGGCTACACTACATAAATAAAATAAGTACACCTATCCCCCGCCTAACACGGTAGATACATACAAAAATATTTTGTATGGAAAACCCGTGCTTAGTGAAAATGTACTAAAATGAAAATATTTATTAGTTTAAATTGGCTTCAAACAAAAAAATTATACAATTCTTCAATATTTTTCTTATGATAAAACTCTGGTTTTTAAAAAAGTCAGTCATCAGCGACTGTTTGCGCTTCTTGTCGATATCTTTAAGAACCTCCTTATTAATAGCCATCAGTCTATTATTGGTTCGTTCAAAAGAAAGAGGGCGCTCCATATAGGGATCATTGTTAACAAAATAATTTCGGAATTTTCGTCAAATTCCAATCCTTCTGTAATGTCACTGACCATAAGCTTCATTTTTTCAGCAGAGGTTTCCTCTAAAGATATTTCTTTTCGTTTTAATGTTTTTCCCTAACCATTTAATTGAAAACTGAAGAATTAATGTTTTTTTGTAAGCCTAAAACGAGCATCGACTCATAAAGTTTTTACATGGAATGGAAGTCGTGTTGAAAGTGGACATAAGAACACAAAACAAAGCAGGAAAACATAAGCTCAAAATATTTATCGAGCTTCTATGTTAAGCGGGGGATAGGTGTATTCAAAATATTCAATAAGAAATACATAATTTAAGCTGTGATTTATGCATGAGTCAGGATATAAAATCCCTGCCTCAGAAAAAAAAAGATTCAGTTCAAAACTAACCACGACCGCAGTTTAAGTGTATTCAATTTATGTGTATTAATTTTAAATATATTTCATATATATTTTATACATATTTGATGTAAATTTTTAAATTTTTTTTTTATATATTTATTATTTTTTTTATTTTATTTTTATTTTATTTTTATTATTATTTTTATTCATTTATTTTTTTCAGTTTAAATTTAATTTCTATTATTCATATAGATGATTTATATTTATATATTTTACATTTTATATATACATATATCATACATATTTAATATATATTTAATTTAATTTTAAATTCATTTTTGAATTTTAATTGATTTCTCTCTCATTCATTAACTTCCCTTTTCTTCATCTAATTTCATTTAGTTTTGTCTGCACAGCCTCTGCTCGCTTCGCTCTCCCTTACACATAATATCACTCATACGCACTGTCTCCGCATGGCATATCACACATACGCTGCGCAAAGACTTAGCTTAGCTTATTGGTTTAGCTCTGCTCGAAGTTGAGCTCAAATTGGCAAAACTAAGTCACAAACACAAGTTGCGAGAGGCCAACGGGCAGAACGGACAGAACTTGTTTCGTGTCCAGCTGAGAGGAAATGCAACATTTTGTAGCCGGAAATGCAGTCAACTAACTTTTCGCCATGCAGCTTAAGAGCCACATTCGCTGGCCATCAGATAGCAGCTGAGTTGGGCTGGCTCGGTTAGGCGATGTCTGTTCAGTCAGGAAGTTGTCGCATTTAAATGGAAAAACTTTAACACAATGTGCAAGAGTGAGGAAATACAACAACAACAACAACAGCAACAACAACAAGGGCAACATCATCGACAACAACAACAAGAACAACAATTGGAAAACATTTCAACGCTAACCGTCGATTGAAACAAACGAGCTGAGCTCAGTCAAAGCCGCAGACGGCGAACGGAAACCGCATCCGAGCTGTCATCAATGTGTTGAACCGCGATTGCAGCCGGAACAATGAACAGACCACGCCCACCACTCCACGCACACCAGCACCACCCACAGCCATAGACCAAGTTTCTATAGTCCATCGCCATCGCAGGCATCACCCACACGCAGCAGAATGAAGCCGATTTTGGTTAAGTTGTCGCTGATAACTATGAAAATGTTATGGATTTTGAGTGGGATTTGGGAGAAGATAGAGAGAAGAAGTAGGAGAGATCGAAGAGAAAATGAAAATAAGAGAGAGAAAGAGAGAGAGAGAAAGAGAGAGAAGGTAAGTCTGTACTTGGGAATTTCTTTTAATTATTAGAAATTTATGATTTTTTGAAGTTTTTACCTCAGTTTCAGATATTTTTAATGTTATTCAATTTTATATAAAATTTATTATTATTATATATAGTATATATTTCGATAGACGAGATGAGAAGCTGAGCTTTTGGGAATACAAATTTTTGCAAAAATATTTAACTATAATTTTCGAAATATTTTACAAAAAAAGCTAAGCAAGTCATCTATATTTATGTAGTTAAAAGAGGATGTCGACAAGGCGAAAGTTTAATTGAAAATGTTTAGTTAATTATTAAATTTAAATTACTTCATTTAATTAAATTCAATATTTATCATTTAATGACATTTTAATAATTTAATTTATATTTAATAGAAAGTAATTTAATTTAATTTTATATAAAAAAATTTATATGAATAATAATGTGATAGTATATCCAGCCATCTTTCCATCCATCTATCTATCTTCCTATCTATTTACAAACTCAAATTTAAATTTTACTTCGATTCAACAGAAAGTATTCAATATAGACGTAGGCCTGTTTAAGCTATCGATATCTTGCTTGATAGTTCCTCGTTTTGAAGGTTCGAATATCCATAATCCGTTGTATATAGATAGCTCCAAATTTTTTTCGTCCAAGCTTCTTCAACAGCCTGAAGCTCATAGTCTATTAGTTAAACAAGTCTATTGCTCAATGACAAAAAATTCCCTGAATTTGATGTGAGTTTTAAATATAAATTTTAATATATGTCAACTATTTGATATAGATATAAATATATATTATTATTAATATTATCTCAAGTTATAAAAGTTAGCATATATTTTTCACTCAGACTGTCCGAAACAAGTCTTAAATGAAGTTTATCGCAGATTATAAAAGCTATATATGCTATAAGCCATATACCAAATGGCTATAATTGAGGTGAATGTTACAAGCTTTTCCGTTATGTGACATGAGCCAAAGGAAGTTGAAATTTTATAACCTTTTTATGCGTCAAACCTATTGAAAATGGGAAGTCAGGGTATATTGGCTAGGTGAAAGGTGGAAGAAGGCAGGGCAGCTACATTAATATATTCTGGATCAGCATTGAAAAAGCTGAGTCAATCTAGGTTTGTTTCTTTGCCTATGTGTATAAATCGTGTTTTACATATTGAAAATGGGAATTTAGGGTATATGGGCTTCTTGAAAAGGTATGTAACAGGTGAAATGAGGCAGGGCAGAAAGCATAAAGAATATGTCTAGTGTATATATGTGTGAATCCAAGCAATTCTGTGCGCTTATGTCTATGTCTGTACATACAGTACATATCATAGAACTCCGGGTATCTCCTAGTCGTTCACTCCCATGCCACCTCGAGCCACTTTTCAGCTGCTTTTAGTTATGAATATTCTTTCGGCAGCCATCAAACAGTCAGCGTCAATCAGGCTGTCAGCTTGACATCAAGTTCACATCATACAGATATCCTGCTATATATATATGCATATGTATATCTATATATATCTGTGTTTGACTGTAGTTTAAGCAAATATTTTTGCTGCTGCTTTACGTGCGTTGCCGCAAAACTTTTAACTTTTTTTTTTTAGTTTTTACTCTTGGCCATTTAGCATTTCACTTTTTGTTGACTGCCAACCGAATATTCGCTCTGAATATTTAATTGTGCGAATGCTGAGAGTGGGTGGGTGAGTGGGTGAATGAGTGGGTGCTGTGTGTGTGTGTGTGCGTGTCGCTTCTGGTCTGTGTGGTTGCATATTTGCGGTGCTTTTTGGCTCTTTTTCGATTTTCGAAATGCGCTTTTAGTTGTTTGTTGTTTGCATTTCTTTGGCAGCGTTGTCTGAGTTGTTGTAGTTGTTGTAGTTGTTACTGTTGCTGCTCTTTCCTTTGTTGTTTTTGTTTTGAAAACGTAACTGGCAACTGTGTACACAACATTCTTGCTGCTGGATCTCTGCTCCTTTTTTCTAGCTGTCGTGGGTGGGCTATATATACAAAAATATACATATATATACTATATATATCTATCTCTCTACATATATTATAAAAATTCTCTGCCTTTTTGGGAGCGGCGGCGGCGGCGGCGGCGGCTTATCTCTTTTCGCTTATGCACTACTAATGTGGGTATCATGCCTTACTGTATATAATATATATATATATATATATATATATATATATATATATATATATATATATGTTTCTGTGTGTTTTTGTCTATGTTTGTCTATGCCTGCGTTTGTGTGAGTGCATGTTTTGCTAGCTACATTGATATGCAAATACTGTGGCCTTAGATGTTGACATTGTGCCGCGTATTATGTTGAAATTAAGCCGTAAACAAAGCCACCAACTATGCAAAAGAAAAGAAAAAAGGAAAAAACATTTATAAACTTCCTTTAAACTCTTTTGTCTTACTCAAGGAATTTATCGCAGTTGACATAAAGAAATGCAAATTTACTTAAGCTGTGCAGGATAGTCCTAGGAATATTAAGTGCATTTAAAAAATATGTATAAGAAATTAAAATTAAATATAAACTTAAGCAATAAATTCATTAAATTTTGTTTCCATATTTATTTATTTATTTCATTCTTTGTTATCATGAATGTTTTTATTAATGGCATCTTACAATAGATTAAGAGTTTAGACTAAGTACTATGACTTTTCTTCTTATATAGAAATATATATCAATTACATATATCAAATATTTTAACTCTGAGAATTAATTTTAACATGAATTAATGAAGAGTAATTTATCATAAAATTTTATTTTAGTCTAAAAAAAATTAGAAATATTTTTAATACCATCGAATATATATATTTATATATTTGTATATTTATATATTTATATATTTATATATTTATATATTTATATATTTATATATTTATATATTTATATATTTATATATTTATATATTTATATATTTATATATTTATATATTTATATATTTATATATTTATATATTTATATATTTATATATTTATATATTTATATATTTATATATTTATATATTTATATATTTATATATTTACATATTTATATATTTATGTACTTTTTATTTCTTGTCGTTTAAAAAAAAGAGTAAAATTAAAAAAAAATTAGAATTCAAAATTTTTTATTAAATATTTTTTTGTCCATTAAATTTATTTTATTAATTTAGTTGAGATCATAATTTTTTTGTATTGATGTATGCATAATCTTTATTATTATTATATTATTTTAGCTTTGTATATAAATTTTGAATAAAATTTAAAGCAAAAGGAAATAAGGGTTAAAAGAATAATGCAAAAAACCTCAAAACAAAATGAGCTATGCAAAGTGGAAAGAAAGGAGGCTGTTTATACCCGCTCTTACAGCTCCAACTCCACATTCTGCTCAGGCAATTACTTATAACTATATAATACGCTCAAAAGACTTAACAATATGTATGTATAAGGTATAAAATTATAGCTCTGCTCAGAGCTCAGAGTGTTTTCTTGTCAGACACTCCCCATTTAAATTTTTGGTTAGAGTTGAGAACTAGTTATCTCAACTCTAACCAAAAATTCTATGAGTGGGGCAAAGTGATTAGTTTGACCAAAAATATATTTATCACAATTAAACTATAAATGTTTATCACATTTGTATCCAGCTACAATATCAATTTTCGTTCTCTATTCTTCTTATCAATCATGTCTGTATAATTCATGTAATTTCTCCATGCGAATATGTTCCCGATTTGCATATGAAAAAGTTATAGAGCAGAGAACACACTACTCGACTGTTAATCACATCGTTTCAATGTAAAGTCATTATCTCTCCCCCTTCGATGACATTTCAACAACATTCCGCAACAAATTTCGAATGCTAATGCGGCGGCAACAGCAGCCACAAAGCTGCGAGCTGCAACAACCATTATAAATGTCATCGCATTTCAATAACAAGCTTCCATCTCTCTCTTACTCTCTTCTCCCCCTCTTTCTCTCTCTCTCTCTCTGCTTTCTCCCACAGCAAATTTCACATGTAAAATAATTTTGAGCTCCGCAAAATTGCAAACTAATCAACATATTTTTACTGGCTCTCTGGTTTTTGGTTAGCAGCTAATTTATGGTTGGCGATGACGTATAAAATGTTGCGAAAGTGGGGTATATTAGTTTTTGGTTGAATTTCTAGTGAAAAGTTTATTATTGCTATTAAAAGCTATTTAATGCATATTTTCTTCACAAATCTCTAAAAGCTTTCAAAGTTAAACAATTTTTTACATTATTTATATTTTTAAATTTTAAATTAAAAATTCACATTTTTTAAAATTAGTTGTAACTGTATTATTTTTTTTTTTTTGACGAATTTGCTATTTTTTTTAAAGTATTTTCCTATATTCACGGATTTTTTTGTATTAATTTAATTTTTGCTTTAATTTTTTTTAAACAATTTTAATAAATGTTTTTTATTTTTCTACTTTATTATTAAATAAATTTGAAATGTTTTTTTTTTTCAACTATATATAATTCTATAAAAATATTATTTTAGTTTGCTTACATTTTTTATTTTATTATTTTTAAAGATATTTAAATTCAAATTATTTTTGGTACATTATAAAAAACAATTTTTTTTAAATATCGAAAAAAATATTTTGAATTTAAATATCTTTTAAAAATAATTTTTAATTATTTTTTTTTAAGAATTTTTTTTTGTAAAAATTTTTTAGTTTAAATAATTTTAAAAAATCTTTGGAAATGTTATTTTTTTATATTGAAAAAAAAAAAATTAATTATTAATTAAATTTTTTATAAATTTGTTTTTCTTTATTAAATTTTTTAAATTACCTTTTTTCAAAATTCCTAAATTTAAATCTTTTTTGTTTTAATCTTATAAAAAAAAGTTTGTTGTATCAAATTTTGATTCATTTTTATTCCATTGAAAATGGGAAAAAATTGTATAATGTTTTTGTTTATAAGTATAATTTATTGAACTTCAAACTAACATTTTTCATATACAAATTACTTAGTTGTGGATATTTATTTATTATATATTAAGAAGTTAATATTGAAAAATAAAAAAAAAAAAAATTTTTTTTTATTAATTTATTAATGGGGAAGAAGGAAAAAAGAG
This sequence comes from Drosophila paranaensis, assembly GCA_035047545.1. NCBI lineage: Eukaryota > Metazoa > Arthropoda > Insecta > Diptera > Drosophilidae > Drosophila > Drosophila paranaensis. Next base: position 2,367,827 of record JAWNPL010000168.1, read on the forward strand.
AGATAAATTTTAATAAATAATAAATATGGCTAGATCTTCAAAGATTTATTTACAGCTTGGCCTAAGATACTAAATAATAAAATTGATTTTCAATTTAATAACTAGAATTATGATTCTATGCTAATTTAAATCGATTATGTGATACAAAATCTATTCAAGCTTAAGCTATAAATATATCATAGATTAATTTATGGTATATTCCAAATCTAATTCAATTTTCTACAAATATTTTCTTTAATTAAAAATGCCAAGAAAAATCCAATTTGATTTTGATGATTTTTCAATTAGGAACTAGCCTATTGCAAAACTCCCAAAACTTGCCCACAATTGAACGAGAATTTTGTTATTTCATTTAAAGTTTAATTAACAGCATTTGGCAGTGGTGGCCAGGCAGCTGTCGCATGGCCTAAAGCCCTTGGCCACAACACTTAAACGCATTTGGCCAAATATCGTTCGCATTAACTATAAAATCCACGCGTTGGCTGTAAATAATATATTCAAGTGGCCCGTGGCACACAACTATGTTATTAATAACGCTCAATTAACACGCTCACACACACACACACACACACACACACACACTCGCACACCTACAATATTATGTTATAACTGTATATATTGCATTCAAAGCAGCTGCTTAAGCCATCGTTAAGGCCCTCAATCGACTCCTCGTGCCATTTGCAGCTTCATTAAAACGCATATAAATCAATTAGTCAACTTATTGCCTTCGGGTCTCGCTCGTCCTGGGCCTTAACTGCGTCTCCCTTTCTCTCTCTCTCTCTCTCTCTCTCTCTCTCTCTCTCTCTCTCTTTCATCATAAGCTGAGCGCTTAATTTACTTTTGGATTTTTATTGGCCCGGTTAGTGTGCTTTGGGCCACGTTTGTGGCTAGCTACCTGGGCTAAGCTGATTAATTACGACAATTTTGACATTTGGCCAGTGTTGGACAACGCTGCAGCATGTTGGCCAGTGTGCCAAAGCCTAATCATCAAATTGAATATGGGCAGGGGGAGGGGGGGATTGGGAATGGGAATGGGAGTGGGCTAAGTGTGTGGAGAGGTTTGGTTAGATTAAGGATATAGACAAATAGAAGCATAGTTATATAGATGGAAAGACATATTGAAAAAGATATAGACATAGAAGTAGATGGATAGATATATTGAAAAAGATATAGACATAGAAGTAGATGGATAGATTGAAATGTAGATGGAACGAGATCTAGATAGATACAATAATAGAGGGATAGATGCACAGACGGATATATGGATGGATGAATATATAGATGGATAAAAAATAGATAGATATATATAACATATAAAGACATAGAAGTAGATTGATAGATAGATAAAAAATTGAGATTAATTGATAGCTGAACTGGTGTACAGATAGATAAATAGATAGAGAAATAGATGGCTAGAGTAAAAGGTGAGTAGATGGATAACTAAATAAAGATATAGGTAGATAGATAGAAGACGAAATGAATGGATAGATGATAGATGGGTAGATAAATGAATTGATAAATAAATGTTTAGATGAAAATATAGATAGATAGATGGATAAATAAATAGTTATAGAGAAAAGATATAAACATATAAATAGATTGTTAGATAGATGGATAGATAGAACTAGAGATTCATATACAGATGGATCGAGAGTGAGATATATGAGCAGATGGATAGACGGATATATGGATTGTTAATTTGACTGATAGATGGATAGATAAATAGATATATATTCAGATAGATAGATAAATATATATTTTTTCAGGTAGATGGTTAGATAGATATGTAGATTAATAAATATATGAACATGTGGAGAGATAATCTATTGATAGCATAAAAGATGAAGTGATATATATTCAGAGAGCAAATAAATGGATAGATGAATCGAAGGGTATCTGTACATATATCCTATAAATGGATAGATAGATATACAAATAAAAACATAGTAAGGTGACTATACGCAGTTACATAGATATTTAGCCATACGGATAAATATATTCAAAGATATATATAGGGAGATAGGTACGATTCATTAATATCATTAATGACTACACAGATTTAGATAGATCATCAGATCATTCACATTTGTTCTATATTTTTTTAAATATATAGTTTTTAATAGCCCGATAGGTGTGAGCTTTGATATATTCACTCTTTGGAATGCCAAATTTATAATCTGAAAAATTCATGAACTGGAACCAGAGTTAGTTGAGAACATTTGCCATATAAAGTAAGGGGGAATTGGGCAGAATGAGGGCATAAAGTGAGCTGTCAGCAGAGCTAGTGCGTGTGTATGCATAGGATAATGTTTATGTATGCATATAAGAAGTCTAGCATATTGTAGGCCTATATACGCTCTAGTCACAGTATCCCTTAGTCGTGCACTCCCTGCCAAAAGCAGCCTCATTACAAACTTCGCCTCAAGTCTTGCAAACAAATTTGCTGTCTTCGCTGAGATTTTCCATTGCAAATAGACGCTGTGAATGTCGCATGACTGGCGAGTCCATCTTTTGCTGTGTTTATTCGGCTTTTTGTTGCCCCAAAAAGACAAATGGAAATTCGTAGCTAATTGGGTCGTGGAGCAGCTGAAAATCTTCCACTGTTTGCAGATGGATTCCTGGGCTTGGGCGTTGCTTACAGCGCAAACTTTGTGGCGGATCGACTAATGAGACAAGTCAAGAGTCGAGGGAGGAGAGGGAGAGAGGAGAGTCGTTGTCTTGCATACGAAAAACATTATTAAAAGTCAACCAAACAAGGACATTAAATTACGAACACAGCGCAAAGCATGTGTGGCCAAATAAGTGGAGCGCGCCGAGCGCCAAGTGTTTGCCATAAGCCAAAAAATTGAGCTCAGATTTGCTGTTGCCTGACTCGCACGAGCAACAGCTGCCTAATGGCCTGGCTTCATACATAACACTCCCTCTCCCTTCCTCCTCCCCCCCCTCTCTCCCTCTCTCTCTCTCCCCATTTGCATTTTTTCGTCGTGCTCGTTAGCCTCCTCAGACATGCAGTCGCATAGGTTAACTTATCTCTTGCCTCCCCATCCATAACTCAAGTGCTTGTTGCGCCCCGCACACGAAATATCTTTATTATTTATAATAATTATTAGTATTTTCGCTTGGCAGCGAAATTCTGGGAAGTGAAATGTTATGCTACATGAGAGAGGGAATTGAAATGTTGATTCTTACAGCTACTTTGCTACAAATTAGCTCTTTTCCATTAAGACAAACTGTTCTAAAATATTTTTTTTTATGTTTCTAAATATAAATTTATATTTCTACAATTTTTGTTTACTAAAAAAATATTTCTTGAATTTTTTAAAAAATATTTTTTATAATTGATATTATTTAAAATGTTTCAATATTTCTACAATTTCTGTAAATTTCAGAAATATTTTTATTTTTCTTTTTTATTTATTTTTTTTTTTTTTACCTTTTTAAAGTATTGCACCATTTTTCTTTCAATTTAAAACTCACTCCAAAAATACTATTTTTTATATGTAAAAAAATTCATATTTTTCTATTAATAAAACCTTTATTAAAACATTTCAAGAAAATAATTTCAGAAAAAATAATTCAATATTTTCCTCAGTATATAAAACAATTTTCTGAACTTTTTCATTATTTAAAAATTGTTTATAAACTTTTTTATAATTCCAAAATTTTAGAATTTGAAAAATATTACGGTATTTTTTCATAATTTAAAAAATAATTGTTCAAAATTGTATTTAAAAATATTAGTTTTCAAAAATATATATTAGAAATAATTAAATTATTTTTTAAATTTAAATAATATTACTTAACTATTTGCAAAAGTTCTAAATTTCCTAATAATTAAAGAAAATTAAATATTTTAAAGTAATTTTAAACATGTTTCTACATTTTTGAACAATGTAAAAAAAAAAATGTCTACATTTTTTAATCGAAAAAAATGTGTTTTTTTTTTTAAATATATATTTCTTTGTTTTTATGTTAAAAATATTTATATATTTATTTTAAATAATTTTACATAAAAGTATTTCGTATTTTGTTTAAAATGTAAAAAATACTTTTTAATAATTAAAAAACCTTAAAATTTAATTAATTTAATCCAATTAACAATTTTAAAGTTCTTAAAAATAGTTAACATTTTTTTACAGCTTGAAAATTATTTCTACATTTTTTGTATTATTAAAAAAACATTTCTTTTTTCAGCTGACAAATAAATTGCTGTAAAGCGTTTCATTCTGTTGAATTTACCGTGTCGGTGAGTTAAAAATATCAATACTTTTTAGTATAATTTGAAGAATTTAAAAATATTTAAAAATTATTTTTAAAACAATTTTTATTAATTTATTTTGTATTTTAAAATAAAGTACTAAATAAATGTTACCTTCAAAATATTTTAAGATTTAAAAAAATATCAAAATTATTTTTATCTCTATTTTAAATATTTTTAAAAAGTCTTATAATATTTATTAATTCACCCGAATAACTTAACATTTCTTCACATTTCAATTTTAAAATTGATTAACATTTGTCCTTTGTTGCATGCGATAAAGTTGTGTAGGCTGTTAACCGTCTATTCCGGTTCATGTCTTGACTAATATTAACAGTCATTTCAAGCCCAATCATAAGTTAAGTTCTGTTAAGCAAACCAGCCCTGTTAACATCGCCAGTTTGCCCATCTCTTAACAGCAGTCAGTTGGCCAGCTGAGCTGATAGTTGAGACGGCGGCTCATAGGCAGACTCCTGTTTAGCCTAGGCAAATGCATTGCCTAACCACGAGCGCTTGGCTTGAGCCAGCCCATAAAGCAAACATAGAGCCGCGGGGCGCGACCTGGTTTCTCAATCAATATGTCAACCATTTGGCAAATAGCGAATGATAAACAGACGCCCAAAAAGGCAGCTGCACGCGGAAAACGACCGGGTAACGGACGGAGAGAGAGATAAACATAGAGAGAAGGAGAGCAAGTGTGAGAGCGGGGTCGAGAGAGCGCTAATGTAACTCAACAGAGCGCTGCTTATCGCATGTTAGTGTTTGAGTGGGAGCGCGGCTGCAGCTTAACAGTGAGCTGTTATTTATAGGAGCATGGGAGAAGAGAGCAGATAGAGAGAAAGAGAGAGCATAGCTGTAGCTTAACAGAGCGCTGTTAAGAGCTGTCGACTGCTCGACTTTAACAGAGCGATGTTTACCGAGCAAGTGTGGGAGTGAGGTCGACAGAGAGAGCGCTGTAAATGAAGAGCGGGGTCCAAAGCGCGCCTCTGCAGCTTAACAGCGCACTGTTAATAACACTCGCTCTGCTATAAAAACTGTGCGCGCCCAAATGTACAATTTTTATGGCCCTTTTTTTGGCTGCCGACCTGCTGGCGTCTTTAATCGCTCGCTGCGTATTGTTGGCCAGGAAAATGTCTGGCATTTAAATAAAATAAGAATTCGCGTCTTTACTTTTATTGCCAACTGTAAGCGGGCAAACAATTGCAGCTTGTTTGGGGCCGTCGTAAAAGCCGGGCCAAAAGTGTGCCGCAATCCAGTCAAGTCGAAGGCCCTAACGAAGTGTTAAATCTTTAAGCAAATTTCGGTGCAGCACTCGAGGTTGGCTTACGCAAAGCGGCTAAAAGTAGGTGTTAGATGCTTTGTAACGCCCATTGAGTGTCAGTCAATTTGCGAATTACTATTTCACCTGCCTGAGGGTCACTCCGTGTCCTGTCCTGTCCGTGTCCTGTGTACCTTGTGCCTTACCTTTTCCGTGCAGCTTTGTCTCGAGTGGGCGGCCTAAATTCCAAAATGAAAAGCTCAGCGGGCAAGCCAATAAGAGTGAAAGGTTGACCCTTGCAGGCGGATAAAGATGGCCGACAATGGGATACTCTTTCTATAAGGGAGACTATGGGATGGATATGTACATATATAGTTGTGGATATAGATATTGGGATATGGATAAAGGCATATTGATATGGATAAGAAGAAAGAGATATAGGGATATGTATATATAAAGACATATGAATATGGATAGCAAGAATTAGATGGATAGATATAGATATAGGGATATGAATATGCATATGGATAAGAAAATATGTATTCATAGATATAGCTATATGGATATGGAGAAAAATATGCGGATATAGGTATGGATAAAAAGATATAGATACCTAGATATAGATATAGGGATATGTATATAGATACATGGATACATGGGTACACAGATATAGATATATGGATGGATACAGTATAAAAGGATATTTCTATAGGGTTCTGGGTACATGGGTATAAATATTAATGTAGATATATTGATAAATGTAAGGGTATATATATGGATATGGATAGGATAGGATATGGATATTGATATATAGTTATGGAAATAGATATATGTATGGATATGGATATGGACATATACGTATTTTTATATACGGATAAATTGATATATGGTTAAATGGATATATGGATATATGGGTATATGTATAAATGGATTTATGGATATAATGGGATATTGATATATGAATATGTGGATATGTGCATATTCAAAAATATTCAAAATAAGGATATTTGTATGTGGATATGGGTAAATGGATAAGAACATGGACGTATATGTGTGGATATGGATATATGAATATCGATATAGGTATGGGTATGGATATGGATAAATGATTATATATATTTAGATTTATACATCACCAGGTTTCAAGAGATTGTCGAAGCTCCACTCTTTGACATCCAAATAGCTAACTCACCCAATGCAGGCAAGGGTATTTATTTGCGAGGTCAATGGGCTTACGGAACGGAATCAATCATGATGCCAGGGACAGGACCCTCGGGGCCGGTTTTAAATGTAAGAGAACAAGCTGAGCGGGGCCTAAAATAAAATAGAATTTATGTAGACTTTGCCTGCGGGACCTGAAGCTGAACCGAATGCAAACGTTTCATTAGCCTTGAAACAACTGGGGAAAAAACATAAATAAAAGCGTTCGAAATTGAAGCATTATTCACTTAAATATAATCTGCAGTCATTTGCATGTCCTGGACAACGCTTCAAGGCTCGAATTGCACAGTTATTAGTGCAAAAGCTAGAGAACGTCAAGTATTTTTGGGTATTTAACACCCTGGGTGCAGGTGCTAATGGGAGGTTGAATGAGATGAAAAGGAGTGGAATATGCAGAATAGAATTTGTATTTTAGCTAGTGTTGAATAATGGATAAGGATAATGTATAAAGGATATTAGTTATTTTATAATGGATATCGGATAATGGAAATTGGATAATGAATATTGTATGAGTATAGGATAAAAGATGGATAATAATAGAATAGATTATGGATATTGTTTATTGGATATATAATATAGGATATTGTAGATGAGATAATGGATATTAGATATGGAGTACTGAATATAGTATATAAGCATATTTTATAATATACTATCAATATTGGATAATGAATAATTGATAATGGATAAGAGGTAATGGATAATAATAAGTAGATAATGAATAACGTTTATCGGATAATAAATTATGGGTATAATATAAATATGGATAAGGGTTAGGACTTGGGATTTTGATTAGGGATAATAACAATAAAATATGGAAAATTAGATATTTTTAAATATTGGATAATGAACGTTGGATAGATAATAAAGGATAATGGATAACATTTAGTGGATGAAGGATAACGGATAAAGGATACAGAGAGTAATGAATTGTAGGTATTGTATATGGGACATTTAAAATAAGATATGGAATGTGAGATATTGTATATTAGATTATTGGGATAGATATTGGATATCCGATATTAAATATGGAATAGTAAATATTGGATATTGAATAGTTGATATTCGATTGGGGATATGATGTGATGTTATGTCAATTATCCTTTTTTAATCTGATGCAGGATAACTAAATACAGGGTATACACTAGTCGACTCTTCACAATTTCCTTTCATTTCTGGGCTGATGAAACGCCGAAAAGCTTGTTAAAAATAAATTTATATACACACACACATATATGTATATAGTACATAGGTACATATTTATACATTTTCTGTTAGCTAATTTCATGTCAAATATGAATTTGGGGTGCGTGGAGTGGAGGAGGGTTGTGTGGGGTGCGTAGGGGAGTGTGTAGGGTATTTCGCCTCCCTCTGCTGCGGCGAGCATATTTAATGTTTTCTCTGCACATTTTACGGCACGAGCTAATGGACAAATTTTATTTATTTTTTATGTGCGGTTCCGTTTGTGGGGGTTGGGGGAGGGGAGGGGGTGGGGAGAGGGTGCTGGGGGTAGGATGGGGAATGGGAAATGACTTGCTAATTACATTTGTACATCTCGGTTTGTTTGGCCACGTCGCCCCAAAGTATGCAAAAGTTATTTAAAGCGGACTTAGCGCTGCTCCGGACCCCGTCAGTTGACTAAATAAACATTTGCCTAAATGACGCGACACGCGACACACACTAGAGAGGGAGTGAGGAAGAGAGGGAGAGGGGGACGGGGAGAGACACACATGCATCACTGGGTGTTGACGCTGTTGGTTCTTGGTTGACATACTTCCACCTTTTCCTCTCCCTCTCCCTCTGCTTGTTGTTGTTTTGACTCTTGCCTACTTCGCACACCCAGCAGCCCAGCGAGCAGCCTTCCCTCGAGAGCCCACTGTACAGTGAAGTACTCAAGAGCAGCCGCAGCAAGCATTTGCGCTAGACTGAAGGCGGGAGCGTAGTGGCCAAAAGAACATATCACACGCACACACACATAGGGGAGATACACATATGAGTTAGTGTGTGTGTGTGGGTGTTCCCAAAATCTTCAACTAGATGAAAGTTTTAAGAGAAAGGCTGAGTTTAATTGGAAAAAATTGTGAAAAGAAATGAATATATATAGAGAGATATATATATAAGAAACTTCAGCTTTTATAGAAAATAATTTTGTATATTTTAGCTTTTATTTATTATTATGTTAGAGAAGTTTACGATAGCAGCATAAATTATAAAAAGAAGGAAAGAAATAAAGAAATACGGGAATTCTTCTTTGCTTATTTTATATTTTGTAACGGAAAATAGGCAAATGCATATGTCAAGGGAGTTTTAGAATCTCATAGGTTTCAGCCTGAAGTGTCCTTAAATATAATTGTCCAGGTTTTTCCCCTAATTTTATATTATTCATATTTTTATTTTAAATTTATACATAAATATTTTTAAATTTTTTTGATTTATTATTAATATTTTTTACTTAAAATACTTTTTGTATGTATAATTTTTTTAAATTTAATTTTTAATTTTAGTATTTTTTTTAATCTTTTTTTTTATTTATTTTATATTTTTATTTATTTGTTTTTAATTATCTTTTTATTTTGACTTTTTAATCGATTTTATTATTTTTTTTATTTTTTATTATAATTTTTTACTTAATTTGTATTATTTTTGTTCATTTTTTTTTAAAATTTATTTTCAATTTTAGTATTTTTTGTTAAAATCTTTTATATATTTTTTTGTATTTGTTTTATATTTTTATTTATTTTTTTAATTATCTTTTATTTTGTACTTTTTAAACAATTTTTTTATTTTTTATGTTATTTTAAAATTTTTTTTACTTATAAAAAACTTTTTAATAAAATTTTTTCAGATTTGTGGCCTACATTTTAGGCAACTTGAAACAGACATAAATATTTATTTTTTATAGCTATAAAAAATGTCACACCTTGAATACATACATAAGTTTTTATTTTACAGCTCCAATTTTTGGTTTCTCATTAGTTCTATATATCACTGATATATCTAATAGAAGAATAACCAAGTTATAAACATATATTCGTCTATCGTCGTTTAAAGTGGTTTTTCTGGGCTTCTCACGTGGAATATTTTCCCAGGTTCCATGATTCTTATAAAACGCAATGGCATTTCTCATTAAAGTCTTACAAATTTGTAGAATATTTGTGTTTATTTCGTAATAATCCCATATTAGCTTACTAATTGTTTTGGGGAATGTATTTAGTGTTCAATATTTTAGTTTAGAAAATAACTTTTTTCGTTTATGGGGAACAAAGAGATGATAAATTCTGTTAAATTTGTTACTTTGCTCTTGATTTGACCTTGGCTTCTTGACATATTCAGTATTTTTCGTGTGTTCTCCCCCTCTTTCCTATTTTAAGTTCTTTATCGCTGATTCTTTAATCTAATCTTCTGAAATGTATCTAAAGATTTATCCCCGATATTCATCTAAAATATTTCAATTTATATTATATATTATAACTATATTAATCCAAAATCTATCTTCATTTCAATCCAATACAATTCGATATATCAGTTGACAAGCTTTCCCCGATTCGAGGCTCTAAAGTTCTCGAGAACATCTGGAAGAGAATGTTTGTTGTATTCCCTTAACTGGCACTTGGAGGCGCCGTCGACTCGGTGGCGTTGAGACAATCAGGCAACTGTCAGACTGCGGTGGGGGTGGCTAGGGTGTAGTGGGGATTGAAGCTGCTGTTCGTTTTTTATGGGTCCCTTAATTGGCGCCAACGAGGCCACGCCTCGCTGCCCAGTTCGATGCTATGGCTATTGATTGATATGCCACGCCCCTTCAGCCGGCCCACATGATTGAAGCGGAATGTTGCAGCAAGGTCAGCGGCTCATTTCTCATGGGGGCTAAGCTAACACGATGCCAAGCCCCGCCCCATCCCCAACCCCTACCCCCAGCCCTAAAATCAACGGTGAGGTCAGGGTCAGCAGGAAGGGGTGGCAGGAGGGCGGGGCTGGCTTTACAGTTAATAAATATAAATGCCGCCATTGTCGAAGGCAGCTTTGGCTGCAGTTTCCGTTCCGACTGATTGACTGATTGATTGATGGCTGATTGATACTACTTAGAGACTACTTAACGCGCTTATTGCCACCAACTACATTGAAGTCCCGTTATTTCCATTGTTGCTGTTGTTGTCAATTGATTGTTTGCCCGGCTGGCTGCCTCCAGGCGCTCCACTTTTACCCATAAAACTGCAATTCATGTAACGGTATTTGTAGCTCGCTGCGAAGCCCCAAGCACAACAGCAATATTTCCCAGCAGAACAGCTTCTTTTTGTGCTCTGCTCAGCGTATACCGTGTGCTGCTGGCAAAACAAATGGGGTCTATTGGCAGCACACACACATACATTGCACGCTCAACTTTAATAATTAAATGCTTTCGCAGCATTGAAATTCTCGTTTTAGGGCTCTGCAAACAGACAGCAATAAATTTGCTCTGCTTCTGTTAGCAATAACAGCGCCGCGCTGCGCTTTGCATTTGAGTGGAGTAAATTTGTGCTCAATGCCAATGCATAAGATCTGTGCACAAAGAGCATAAGCACCGTTGCATATTTAAAGCCCGTGATTTAACGCATGTGTGTGTGTGTGTGTGTGAGGCTTTGCATGTTTTCTGCTCTTCTCTTGTCTGCTGCTGAGTCGTAGTTTGTGCATTGGAAATTGCACCGTTGTTATTGCCTCTGCCTTGCTTTGTGTTTGAGTGGAGCTACGCTGCGCTCAATACTTATGCATAAGATCAAGAGCGTAAGCGCCTTTGGTATGCACACACAATGCGTGTGTACATTGATTGTTGCTTTAAATATTTATACCACTTTAAAGAAAAAAATGTGAGTAATAATTTCAGTGTAATTCATACTCTTATTGTTTATACTTATACTTATTAGAAAATAAAAATATTTTAAAATATTTTAAAACATAAAATATTTCAATCTCGCACTGACACAGTTCCACCTTAGTATAAAACAGGTTCACTCACATCAGCTTTATTAGCACGAAAGAAGCAGACATACATGTAGATATCATATAGTCTGTACTGCTCACTCCCCACTTAATATAGCGAATATCACAATGTCACTCAGCAGAGAAACGCCTAACGCCTTCTCCCAGCTTTGTAATCACTGCATAACAAATTCACGCACACACACCCATACATACACATATAAATTGCTATACTCTCAGTTGACTCGCTCACCCACACGCTTAAATAGCTGGTTGCTATGCTTCTCAAATACAAACACATTTAAAAGCAGCTCAACAGCAAGCACAGGCAGCTGTAAATAATTGAGCTATGCTCCGCAATGTCCGCTCTGAGCATAATCGCCTTCATGTGCTGTAATCTCTGTCGTGCTGTTGACTCCTCCCTCATGCACACATCAAACTAATAGCCGGCCTACTCTTGCACACATATTATCTGCTACTTCCGCTGCAGCTCAAACTTATGAGAGCAGATCACAAGCAAGAGCGATTATGGCGTTTGCTCTCACACTGACCTGCACTATATGCAGCTTGCTCACTCCTACACATATTCTTACTACAGCGAGTGCAATGTTCAAACAGCAGGCGTTGCACTCGCACACATTCAAATATTAGCAGCTCTCCTCACTCAGTAGCGAGATCAAAAGTACGAGCGCAATTGGCGCTCGTAGATAATTTGAGCTGTCTTCCACAATGTCCATTCTGATTATAATCGCTTTCTACCAGCGCTGTAATCCCTGCCAAGCAGCCAACTCACGCACACACACACATGTTTGTCATCTAGTTGCTGCTCAGCTCGCACAAGCATACAGTCGACTTACTCGCACGCACACACATTAACCGCACAATTAGCAGCCGACACACTTTGACACATTCACTTATCTTTGCACAACAGAACAGGCATATTAAATATGTATGTATGTATATTTGCATAGGTAGTCTGATATGTGTCTGACCTTAATGTGAAGAAGTAAAACAAGCTTGTTGATTTAATTAATAAAGTTATAATAATATTTATTAAATTAATTAAGAATTAAATTATGCTATAGGTTCGTTGTTTGTAGTTAAAGTAAGTAGAAATTAAAGTCAATATATCAACTCAGCCGTGCAATGCCGAGCGGCAGCGCAAAGGCAAATAAAATATGTACATTCGTACATACATATGTAAGTTAACATTGTGTCTGTGCTCTTCAGTTCACTCAATAAAGTTCCACATAGAATCCACAATTAGGATCGCAATTTAATAGCAGCTGAGATGAGCGGATTCGCACATGCACACAAAAGCAGTCTAACACTGAACGGTGTGCTATGAGTGGACATTAGCCAGCGAACAGTGGGAGAGAGAGAGAGAGAGAGAGCGTGTGGGAATTATCTTAGTAGAGTGCTTATTGAGCAGCAGAGCACAAATTGTATTGTTATTGCAAGCCTGTGTAAGGCTCGAATGAGTGAAGTAAAGTTGCGCTCAATACAAACTGCCTACGATCGAGTCACTTTAACGTATTTAAAGCGAGTCATTTGCCAATTGTCTTCAGTTGGTGCAGTGATTTAAAGGAATTAGAGTCCTCGTCGGTTGTTGATCGTAATATTTTTTTGTGTGTGTGAAGAATTTACTGTTTGTTGATGTGCAGTAACTGCATTTTTATAAACACACATACATTAATACATGTGTATATACTTATGCATATTGAGAGCTTTGGTAAGTGCTTTGCTGAGCTTTATTGATAATAATAATAATAATATTGGACATTAAGCAATGATTATCCACAATCAATTTTATGTTATGCAGGGTATCTGTAAGCACATCAGCTTAACAGGCTTAGGCCATGCGCATGTGTTTTTTCGACTGTGTTTAACTGTCGGTTTTAGTGTTTTAGCCATAAAGTTGCGACTTTAAGTAGCCATCATGTTCCAGTGTTTGACTAAGGGGTAGGGGGTGGGGGTAAGATATACGAGGGTTGTATCTAACATTTTATGATTACTAAAAAGCAGTTTCATGCGACCATGAGAGCCCAAAAGCAAAGTTGTTGTTAAAGGGGATGAAGGGGGTTGGGGATGAAGTTCATCAATGGATTGTTAAGGCAAACATTAAATAAACAAAGCTATTTGTGAGGGAGGGGGTAAGGGAAGGGGAAGAAAAACAAGAGAAAGCCTAAGTAAAGTTTAGACTCGCTTTGTGGAGTTTTATCTACTATAACTATCGATTTTCTTGAAGCAGAACCCAGAACTTGACAGCCGCTGGGGATTTTGATGTGTCGACTAGAAATTATAATACCAAAATATATATTGTATATGTATATATATAAATCTGCATAATATCTCAATTCCCGCAACTGTCTTTAAACGCACCAGCGACCAGCAGAGCTATGCAACGAATTAAATTGTTCAGTCAGAGACAGGCAGAGAAAGAGAGAGAGAGTGAGAGAGAGAGAGAGAGAGAGAGAGCGACACACGGACAATTGCCGACAGTCGACCATTTTTTTTTTTTTTTGACTTTTCACTAGGCAACGCAGCGCAGAACATGGAGAAAGTCAAGAAAAGGAAAAGCCTCGGCCAGCGCCGGCGTTCATTGTAGTCAAGGCGCCAAAGCAAGATAAATGGCCCAGAAGTAAACACATTTGGTGTGAAAACTGGGTAACTGGGTAAGCTCACCACTCACCCTTAACCCTCACTGTGCTAGGCAGTCCGCAAGCTCAGCCGCGAAGTGAAAGCTGAAAACTCAGACGGAACAATGGTTACATTGAGGCATGCAGCAGGAGCAGCTGATGATGAGGCGACAGTCAAATGAGGCAGGAATAGCTGCCAACTCTCCCTCTCCTCCCTCTCCCTCTCTCTCTCTCTCTCTCTCTCTCTCTCTCTCTCTCTCTCTCTCTCTTCCTAGATTAATTTATATTACAGTCTAGTTGCTCTTCCTACTTTATGCCCAAAACATTAGCGAAAGTTATTTGCCTTATGAATTATATAGCTGATGTGCATAAATTGGCTTTATATAATCGACATCTCTTTGAAATGGAATTCCAGTTGGCATTCCAGTTTCAATTTTGACTAGCTTTCTGTGTGTGTGCTTTGGCCACATTTGACTGAATTTTTATGATTTATAGTTGACATTTTGCTGCTGCAGCAGCTGCAAGTGGCGCATAGATTAGTGCATGTTGTGGTGTTTTCAAATACCCCGTAATAAATGCTTAAATTAGCATATTAACTATGTGCATCTGCTTGAGCAATTATATAATAATTATCGCTTTAATAGTTAGCTATCATTTTATTTTATTATTAATTTTAATTTTTCACTTTATCTGGAAAACGCATATTTATTCATGACTCATGAATCATGAGAAATGCGAAAATTTAAAACTTGATTTTTTGATCTATTATCTATTATTTAAAAAAAAGTAAATTTTCTAATAAAAATAAGATTATTATTTTTATTATTTTAAAGAAAATTTTTAATTTTTAATCTTTTTTTTTTAAATAATATTTTTATTTTCTTATATTTTCCTTATTATTATTATTTTATGTAAAAATTTTATTATAAATATTATAACTTGTTATTATTTATATTTTTTTTTTAATTTAATTTTTCGTAATTTTTATTTTACTTATTAATATTTCAATAATATTAAATATTATTTTTTATTTTTATTTTATGTATATTTTTATAAATTTTACTATTATTATTTTTAATTTATTATTTGTTTTCTTCTGATTATTAATGTTATTATTGTTATTATTATTATTATTATTATTATTATTATTATTATTATTATTATAATTTTTCGAATTATTTTTTATTTCCATAATATTTCATTTTATTTTTATTATTTATATATTTTTAATTTTATAAATTTTTATGTTTAATTTTTTTTTTATTATTTTTATTTAATTTTATGTATTTATTTTTATTTTCAATCTTTAGTTTGTATTATTTTTACTTTAGGGTATTTCACTGTCCAACCTTAATAGAAATTTTTTATTATTTCTAAAATTTATTTTTGTGGTTTTGGCTTCAAAGGGGACTTCACATTTGTTTGGTATTAAAAATGAACACGTTTCGTTTCATGTTTTGGAAAGCTTTTAAACTTTGTTATTTATGCTGTGTATATAAATATATATATGTGTACATAAACATGAATATATTTATGTATATATGAATTTATATTTGAACAATTGCGATATGAACTCTGGTATAGTACAAGCTTTTATTTTGCTAATTCTAAAATTCAATCAATGCTCGATGTATTGACACTTAATGTAGGAATAACAATATGGGAGACTGTAGTCGGCTATATGCGACTGTCTGATACTCGTTCATGGTCTCTAATTGCATGACTTATCGTGATATTATATGATTCGAGTAGATTGGAGCGTGTAATTGGAGTAAAGCTCATAATTTGCCTTACACTAAATTATTTTAAATGTCTTGAATTCCATTTTCTTGCTTGTATATTGTATATTTGACTTATCAGAAATTATATACCCTATTTATATGTAAATTTAAATTGCTATGTATTAAGTATTATTATAGACTGTGGATACTTTGATAACAGTAAAATGCTTTGCCGGAAAAACAGCTCATATTCACTTTATCAAACCTATATACCCTGCTCAATTTATGAACGAACATACAGCATGTATTTAAATTAAATCAATTTTATTTTAAAGCGATTTGTGTGCTGTGTGTGATCAAAGTCTCTAGAGCATTTGGGGCTGATTTAACTCTGAAAACCTATGAAACTCTATTTTATTTATATTTGTGCTTGGAATTCTGAATATTGACTATAAAAGTGTGTGACTAAATGTCATTTAAACAGCGATGAAGAGTTTTATTTACTCTAGGGAAAGCTCATTTAAAGAGAGATATTTGTACTATATTAAAATATTGTTTTTAATAAAAATATATATATTGAAATAATTTTAAAAACTCTATATATATATATATTAAATAAAAATATTAAATATTTTATTTAATAATATTTGATATATATTAAATAAAAGTATGATATTAAATATTATATTTAATATATTTATTATTACTGATTTTAATTAATATAGTATTCAATATTTTTATTTTAAGAGTTTTCCTTTTTTTAACATTTATTTATATATTTCTTAATTTAATTATTTTTTATATATTATTATTGAATTCAAATTCAAACAGAATTTCCTCTTTTCTTTCCATCTTCTCAGCTTTATCCAATTGAATGACTGATAGTAAAATAGTTTTTATTTCCATTGTTTATTGTAATTGCAAATTAATGCACACGCAATTCTCGTTTGCTTTTAGTGGTCTCTTCCTCTCCATCTGGGAACTTTGTGCAATTTTCATTTGTATTATTTTTGGTAAGTTTATTCATTTCGTTTGAGTTTGAATGAGTCGAAGTGCAGTTAGTTTTCTTTCTGTTTTCTTAATTTCCCTTGCCTAAGTTTGTTCATCTGCTGCTCCTGCTGTGTGTTCGCCATCAGTTATGCAGTTGCTCATTTCGCTTGTTGGCCCAAAACTTTAGACTGAGAAATGGGAGAAAGAGAGAGAGAGAGAGAGAGAGAGAGTGAAAACTTTTTGGCAGATCCGAACCGTTGAATCGTTCCATTTCAAGTGCTCCACTGCTGTGGGCCATGTTACTGTGAAATCCGTTCAGAGCAAAGTCAACTTGGATATGTAAGATGCTTATCCTTGTCTTTCTTCACACACAACACACACACGTGGGTAAGCTTATTGGCACTTTGCTACACTGTCAGAGGCAGCACCGCAATCAGCTTTAACCCTTTCAAGAAAAACTCGACAACGAAATCCAAACAGAAATCCCGCTTTTAATTAGATTTATGCCCAAGTGGCCAATACAGAAACAACACAAACACGCACACACATGGACACACACACACACACACACACACACACACACACGTGCGGAGCTTTCAACGGCCCCGCAGGGACTCGCTCGCTGGAAGAGGCAAACACAAAAAACAATAACAAATCAGAAGAAAATTTAAAATTTTTGTCAGGCCAAAGCGAAAAGCTTCCGCTACCCATTGAAGGGTTACCGTATCGAAATAAGGTTTTACAGGTGCGCAACTCTTTACCATGGAATGAGTACCTTGTTTTTGGGGTAGAAAAAAGGTTGTGGAAAAAAGAGAATAGTAGAAACAGAACTTAATAAATATATAAAAAAATGATATTGAAATACATTGTAAAGCTCTGAAATATTGATATGTACAGTCATGATGAAAATAATAAGTATCCAAAATTATTTTGGTATATTGTATTATTATTTGGTATATTTATCTATCTACCGATCTCTATATCTATTTCTCTCTCTTACTACTTATTTCTGCATTTCTCCGTCAGGCTTCATCTCTCTCTTTCATTGTCTGCGTAAAGTATATCTCCCGTTGTCTCATTCTTTTTCTATCTTATATTATCTGCCTCTCTCTTTCTCTGTCGCTCCATTTCTCTATATCTAGCAGCAACTTATTTCTCTCTCACTCCCTAACAAGATATATCATCTACAAAATATCTCTCTCTTTCTATCTCCTCTCTATATCTTCTGTTATCAATATTCTTTCTCTATGTGCCGCTCTCTCTGTCTCTCTCTCTCTCTCTCTCTCTCTCTCTCTCTGTTGCTCTCTCCATTTTTCTCTTTTTCTCTCTCTCTCTCTCTCTCTCTCTCCATCCTTATCTCTCTTTCTATCTCTGTCTATTTCTCTCTATATATATATATCTCTCTCTGTTTCTCTTTGTGCCTTTCTCTGTTTATATTTCTTTCTATCTCCCTTTCTCTCTCTCCCTCTATTTTTATCTCCTTTTCTCTCTATATCTTCGTATCTGCCTTTTACTTTCTGTCTATCGTTCTCTATATCTCTCTTTTTCTATTTGTGTATCTTTCCTTTCTCTCTCTTTTCATCTCTCTCTCCCTCTCTCTTATTCCTTATTTCTCTCTCTCTCTCTCTCTCTCTCTCTCTCTGTCTCTCTTTAACAACTGTTAGCTTAAAATTTGCTTCATATTCTACAACATTGAATGCATCTTTACATATGTATTCCCCATTTTAACAGCTGTTAACTTAACAGCTTTTGCGTTATCCTAACATTGATACTAAACAAATCAAAATTGAACTTATTTTTGAAGTTTTGTTGCCATTATTGAAAGCAAATTGATGTGCGCGCTGTTGGCGCCATTGTGCTCTCGGATTGGCGTGGGGCTGGTCGTGGGGCTGGCTGTCAATTACGTAAATAGCTCCTCGGATACGCAGAAATGTGCCCGGTGCAGTAGTCAAAAGTTAATCAAATCAATGTTTGCCGGTCTTATCTTAGTTACGTGTCTATTTGTTATTTGTCAGTCACTAAGCTACTTCGTGTATGTCAATATGGGGCCCAGGTGGAGGCGGACCCAGCCACTGCCCCGCCGGAAACCTCTTGGCATCGCTCTGAGGAAGCAACCAAACCGAACGACCACCTCGACCGCTCTCTGTCCGCCCTCTGGCCCCACTGCTTTGTTCTCACACTTGACTGGTCACATTTGCCAACTGTCTGCCATCTCTCTCTCTCTCTCTCTCTCTCTCTCTCTCTCTCTCTCTCTCTCTGTTTGCGTACCTTGGAGGACTCGGCTCAGCCTCTGTGTTTGAGCTCTGTGCATGCTTCATCTAGCTCACCTAACACCATTTCCAATTTGAACATAAAATCGAACTGGGACAAAGACATTCGAATTGAAATCAAAAGGAAAACCAATGCGACGACGACGACAACGAGCACGACAATGGGAATCGAATGGGAATCGAGCCTCGCTCGCAAACTACAGCATGGAAACCAGGCAGCTGAGTCGACAGCCACTTTCCACATTTGTTTCCAACATCGGCGAAGCCAGCTGTAACTATAGATATTATGGCCAAATTAAACGAAATTGAATTGGGCTGGCGGCCTGAGGAGAAAGGACTTGAAACGTATTATTGAATGATTTATTTATATTATAGGACTGTTTAGGGAAATCAATGAGCGAAACTCTACATTTGGATATCAAATTTGAGTAGAGCAAGGTGCTAGGATATTAAGTTATAAATATATGAATGAATTATGGGGTGTAGTTGGAGCACACACAAAGAACTTAGCTGGGCCTTGGCCTGAGTCAATAGGTTTCAAATTGGGTGCTATTCGAACTCATATGGCTGTAGTAGTTCAGCAGGGAAGTGAAGGAGTATATCAGCTTTCCGCATTTCTCGTCTTTCAGTTCGTGCATCCATTTATCCACCTGCCTGTCCATTAGTTCTTCCGCCTATCCATTCGTCACTCCATCGGTTTATCCATTTGTCTGTCAGTCTGTTTATCAGTCTGTCTATCAGCCTAGTTTATCCGTCCGTCCTTCTCTCAGTGCGTCTATCCGTCTGTCTAACTGTCTGCCAGTCCGTCCGTGTATCTATTCTTCTATCAAGTCGTCTGTCCGTCTGTCTATCCGTTCGTCTATCAATCCATCTATCCGTTCGTCAGTCCCTTCGTCTATGAGTCCGTCTATCATTATATCTATACGTCTGTCAGCCTGTCCGTCTTTCGGACGCGTCTACCCATTCCTTAATTCTCCCGTCTATTCGCCCTTCTATCCGTTCGTCTATCAGTCAATTTATCCACCTGTCCGACCGTCACTCCTTCCGTGCATCCATTCATCCGTGCGTCTATTCGTCTGTCTATGCGTCAGTGAGACCAATTCTCTATCCGTCCGCCAGTCCGTTTGCCTATCCGTGCGTGTGTCCGTCTGCATGTCAGTTCGTTTATCCGCCTGTCTATCCGTCCGTCAGTTCATCCGTTTATCCGTTCGTCTATCTGTTCGTCTATATGTCCGTCTATCCGCTTGCCATTCCGTCTGTCTATCCGTGCCTTTATCCGCTCGTCAGTCCGCCAGTCTATCCGTCCAACAGTTCGTTCATTCAGTTCATTAGGTCTATGGTTATTGATAGTCAGATAAGATGCGAGAGGTATTCCATGTCTGGAAGATCACAACTATGACTATAGATTTGGCTTTGCTGAGATTTCCACTCAGGATAAACTCATTCAACATGAATCTCAATACGATTCCATGTTCATAGGTGCCCAACTATAATATAGATACTAGAGTAAAGACTATAGATATTCTGAAAAGAGTATAGATATCATATATCGAGCTAAAGATACAGTTCCGACTTTCCAGACTCCTTCAATTTATGGCATTTCCCCAGCTTAAATCCACCCTAAAATCTCCTCTAAATTCTCATAGAGCAATGAAATTTTCTTAAAATTGAAACATTTATCTCTTAATACATATTGATGTCTATAGCTCGAGTGCAGTGCGCACTCAGGTAGCAGCAGGTGGGCAACAATTAGTTCGAGTCGAGTTTAGATGGAACTTAAAAATGCAGAGCATACTTTCGGGGCGCATTAAGAGCTCCAGCAGCTGTCAATTTGCTTGGAGCCAGGAGCAAGTGAAGTCATTAATTCTAGCCATCCATACCTTGGTTGGGGGTGGGGGGGGGGGGGGGTGGGAGGGGGGTGGAGGTCTGACTAGGATATAGTCGCCTGCGGTGTTGCCAATTTAATTGTTTTGCGAAGCTGTGCGTGCTTTGCATGGCCAAGTGGCGTGGGCGTGGCTGGCCGTCGTGATGTAAACACTAATTTCAGCTTGGGCATGGCACACACGTAGGCGCGAGTAGCCGCCTTTTAATTAGCCAACGGGCCGACTCTTGGCCAGGCCAACTGAAGTTGCCGCAACTTTGGCTCATGGCACTTAATTAAGCTGGCCTTCTGCTGCTATCCTGCCCGGATTTGTGTCTAGTTTAAGTGCGTAGCCTCATGCGTTATGCATGCATCGACCGACCGCCCACCTGCCTGGGCGTGGCACCAATTTCAATTTCGAACTTTGATGCGCAAAACTTCAAAGTGCTGCCAAATGCAAACGGGCCGAAACGAATTGCAATTGTGCTCGACGCTATTGACTGTTGAAGGCAGAGCAGGCTTGATTACAGCTCTATGCAGGTGCAACCCGGTTGTTAGATACCTTCTCTTTGGATGTCTATAGAGAGAGAGAGAGAGAGAGAGAGAGAGAGAGAGAGAGAGAGAGAGAGAGAGGAGAGAGTGAGTGCTGAAAACTTAAACTATTCTTGGCTTTAAGGCAGCTGGCATTGTTCTATTGGCACACAACACACGTTCCCTGCCTAGCTGCAACAAAGGAAAAGCTAGCAAGGCATAACTTTGGCTAGTCCCAACTTGGAGATACTCTGCCTAGAGATATTTAATCATGATATGAACGATATCATATTGCATGTATAGAGCTATCCCAACAAATCTGCTTTCCTTATCTTCATATACGATTTTTTCAAATACTCTAGAATTGCCCAACTGTCAGATACTCTGCCCTAAAGATAGTTACTCTAATTTGTGGAAGATACTTTTATGAATAGAGTTGTCTAACTAAGATATCACCGCAATCCAACATCTGCTTTCATTATCTTAATATATGATTTTTTCAAATACTCCCAACTGCCAGATACTCTGCCTAAAGACAGTTACTTTAGTCTTGTCTAGGCTAGATACTTTTAGGTATTCAGTTTACTCTCAGCGAGAGCCCAACAAATCTGCTTTCGTTATCTTAACATACGACTCTTTCTAATACTCTAACATTGCTAGCATTGCCCAACTGTCAGATACTCTGCCTAGAAATAGTCAGTCGACTCTATGAAAGATACTTTTAGCTATAGACTATGCCTTATTAAGAGATCCCTAAAATCAATATTTACAAGATTTTGTTCTGTCAGATGCACTATCTAATCATAGATACTGTGAAAGATACTTTAAGCTATAGAGTTGTCTAACTGAGAGATCCCAAAAGAAGCTAGTTTTCATTACAAAATATACAAGTTATTGGAATATTCTACTACAACAACAGTCAGATACTCTCTCTAAGCTATAGTGATCCCTTCTTGTTTTTCATTATTAAATATACAAGTCTGTAGAATACTCTACCACTGCCACATCTATTAGATACTCTATCTATTAGCTAACCATAGATACTCAACTTAATAAAATATACTTTTATGTATAGAGTTGCCTAATATTGACTTGAGATCTTCGTATTTCCTTATCTTAAAATATACAACTTTTTCAATATTTTACCACAATCCTAATATGCCCCTTTGCCCTTTTGGCAACAGAGTATATGTGCAAGATTTTTGGTTTGGGCTGCAAAAAAAATGGCTGTCGGCATTCAAAGCTGCGTGAAAAATTAGCCTCATTGCCGTTTGCTGTTCAGAGAAGCAGCGACAGCTGCGGCTGTTGTGCAACTACTTTTTTTGTGTTCACTGCGAGCTATACCCTGTAATTAAATGTCGCTGAGTCAATTCAATCAAGTATGGGAACAAGAATGAAAGAAAAAGAAAATTGGGGAACTATAGAATAATTCCAGATAAATGAAGAGAATATAGTGGACATTAAAGAAAAAAAAAAACTGGACCGTAACTTAAAAATAATTTTTTTTTGTATTTCCCTAAATTTATACAGGTTACAATTCATTGTAAAGATCTTGCTGAAAATAATAGGTACACTCGATTTCTTCAGCCTGAAAAAAGTCTAGAATACGAAAGGTTTCTTTTAATGTTGTATAGAGACAATATCTGGAAAATGTTTATTCTATATTCTATATAATATATATAATATATATTATTCTCTATAGAGACAATATCTAGAAAATGTTAAAAAAAAGTTTTCATATGCTGGCAAATTTAATATAAATATGTAAAAACTACTTCAATAAATACGCCTTGCTCAACTAAGCACATTCCAGGGTATTTTCGCGTCGACTCCTTCGCCCCACTTCAATTTTTTTCGTGTGTACCTTTGTTTCTGACTCGGCTAACTGCATATTTGGAGGCGGCGGCCAAAAAGTGCTTTTGCAGTTTTTGCTGCTGGCTGCGGTGCGCATTTCGTGGGTTTTGCGTAACGCTGGCAGGTGAAATAGCTGAAAGCACCTGCCGGGGCTAATCAAATTAGTGTGGGTGGCCGCTGAGGCGGGCCGCTAAATGTCAAAGGGCGTAAACGCTAAGGGAATTGTTTTTATTAAAGCTAAGTCCGGGCTTAAGTTAATGTTGACCAAAATACGGAACTATGTGCAACCTCAAACAAACTCTGCCCTGGCACGACCTACTTCAAGTGCCAATTTCAATCTCTGGCTCGCTCATAATTTCATATCCCACATGAAAGCAAAGACCCGAACCGAGGCCGAGGCCCACAATTCCAAAGATTTTCCCAATCACATTTGGCGAGTCCCACACACACACACACGCACACACACACGCACACACACACACACGCACACACACAAACACGCGCACGTCTGACCCGAAAAGGCATAAAAACAACTGTGAAATGTGCAGTTGTATGAGTGTCTGTATCTCTGTGTGCGTGTGTCTTATGATGCTGTGGCAGACACACACACATACACACACACCCATAGCTCTGGCTGTGGCAAAGTGCATGGCGTACCTTTTTGCATACACTTGAGAATTTCGAAAATTTCACGTGAATAACTGTTGTTTCTCTGCTGTATTTGCCCAATCTCTAACCAGCTCCCTCTTCCTCTACCTCTCCCTCTCTCTCTCTCTCTCTATCTTTGTTGCTTTTGCGTTTGTCATCGAAAATGTTTTGCTGCTTGGCCCAGCGCAGCCAATTTGCCAGCCATCTCGCTCGCACTCATCGGCCATTGCGCTTTGGCTGCCTTCGTAGTTTTTGTGCGATGAAAGCAGCCGCAGAATAAAACTGTAAATTTATTGTGAGCCACATGCGATTTTAAAACGGTAAACAATGTTTGATATGCGGCCAGAGCGAGAGCGAGGGAGATGGAGAGCGTAGCAGAACAGGTTTTACACAGCACTGTACATATGTACATACATACATACATACAGCAAGAGCAAGCCAGAGAGTGAGGATGAGAGGGATATGCAGAAGCTGCGCGTATGCCCTTGAGGCGATCCAATTAAATTATTCTGGATACAACAAAAATTGAGTTTTGCGCGCTGCCAACGGAATTTCGCATTTTAATTAGCAAACAAATTATGAATTAAAACGTTGCATACATTTCTGTGTCGCTTTAGCAAATTACACAAATTTCACAAATTAACCCAATTAAGAATTGTCGCATTTGTTCGACGCGACAATCGAGATGAAACAGATGAACTTGGCTGACAATTAAAATGATTTGTCTACAGAAATTTGTAAATTAATAATTAATTGAGCGATTGGGGAGGGGAAAGATGGGGTAGAAAAATTTTTATTTGATTTTTTTAATATATTAATGGTTAAAATTGTATAAAAAAAAAAAAAAAATAATAAATAATAATAAATAATAATAATAATAAAAATATATAATAATAATGATAATAATAATAATAATAATAAAATTAATTAAAATAATAATAATAATTATAATAATAATAATTATAATAATAACTTAAGAATATTTTAAAAATATATTAAACTTTTATATCATGATTTCATATTAAGAAAATACTTTTTTTATTTGAACATTTAAATAATATTTTTTTAATGATATAAAAAATTTATTTATAAAATAAAATCAAGAAAGTGTTACACATATTTTTTAAATTTATAAAAATATGTACTAAATACAGTTTTAAAAAAATAAACTATACTTTTCTTAGCAACTAAATTCAAGTTTATTTTATTATCTCTTAAATTTTATTTGAGGCAAATTTAAAAATTTGTCTTTATTTTTCTCAAATTATTATTTGAAGAAAATTTAATCAATTTTATATATTTAAAAGGAATTGAGAGGCATTTATTTGAAATTCCCATATAAGCTCTTATATTTTTGTTATATTTTCAATTAGCCTGTGCTTCCGGAATATGCATTCCAGAAATTGAATTGATGTTTATATTTTTATACTTGCGCAGAAAGTGAATAGAGCTTATTGGCTTTGTGCAATTGCACAATATATATTATATATAGCATCTATTATATATAGCATTTTTTTTATTATTTAATAAATAAATAATAAAAACAGATTATTATTAAGATAGTTTTATTAATAAATAAGTAAAAATAATAAATTGTAGATATTTATTTAATAAGTTAAGGTTTTATTTGATAGGTAAATAATAATAATAAACTAAAAAGATATTTATTCAATAAATAAAAAGTAATATAAATTTAAAGATATTTCTCTAAAAAGTAAATAATAATACAACTATAAAGATATTTATTTAATGCATAATAATTAGTAATAAAAATTTATTCAATAAATAAATTAATTATTATTATTCAATAAATAAATAATAATACAAATTTCAAGATTTTTATTTAATAAACATATCATAATACAATATAAAAAAATTATGTTTATTATTATTTGTATTACTTGCTACAAATATTTATTAAATAAATACATAATTAATTAAATAATAAAAAATGTAGTTTTTTTTATATTTTATGTATATTCTAAAATACATAGGCCTTGGCAAATTGTAACAAACTATTTCTCAATCAATTTTAAGCTAGAGATTTTTATTTTAAATCCACTTTATCCTGCTTATTAATTTATTTATCTTAAAGTTAGGATTAATTATAATGAATTATTATATTCCCATCTAATGAGGAAAAATAGATTTCACAGTTTTTCGAGTAACTCAGACCTAAAATGATTGATTTTTGTATAAATTTAACTGATTTTTGTTTACTGTGAGCAAGCACTGTGCAGTCGTCTATGCCCTACTGCCCCCTCTTTAACTTGCCAAATGTTTGCTTTTGGCAAAGGACAAGCAAAGTGCAACGAATGTTGACTGAATGCAGTTCTACTGCAGCTAAAGCAGAGATGTATATTATGTATATATGTATATATATTCACTATATATATATTTATGCTAAAATCTAAGATAGTTCTCGGCCAGCAAATGTGCAAATGCAAATTTGAAAGCTTCCACAAATGAAGTGCAACATTTTCGTTGCAATTTCAAAGAACTTTTCATGCATATTTTATTTTATTTTATTTCATTTTATTTTATTTTACCTTGCATTCGCCTTGAGCTTAGCTTTTTGCAATTAAAAATTGCGTAATTAACAAAGTTCTGGCCTCTCTGGCAAGTTGCTGAGTTAACTACGGCAGTTGCATAGCTACAACAACAAGAGCTAGAAGTATCTCTCCTGTTGCCACATGTCGCTCAGCCGAGTGCTGCTTATCGCCCACTCATCGCTCGCATATCAGCCATGCATAAAATTCTAATGATAACATGCGATGCTCTGTGCCATTCAGCTGTGAAATGAGCTGGCATGCTTGAGAGACAGTCGAGTCAGTGGCAGCAGCTGCTGCTGCCAATAAAATGTCAGCATGAAATCAAAGTCATCTCCATCTCCTCCAGGTTCCCCTTCACTTCTCTGTCTGGCAGCGCCTCGCCCACCTGGCATCATTAGATGCGCCGCTGCTGCTGCCTTTCCCTATTTTCACAGCTTTCCATTTCACTTAACATAAGTAATAGGCACACACACGCACGCCCACCCAATCCCACTCCCACTCCCTCTCCCTACCCCCTCATATATGAATCGTATTTTTCCCGTTTGCTGCACTTTCGCTTGCAGTATTCCGATAAGTCCTCTGACTTTCAGCTTCAGTTTGTTAAAGAACAAAAAAATACTTTCTGAAATGGGACAGAGCTCAGTCTTATTTTATTTTAAGAAGAGTAAAATAGAGTTTCATGGAAAATAAATTTTAATGCGCTAACTCAAATTATTTAGAAGATATTCAATGGCGAATGTGACTAGTGCGCTATCCTGATGATGCGCAGTGTAAATATGTTGTATGTGTGGGAGAAGGTGAAGTGTTTTCTTTATCCATATTATCTTCTTTTCACGGCGTAGCGAGTCGCAAACTTCTGTCTTCACTGAATCTCAATCCAACATCACTGTTAAAAGAGACTCAATTACTCAATCGTGATCCAACATTGAGCACGTGTCTCCAATACACATGCCCACTCAGTCCATATCGCCATCTCGCTCGGACCTCGCCTTTCGCATAAGAAACACTCTATCTTTGTCTCTCTTCCACGTGTATTCACACGTTTCTCAACACTGGCAATGCTTCTTAACATGGAATACTCCTAAGGTAATGCTATTTAAATAAACCATTTCTAAAGCTTATCGATTATCTTTCTAATTAAATATAATATATATAATTAAATATATAAAAAAATATAATTTAATTGTAGTTAAATTGTGAATTCAAGCAACTCCAGTTGCGAGCTCGTTTCACATTAGTCATTATAAATACATGTCACAATATGTATATATTTAAGGCTGATCAAGTCGTCTTCGCTCAGTTTGTCAAGCAGGTTGATAAGTGTTAAGCTGTTAAATCTCAAGTAACATCGACACAATTCTTTTTTTTATTTTCACAAAATAAATCTCGTAAATTTATTAAGTTAAAATATAACTCGAAGATGTGGCCACCGAAGCGACATAGCCTGTCCGGCGATATGCTGAACTCGAGTAACGCCAAGAGCGGCGATTTCCCGACGAATGTGGCGCACATCAAGCCCATTCAGGAGGCGGGCGATATGCGGGAGGAAGCTGCGGCTGCGGCTGCGGCTGCGGAGCCGACGAGAGCTGAATCGCCTTTGGTGGGCTCCTCGAACCGGAACCTGGGCATGGGCCGCTCCAGATCGGAGGCCATCCGCGATTATTGCCTGTGCCGCAAGTGCATGAGGCGACGCCCGCTGCACTGGCATGCGGCGCAGCTGCAGCGCGAGAAGTCCTTGACGGTGCTGTGGGAGCGTGGCTGGCAGACGACCTTCAGCAGCTCGCTGCGACCCCGATCCGTGGCTGCCTCAACGGACCTGCGGGCCCGGCACCACAGGGAGCTGCTCTCGAGCAACAGATACATGATCCAAGGCGTATACGTGCTCTTCCGGGACAATCGTTGCAACCGGTGCAACGCCCACGACCTGTCCAATCGAGCGCAGAGCGAACTATGCCTAGTGGAGAGCAGGAAGCTGCTGGAGCTGCGCAACATACGCAGCCAGACGGACACCAAGGACTCTGACTCTGACTCGGACTCGGACTCGGAGCTGGAGTCGGACGATGATGATGATCCTACGCAAACAGTGGATGCGGCTCAGCAAACCGATGATGGCCAACTTGGGCCAGCAAAGGAGCAAGATGAGCCTGAAGATGATTTCTCCACTGACAATTGTGATTATTCATCGGATGAATATGCTCAGCCAGTACCTAAGCGCACTGCGTCAATGTGTAATGGTGCTCCGCGTCCAGCTTACCCTGTGTTCTCGACCCTTGCAGTTTTAAGGCACTGCCCAAGCGAGGAGCAATTCGAGTTCGATGAGGAAGGCGAAGGATCTCAAACAGAAATCAACTTTAATCATTATATTCAGTCAACTGATGAAGATGAGCCAATCAATGATGCTGATGAACCATCAAATAGTACTCTAAATCATACTCGACTACCAGCTATGAGGATCTTCGGCCAAGGAATGATATTGATCATGCTCCTGAATCATCATGTGATCATACTCTACTACCAGCTAAGGATCTTCGGCCAACGGATCATGCTCCCCTAACAGATGATCATGCTCAGGACCCAAATGAGCACGCTCCACTATCAGTTGAGGATGCTCCTTCAGCAGATTATATTGATCAGTCAGCAGATGCTGCTCTTCCAGCAGAGGCTACTACTACTCCAACAGTTGAGGCAGCTCCGCCGGCAGATGATTTTGCCCCCCTATCATCTGTCGCTGCTTCCTCCACAACTGCTGAAGCTGAACTGGAGCCGACTGTGAAAAAAACTCCACCAACTGATGGCTGCTTGGCCCACGTCAGTCCAACTGGCGCCCGCTTGGCTGTCGTCAAGGCAAAGTCGGAGGACGATCTGCTGCATCTCCAGCGCGGACAGCGCCTTCAAAATGCCATGCGCTTTATCGGCAATCGCAACTTCTGGAACCGCTAAAAATTTCGTAGAAAATTTTTAACTACATGTTGTCTCTGCTAATTTTACTGCTGTTTGGAATAAGCTTTTAAATTCAATGTTCGCATACACAAAATTATGAATGAATTATTCGAAAAGTAATTTTGATGTGTTTATTGATCGAGTTCCGATTGACTCTTGGGGATCTGACAGTTAGAAAAATATGAAAATGAGTGTATATATATATATATATATATATATATATATATATATATATATATATATATATATATATATCAGGGTATATTGTTTTTGTTGAAATGTATGTAACAGGCGAAAGGAGGCGTGGTAGACGCCATAAAGTTTATATATTCTTGATCAGGGAGACAAGCCGAATCGATTTAGCCCTGTCTGTCCGTCCGTCTGTCCGTATGTATGAACGCGTCGTTCTCAGAACCTATAAGGTAGGTCGAGCTTGTTTCAGAACAACGATAACTGTTATCGTTTTATTGTTATCGATTAAAAACGAAAATCTAAATTCAGCTATAAAATTTTATCTAATTCATCTTTCTAGCTAGAGTCTTCAAATTTTGCATTTAGTGTTATGTGAGCCTTACGCAATTTCGGTTTTTGTTAAATTTTGGGTGCCACGCCCCCTTCGCCTCAAATTTGTGACTCCCGTATATCAAATACTAGAGACTTGTGCTTTGGCACATACATACATATGGATGACATGATCACGCCCAACAAGTTTGATCAAAATCATTGCTCTAGAAAAAAAGTTATTAAACATTTAATTTCCCATAGCATTGCCATGCAAATAGCATCCAAGGAACAGCTGACGCAACGACTTGCGCTTGTGTGTGCTTGCGCCTGTGTATGTGTATGTGTTGCTTGTAATGAACATACATATACATATGTATTATAAATGAAACGGAGAATGCACGGAATAGCGGTTCTTCGCAGGGTTCAGGGTACACCCTAGTCGAGCGGTCTCCACTAGAGTTTTCTCACTTGTTTATTGTACAATTTTTTTATGTATGTAATAAAATGTAAGAAAAATGATCAGAAGTAAGCTTTCCTTTAAATTAGCCTAGACTCCACTAATTTAAGCCTTGAACTTCAATTATTCTTATAATTTTCATATTCAATTCTTCCTTTGCAGCTAATAAATTTCTATACGGATAAAGCCCGACACTTGGCTAATACAAGAAATAAGGTTTACTCCCAGTCTTGTAAGGTATGGAACAAATTCTTCTTCTCATACTCATTCAATACATGTATATATATATATATATATATATATATATATATATATAAATATATATATTTTGTAGCCATTCTTACGTATAATTGTCTGATATTGATAAGGTTAGCCTTTTGACCCCATTGCTTATAATAATTTGATAACACCTATTTCTGGCTGCTGACGTCAATTGACGTGCGAAATATTGATAAGAAAGTCTCGTACGAGATTTCTTTATTCTTATTGAGATGATCAGTTCGAAATAAATTCAATTGTGAAACAGTGGCAAATTCTAGATGCTTCAAAATGGAAAAATATCTCAAGGTGTTTTCTCTTTTAGCAATATTAATATCATTTAATGTGAGCCTTGTGGCAATGGAAAGTTCGGTTAGTATTAAAATAGATTTAATAAATATAAATATGAATTAATAAAAATTAAATTTAGGAGTGCAAAGCTAAGAGAGAATTAGACGAGCAGTGCGGAGGGTATTGCTATAAGATAGTAAAGCCCCTTCTCACGCACTCCTCGACTGTGTTCGCTAAGGAGCAGGCCATAGCCGAATTACAATTGAAAGTTGATGAATCTCTGCAGACCACAGCAGATCTGCAGAAAACAGTTCAATTGCAAAATCAAGAATTGAATTATCAGCTTAAGCTAATTGAATCTAAAGATGCGCAATTGAATCTTCAGGCTGACCTAATCAATGCTTACAAAGCTCTGAAGGATACGACTAAAACTGAAAATGAGGAAATCCTAAGACTCAAGTCTTTGCTAGATGAAAAAGATCTTAAAATATTGCATCTTGAAGCTAAAAGTACTGCAAGTGCTGGGATGATATATGATCTCACATCGAAGCTTACAGAATATCGGAAAATGTTCGATGAATCGAGCTGCGTCGGTAAAGCGACTTTAGCTGAAATGAAGTTGCCCGACCTTGGACGATTCGTCGTGCCCTGCGCTAGCAATATGGCGGGATCTGGGTGGATCGTGATTCAGCGCCGTATAAATGGAACTTTAAGCTTTAACCGCAACTGGGACTCGTACAAGAAGGGTTTTGGCGACGTAAACCACGAATATTTTATAGGATTAGAGAAAATGCATTTGATTACCCAATCGCAGCCACACGAGTTATTTATTCACTTGGAGAACTTTGAAAACGAAACCCGCTTTGCCCGTTATAGCCATTTTGTTATTGGCAGCGAAGAGGAATCGTACAAGCTACTGAAGCTTGGCGATTTCTCCGGAACTGCTGGGAACTCGCTTGGGAAGCATCTCAAATTTAAATTTACAACAAAAGATCGCGACAACGATTTGGCTAAAAAAAACTGTGCGGAGAAATACGAATCTGGCTGGTGGTTTGGCAAATGCGGTGACTGGTAAAAATAATACAAAAAATAAAATAAACTATTTATATTTATAGCTCATAGATCTTTGAAAAATTTCAGTAATTTAAACGGAATATATACATCAGAAGACGTTGGGAAATCGGCAAGGAGAATATGCTGGAATGACTGGCATTTTAGACCGCTTAAAGCCACACAAATGATGATCAGACCCATATATTTCAAAACACTTTAATATTTTTATACTTATTCAGGAAATGAAATAAGTATATTGGTTTTGTGCAATGTTCGTCATTCTCAGAACATATAGGAGCTAGAGACTTTTTGGACGTTCGTGTATAGCACGAAAATATCGAGTTTGTTAAAAAAAATCGATAACTTTCTTAGTTTTAATGTTATCGATTAAAAAGCGAAATCGTTATTCAGTTTTAAAACTCTATCTAATTCATCTTTATAGCGAGAGTCTTCAAGTTTTGCTTTTAGTTTCATGTGTGTTTTATGCAATTTTGATTTTATTAAATTTTTGAATGCCACGCCCCCTTCGCCTTAAATTAGCAAAGCACGTATTTCAAAGACTTAAATCTTGTGATTTATCAAATACATACCTATGAATGACATAATCACGCTCTGAGTGAAAAAATTCATTAAGCATTTAATTTTGCATTCAATTTTGATTTATAATTTGTGAAGTTTTAATAAATGTCGAATTTGGCAATCAATTATATTGATATTTTGTTTTTCAAATGGGAAATTATGGAAAATATATCAAATTGAATATATAAATCTGACTCTCCACATCTCTGATTTGGATAAAGTGTATCTCGACTTCAGTTGTATCTTATGCTAAGCAGTTTTTTTTGCTCCCTCTTCACGTTTGGTGTCATATTTGCACCTGTGGCTGTTGTTGTTGTTGTTGTCTGTCGAGTGACACATTTGAATATGACAGCAAAACGCTGCAGGGCACAACAGCTGCGTGGGCGTGGCCCGTTGCGTTGCATGCGTAGCTATCGAGATTTGCGAGAGATTCAGGCGCTTGGCGCTGGCTGAATACTTGAAAATCATTCTGCGTTCGACGCTCCAGTGACACGGATTTCCAGGCGATTCAAATGCCGTTAGCTTCAGGTGTTTGTGTGTGTGTGTGTGTGTGTGGGTGGGTGTGCCTGAATGCTGATTGCATATGAATCTCAGATTTACGACGCTGAATGCGAATTGGCCAAAACGAGTTGCAAAATAGCCAAAGGCCGATGATATGTATACGGCTGAGTGGGCGCAGCTGCAGTTGCAGCTGCAGCTGCACCTGCACAGGTGAGCCACAAGCTAAACGAAACCTATTCAAAGCCACTCGTCTGTTATGATCGGCTAAAATGGCGATAATAAAACTAAATGTCGCCGCGAATTAAGTCTATCGACTGTGTGTGTTTGTGCCAACTAATTGTTAACTGAAGCGTAAAGGAATTTCAACAATATTCGCTTAATCGAATGCTAAAATTAAACCTAAAATTTAAATACAAACAGCTAACATTGGGTTTTACACAAGCTGCGCAACTGAATGAAATTAAGCGCAAAAAACGAGCTGAAAAAAGGCTAAAACTGCATGACATTTTTAATTATCTAGAACAAGCGCATTTAGCACACAACACACACATGGACAGAGACACACGCACGTGTGCTTGCAAATGAGTTTCTCAGAAACACACACTCGCACACACACTCCCACACACACACCCTCTCAGAGTCGCACGCAAAAAATCGTTGCATACTTTGCGGGCTGCTGGGCATTTAAATGAACATTTTGCAGCTAACTGCATGTGTAGCAGGAAACGGAGTGAAAAACCCCAACACACACACACACACACGCACGCATACATATATTGGTAAAACAAGTTAGCAAACTTTAGAGTATGCCTGACAAGCGTTACCCTGGGCTGACTAAGTTAAAGCTAAGCAAAGCATTATCTCTTGGCAGTTTTTATTTTATTAATTTTTTAGCGATTTTTTAAAAATATTTTCCGATCGTTTTTCATAAGATATAGATGCTGCTCGCGTATATATGTGCACATATATTAAAGAATAAATAGATATAGTAAAAATAGAAATAGTCTGCATATGTATTTTAATGTATTTTTTAATTTTTTATTGAAATTTTTTTATTTTATGTAATTTTTTTTGAGCTTAATAAAATTATTTCTATAATAATTTTTTGTATTTTCCGTTTTTAATTAATTTTATATATTTTTTTTAATTTAATTCAATTTTACAATTTTATTTTATATTATTTTATTTTAGCGTAATAAATTTTTAAAATTAATATACGTACAAAATTTATTTCTCTTTAATTAAATTTATTTATGAATATTTTTTTCATCAAATATTTACTTTAACTCAAGATCCGATGCAAGGAAAAGCTCTGGGTTATATCAAAAACAGTTGTCAGAATTCACTAAAAAAGCACTCGGGCATCTTTTTGCTTTATTGTGATTATTTTTCTTAATTCCTTATAGATTCTAAAATATTTGCAAAACTACATTTAAATATTTTGTGTTTATCTTTACTCAATTAAATATACTTAAAATATTTTCTAGCTAAATTTCGTTTTCTGCAAAATTAATGGTTTCTCATATAATACTTCCACAAGCTCCAATCAAACTTCCTGCACTCTCTGCACACCCCTTTCTTAACCCCTTTAGAGCACGCAGGGTATCAAATGTGTTGTAAGAATGCGAGAAAAAGCACATCGAAAGCAGTT
Organism: Drosophila paranaensis; assembly: GCA_035047545.1. Taxonomy (NCBI): domain Eukaryota; kingdom Metazoa; phylum Arthropoda; class Insecta; order Diptera; family Drosophilidae; genus Drosophila; species Drosophila paranaensis. The sequence goes on from JAWNPL010000168.1 coordinate 2,402,817, forward strand.
TGCGTGCTTTTTGCTTTTTTACTCGCAAGCGAGTCGAAAGTTTAATGAAATATTTGCTAAATTGCGAAGAATTTCCAAGGGTTTTTCTCCTTTATATATCCGGTTGTACATCCCTCTCTCTCTCTCTCTCTCTCTCTCTCTGATTTTGTTCATCAAGTTTTACGCCGTGTGTTATAATTGTTAATTAAAGTCTGGCGGCTGCGTGTAAATTTTTAAATTCATACGCAACGATTTATTAAAAAACAAAAAGGCGCAATGCGCAAAGGCTGTGAGAAGAGTTGGAGGTAAATTCAAGCGTAATCAGCTTTGCTTTAATGCTCGACTGCGAAAGCCGACAAAACCCGGCATAAAGCCCCATTCCACACCGAAGGCTACAAACGGCTATAAAAAAATGAAAAAAATATGCCTTTTTATGGCAACTTTTGTTGCTGCTGCTGCAGCGGCAAATGTATTGGAGGATGTGAGTTGTGCGTGTGTGTGTGTGTGCTGTGTATATATACATGTTTTATTAAAACATTTCAAGCCAAAAATACATATATATTTATATATGTATATACACAAAGAAGGAGAAACTGCAGAAGAAATATTTTTTTCTGCAGTTGTTAAGCAACTTTTAAATACGCTGAAATTATTTCAGTTATTAAAAAGATTTTGTTTAAATCTTATAATTAAGTAAAGTCCATTAAAATTTAAAGTATTGCCTAAGAAATGCCAAAATTTTTAAATATATTTTATTATAAGAATTACAAAAAACACGTAAAAACTGTTAAAAAGTTTAAAAATTTCAAATATTTTTCAACTTTGTTTAACTTAGCTTTTTCCTAACTTTGCATAAAAATACTAAAATTCTAATAAAGTACTATAAAAATACTGCAAAATATAAAATATAAGAACATAAGACAACACTAGACGTTGCTGTCAGTGCCAAGCAGAATATGATTTAGAATATTAGCTAGTCCAACTAGACCAGCTCGTGGTCTCAGCCAGAATCTGAGCCAGAAATAAAACTAAACGAGTGCAAGAAATAAAGAATAAAGCGAATTTCTCTGGCTTTGAGAAGTGCATTTGACCCGATTTATTTATGCGTAAGAATACAAATGAAAAGAAATTTGAGCAAAGGATGAAATACTTTTTGCATATGCAACGCTTTATTATTATTTTTAAGAAATCTTCAAACAAAGAAAAAATATGCAAACATAATTTAATTATTCAGTAATTTATTAATTAAGATTAATATTTATATTTAGGACAATCAAATGAATTTTAATTTAAATTTGTTAATATATAAATTTCAGAATATAAATTATTTTATAAGATTTTGTTATGAATACACATATACACATTACACATATGTATACACATATTGGTTTTTATTGTATTTTATATTTCATATTTTATATTTTATATTTTATATTTTATATTTTATATTTTATATTTTATATTTTATATTTTATATTTTATATTTTATATTTTATATTTTATATTTTATATTTTATATTTTATATTTTATATTTTATATTTTATATTTTATATTTTATATTTTATATTTTATATTTTATATTTTATATTTTATATTTTATATTTTATATTTTATATTTTATATTTTATATTTTATATTTTATATTTTATATTTTATATTTTATATTTTATATTTTATATTTTATATTTTATATTTTATATTTTATATTTTATATTTTATATTTTATATTTTATATTTTATATTTTATATTTTATATTTTATATTTTATATTTTATATTTTATATTTTATATTTTATATTTTATATTTTATATTTTATATTTTATATTTTATATTTTATATTTTATATTTTATATTTTATATTTTATATTTTATATTTTATATTTTATATTTTATATTTTATATTTTATATTTTATATTTTATATTTTATATTTTATATTTTATATTTTATATTTTATATTTTATATTTTATATTTTATATTTTATATTTTATATTTTATATTTTATATTTTATATTTTATATTTTATATTTTATATTTTATATTTTATATTTTATATTTTATATTTTATATTTTATATTTTATATTTTATATTTTATATTTTATATTTTATATTTTATATTTTATATTTTATATTTTATATTTTATATTTTATATTTTATATTTTATATTTTATATTTTATATTTTATATTTTATATTTTATATTTTATATTTTATATTTTATATTTTATATTTTATATTTTATATTTTATATTTTATATTTTATATTTTATATTTTATATTTTATATTTTATATTTTATATTTTATATTTTATATTTTATATTTTATATTTTATATTTTATATTTTATATTTTATATTTTATATTTTATATTTTATATTTTATATTTTATATTTTATATTTTATATTTTATATTTTATATTTTATATTTTATATTTTATATTTTATATTTTATATTTTATATTTTATATTTTATATTTTATATTTTATATTTTATATTTTATATTTTATATTTTATATTTTATATTTTATATTTTATATTTTATATTTTATATTTTATATTTTATATTTTATATTTTATATTTTATATTTTATATTTTATATTTTATATTTTATATTTTATATTTTATATTTTATATTTTATATTTTATATTTTATATTTTATTTTTTATATTTTATATTTTATATTTTATATTTTATATTTTATATTTCATATTTTATATTTTATATTTTATATTTTATTTTCTACTGATAATACTCTTACTTAAATATTGATCAACTCCACTTCAATTATTTTCCTGTTTATATCATAGCCAAGTGCAATATCATGTTGCCCCACGGACAGAGTAGCAACTGATATATAAAATATGTGTATAATATATATTATATATTCGTGAATATGCTGAAGGGTCCTTCAGTCCTTCCAGCTGTGCATTTAACGGTTTAATTAATAACAGCAGAGAGAAAACAAAATATTTATCAATAAGTCGACGAGTCGACGAATCAGCCAAGGTGGAAAGAGCCGCTTAAAGAAGCAGCGAATGCAATTGCTATGAGGACTGGCAAATACTATTTATTAATAGCATTAAGGCTTCAGCCAGTTAACTGTTTTATTTTTTTTTTTAGCTTTTTATTAACTACGTTTCGTTTGCCTAACTCTCGAGGAGCAGCTGAAATCTGGAAAAAAGTGGCCAAAAGTGCAGCTTGATTTATTTATTTTATTTATAAGCAGAGTCGAAAGAAAAGTTTCGCAGCGCTGCGAATATTTGTGCAGCACTTAAAAGTGTGCGCCAAAGAGCAAGAGATAGATGGAGAATGGGAGAAGAAGAGAGTGGGATAGTGAGTGTGTGAGAGAGAGTGCAAGATAAGCCACGCTGAAAGCATCTCAAATTAGGCAACACTTTTCATTTCTCACAAGAGAAACGACAAACTTGTCCCTCCGTCCGTCCGTCCGTCCGCCAGCATCAAAAGGCGACTTTCCAAGCGACTTATCGCCAACATCCGGACACCAAGTGGGCGAGAGGAGAGCGATGTACGTGCAGAGCCCACCCGCACACACACAATGCAAATGTTGTCGTTGATAAGTTTATCAACACAAAAATTTTGCATACATCAAGGCGCACAAGCCAAAGTCCCGCCCCTCTTAACCCTCGAGCAAGTGCGCAAATAATAAAGCTCGACATGATTTTTGGGCATTATATTTATAGGGCGCTTGCGAAACCGAAAATATGCTAGTTGCGGGCTATCGAGCAGCTGTCCTTGTCGATACTCGGCTCGGCTGGCGTTTGTCTGTTAATGTCTGTTGACATGGAAAAGCCTAAAGTTATTGTTTGCAAACACCATTTGCCTGGCCTCGACCCTGGTGTGTTTTAGCCCATAGCCACGCCCATCATTTGCCTCTCTGCTGCCGCTGTGGCTGGGTTGCCTAATAAGCGGCTCAAGTGTTGGCCTGGAATTAATGCGCTCACCCAGCCACCTCCCCTTCCCCCGATCCACTCCACAGCTGTCACTGAATGCTGTTTGTTTATGTGTTTATCATTGCCGCCCATCCAAAAGTTACATTTGCCGGACATGAAATGGCCCCGACTGAAACTGCGTGTGTGTGTGTGTGTTGGTGTGTCCTTCAGTTAGCCCAGGCTATCATAGCTGCTGACTAAGTGCGTTTGCTAACGAACCAGCTTGTTGGCTTTGCCCAACACTAGGAGTGGCATTAAAGCTAAATCAACAGTTTCAGCAGCATTTTCGATTTTGCACCTGCAACTTTTTTATTGGATTTTCCCCTTGATGAAGCGGATTGGGATTTTTAAATGAAATTATGGTCGCGAAAGAAAATATTTTTTAATATCTTTTGCTTTGAAAAGAGCGAGAGATAATACTGAATTAAGAGGAACTGATGGAAAATACATAAGAATTCATTTTGAAAATGATTTAGACAGAAATATATACAGTAACCAGAAAAAGGCGTAGAGTAGACAAGTTTATCTCCTCGCCTAGTCCAGTCTGCCAGTTCATAATTCACAAAAAGATTTGATATATTAAAGCCTATATTATTTTATAACAAATATATTCCGGATTTATAATTTCTTACAATGACTTAACTCGTTTCCTTATTATAGATAATCATGGATACTTCGAGATGCGTTTTCAAGAGGACTTTCAAGAAAATAAATGCTAGAGATTCGAAATTCACAATGGGTAGGTTCCTCAAAGGAATAGATACAAAATTATTTATGTAAATAGATACAAATTATGCGTATAAATGCGTAAGAATAATATACATAAAAATAAAAAATATATTTATACATATATACATATTATTATTTGTATATATTTAAAGATTCATAATATACATATATATTGTATAAATCAGACAATACAATTTTTTCCAATATAAAAATGATTTATATATAAATTATTAATATTTTAATATTAATATATTATTTATATTTCAGGCAGGATCATTAATATGTATATAAATATATAAGAATAATATATATAAATATAAATAAATAATATATGTAAATAATACATAAACCTTTTTTTTAATTTTTAAATTTGATTTCCCGCGACTTAAATATAATTTAAATATATTTTTATTAAATTTGATATTCCAACTTATATATTATTTTATATTTTAAAATATATGTTTATATTTTTATATATTTATATCTATTATTTCTCAATATTTATATGTATTATTTATGTAGACTTATATAGACTCTGCGAAATTAGATTAAAGGCAATTGCATTTTGCAGATACAACTGGACAAAAAACTGTGAAATATGTGGCCTTCTTATATTTTATTTAGTTTTTTAGACTATTTTTGGGAAAAAAAAAAAAAAATTGGGGGAAAAAAAAGGGGAGAAAAAATGGGGGGGGGAAAAGAGGGAGAAGTGGGGTGGTGTGTTTTGTTATAAAATAAAACTTTGAATTATGGGGACTTATAACTTATATAGAAATGGGAAAAGGAGAAAATAACCTAAAAAAAGTCGGTGCCTTTAATCTAGTTTCGCAGAGTGTATTTATAAAAGATATTTTTATATATTTATATAATTAATTTTGATTAATTTATATACATATTTGTAAGTCTATTACATAAATATAATATTACTATTTATATTTAATTTTTTTGTATTATTTACAAATTTTTAAAAATTGTTTTAAAAATTCCAATTCTAAAACTGAGGAGAATGTAAACCTTTCCTTTTGTCTCGCTGCACAGAAATCTATACATAATTTTTAAGCATTTTTTGAGCAGTTCAATTGGGATTTATATTCTATTATTATAAAACTATAGCAGATATAGGATTTTTCAATTTTTTTATGTCTTTTGTTCATTTTCCCTTTCTGCAGTTTTCGAATGGAACAACTATTCAAAACTGATGAATTTATGCGAAGTGTCATCCATTCTGGAGCTCCGTCACAGCAAAGCCATTACTCTTGGCAACACATACAGATACACACACCCACCACACACATACACACACACACAATCTCTTAACGCGCCATTGCCCCAAGGGCTACAATTTTTTTTTTTTTTTTGGAAATTACTAAGCGCGCAGATCTAACGGCCACCCATTTGGTGGGCTTCTGTCCATTTCCATTTCCATTTATAGATGAGAGATATATATATACAGTTATTTATTTATATATATCTGTCATTTCCATTTCTATTTGAGCTGGCTTCGCTCTAATTTCTATTTCTGTAGCCAAGCTCCACTCGAAGCGGGTGATTGATAAGCGGCTATAATAAATTCCGTTATTAGTGAGTGGCAGCCGCAAAAGGCACAAACGAGCAAATGATGCGTAAATAAAAGTCCAACGCCAAGGCCCAAGCATAGAAGTTGGCCCATTCGCTGAATATTAGACAAATAGATCTCTCTCTCTCTCTCTCTCTCTCTCTCTCTCTCTCTCTCTCTGTCTCTCTCTCGCTGGCTCGACTTGATGCGCTTATTTGTTTATGAATGGCGACGAAAGCGTCGATTCGATTTGATAGAATTTGACAGGACATTGGGCAATCCAATAGCGCCTCCAGCTACGTCAATGGAACTGACGCTGTGGACGGGCCGCTTTTAGCCGAGCTGCACTGATTCGACTCCAACTGCTGCCCAATTTGGGCCTTGGGCGTATTGCCTATTGTCGTTGGCTCTGATCCAGAGCGGAACCCTTGCAAATCGACCCCATCCTCTGATTGCGTCCTGCTTTCATTGTAATTATGTGTTGGCAACTCACAGCACAGGCTGTGCTCGCCACGGCCACATCAAATTTTGCATGCTAATTTCAATTAAAAATTGAATGCGCCAAGCCGTGCCCCCGACCCCGCCCCCGCCCCCGTCACTTCCTGGGCAAGTTCAAATCAGTCAATGAGCAAGGTGCCAAAAGTTGTTCTCAAAGCACTTTAGGTGCTCAACAAAGTTTCTATTGACTGCCCCGACAGGCAAATGAATCACTCAAAAGACAGACGGACAGAGGACGACATTGACATTTTGGGGCAGCTCCAGCCCCGTCGCCAACTGCCCTAAGCAAACAAAACAACGCAACAAAGAAACGCGTTTATTTTTAGCCCCAGCTAATACGTGGAACAGACTCTGCCCGGAATTACACATGTCCTGCAGCACGAATCGGTGCTATTTAAAGAGCAAGTTTTGAAGAACTTTATTTTTGTTGCTGATTTGTAGGGTATTTGGGTTTAGAGAAGTGTGAGCAGATGCGGGGCAGTGGGTCGTAGCTGACGAAATATGGAGATTGTATGTATATAGGGAGGGTGTCTATATGGAGGGCATATAACTCTTATGATATGTGCATATATGAAGCTCTAGTGTTTGCTGCTCTATTCCTTTTCACACTTCAGCTATCAAATACCCTATAATAGTTGCGTAACATAAAGCTTAGACATACTCAAAGGATATACAGATATCTGTAAAATATTAGCTTTTGCTGCTTTATGATAAATAAATCGTCACATATCATATTATCTGGAGAATATTTAATAGCGGAAGATTGAAAATAGGAGCTGAGCTGTAAATATTAATATATGATATAGAAGATATGGAAGTTTTGTGATATGAGAAAAACAGAAAACAGAGAAAAAACTGATGTTAGGAATGGTATATTATGTATAATAATAAAAATATTATATTAAAGACTCCTAAACTAACTCTGGGATTATCTTATTCATATTAATCATCAATCTGCAGTAAAATCATATTTTATAATTCTTACATATCTCATATATATATATATATATATATTAACTGAATCATTCACTTCCAATGCACCACAAATCAAACTCTTAAATATATGCATATGTATATTTCTTTTATTTATTTAATATTAAATGAATTTACATATGTATGTATATATATTAATATTATTTATTTTATTATTATTTTATTTTTATTACAAAAAAAAAAATGTTCATTCTGATATATTTATATATAATTATATTTCTATTTTATAAATATATAAGAAGTTTAAGTTTTAAACTAAATTTAAATATTAAAAAAAAAAATATATATATAAACCCATGAATAAAGCTAAATTAAATATGTTCATTTAAGGAACACTTTTCACTTATTTTTATTATATATATATTTTTTTTTCATTTTCCCCTCATTTTTTAAGCACAGTTCAAAATCAATTCAAATTGACAAAAAAAAAAAAACACTTTGACGCATAAAAAATGCGACTAATAAATCGCTTCATTTCGCTCTTTATTCAATTTGCTGCAATCAAGAAATTAATGCTGTTAATTAAAAAACGCTTTCTTTTTCGTTTATGGTACGGGTAGTTACTAGTCGTGCATTGCCGCCATCTATTTCGTTCTCAAATATTATTTATTTGCTTCGCCTCGCACAACAAATAGCAAATATTTTGCCAGCGTATTTGTTGATGTGTGCGCAAAAAATAAATAAAATAAAATACAATATTGTTGGCATTCAGCGAGACTACAAAGTCTCCCACACACACACACACACACCATCTCCACATACCTTGATTCAATATGGTATTCAGGGAGGCCTTTGTCTGGTTTCGTTTTATTTGTTATTTAAGAATTGATCAGGCGTTGAATTTGCTTTCACTTGTATTTTATTTTACTCTCACTCCCCCATTCTCATTCTCGTTCTCGTTCTCGTTCTCTATTTATTCCTTTTTTGTTCTTCTGCTGAATTGAGCCATGCGTCAGCGGGCCTTGGTTGCCCCAGCAATAGCAATGCCAGCTGAGTTATCCACTGCCCAGTCACCCACTATTTCAGCACTCAGCCCGCAGCCCAGAGTCGCTGTTTTATTGAAATCGATTGCGTAATTGGGCAATTTGTGCTGCTTTTTGGCTGGCTGATAATCAAAGCGGCATTTGAGAAACTTTTGCTTTTAGCCAGCGTATGCGTATGAGCCACAATTAGACGACGTTCGAAATTCCTTTGATTAAAGTTCCGTTTCAGTCGAATCGTTTCCGACACAACTCAGTCGACTCTTAGCTAATTGACGTTGTCCTGCGGCAAATTATATTTAAATAATTTATCAGCCCGCATTTGCACATTGAACTCGATTACATTATTATTACACATTGTGCGCAGTGTAATCGCCATGTTCAGAGCAGAAAGATAAAAAATACCGCACATTTAATATGAGGGGGAAAAAAAGAATACTTTAAAACTCGCAGCAGAAGTAAAATAAATAAAAATTGCGAATAAAAATGAAAATCAAAATCAAAATAAATTGTCGCCGCACATGGCCGAAAGCGTTGTGCTACAAAAAATTGAGTGTGGGCGTGGCTGCATAACTGTAGACTGCAAGAAACAAGTGGAATTGCAAATTTGTAGAGCATGACCAATGCATGAATTCAAATGCTCTGTAGAAATGTGATAAAAGTGAAATTGATTTTATTTTTTAAATTTAATAATCTAATTTTACTAGTATATTTATTATGATAAATATATAATATGAATTATTGCATTCATTTAATTTATTTAAATTGCTTTATTTATCTTATTTAATTTAGTTTATTTATTGTGTTAATTTACTCGAATTACTTCTTTAATTTTATTCAATTATGCTAATAATTTATTTACTTTGTTAATTTAATTTATTTTAGTAATTTGTTTTTTGTTTTTAATTTTATTTTGTTTTTTTTTATTTTATTTTATTTTATTTTATTTCATTTTATTTTATTTTATTTTATTTTATTTTATTTTATTTTATTTTTTTTACTTATTTTATTTATTTAATTTATTTATTTATTTATTTATTTATTTTATTTTTTTTATTAATTTTATTTATTTAATATATTTTATTTATTTTATTTTATTCTATTTTATTTTTTTATTTTATTTATTTAATTTACTTTATTTTATTTATTGTAACCATTTTATTTTATTTTATTTTATTTATTGCATTCAGTTTGTTTATTTTTTTTTGCTTAATTTGCTTTGATTTATTCTATTTTTTCATTTATTTATTTTACATATTTTTTAAAAATATATTTATATTATTTATTTAATTAATTTTTTTATTTATTAAATTTAAATTATTTTTTATTTATTAATTTTTTTTATTTTTTATATATTTATACTTTAAGCTTTTTCTCTTCTGTTCGGTATATTTCTTCATCTGAATCAATTTAAACACTGTCGTGTTCACTGCTTAATTGATTGCAATTCCGTTGGTTACATTATCTCACACTTAGCTAATGTGCTCACATAGGTGCAGCTGGTGCCCGGCAGGCGCATGAAATATTTAAATAAGTCGCCTTGGCATCGGCCCATTTTGCACACTTCACATTCGCGGGTTTCGTTTGATTTATGCGCCTTAATGTTGCCTGCTTAATTTATTTTCGTTTCGTTTCGTTTCGCTTTCGACGCGTTAATTTGCGCGCAAGAGCAAGCTGCCAAACAGAAGGGGCGAGGGCGACAATTTTGGTAATTTATTCGATGGGCCCGCCATATGCACAATTAGCGAATCGTAAATCTCTGAACATTTGTGGAACAAGCCAAGCCAAGCAAACAAAAAACAATCTACGATCCTTTAAATCATGCAAATTGATTGCAAGTCTATGAAAATAAATATATGAATTTATATCGAATATATGAATATTAAAATTAATAGTGGATTTACTAGAAATTTATATGGAAAGTTGATCAATTATTTTATGTGTATGCGTGAGAAAATATATTTGTTTGGCTAAGTGTTTTTATCGCTTATCTGTTATTAGGAAATTATAATTGTAATACATTTACATATACATGTTTTTATTTTTAAATAATTTTATTTTCATATTTTTATAATTTTATATTTTCATATTGTTATATTTTTATATATGTAAAATTTATTTTTATATTTATATATTAAATACACATTTTTTGTAATTTTTTATTTATTTATTTATATATGTTTTTATTTTCGATATTTTTATATTTATTTATATATATTTATTTATACATTATTTTATTCTCTATATTTTTATATTTTTATCATTTTTAATTTATATATTTTTTTATATTTATTTATTTATATATTTATTTATTAATATATTTATATATATATATATGCAAATAGTAGTTACCTACAATATATATATATCTATATATATAAAATTCTCGAATGTGATGTGTATCCCAAACTACTCAAACCTGTATGACCAATCTCACTTTTTTGTTCACAAGTTTAGCACATACTCGCCACAATCTTTTATTTTTGATAATGAAAATATAAATAAATATATGAATGTCTACATAATTCATTATGTCACGACCATTTGGGAACGTAGTGATGGAGAGGCGGAGACGTTATGTACAAATAAAGTGAAGATGAAAAACGAGAAATGAGTAGTCAATGACACAGACTAGAGGCATGCATGATAGAAACAGAAATAGGCCTGAAGGATGAAATAATAATGTAACCAAATGCTCATTAAAGAATGGCGAAGAGTCCTCTAATGTTATGTATAAATACAAACCAATCAACAACTTTGGAAATAGAGAGAGCGAATCATAGAATGAAACATAGAGTGATTTGCCTACGGCCACCAATGATTATTCATACATTTAACTCTGTACATTACTTCTTAATGTACAGTATGAAGGTGATGAATAAATCGTGCTCATCAGAATACTACTGTATAAGCGCAGTCGAACTTATTAAATGGGAAGGAGTTATGCGCATACAAAAAGAATACTAGTATATAGACCCCGGAACATTGACGGCTTTATTGGTTCTGACCAAATTCTCGTGTTTTGTTCAGTTCGTAAAAATTTTTTTGAAATAACTGAAAAACACGTATAATAAAAGTACTGCTAGAAGTCAACAATATTTAATTAGTTAAAGGAATTAAGTACAATAGCGCTCAACGCATACGATCTTCTTATAAGTTCATATGATTGGGGGGCAGATGTCAGCCAGAGAACACGGAACTATACGCACTTAACATCAATCATATCGAGCGATGTATCTGTATATCAGATTAAAACTCAATTTGAAAAACCACAAAGATATAAGTAAGGTATAAAAAATCAAATGCGAAAGAACGCTAAGTTGAGGGTTGGTTAAGTAATCTAGTATTTTAGATTTATATAACAAATAAAATTCTATATGATGGTATAAGTGCAAGTAGAGTTGTAAGTGATATAAAGAACGATCAATAGAAAATAATATGGGGAGTAGGGAGAAAAAAAAATATTAGAGGAAATAGAATAAAAAAAAAATAAAGAAATATATATATATATATATATATATATATATATATATATATATATATATATTGGAAATTTTTTTTTTTTTATTTTTAGTTGTATAGTGTTGTAGTGAAGTGTAATTAAAAGTGTGGTAATTATAGTTAATGAAGTATAAATATTAGGAATAATTGTGTTTTTTAAGATGAAGTGAAGGTTCTGGAGATTGTTGGGTTCTATATATAAATTGGGTGTGTAGTGTGTGAGTGTTATAATTGGTGTGTTTAATGTATATTGTAGTGATGGGGTAATTTTTATTCTTATTTTTAGGTGTTTTTTTTTTTTGTAATTTGTAAATTTGTTTTGTGTATTTATTGAATTTGTATGGGTGGTATGAGAAATTGTGATTGTTTGTGTGTTAATGGGTTGTGTGTGTTTGTGTATGGCGTAATGGGTAGTAGTTTTGTGTTGAAGTGTGATATGGTGTTTGTTTGTGGGTTTAGGAATTAGGTGGTGCGGGGTATTGTTGGGATTATTTTGGGGAGTTGTAGATGTAGGTGTATGTAAGAGGTGGGTGTGATGGTTTGGTTGGGTGGTGTGTTGGATGGTAGGGGGGTTATTGTTTTTAAGTTTTTTATTATTTAGTGTTTGGGATATAGTGCGCGATTGTGGAGATTGGTGGTAAAGTGATATTGCGCATTAATTGGTGTGAAGAAGGATCGAAGAGATTGAAGTGGAATGTTGAGAGTGGTGTGTGGTTTGTTTTTTGGGTGTTTATGTGAATGTTGTGTGGTGTTGATGTTTTGTTTTGTTGTTGTTTGTTGTTTTGTAGTTTGTTTTGTTTTGTTTTTTGGATTTTGTTTTTGTTTTTTATATATATATATATATATATATATATTGTAGGGTAACTACTAGCTGCACATACCCGTTTCGTGCACTCTTACTTGCTTTATATTAGTTTTACTTTCTCCCACTTATTACATTTTTCAACACGCTCGAAACTTTTTGGCTCGCGCAACTGGCGCCTATTTAGTTTGCCTCTCCTAGATATACCCTCTATAAAGCGCTGAGTGGGGTATGATAAATGTGTAGAGGGAGTATGATGGCAGATTTATATAGAGATATAGGAAAACTTTCTCATATATTGTTTGTTTCAAGCTTATTTTAGAGTGAGCTGAAAAGAGCTGATAAATACATATATCATATATTATATTTTTTGATAAAACGTTCTACTATTCTTTGACTTTGTAGAACTCAAATTATAATATTTAAATTCTTTTAAAATAATTTTTTTATTATATTTAAAAAATTAAAATTTTATTAAAATATAAGTTTCCCTTTTACATTATCAACTACTTAGCAAGGGTATTCCAGCGATTCCATACTATTTTGCCCGTTTTCTGTTTCAATAGTTTTTCCCAGCTCTGTTTTTCCTCTATTTAGAGAAAAAAAGTTTTCTGTGTAATGGAAACTTTTTCAAATTATTTCTTTATTTATTCTTTTTTTTTTGCGCAAGTTTTTCTATTTTCCTTGGCATTGTTACAGCCAGCTGAAGTGGGCTTTGGCCGGCGGCGCTTAAGCTGGGCGTGGCACTGAAATAAAGAGATAATAAACGAGATTAAGTAAATCAGAAGCTAACAGGATATATTTTTATTAAACGCTGAGCTGTCACAAGTTCTCTTCCGATGCTAAGTTATTCATAGTTCAATGCCACATCGGCTTCACTGCGGCTGTTTTGAAATGCAAATGAGACTGATTAGCACAAGAAACCCGTTATGTAACAGTGTCTTCGACTGCTCCCTTCGCTCTGGCCGGAAACTTATCAGAGAACTTGTCGAAACTATTTGCTGTCAGGCTCAGACTGAGGCTGGGCGGGGTGGCTCAGCAGAAGTTCAGTTCATTAGCATACATAGTTTACATCGGGCAGAGAGGCCGATGGGCCGAGTTTTCGGACATTGTCTTGAGTCGCAGCGCTTTAAGTCTCAAGTCTACTTACATTTCAATTTGCGTTGCATTTTGGTGCCTCTGAGGGCTCAGCTTGGCTGCTTGCCTGCCAGCTCAACTTGTGGGTCACTTTCCGCCCAAGAGCCCTCTGCCTGCGCCCACTTAATGGCCGCCCCCATATATAATTACGCAGCTGAGGCTAGAAGTTAAGATGCCATTGTCTTTTTGCTTTTTGCCTTCTTCTTTTTATCAATCGAGTGCATGTCTCTCGCATGTCTCATCATGTGCCGCACACGTAACGCCCACTGGCACGCCCACGCCAACGCATAATGCGATAAAAGTGCCTAAAAGTATTCTAAGCTTTTTGACATGTGCGACATCAGCTGAGGCCGATGCTGAGGCTGAGACAGTGACTGCGGCAGCGCCTGATTAATTGAAGTGGAAAATGTGCCTGCACTTAAAGAAAATAATGATATAGATGGCAGATTATGGGGTGGAAATTATAATGATGGGTTCTTAAGAATGAAATGGGGTCTAAAGAAAAAAAATAGAGAAAAAACTTGTAAAGTCGAATAGATTGTGGTGGCTGAGTTAGCTGGAAATTGGCTGTATTTATAGTTAAACAAGTAAGAAAACTCTAGTCGAGACCGCTCGACTAGGGTATACCCTGAACCCTGCGAAGAACCGCAATTCCAAACAATCTCCGTTTCTTTAATATACATAAGTTTTATATATGTTCATTACAACAACACATACACACACTCACAGGCGCAAGCACTCACAAGCGCAAATCGTTGCGTCAGCAGTTCTTTGGCTGCTGTTTGCATGGCAATGCTATGGGAAATTAAATGTTTATAACTTTTTTGCTAGAGTAACGATTGTGATCAAACTTGTCGGGTGTGATCATGTCATCCAAATATATGTAGTGCCCCAAAGCACAAGTCTCTAGTATTTGATATGCGGGAGTTACAAATTGGAGGCGAAGGGGGTGGCACCAAAATTCAACAAAAACCGAAATTGCGTAAGACCCAAATAACACTAAATGCAAAATTTGAGACTCTAGCTAGAAAGATGAAATAGATAGAATTTTTTAGCTTAATTATGAATGTATTAAAAATACTATGGGCTGACCCATATAATTTGTAGGTTTTGTATATGAATATGAATACATATTATTATATGTATAATTATATATATATTTTTTTTAATCCCTATTTATTTTTTTGACATTTTCGTCATTAATTCCGCAGCGCAAAAATTTGTTGTTTTTATCTGGAAGACTTTTATTTATTTTTTTTTCATATTTTCTGTAAGCTTTGTTTGCTTAGACTCAAGTCACGTATCTGACAAGTATTGGAGTAGTAACTCCAAATCTAGTTTTTGCCGATTTCATTTACTATAATGAGTAGCTCTACAGTAACTCACGTTCTGTGGACTTCATACAACTTAAGCAATTTGCCATGGCGTGAATGGGTCCCTAAATATCTAATATATGAGGATATATACGATGATATCATCATATATTATATGGTATAAATTTCAAAATATTTTGTTCTAGCATTAATAATATTTCCCGCTTCAAAATGAAACATAATGTAGTTATATAAATATTTTTTAAATATTACCAAGAAAATTCATGAAAAATATAAACTCAATCAATTCCTTTTCCCAAGCTTCTCACTTATTAAATTTGAAATTTCGATCCTCTAATTTTTCTCAGTGCACTTCGTACACTGTCTGAAGCCTGATTGATGGCACTTGCTTTTAATTAAAATTTATTGTGGCTTACTTTGCGGCTTGGCTGGCAAATGAAATTGCTTGATTTTTGCGCAAGAAATGGGAATATTAATGCTCGACCGAGCGACGGCCAGAGATCAAGTTTTGTATCGCTTTGGAGTTTTCTCGCAATTTGGCTAAAAGTGCTGCGAGCATTTCATTTTGATTTTGGCTTAAACATTATTTTAAAAGCTTTTTCCTTTCGCTCTGGCCGGCAGTGCACGGATTTTGCTTTTTGTTGCCTGGAATGGAGCTTAGCATTCAGACCATTTGCATTGACAGCGACTGCGACGGTCGCTCTGGTCCGGCTATTGTTGTGCTGTCTCTTTCCCTCTTTCTTACTGTCTCAGTTGTGCTGTCGTTTCCCTTGGCATACGTTACACGCCTGTCAAACGCCTGTCGGCATCCAATAGTTGCTTCTTTTTTCTGTATGCCCTGAACCCATTAAAAATGTATGGAAAATGGGTATCAAGGTTTTGTGCTCAGACTAGAGGAAGGCGTGGCGGATCCTATGAACTGTTAAGTATAATGATGTATTCTTGTTAGGATCGAGCTAAAAGTAAATATGATTAAATTTATCCGATATATCAGCTTTTGTCTGTATGCGTATTGATTGACTGATATATCAGCTCTTTTTAGAGGTGACAGTATCTGCTAGTCGGGCACATCCATCTAGAGTATATGGGAGGCGTGGTTGTAGCTATCAACTGTATTCCTGTTAGGGCTGAAGAGCTAAGCCAATCGATCCATATTCTATATATTCTATATGGCTTGACTCAGTTTTGTCTCTATTAATATTGACAGATTGCTATATCAGCTCTTTTGAGAGGAGACGGTATCTTCTAGTCGTTCATATCCCGCCCGATTATGGTGTTAGTGATAAAGAGCTGAGTTGATCGATCCTGATCCTATATAGCAGCTTAATACTGATAGGTTGATATAGAAGTACTTCTGAGAAGAGACGGTATCTGCTAGTCGTGCATATCCGAGCCGACCTGCTGTTCACCTGCATCGTGTCGGCGTCTGTGCTTGCCTCATGCATGCCCATTATGCGCTCGTTGCGAGGAACCTACGTAGACGCTGTCAGCTCGCCATGGCACCACCCTCTCTCTCTTTCCCTGCTGAACAATCGCATTAAGAGAGAGAGAGAGAGAGGGAGGGAGAGGGAGAGAGACACAGTTGCAGTCTAGGGAGGACTTCCGCAGTCAAACTGTGGCACTAACCGTAATTGTTGACTGTGTCTGCATGTCTCTCACTTTTCTCGCTGCCATTTGTACAATTGACAATTGTGATTGCATATGTTATAATGCAGTTGCCTCTGAATAGAGAGCAGAGGGTACAGCTGGGCAGGGCAGGGCCGGGCAGGACACGTGTTACGCTCAGCTCGACTCTTTTGTTTGACTGAAGCGTAACTAAGCAGGCGAAGCTGACTCGGATTGAGTCATGCGTGTGCGACTTGACTGCAGCAGCTGATTACTGATTGCTTTCAATGACGGACTGATGTCACTGCCAAGCCTCGTCGGAGATAACGCTAACCACTCACTGCTGTAGCAGCAAGAGAATGAAGTCAGCTGCCAGATATCCACTTGATTATGTTTGTCTTCTACAGCTGCTCGATTGAGTGACGCTGCGCAGTCAGCAAACGTTGCCATTCTATTCCCAATCACATCGCGATATTTCTGATGAATTATTATACCCTGAAACTATTGAAAAGGGGATGTTAGGGCATAATGGCTCAGAGAGAGTGTATGTAAGAGGTTGAAGAAGGCGTGGTAGATCCCATAAAGCATATATATTCATGAGCGGAAGGACGAGCTGAGTTGATTTAGACCAGTGCGTCAGCCCGTATGTATTATTGCACCGATCTCGAGAACTATCAGAGAACTCGTGTATGTCATAAGTGGGACGAGACACTCACTTTTTGTCGATAACTAATGCCATTTTTCTACTATCATTCAAAATCGGTAACTTGACTTCGTTTGAGCTGAGCGATGAACTGAGTCGATATATCCGTCAGTCCGCCTTTTAGTCTTTCCGTATGTTTGCAGAAATCTCGAGAACTATAAAAGCTAGACATTTGAAATTTTAAATATATACTCGTGTATATCATACTTAGTGTGAGCAAATCATTTTTTGTCGATATCATTTTATTATCGATAAAAATCGATAACTTTATTTGATTTTTCGAGCGTAACTTAACTAATATTAGAACTAACAAATTTATATTTGATATGCAGCTTCGTGCAATGAATTTCTCTTGTAATTTACGAACCTAAATACCTTTTCCATGAAATTCCCAGAGTTCAGGGTATCTTCTAGTCGAACAATCTCAGTTAGACACTTGTTATATTACGAAATTGGCTCTCAAAAAATTACTCCAGGGCATACAATAGAAATTCAGCTTCAATTTGAAAGTATTTGAAATAGACTTTGAGTTTATTCAAAACTTAGCTTCGAGTACATGAAATCGATTCCTGTTGACGCCAGAGCTTAGTTGGCCGTGGAAATGCCAAACGCATTACCATATTTTCGCACCAGGCAAAACAGTTTTCTTTGTCCTGGCGCTAGTCATAAGCTGTCAAGCGCAATAGCTGCGGGGAATTGCCAAGCCCCAAAACCAGAAGGAAGTTGCTGAATGCTGAAGCTATGTCGTTATTTGAGCCAAACCCACTTTGGCCATTGTCCGCTGACAGCGTTAACTTTTATCTTTCATCCGTTCCGCCCGTTGCCCACAGTCAACGGTTTTTTTTGTGGTGCGTGCCGCGCCCTAAAAAAGCGAGGAGCAAACGATTGCAGTCGAATGTCCGAATCATGGAATGGCAAGTGGAGCACGTGCTGGCAGCTGTCAGCGGCGCACGGGCTGACGAGAAACTGCACTCGGACTGCCTGCCGTCGAGGCTGCGGCTTTTGTTTGCATACTTTTCGGGGCCAGAGTTCAATTCGCTGCTGTTGCACTCGAGGTTGAGAGTCGAGTCGAGAGTCGAGAGCAACTGGCGTGACTTTTGTCCGAGTTGGGCAAAGTGAATCGTGCAGTTCTCTAAGCAGTCGGCGCACACCTGCGTTCACCTGGCACACTTTTTCGCTGGCGAAAATCAGAGCCGAAACGTCGAGTCCTGAAAGGACTTGAAAAGACGCTAACTAGCCGCATTCAGACAACGTGCCAACAGCTCCATTGTTGGCGTCTGATTAGCTCCAGCTTTTTCGGGCTCTTTGTTAGCCAGTTGTGAATGGCACCCAACGGGCCAGAGATGAGTGCCAAGAGAGAGAGAGAGAGAGAGAGAGAGAGGAAGAGAGAGTGAGAAAGCAAAACCAAACAAGAATCCTTCGTGTTTTGCCTTGGTTAACACTTGAATGCAGCGCACGAGCTGGAGACCGAGACAAATTATGAAATTGACTTAAAGCCGCGTCGTGACTTGTTCAAATACAATTTTTATTGTAATATTTTGCCTTAAAAAAATAAAGAATTTAGGATTTGGGAAATTCTCAGAAAGATTTTAATATTTATTTATTTTTTTATGCATATTTTTAAAAGTATTAAATAATAATAAATATAATAAATATAAAAATAAATAATAATATATCAAAAAATAAATATATTACTAAATAATATAAAATATACAAAAAAAAAAACAAAAAAAAAATAAGATAAAATAAATAATATAAAAAATATACTTTATTTGAGGAAACTTAATTATCTTTAAATTTTAATAAATACAATAATAAATAATAATACACCAAATAATAAATAAAAAAAAAAACACAATAATAATAAATAAATAATATAGAAAAATAATTATACATAAAATAAATAAATGAAAAATAATAATATAAAATAAATAAAAAAAAAAAATTAATAAAAAATTAAATAAAATGAATAAATACTGAACAATAATAGTAAATAAATAATATACAAAAATGAATTATATTTGAAGAAACTTTTTATTCTTATAATTTTTAAGTGATGCGATTATTAAAAATATTAAATAATTAAATAAATAATTAATTAATAATAATTAATAAATAATTAATAAATAAATAGTAATATATCAATTAATAAATAAAATAAATAAATACAAAAAACAATAATAAATAAATATTATAAAAAATAATTATACATAAAAAGTAAATAAATGAAAAATAATAATATAAAATAAATAATAAATAATTTGATACATTAATACTAATCAAAATTAAGTAAAATGAATAAATACTAAACAATAATAATTAAAATAAATAACACAAAAAATATTTATATTTAAAGAAACTTTTTTATTTTTAATCTATTCGTCTAGCAAAAAGATTTCTGTTCAATTAACTGAGACGCTAAGCATTTGTCTTCCTCTTCTGTCACAGTCTTCTCTTCCTCTACTCTGACTGTGGTCTGGCGCTGCTTCTGCATCGGCATCTGGCTGTGCTCTGGCTCTGCCTGCTGATCTGGCATTGGATGTACTCTGGCGCTACTTCTGGCTCTGCTTCTGGCTCTGCCTGTTGATCTTTGCCTGTAGATCTCCCATTTCTTTAGGCTCTGCTCTGGCTGTGCCTGTTGATGTGCAATTAGCTCTGCCCTGACTCTGCTCTGACTCTGCTCTGCTTCAGCTTCTGACTCTGCTCTGTCTCTGCCTGTAGATCTCCCATTGGCTGTGCTCTGACTCAACTCGGAATCTGCTTCTGTCTCTGCCTGTAGACTTTGCTCTGGCTCTGCCTGTTGGCTCTGCTTATGACTCTGTGCTGTCTCTGGCTGTGAATCTTCCACTCGCTCTGCACTGACTCTGCTTTGGCTCTGCTTTGGCTCTGCTTGGCTCTGCTTTGGCTCTGCTTAGTCTCGCTCTCGCTCAACTCTGTTGAGTAGCTCTATAATTGCCAGATATTTGCAAACCTTTCTGTACTCTGCAGTCAATAGCGTCAGACTGCACTGTTCTTATTTGTTTGAATTTATTTATTTTCTTTAAATTTATTTTTAATTTTATTTATTTTATTCCTTGATTTACTTCAAAACTTAATATTTAAACTGCAAATTGCACAAACTCTTTCTAGTTTCTAGGCCAATATCTGGCACCCAACTCGATTCAGCTCAAAATTCCGTTCACTATGTATAGCGCGTGGCAGCCACAGCCACAGCCACAGCCAACGAACATGTTTTATGAGAAGCCCACTTTTTAGCGCTTCGCATTTCATCTTTGTGTCTTTGCTCTGCTTCTTCCTCTTCTGGTATCTGGCGAACAATTGCGAACAAAATTCTTGACACATATTTTGCTGTTGTTTTTTTCTTTTTTTTTGGCAATTGTTGTTGTTGTTGAGGTTGTGTTAAAGTCAACGGTTATGGGCAAATAAAATGTGACATGGCCGAGACTGCTCCGGCTGAGGCTGAGGCTCCGGCTCAGGGTGTGTGTGCTTTTTGCTGTGGTTCGTAACAAGTGTGCAACACTGTGCTACAAATGCGATTACGTATACGCAGCGTGTGACGACGGGCACGTTGACCGTTTTGTAGCCGAACAACAAAGGGGTACAGCATATAGAGCGGAAAGAGCTAGAGATAGAGAGAGGGGGGGAGCTGGGTCTAATATAATTCTCAAAAGCGCCCACATCCTGACCATGTCTGACTGGGATTCTGGACATGCCGCGCATAATTTAACTGGGCGTGGCCTGGCCTGCCTCCGGTGTGTGTGTGTGAGTGAGTGGGTCACGTGCCATTGTTGAATTTCATTTGTGGCATTTTTCAGTAACTTTTTGAGCCTATTAAAAACCGGACAGCAGCTAAGTCCCCGGCTCTGAGCGCTAAGTGAATCGCATTAGCACAGCGCTCGAGAGCCTGTTGAGCGCTTGGCTCGAGGCGGCGACTCTCGACTCGACTCGACTCGCCTCGGCGCGGCTGCTTTGCCTAGATCATATTTAGCATTTACTTCGATATAATAGAAATGTTGTCAGCAGAGCTGACGGCATACCGGACGTCTATTAAGTCAATAGAGTGCAGAGAGAGAGAGAGAGAGAAAGTGGGGAGAGCGTGAGGGAGGAAGTAACATGCGCCAGGCATTTATAAGCAATTTATAGAATATGTTAACCCAGCTTCACTCTCACTCTCCCCCTCTCTCTCTCTCTCTCTCTCTCTCTCTGTCTCTCTATTTCTCTTCTTTATGTAATCGGAGCTGACTCGAGCAAGTTAACTAAAGCGCATCAGCCAGCTTCGAGCAATGTAGACAGTTAATCAAGGAGCGCTGCCAGGCAGTCAGAAGCAAAAATTAAAAAAAAAAAACAAAGACGAAACGACGTCTGAAGGCTCGTGAAAATCTGATGCATAAAATGGGATTAAATGGAGCTGAGCGAAAGGAAGTGCGAAGTGAATTGAATGTGAATTCTTTTCACTCCTCGCAATCACCTTAAAGCCAGAGTCGACTCGAGTTAAGTTTCTGCAAACAATTGCAGGAATTTTCAGCCTTTGTTTCTGTTTCTGTTTCGGATAATAATAATAATAAGCATTCGGCAAAGGCTGAGAGGTATTTCAATTATGCTCAGAAAGTCAACAAAGCCAAAGGTTACATAAATAACTGCTGACAGGCAGCTGGGAATTCTTAACAGAAAAATAAGTACATATATATTATATATATGTATATATAATATTTATTTATATTTAAATATTGATTTTAATCCAAGCTAATTTGAGCTCAACTAAACATAAATTGATTTTTTTTAGTTTAATAAATATTAGCAATATCAAGGGAAATTTTAGTAAGACAAATGCAGTTTGGGATCTTCGTGAATATGGAAGAAGCATGAAATATTCCAATAAAAAAGAAGACTTAAGACAATTCATAATCAAATGGCAAAGGTTGGCGAATACATAAATAGCTAAATTTTAGGCACAATTTAAATAGTTACTGAAATATAGCTTAAGAAAGTAGTAATACTCTTGCTTGGTCGCTCCACATAGTACTATATATACATATATATTTGAAATAATTTTTACAGACTTAATTTATTTTAGACACTGCGCGTCATCAGGATAGCGCACCCGTCATATTCACCGTAGATGTTGAATATCTTCTATATCATTTGAGATAGAGTCTCTAAAATTTGTTTTCCATGAAGCTCTGATATATTCTCCTTGAAATAAAACAAAATTGGACTTCGTATCTTTCCAAGAAGTATTTTTAGAATTTTTTTGAAAAAGAGCTTACAAAAAGGGCTGCTAAAGGCGCGTAGCGCATTTCAGTTCAATAGTTGATATCTTGCTCAATTTGGCCACCACAGTTGGGAAATTTTTATATATACCACAAAATTGATTTTCTTTAAGAAAAATATTTAAACAAAATATAAAGTTAAATCTTTGCAGGAAAAATCAAAGATTGAAGTTTACTTTGAATCTTAACCATCAAGAAATAAATTGGTATAAAAGTTGAAAGATTATATTATTTATATATTTTAGATTATATAGTATCTAACTTTTATATATTTTTAATGACTTTCCTGCCTCAAGCATTGATTATAGCTTTCCATAGATTATATATTTGATGACTTTTATATATATTTAATACATTTTAAGGACTTTCCTATCCTAAACTTTCCATAGAGTCTTTTATAAGCTTACCTATATATTCTCTTGCTTTTAGACTCATCTTCCTGAAGCATTGATAGATTATTTCAAAAGCTTTTGTTTATTTTTAATAACTCATGGAGGCGTCTGTCAGATTTTTGAATAGAACCTTTTTATAGATTATATATTTAATAAATTTTATTCCAATTTAATGACTTTTAAGGACTTTGCTACCTCTAGCATAGATTATACATTTCCATAAATTATTTCATAAGCTCTTATATATTTTTAAAGATTTTTAAGCATTGATAGATTATTTCGAAAGACTTTGGCTATTTTTAATGACTTCAAAGAGTCGTTTGTATTAAGAATTTCTATATTTTCAATGATGCTTAAAGACTCTTCTATCCTAAGCATTCTTTACGAATCTTCGAGTCTTTGCTTTGCTTTTCTTTTCTATATCAAATCAAAATATCAATTGCCTCTCTTCTGTAACTCGTAGTATCTTCCACAATACTCGCAGCATTTTCTATTCTCGCTCAATCAAGGCATAAATCCAATTATAGTTATAGCCCAAGCCGCTTCCGCTAATAGTTATTTGTTATTTGTTTACCTTGCCTCACACGCACTCACTTCAATGGGCGCCCGTTATGTGGATGGGATGCTGTGCCGCTCCCTAATGGCCATGCTCGAGTTGGCAGCCACCGCAAAGGGCAACGTTTAAACAAGTGAAGCAGCAGCAGCAGCAGCAGGCAAATGAAAAGAAAAACCGATTGCCAAAACACTAGCCAAATTGTTGGCACGCAAAACCGCAAAGAGCAAATACAGAGACCGCAAAGGCGACTACAAATGTAGCCCACATACGTGCAGCAGTCTCGTCCTGGCCCTGCCCCTGGCCTTGCCCTGCTCTCTGCCTCAGCTTTCCTTGTAGTCGTCGTCGCTCGCTTATCGCTCTCATGATATTTACGAACTTGTGAGCAAGGAAATTAATTGAAATGCCCCAAATTTGAGCAAATGTTGTTGGAGCAGGGGCGCAGGAGGCAGGGCTTCCCCTGCTGACGCCATTTGGCGCTCAAATTAATTTGCTGGCAACAAATTGCTTTGGAAATAGCTAAGCAAATTTTTATTTTCTTCTTTGTTTTTTATTTGCTGTTTGTTTTCTGTTGCTCGCCTGAGTTTGTTGGCGCTTTGCCGCACTATTGAGTGTTAAGTAATTTGCAGTTTTTTCCTCTCCTGATTGGGGCTCTTTCTTGGCTTGGTCCTGGCTGGCTGGCTGTAGGACAGGTGAAAATTTCTGGGTAATTGCTTTCCGGAAGCTTTCAACGCCTCGGCACACAAAGGGTTTTGGCACCTCGCTCCCTTCGTACCCAAGTCATTTGCATAATTTCGGAGCAGCTCAGGCAGAAGAGCGCGAGGCGCTCAACCCAAATCAGCAACAATTAACTTTAATGGGAATTAATGCTGGCAAGATTTGGCATTCTTCTTACGCTTGGCCGGCTATAAACTGTGTTGTCTCTTGTCTGTTGCCTGTTGCTAATGCCTGTCATATGTCAAGAATCATAGCACTAAACCTTTTTAAAGGCCTTTATAAAGTGGGTATATTCGGTTTATAGAATTGTACGTGAGCACGAGCAGCGCCAGCTATGAAACTATAGCATGATCGAGAGACAGAGAGAGAGAGAGGGAGAGGGAGAGAGACAGAGAGAGGGAGAGAGAGAGAGAGAGACAGAGAGAGAGAGAGACAGAGACAGAGAGGGAGAGAGAGAGACAGAGAGACTGAGAGAGAGAGACAGAGAGAGAGAGAGAGAGAGAGAGAGAGAGAGAGAGAGAGAGACAGAGAGAGAGAGAGACTCATCTCTAATAAGTAAATTTTTCTCTCTTCCTGTCTCTCTTGTACTCTCTTATTTCTCATTTTTTTATTTCCTGCTTTTTTCGTGTCTCTCTCTCTCCCTCTGCCTCCCTCTCTCTCTCTCTCTCTCTCTCTCTCTCTCTCTCTCTCTCTCTCTGTTGGTTTGGGCTACTGCTTCTGCTTTCATCTATTTGCTTTGAGCCCAACAATGTTATTTAACGATTTTACTCTATAGAGATGCTCTGAAAATTTTATAGAATTATTTTTGAAAGTTTTAAGGTCGTTTGTTATTGTTTTGCTATCCTAACTTTTAAATTGAGATTAATACTTATGTATTTTTTTATATATCAATATATATCTTTTGTATTTAATTGCAAATTGTACAAAATAACAAGTAAGAAAACTCTAGTCGGCGGTCCCGACTAAGAGATACCCTAAACCCCGCGCTATCTGCATTAAAATACTGCATAATTAGCATTTCGTATAAACGCACAGAAAACTAAATTCAATTCATTTCAATTGTTTAGCTAATAGCGTCATCTATGGTTCGATTGAATAGCGCCATCCAAGTTTCGAACCAACTGAGCAGCTGATAATTCGCAAATCATAGCGCCATCTATTGGAAATATGTACACTAAAACTTGCGGGTTTTAGAACTTGCTAGATGCACGCAGCTCAATGTGTATGTGTGTATGTGTGCACATGTATAGGAAAACAGTTTGCTTTGTTTTGCTGGTCACGTGTTTGGCCGATTGCCAAACGTTTTGTTTAATAACTTCTGCGCGAATTAATGGATTTGAATGAAATTTTCAGCTTATGTTCAACATATTTTATTACATTTTTTCCAATTTTTAAAAATGTAAACCCATTCATTTACTGGCTTTGAGTGCAACTAACCTCAATTTAAATATTTGGGGAAATTTGGAGCCGGTATCCAAAATTTAACAAAAATCAAAATTAGAGAAAATAAATATAAAACTTAAAAAAAAATTTGGGGACTCTAGCTATAAAGACGTGGGAGATATAATTTTAATGTAACTAACGTTCGTTATTGTTTTTAATCGATAACAATAAAATTAAAATAGTTATCGACTTTTTTAACAAACTCGATCTTTTCGTGCTATTCACGGACCTACATAAAAAATTTCAAGTCTCTAGCTCTTATAGGTTCTGAGAACGACGCGTTCATACATACGGACAGACAGACGGACAGACGGACATGGCTATATCAACTCGGCTTGTCATCCTGATCAAGAATATATATACTTTATGGGGTCTGCCACGCCTCCTTCTGCCTGTTACATACATCCGCCCTCCAACAAAAACATTATACCCTGATTTTCCCATTTTCAATGGGTTCAGGGTATAAAAAACGAGACTTCATTAATTAAAATTTAAAAAATATATATTTTTTTATTTTTCACATGATTAATCTAAAACAAGTAAGAAAACTCTAGTCGAGACCGCTCGACTAGGGTATACCCTGAACCCTGCGAAGAACCGCAATTCCAAGCAATCTCCGTTTCTTTAATATACATAAGTATATATATGTTCATTACAAACAAAACATACACACACACATACACAAGCGCAAGCACACACAAGCGCAAGTCGGTGCGTCAGCTGTTCTTTGGCTTCTGTTTGTATGCCAGTGTTATGGGAAATTAAATGTTTAATAACTTTTTTTCTAGAGTAACGATTTTGATCAAACTTGTTGGGCGTGATCATGTCATCCATATGTATGGATGTTCCAAAGCAAAAGTCTGTAGTATTTGATATACGGGAGTTACAAATATGAGGCGAAGGGGGCGTGGCATCCAAAATTTAACAAAAACCGAAATTGCGCATGACACAAGTAACACTAAATGCAAAATTTGAAGACTCTAGCTATAAAGATGAATTATATATAATTATATAACTTAATTTAGATTTTCGTTTTTAATCGATAACAATAAAACGATAACAGTTATCGAATTTCTGAAAAAAACTCGATCTTTTCGTGATATACAGGAATCTACATAAAAAATTTCAAGTCTCTAGCTATTGTAGGTTCTGAGAACGACGCGTTCATACATACGGACAGACGGACGGACAGACGGACAGACGGACGGACGGACAGACGGACAGACGGACAGACGGACATGGCTATATCAACTCGGCTTGTCATCCTGATCAAGAATATATATACTTTATGGGGTCTGCCACGCCTCCTTCTCCCTGTTACATACATTTCAACAAAAACATTATACCCTGATTTCCCATTTTCAATGGGTTCAGGGTATAAATAGTATTGCATCTTTCCTAGTTCATAGCTAAGATCCGAAAAAATACACTCCTTCAGAAATTAGACTATAAATTGTATAAATAAATATAATAAAATCAGAATATTAGCCATATATGTACATATATGTGTGTATATAATTATATTACTATTGAATATTTCGTATTTATTATATTTGTTTAAAATTTATTCTTTTATTTTTTTTTTTATTTTTTTTTAATTTTTTTTTGTTTTTAATTAATTTATTCTTTTTATTTATTTATTAATTTATTCATTTTTTTATTTTTATTAATTTATTTATTTTCTTTCTAGTCCTCTATATGATCCATGCGCCCTTTGTCAACCCATATAAACCCTTTGCTAACTCAACCAGAGAGCAAGCAATAACTAATGGTAAGTCCTTAGTCTATTTGTGGTATTTGCGATTCAAGTAATTTGTCAGCTTTGATTCTAATGACTTGGACTTGAGCGAAGTCAAATCCTCGCGTAGCTCATGAATATCTCAGCAAGCACAAATCATTTTTTCATAGTCAATAATTGCTATTCATCAGATTTAATAAATATTAAAGGAAATTCGAAGGAATTGCTAAGCCAGCTGCTGTGGCTGTGCATAGATCATGAATGAGATTATTTTGCAATCTCATTAAGGCTTTTGAGGAAGATAGATAGATAGATGGAAAGAGAGAGAGAGTGAAGAGTGAGGGAGAGGCGTTTTAGCACTGTAACCTTAATTATTCATGCTTAAATTTGACTTAAAATTGCAGAAACTCGTTACTCCCAGCTCAACTTGAATCGCTCATCATCAGTTGATGTTCTGTGCTTTCAAAGGAAACTTTGGCTGGTCACGCGGCCGCAAGATAAACGTTGAGCAAACTAGCCGAAAAACGGAAGCTGATAATTTGCCTTCAGTTTTTAAAATAAAATATAAATCAAGGCACGACGAGCTGGCAGAAGGTAGTGGGTGTGGTCTGTCAAGCAGTTGGTCAGTAGGGCTGACTGTCGCTCTCTCTCTCTCTCTCGCTCTCTCTCTCTCTCTCTGTCTGTCAGTGTGGCTTATTTGTTTGTGCCTGAAGTGCTAAAGCCTCAGGGGCCGACAGTTCGTTAGCCAAAACAAAAAAAACAAGTAAGAAAACTCTAGTCGAGACCGCTCGACTAGGGTATACCCTGAACCCTGCGAAGAACCGCAATTCCAAGCAATCTCTATTTCTTTAATATACATAAGTATATATGTCCATTACGAACAAAACTACACACACACATACACAGGCGCAAGCACTCACAAGCGCAAGTCGTTGCGTCAGTGTTCTTGGCTGCTTTGCATGGCAATGCTTGGGAATTTAATGTTTAATAACTTTTTTCAGAGTAACGATTTTGATCAAACTTGTTGGGCGTCATCATGTTATCCTATGTATGTATGTGCCAAAGCACAAGTCTCTAGTATTTGGTATACGGGAGTTACAAATTTGAGGCGAAGGGGGCGTGGCATCCAAAATTTAACAAAAACCAAATTGCGTAAGGCTACATAACACTAAATGCAAAATTTGAAGACTCTAGCTATAAAGATGAATTAGATAGAATTTTATAGCTTAATTTAGATTTTCGTTTTAATCGATAACAAAAAACGATAACAGTTATCGAATTCGAAACAAACCATCTTCGTGATATACAGGAACCTGTATAAAAATTCAATCTCAGCTATTGTAGGTTCTGAGACGACGCGTTCATACATACGGACAGACGGACAGACAGACGGACAGACGGACAGACGGACAGACGGACATGGCATATCACTCGGCTTGTCATCCTGATCAGAAATACATGGGTCCCACCCTCCTCTCCTGTTACTACAACCCCTCCAACAAAAACATATACCCTGATTTCCCATTTTCAATGGGTTCAGGGTATAAAAAAAGAAAACTCTCAGCGGTTCGTTAAAGTTTTTAAGCTGCCAGCACGCAGCTGCGTAGCTTGATGAAAGGTTGGCAAAGATATATATGTATATAACATACATATGTAGCATATACAAAACTCTAGCTGACGTGTTAATTAGTGTGACTTTTTGTGGGCGTACGCTACGTTTGGTCCAGATAAGATATTTTGCTCGCTGGCAGCCTTGACTATTTGCCTTAAACTCCCACTGGCTTTGTGCTCTGCATAATGTCGACTCATTAAAAATCAGCGCGTTATGCCAACCACAAAAATAGCAGAAGAAGCAGAAAAAGAGGAGAAGGAGAGGAGCCACGACGACGACAACGACTACGTCGTAGTCATTTTCATAATCAAACAAACTGAAAATCACACAGCACAAAACACAAGGCCACCGCGAGGGAGTGGGGCTGGCTGTCTGGGGACCACAGCGGCAGAGTCACGTCAATTGCATTAGAAATTGCATTTAATGAGCGACAGCCAGAAGGCGGAGCAGCTGCTGCCAACGTTGGCCAAATGGCGTAGAAAATGGCGACAGCCAACTCGCCAAAATGGCGCCCAACATGGCGCGCGTGGCGCACTCACTCAGCTGAGCTGAGCTGAGCTGAGCTGAATCGGTCGCCATTTGTCATTTATCACAGTTGCAATTAACTATGAAAAACCTTTGGACAACAACATGCTCACGTTAGCTGCCCTCCGCAATAACCAACAATTCGCGCTCGAATCAATTAAAATCCGCACTCATTTCGAACATTTTAATTGTGTTTTATGCGCTTTATTTGGCCATTAGGGGGATTGAGGCGGATTGTCGACGTGATTAAATACATTATTTGATAAACAATTGCAGTTTGTCTGGCATTCGCAGTTGAATGGACCCAAAAATATTGTAAATTTCGGCTCAAATTTGTAGTTGAATGAACTTTTTGATAGGCAATTAAGGGGTGACAGTATTTAATGTGCTGAAATGTCACCCCGAAACCGAGAGGGAAGAGCTAATATATCTGTAATATATTTATAATATTTTGGGTTGGATTAAAAGCTTAGCCGGAATGTGGGATACTCTCCTAATGATTATAATAATTTTGCAGTGCGGGTATCAGCTAGTCGATCACTTTCATTAGCTAACCTTTGAATAGAGCATATCTCGAATACTATAACAGCTAGAGCCATAAAATTTCATATGAGGATGCTTTTAAGATATAGACAGGCTTTGAATACTTTCTTTTTCCTTTAGCTATCTCTCTTAAATGTGTTAGACTTCAGCCAAAAAATATTGACAGGTCATTTCGACACCTTTGTTTGAAGTCTATAATGATTTTGCTGTCATTGAGACAAGACAGACTTTCGGGTATCTCCTAGTTGATCACTTCCCACCTTTTCGATCGATAATGATTTCAATAATGATTTCACACTCATTGAAACTTAGACAAGACTGAGTTCCGGATATCTCCTGGTCTGTCATCTCCCACTTTTCGAATTTGTTTAATATTGATTATATTTGAAATTCAGCATATCTCGAATACTCTAACAGTTACAGCTATCAAATTTCATAAGCCGTTGCTCTGAAAGCATATACAGACTATAAACAATTTCTTTCCTTGAAATATATCCCTTAAATGTGATCAACTTCAGTCAAAAATTATTTTCAGCGCATTTCTACACTATTGCTTGAAGCCTAGAATTATTTTGCAGTCATTGAGACTTTGACAAGACAGATCACTTCCCACCATTCGATTCAGTATATCTCGAATACTTTAACAGCTGGATCTATCAAACTTCATTCGCAGATACTCTTAAAGTGAAGACAGGCTAAGAACACCTTATTTTCCTCATAGATATCTCCTTCATATGTGTTTAACTTCAGTCAAAATCTATACCAAAAATATCTTCAACACATATCTTTGAAGCCTATAATAATTTTGTAGTTATTCATACTCTCCTATTCGGTCCCTTCCCACCTTTATTTCAATATGAATTATATTTGAAATTCTCGAATACTATCACAGCTAGATCTATCAAATTTCATATACAGATACTCTTAAAGTATAGACTGACTAAGAATACTTTCTTTTCCCCTTAGCTATCTCCCTTAAATGTGTTCAACTTCAGTCAAAATCGATTTTCAGTTTATTTTCTATATTCTCATCTCTATTCTCTTTCATATTTAAAGTATGATTACTAAATAATCACAGCTAATGATTATGCATGCTTCAACTGAGTTTAATTCACCCGGTGATCCCTGCCAATCTTTTATATATATTTTGACTTACGCACTTTGTGCTCGTCCGTCAGTCGACGGACTGATTGGAGAGCGGCAATTGGGTGCCACCAGCTGAGCGACTAAGCCAGTGCCAACTGTGGGCTTTGCGCCCGTCCATTGATGAGCTCTGGCCACAGCACGACTGGCCAATTGTGACAGCTCGAAATGAGCAGACTGTGGAGCGGAGTGAATGATTACTTAATGCGGCCACTGTTGACAGTTGATGGCTGAAGGCGAAGCGAAAGGCCCCGTTCTTAACTCCTGTTTAACATGTCATGGGCCATGCAGCCTTTGGCTTTTCCTCTTTATTGCTTCATGGTAATTCAGATACTTCCCTTTGGCACACACACTTCTTCTGCTCGCTCGGTAAAATTCGCTTCTTACGGCCCGCTACGGCAGGTGTTTGTCTTCATTCTGAGTGCTGCCTCGGCCGTTGGATCAGTCACTGGGGTCACATTAATTTCGGGCTGCGGCAACTGGCATATAAATTGTGTACGATTGCCATTTAATACCCTTCAACTGGTATGTAGAGGGTGGTTAGCGACTGGGCTTGTTGTGTTCATGTTTGCTTAACACTGGAGGCGGAAGCGAAGGGCAGAAGATCTATGCCAGCTACTGCTGAGTGAACAACTTTCAGATCATACTCAGAGAGCAAGCGCTGCCTGCTGCTCTCATCCTTGACCAAGCTTTCATTCAATATGCAGCATAAATTACAAATTCTATAGCCTTCTCTTCTTCTCTGTGCGGTATATTCCAGTCGAGCAGCTTCACGTTCAGCGCGGCATAATTTGCATATGAAATGTTTCTAAGTATGCAAATTTCCAGCGAGCGCATGAACATGAAATTTGTAATATTTGCCAAGATAACGGCCTGTGCGATATTCCCCTTGCTTTCACAGGAAACATCTGTTAAATTGGACCAAAATTAAAGCAACTTATGCTCTGCCTTAATATTTATATAGAGCATATCAACTGCTGCTCGAAATACATATATTTATTAAGATTTTTATTATTTTTGTAATATTTATAGATTAGGCAACTAAATCTAAGCTGAAAGTATTTAAATATACTTCTTAATGCAATGAAAGGGATCTAAGACAGATTACATAGTTTAGGGTGAGCGAGAGTTGCATGGTGTAAAACTATGCAAGCTAAAGCTTAAGGGAATATTTGAAATATTTTGAGTGAACTATTAGTTGAGTAGTTTGAGGTTTGTGGCTAAGTCTCAATCTAAGTCTAAGTTTTCGTCTACTTCGAAAGAGGGATCTCGCAGATCTTTGGCCTGCCCAGGCAGACCGTTTGGGTAAGCTCTAGGTATTTCTCTGTCTGAACTTTGGCAGCTTGAGTTTCTCCTTTGTGCTCCTAGCTCGCAAATCTTGATACCAGAAATCAGAGATAGAAGCCAAGAAGTGGCCTTAAGCCGCAGTGTTCTTCCTCAGCATATTCGCCTGAAGATCACGCAAGTTTTTTACTTAAATATAAATGTGTACAGGGTGTTCCAAAAATCACGAAAGAAGTAATTTAGATAGAAAACACAGGTTTATAATTAAAAACTTGAAATTAGTTTTGGATTTATACAGTATACAGTACAGGGTTATGTATGGAATAGCAGATCTGGTAAATGGCCTCCAGTACATTGCTTTGACATACGCACTCTTTTGTAGAAATTGTTGTCCTCCAAACCAAAATCCGCACCCAACAGTGACACGTTATGGATGCATTTCTTTGTTGATAAAGTTGCGGATTTTCTGAACCCAAAGCGACAATTTTGTCGATTATCAAAGCCATCAAGATGAAAATGGAAGTGAAGAAAACTATTTTCAAATATATGATATCCTTGATTATGGATTAAGTTCAGCAGTTGATGCTTCTCAGAAAAGTACATACTATGAGAGCAAAGCTGTTTTGGCCTTGCTTCTTACATATGTATATCTTTTTTTAAATAAAAATATCTTCATTATATTTCATATGCCATAAATAAAACAACAAATTTTAGTTTATTTTTTTTTTATTTTTATTAAATTTTCTTCAGTCTTCTTTCACTTAGTTTTTATACTAAATTCCTCTTTTTTCCTCTGAAATTTAATGTTTAATATTTCAATGAAACGATGCTAATTTAGTAGCTTCGCAGCCCAGATAAATATTGAAAGCTTTAACCTCTTACCACATGCACCTACATACATTAGCTGCAGCCCTTGCTTCAATCATACTCACTTTTCGATTTGTATTCATTTTCATTACTATTCTCTAATCGCTACCCATTGGCCCAGGCCAGGCATTTGCACAGTTCGCTGGCTTTCAATTGATTCGCCAGCAGCAAAGCCGAGCGCCGAATGCCAAATGCTTTGTGCCATATAAATTAGAAATACCATTTGCATGTCATACTGACAGCATTTGAAGCATTCATTTATTCGTTCGTTCATTCTTTCAATTGCTCTAATTGAGCTTCGTCGTGGCTCCATAAAATGATTTGATTTGGCGGCAGGCAAGTCGAGTTGGTTGTTTCGCCAGCTGTTTTCCTTGGTGCACTTAAGTTGAACATAATTTCATTACGCATACGCACCGTTTGCTAATTACATGAAAGTTTTGAGCTGGCTAAAACTTTGGCGCATTATCGCCGGCATCAAATGCAAACTTTCGCCTGCAACTGGCAAAAGTTTAGCATTTTCTTTGACATTAGCCACCGCCTGATGAGCTGTCAGCAAAGTATGAAGATTGCAGCTACTTATAAAAACATTAAGATACATATATATATATATATATATATATATATATATATA
Organism: Drosophila paranaensis; assembly: GCA_035047545.1. Lineage (NCBI taxonomy): Eukaryota > Metazoa > Arthropoda > Insecta > Diptera > Drosophilidae > Drosophila > Drosophila paranaensis. Next base: position 2,437,307 of record JAWNPL010000168.1, read on the forward strand.
TATATATATATATATATATATATATATATATATATATATACATATAAAGATATATACTTACTGCCTGTAGCCGTAGACAGAAGATAGAATCAGCCCGAAGTTGAAGCACTTTTATATACAGCAAAGCAAATGCCAAAAGAAATACTCAAATAATATGCAAAAAATACTCAAAAATACTGTCAAGCAAAGCATCAGCGTAGTTTCGAAATGAAAAGCATCAGCATCATCATCATCAACATCATCATCATCATCATCATAGCATACACAGGGTTATATCAAAAGCAACATCAGGTTAGATACTTTTCTTTAACTGGAGGATTTTCTTAGGAGGATGTTTTCAAAAAATAAAACACAAGCGCAATTTTGTTTTAGTTTTTTGGTTTTTTAGTTTTTTGTTTTTTTTTTTTTTTTTTTTTTTTATAGAGAGGGTAGTTTTCTCCGCTAAGGATTTTCAAAGTTTACTTTTATTTAGAGAAGTTCCTTTAATGATAATCATACTTATGCTTTTTGTTTTTGTTTTTCTTGTTTGCCTTTTGTTTGTCTTTAAAAGTTTTTGTTTTTTGTTTTTGTTAATAAATAGTTGTTGTTTAACAGCTAAATACATGTTGTTATAATATTTGAATGTGGTAATTGTATTTTTTTTCTGTTTTTTTGTCAGTTATTTCTGGTAATGTTTTTGACGTTTGTTTGGTGTAGTTTATGTTCGTTTTTTGCTGCGTTAAAATTCACTTACTAACTAGGTATTTTTTTTGTAATTTTTTAAATTAATTTATATTTGTTTTTGTTTTTGTTGTATTTTTATTTGCTCTAAATTATAATTGTTTTGCTTGTTTTGGTTTCTGGTTTAGCCTGGGCTGTTGTGCGGCACCGTGTGTTTGTTTTGTCCTTCGAGTTCGCATTTCGACAAGTTTAAGAATCAATCATTTTTACTAAAGTTAGGCTTACGTAATCTATATGTCCATATATCTTAGTAGTTAGCGTCACTTAATACCCTAAATTGTAACAATAAGTTTTTTATATTTTGTTGTAATTAATTAATTCATTTGCTTTCGGTAACTGTTACACACATACAAGTATTTAAGCAATACATATTCCGTTATATAATTGCGGTAATGTCCATATGGTAAATATGTTCTTATATTGATTTTAAACGTTTGCTTGGAATGAACTTTAACACCAACTTACGGGCTAGAGAATCGATTTCTATATAATTATAGATAATAATAATCATAATAATTATAATTTTCCGTGTATATTTTATACGTTTCATTTCCGCTTTGACTGTGGCGCACATGCTGTACGTGTTCTTTGGCACATGCCGTTTACCAACACTGCCAACGGTCTTCACTTAGCAGCTAGATTAATTGAGTGTTGCTTAATAACATGCACATATCTTCATCAACTCATGAGTAGTTACGTAATGCTATTAACTGTTCTCGAATATATATTAATATATGTTTATATATGTGTATATTAAGTATATATATATGCTGGTAACATTTTTAAATACTTTAGATATTATTAGAACTTGAGAAAAATCACTAAATGTATATTCCATATATATATATATATATATTTAAGTATTATATTGTTATTTAACTTTCCATTAACTGTTCACATCATATGACCCTCAACATTAAATTTTTCCGCTTTTAAGTTTTACTAATGAAAAAACGATTAACACATTTATCGATTAATATATTTTTGTGGGTTTTGGGGGCGTGTACTTTGAGCAAACCTTATGCCACAGCCCGAGCCCAGCTAACGGCATCGAGAACGTATGACAATCGCATCGGGAGACTTCTCAAAATTGTTCTTCTCTCGTCGCTCGGCGTGCCCCAGCCTCGCTCAATTTTCGTGGCACCCTCGCACCCGTTTCGCCGGGGCTCCATGCCCGGCTACTCGGCGTGCTTAGTGCGCTCTTGAAGGACTTGAAGGCAGCGCCGAGCTCGTGGAAACTGTCGGGAAAATGTTTGGAAATCCGTTTCGCTAGGCTCGCGTTGTGGCACAATTGAAGTGCTTAAAGCCGGAGACTCCTATTTGCTTAGACTAAGACATTTATGTAATTTAGCTTGAACTTTTAGCTTTGATTTCCGCTGTTACCCAGGCGCGGAACGCTTGGAATTCGGCACACGGCGCTGTCTGGCAACGCTGCGTGTGCCGAATGCCCCCAAAAACGTTATCATGCCTGCGAGCCTAGGCTGAGGAACGAGTCTCTGTTCGCTTAGCTTCGGCTCTGCTCTTTTGATTATACTATTCCATCGTTCCGCTAGCGAAACATTTCGATTTTCAATTCGTAACTTTATGTAATTGTTGTTGTTCTTTATGTAACCACCAATACCTTAATTAATTTATGTGTTTTGTTTGAACGCCTTGTAGCTGGCTGCTACGGTTTGTGCTGTTCCATTTCATGCGTTTCAATGCCAAAATGTTTCAATGTTGTGTGTGTGTGGGTGCTTGTGAATTCCCTAGATCTTGTTTAATACATATATTACGTTGCACTACGTTTATCCAACTTGGTTGCTTACAGCTACGTTGTTTTTGGGTTTATCGGCTATCGGTTATCGGTTATCGGCTATCGGGGTTGTCTGACTCAGCTCCATTCCGCTGTTCCGTTTTCTAGCGCTCCTTGCTCAGGCAGGCCGTTGCTTAATTTACTCTTTCGTAGCGCTCTACATTTCTCCTGCACTCAAATAACTTTGGTTGAACTTCTGCTGCGCTTATTATTAAGTTTTCCTTTAAGTTTTGTTTAGTTTATGTTTTTTTTGCTTAGTTGTTGTTGCTTTGCGCGACTTATTTTTAATTAACTGTACGCCCTTCTCTGTTCAATTTTCTACTTTTGTTGTTCTTAGAGTCAAATGTGCTTGGTTGCCGCTACATTAACTGTTAGATATTTAGTACTTTAGCAAGAGCTTTTGCTCTTGTTCTTGTTTCTTTTTCATTATTTATTTTTTCTTTGGTAACCTCATTTTTGTTGACGAGTGTATTTTGTGTAGTTTAGTGTAAACGTGTTTCTTGTTGTTGTTGTCTTTTAACCTTCTGCTATAAATTATAGTACTAATTTATGTTTAATCGAAATCATAGGCAAAAACTTAGTATTTTATTAAACGTAAACCCAGTTCAAGAACTTGTAATATATATACATATATATGGGTATATACATATATATATATTTCGATACTTGATTCAAACAGTTGAACAGCGCTTCAATTTCAGCGTCGCTTTTACTATATAGTATACTCTCTATATATATAAATTTGCAGCTGACTTCGCTTTTCTCTAAGTGGGTTTTCTCAACTATTTATGTATTTTTTTTATCGCACTACGATTAATCGTTATCAAGTTAGTGTGTGTTTTTGTCAGTGTATCCTTGTGTTCTGCGTATATAATAATATCTGACTAGTCAATGTTAAACATAGCATTAGAACTAAATAAATATTATCATCGAGTAGCTACAGCGTCTGCCTTTCGTTTAAGTAGTTTCGTTTGCCTAAACATATATGTCTATATGTATATATATATATGTTGTATATCAAATCATATTCGTATTCCATACAAGTATCGTATTATATATAAGTTATATAAGTTATATGCTTAATAGAAAAGAACTGTCTATCGGTTTGCGTTTGCCTTTTTTGCACTTTTGCTAAAAACAGAGAGCTCTACACAAAATACTTTTGTTTTGGTTTCGTTTCACTAAGTTCATAAAATATTGATGTATAATGCTTTACTAGGTCGGAACTAAGTGGCTTCGTAGGTCCACCCGATAAATAGGTTTTTTGTTTTTCTTTTCATTTTGTTTCGTTTGTTTTTCATTCGTTTTAGCAGCTTGTCAAAAACTTATCTCAAAATCGTTTATAAATGTTTCTGTTGTTTGGCAAACTTTGAAGCGCGGCACAGGGCTGGAACGTTGGCAGTGAAACAGCAAGATCAATTGTTTCATTGCCACGTTCCAGCCTGTGGCGCTGGTCGCAGTTAGCAGCCTGGGTTCAAGTTAAAAACTTATTACAAAATATGTTCGTTGCGTTTGGGCCAGCCTAAGAGCTGCGTGCGCCGAGGAACGTTGGGAATGAGACAGCAAGATCAATTGTTTCATGCCCACGTTCCGCAGCCTGCAGCGGTAGTCCCTTAGGCCAGCCAAACGGTAAACCCAGTCAAGTTGGCTGCCCACAAAAAAAAGTTGTTGGGATTCGGAATTTCTTGAGGCATTTTGGACTAAATAAAGACGTTAAAATTGTAGCATCTAGGGTTACCAACAAAATTAATGGCTAACAGTTTTGGTTTCAGTTTCGACTACGTAGTAGAGTATGATGTGGGTGGGTTACAGTTATCGGGGCTTAACATGTAGCAGAGATTTACTCGGTTTCTGGCATACGATATGGTTGAGATGATGAGGTTAATGATGACAAAGGTGATGATGATGATGATGATGGTGTGGTCAAAGGAAAAGAAAGAAACTACCAATGTGTATATGGATGTGCATGCTTGAGAACTGAAAGATCAAAAGGAACGACTACAGACGATAGCTAGAAAGAAACGTAGAGATGAGCGAACAGCGAGCAACGAGTAGATAAGCGACGAGAGCGAGCGAGCGAGCGATGCGATGCAAAGAGACAGAGAGAGATAGAGAGATAGAGAGAAATAAGAGCGAGAGAAGATAGAGAGAAATTGAGACGCGATGAATCGAGTCAAACTCATGTTGTTGCTGTTGTTGTAGTTGTAGTTGCTGTTGTTGTTGGCTTAGCATTTCGTTTGATTGGGATTATATATTGATATATTTATTTAAGTTTGAGATTTGAAAGAGTGGAATAATTTGATGAACTTAAGCTTAGACTTTGACGGCATACCGAGCATAAACAAGCTGCCCCGAACTCATCCTCCTGCTCCTACCAGCGCCGGCGTTGCATCAGTATCTGCTCGTGGACCAGCTGCCAGAACTTGCCGTGCAGCCACACGAGCAGCACCACCAGCTGCATGAGCAGCGGCCACTGCTGCAGTTCGTGGCGCGTGCGCCGCTTGAGCTGCTGCAGCCGCGACTTGGGCCCGCCGAGCAGGCACGTGTGGGTGGCGGCTGCCGACGGCGGCGGGGCATAGCTCAGATTGTAGTTGTAATAATAGTAATAGTTGTTGTTGTAATGCTGCAGCTCTACCGGTCCTAGATCTAGGGAATTATCGCCAGCTTGGCCGCTACATCGATTGCTCGCTAAATAGTTATTATTTTGGTTTTCATATTGATTTCCTGTTGTTGTTGTTGTTGCTGCTGTTGCGGTTGTTGTTGCTGAATTGGTTTTAATGTTGTTGGTGTTGTTGATATTGTTGTTGTTGTTGTTGCTTGTTGGATGTTCATCATTACGGTATTTCTGTGGTTTGCGATAATATTACATGATGATACACTTGCCCTTTTCAGCCCACGGATTGTTCTTTTTATCCGGCGCATTAATCAACGGATCGTTCTTTTCATTCTCCTCAATAAAGGAGCGCATTCTGTGAATGAAATGAAACGGCAAATGCAAAATATTAATTAGTTGCGGCCACTAAACAATACAAATATTTACAAATATGTATGCCTATTTCATTTAAATATCTAAAATATATTTTATTTTAATATATAACATGCTCTAGGTGAAAGTTACTTACATTTCATAAGACTTAGAACTGATTTAGAATTATTTTTTGTCAATTATCTGATTTTTTTTATTATTTCAAATTTATTTATTTACCGCCTGTTGCCTTAGACTTTAGCGGAGTTATCACTTTATTTACCTCAACCTATTTTTAGGCAGTTGCGCCTGTATGTAATACTCTAACTAATCTATACATATGAATATTAAATACAATTTATACAAATAAAAAAATTTAAATTCATTTAATTTTCTGAATTAAAATTTATTTATATTATTAATTACTAATGAATTACAGAATTGAATTAAAATATATTTTGATTATTTTATTTGATATTTTGATTTTGATTAATTTTATTATAAAATAAAATATTTCAAATATAGTTATTAATTACCTATAATTATTTTTTAATTATAATTATAATTTTAATTAATTAGAAATTAAATTGTAATTCTAAATATTTTAATATTTTTCATAATATATTTTTTATTAATTATATTAAAATATGTGTAATAATAAGCTAATTTCTGGTTAATTATATTAACTCTTTAGAGAATATCGAAAATGTTTTAGCTGAATTTTAATACAGAGTAAATGGTAATTATTTCTGTAGACTATGAATTGAGTGATTAATAGTATGACAGCATTTCCTTAATAAATATTTATTTGATTTATTAAAATAATTATTTAAGTAGGATATATTGCATTTGATTAATATTTCTATAATTAAAATATATTTTATTTTGTAAAATATTAAAAATCAAAATATGTTTTATTTTATTAATATTTAATAAACTTAAATAAAATACATTTAAATTTTAAATACTTATTTATTAAATGCTAAATATTTCTGAAGACTGTGAATTGAGCGTGATAGCATTTCCTGAATAAATATTTATTTGATTTATTTAAATAATTATTAAAATTAATTGTAATTTATTTCATTAATATTTCTAATAATTAAAATATATATTTTTTTTATTAAATAAAAATAATCAAAATATATTTTATTTGATTAATATTTAATAAAATTAAATAAAATACATTTAAATTTTAAATATTCATTTATTTTTAATTAATAATTTTTTTATATTCTATTACAGAACGTTCCACATTCGGCCGGTCAAAGTTGTGCTATAAAGGATTATTGCGCTTGCCACGAAAGCCAAGCACTCAGCAAAGCAACAAATAGCTGGCTTCATTTCATTATATACTATATATATACTCAGACATATAAAATATATAAGTACATAAAGAGGTATTTTCTCCCGCTCTCTCTATCTCTCTCATATATAATATATAAATTCAAAAGAAACAAAAATTTGAAAGCTTTTAGAGGACTGAACCATTGCCAAAACATTCTGTAAGTAATATAAATTTCTCTACTAAATTGGCTTTAAATATTTAGTATGCATATTTCAGAAATAAGCCTTAGTCTTTGGGCTACTAAACGAATGCTCAGTCATCCGAATTTCATTTTAAAATGCAACTAAAACCCGAAATAAATTCCATTCATAAATATTAATATTCACATTTGATGAGCATGACCATTTAATCTGCAAAGCTTGCTCCGCTCCGCAACCCTGCGCCGCCTCTCCGAGTGCTTTGTTCACTTGGACAATAAACTCTCATCCACTTTCGAATGACAATGTGAGTTTTAATGGGGCTCGCTCAATGGAATCAAGAGCTCACTTCACATAGTTGCATATCTTCGTGTTCCATAACTACTTGTACACCTCGCTTAATCCCAGCTAAGTTCCTTGCTTTGAGCAGCATAAAAGATGTAAGCTGCGAACGCTCCCCTTGCCACTCGATATAGAACAGAAATCAAGCCATTTCAAAAATTGCATAATGGCAGCGTGCTTAAAGCTAAGCAGACATAAAACGAGGCACGCTTCAATGGCAGAGGGTCGCCAGAGGACGACGCTGGTCCGGTTCGCCATAAACAAGGCAATGCCAAGCGAGGCGAGTCGGTCCAACTGAGAGGGGCGTGAGGGAGGCACGAAGTGTGAGGCGGCTTTTATGCTAATCTGCACGCAGATGGACATTAAAAATGTTGAGCGGCCAACGCAGAGTGTAGAGGACATCAGATATACCCTACAAGTGCTGATTCTGTTGGTGTTGTTGTTGCTGTTGTAATACACTTATCCTTTAGCGCCATAAAAATGGCTGCCCTGTCGTTTGCATTTGTCTTTGCTCTCGTTCGTGCTGTAGTTCCGTCTGTCTCTCTGTCCGTCTATCTGCCTGTTCCCCTGTCTGGCCATTTATTTTCCTTATTTTCGCTCAAGACCGAATTTCGTGCACTTTTGCTTGCCACGTTTTCCTTTGCTTTTCCTCTCTCTCTCTCATTTTTATTTTTTCGCTGGAAAATTCGCAAGAATTTATTTATTGAGCGGGCGAAAGACCGAGGGGAGGAGCGTAAGAAATGGCACAGTCGTTCGTTACAGTGCGCAGATAAAAGTATTCGCACAGACAGACTGCGTGGCACATGTTTTGCATTTCAATTTAGTGCGTGAATTGTTTACTTTGCATTTACTCTGACATCCACATTTATTTCGCTTCTTTTTTTCGCTCTCTCTCTCTCTCTCGGTCACGCGTCGTATGCGTTATATTTCTTATGAAAAAATAATGTTTATTGGCAAGCGATTTGCGCATAAAAAACGAATTTATTTATATTGATGTTGAAACTGATTTAAAACTACAAAAAAATAGTTGAAATGCTCTAAAAAACATGTCAATGCCATTATCATTAGCATTATATCATTTTGGTAATAGCCTCCACGGCGGATGAGCAATTTGATTTATACACAGAAAATATTGTTTAATGCCAAACAATTAGCGTAAAAAATATAGAATATATTGAAGTCCTGTTCAATTATAGCCGTTAAAACTGATTTTGGTTGGATCGCTTTGGAAAATAATGTAATTGGTTTTATCATTATCGTTGTATCAATTTAGTCTTGGCTGAGTGTAATTTATTTAATTTATTTCTAGTTTTTTTTAATAATATTTATTGCCAAGCAATTTACGTAATTGTAAAAATTGTATATATAAAACAGAGCTACAAATAAGTGGGGCGGGGCGGCTATAAAGTTCTCTGAGTGTGTGAGGGGGGCGGGGACGCGCTCCGGCGCGCGCGCCGTATATCTTTTTGTTTTGTTTCTTTTGTCGGGGCGGGGGGGTAGGGTAGAGAAAAAGGGGTGGGGGGGGTGGTGTGTGTGTGGGAATGTGTGTGTGTATATTATATCGAAAATTTTCTGGGTCGCAAGTTCTTTTATTTCTTTATTTAATTTTTTATTTTTTATGATATCAGCTCACACTCTTTTCATCGCTGGAGGACCACCTTACCTGTATCTCTTTTTTATGACTGGAAGTTGTAGCCAAATAAAATTATATTATTTATTTATTCTATAGCATATAAGTTGTACTGTCTATATCCAACACCTATAACTTAATTCAGCAAAAAAGAACTCCTTTCTCGGTCTTCGCCCTCCCTGCCGCGAACCCCCGCGCCCACCAAAAACCACCCCCGTGCCACGGATTTTTTCTCTCCTGCTCTCTGGGCACCTGTATATAATTAATAAGGTTTGAAGGCTAATGAAGCTAAACAAAATCCATAGATAATTTAAATAATATTTTTTTAAATAGAGATTAACTAATAAAAAATTAATTCATAGGTAACATTAAATAATATAAATAATATATTAAATAAATATTCATTATTTAATAAATTTATTTAGTATAAAAAAGATTGAAAAAAAATATATATAATATATATAAATTATAACATAAATGTTATAATACAATAGTTCAAAAATACATACAGATATATAAATAAATAATTACTTCAATATATTAAAAATTGAGTTAAAAATAAATAAATAAATATATTAAAATATAAATCTAAAAATTTTATATAAATAATTATATAAAATGCATAAAAAATTAAATAAAAAAATTAAGTAGATAATAATAAAAACATTAAGTCATAAACATTTTTAAACAAATAGTAAGTAAATATTTTATTAAAATTAATTTATAAATTAATAAGTAATTTAATTTATATATTTACAAGTCATTTATTAATATTTTTATTTTTTATCATTTTTTAAGTATTTTATATTATTATTTTTATGTAATTTTTATACATACTTTAATATATTTAATTATTTAGTAAAATATAATTTTTAAAATATTGAAGTAATTATTTATTTAAATATTTATTTAAGTGTTAATATAATAACTCAAACATAATAATTAATAAACAAATATTAAACTTTTTTATATTTATTTAATTATAAATCAATGAAATAATTTATTAAAATATTAATATATAGGCGCTAAATGAATAGATAATTGTATTTAATTCTGAATATTTATTTATAAGTAATTAGTAAATAAATAATTTGATAAAGATTAAAGAAATAATGGATTTACAAAAATAAAATAAATAGTTTAATTAAATATTTATTAGTATATAAATATAAGAATCGAACTACTTAGCTATTAAATTAAACATATATTTAAATTTTATTATATGTATCATTTAATTTATAAATAACTGATTTTACATATATGTTATTAACATGAATTTATAAGTAATTATTTTGATATATATATATATATATATATATATATATATATATATATATATATATATATATATATATATATATTAATATATATATTTATATTCTTATAAAGTTATATACTTGTAAATGAATATCATATTAAAAACAGTTAATGAATCATTTAATATTAAATTTGCATACGCCTTAATATTAAATTATATTTAAGTTCATCTAAATCTGCACTTCTCTCTTGGCCTCCATGATTTTTGTTTATTTATTGTTAATTGTCTTGTTTGGATTGAATCTATTATTGTTATTGCTGGCAATTGGTTGGCTGTTGGGCTCTATTTGCATAGAGGGTCTGCTTGTTGTTGCTTATCTGTTTGCTCGACTGGCACTTGGCTCGTCTGTTTGTCACTTGGCGCCCCCCAGAAATGTGGTGATTTTTGTGTCTGTTTGGCATTTGCCGATTTGCGTGCGGATATTTGCATTTATGTGGGACTTGCTTGGCACATGTTGTGCTCGTGCGCTCATTAGTTTTGTTTGCCAGCCATTAAAGATTTGGCCCGCATGGAGCTGTGGCACACGTGCCGAGCCAGAGTCTACGCAATTCCATTTGCAGCAAACGTGTGCATTTGGCAAACTATTGTGCTGCTCGGGCAGGTAAGCAGGTGTGGGTAGGCGCAGGACACGCCCACTCATGTTGCCGCATTTATGCATAATTTAACTAACAAGACCTTGTCGACTTCGTTGTCCTTGGGTGGGAGGCACTGGTATGTGTGTGTGTGTGTGTAGGCGTTTCTATTTCCTTGCTCATTTTCCGCCTCAGCAGAGCAAAAGGCAACGTCAGGTGGGCAGGGCTGTGGCACAGAACAGGTTTAGCTAGATACATAAAACAATGCCCAGCGAGGCTAATGGGCTTATGACTCTGCGGTTTTTGGCTTGTGCAGCCGGAAAAACCTACGGGCGCCACCTCACCACGCCCCCCTCCCCCCCCTCTCTCTCTCTCTCTCTCTCTCTCTGTCTCTCTCTCCCGCAACATAGCCCAAATCCACAAGCTGAATGCGAAGGCGACAGCGAAAGTATTTTAGCCCCTAAACAAAAGGCCAAGGGTTCAACATCTTTTTTTTTCTTCTTCTCATTTTCGGTTGGGTTTGGTTGGGTTACGGTTCGACAGTCAGGACTGCTGTGAGCGGGCGCAGTGTGGGGTTTGTTGGCCTAAAAAGCCAGTCAACAAAGTTGTTATGATGACGTTTTTTCCCGTCTTTCTTTCTTTCGCCTTTCTTGGTCTGGGCCCTCGCTGCGTTAGCTCTATGACATTTCATTTTGCTGGGCAAACGCCGCTGCTTATCATGTATTTATAATGAGCGCATTAGCAAGAAATGTCCAGAAAAGGTTTGCCAAAATCTGCTAAGTATCTGAGAGAGAGAGAGGGAGAGAGAGAGAGGGAGGGAGGGAGTAGGGTAAGACGACTGTACTTAAAGTGTTTGGCCGTTTGAGATTTACATTTGACGCGACTCGCTTCGTTCTGCCACTTTGGCTGGGCCCAGACGGAGTCTTTAAAATGTATAGCCTACTTTTCAGCGCTGGCCTAAAGAGTTGGCGGTTGGTGGCTTTAAAGCGGTTTTTGGGTGCACAGGTAAGCTGAGAAAGAGAAAGGAAGAAAGAGCGGGAAATAGAAAGAAAGAGAGAGGGAGAGAGATAGAGATAGACAAGGAGTGAAAGAGAGACAGAAAGATAGAGAGAGCCAGAAAGAGAGAGATTTATAGAAAGATCGAGAAATAGAGAAATTTGCAGAGAGAGAGAGAGAGAGAGAGAGAGTTACAGTGAGAGAGAGAGAGAGAGAGAGAGAGAGTTACAGTGAGAGAGACAGAGAAAGAGAGAAGGAGAGAGCAGAGAAAGAGAAAGTTATGTAGAGAGAAAGAGAGAGAGAGAATTGAGAAGTCGACAAGCAAGATTGAGTCTTTAATCCTCAAATGGACTTCGCTCAAGGTTAAGTCTAACTACCCAAATATCTATCTAAATATTTAGTAACTCAGCTTTGCCTGCCTCAAGAACCCAACTAGCCCAGCAGCTTTAAAATACAGGGTATTCATAGATTTTCAGCTTTCGCGCCGCCTAATGATGGTGTCATCGTCAGCTGTACGCCGGAATGTGCGCGGCACAAAGTTCGCTCATAACTGTAAGACGCATTTAATAAGCAATGGCAAAGAACGGAAAGTTGATGGAATGCGGGAGAAACATAAAAAGTTCTTTCACTCGTGCAGCAGCTGCGGCAAATAGCCGCCAAAGCCTTGAAGGCAATTGAAGCTGCGCTGAGATCCGCCCGTCTGTAGTTCTCTCCGTCCGTCCGTCTGTCCGTCTGTCTGTTTGTCGTTTGTCCATTCAGCCGCATGCATTGGAAACTAATTCAAAAGCTTTAATTAAATATGTGCACTTTTAGCCATTCTTTTAGCCACATTGCTTTTATGGCCTAATTAAAAGCACTTCCGACGGCGAGTGCAGGGGCGTGGCAATGGGCGAATGGGAGCATCGAATCGCACTTCACTTAGCTGCGCATTTCCTGTCGTCCGGCGTACATTTTGCTCTTGGGACTTGGAACATTTATTATATTAAAGAGGGTTATACATTATGTCGCAACGGGGAACCTTTTCGACGGAGTCGAATATTGAGCGTGAACGACGTTGCTGCCAATGGGTAATTTAGTTAGCGACTCTGACTAAAGTAGACAATATTTTATGGCTAACTGAAGCATAATGCTAATGGGTACGTTTAGCACAAATACTTTTCTATGAATCAGAGATGTTTCTCTTTACATTCTTAAGTATTTTAATAGATTTTTGGTTATTACTGAAGCCTCATTTTCTTATTGATTCAATTAAACAAGAGAAATACTACTAAATAAGTTTGAATGCCCAAGATAAGTTAATATTAATTAATACATATTTAATTTTAAATTAATTTTCTATGTTTCAGGCAAAAATTATGTTATTCAACAGCTTCAACAGCCCTTAAGATCAACAGCTGTTATTTAACAGTCGTCTGTCTGCTTATCCCACTGAATGTAAATGAAGCAAATAAGAAAACAGAAATCATAACAGCTCAATTGGAATCGAATTGGAGTCAGCTGAGTGTTTTGGTGAGAGCTTGCTTGAGAGCTGCACAAATATCGACAGCGAGAGCTGTGAGCGTGAGTAAACACAGGCACACACACTGAAAGCGCAGAGCGCAGCTCGGATCGTAAATCAGCGAAGAGTTGATAAGAATTTAAAGTAGAGCGACATGGCAATAGTTGAGCTGAGTGTGGGTGGCTTCACACAAGCACACAACCCATTGGCGAGAACGAGCACACACGAAACCTTCGAATGGGCGCGCAGAGGTCGTAGAGCGCAAATTGGATCGGCAGATGAGAGCTGATCCGAGCACCTTTGTGGAAGTTAAATTGAGCCCTTTTCTAATAGCTGAGGCTGCTTACGCGCAGATGAAAGAAGAAACTGATGAGCGTGCATAGATAATGAGAGCGTGGGAAGTTGAGTGCTTGCATTAGTGGGAATGGGACGGCGTTGGCTTGTGAGCTCAGTTATTCGCGAGCCTTCGACTTGAGCATCGTCGGTACGCATTATTTGTTTCGCTTCTCAAATTACGTACATAATTATATATATTTGCGTGCAATGTGATCGCTATTATTGTTGTATATTATTAACGTTAAGCTTGTGATAAAATATTATTATTAAAATTGTGATCAAATAATATTAATATTAAAATTATATTAATTTTCTTAAATTGCCGAAAAGCTGCTAAAAGAGTATTGAATAATTTGTCAATTAATAATCAAATAAGTTAATATTTTGCTCATATATATATTAAATAATTTTGTTCACTCATTTAAATTTTACATCAAATCCACAGATGAGCGTAAAGATTGCCTAAGAAGCAGCTAAACGAAAGCAAGTGGAAGATGATTTGAGCGTTTGCCTAATAGTTGCTGAGAGGATCCACATGTAGACATGCACACGCACATTTACCGCTTGACTAGTTGCTGAGAGGATCCACCGCCACACATACACATACACATGACTATAAGCAGTGTGGATTATAAGAGCGTAGGAATTATCTAAGTGGAGTTCTAATTGAGTTTCCATTTGTTTAGTTGCGAGAGGATCCACACCACGCACATTTACCGCTTGATTAGCGTGATATGTATGCAGTAATGACAAGAAACAGTGTGGATAATGAGCGCGTGATAATTATCTAAGTTGAGTGCTTATTTTTTCAGTTCTTGTCTGTTCAGTTACTCGCGAACTTTCTTTAAGATCACACGTAGAGCGCATTACTTTTTGTCGGTTCGACTGACATACATATATACATAAATATATATATTTTTTATAATTAACGTTTAACGTAATATCAAAAAATTTATAAATTGGAGGAAAGTGATTAAAAAAAATGTTTTATTAATTATGATTAAATAATAATATATTAGTTTTGTGCATTTCTCAACCAAATCTGCCCAAATATTGGTTTCCAGTTGACATATATATATTTTTGGTTCAACCATACCATAAATGTAGTCCTGGTAAACCTAGAGATCACGTTTTTATACTATTTCACGTATTATTAAATATGCAGGAATATGCTCCAAAAATATATATGCTTCTTCTTTCAGTTGCCCCAGTTAAATGCCCTTCCCCCTCCCCAGTGGTTCGTGGTTGACTAGATTATCTTTGAGTATACCATACCATAGATATAGTCCCAGAGAACCTAAAGCCATTGCATTATTCTCATTCTCATTTACGTTTGCATAGCAAGAGCTGCTTAACAGCGGCTGAGCAGGCGACTCAGCTGTTGCAGCTGCAGTAGGCCTAAAATCACTCAATTAACATGAGAGCGCATTAAACAGCGATATTACGATCCACACTGCTAACTGACATAATTATCTTCGTTAACAGTTTTTCACCCTGCTACTCATTTCTGCTCGCCTGGTACTTTAGTCGGATTTTCAGCTAAAATCGTGACTGGCCAGCGGCGCCCCGTGTTAACAGCACCCCATTGAGTGCTTTTAATTAACATTGAATTTACGTTCTACTCTGTTAGTTAGCATAATTAGGTTATTTAACAGTTTTTCACCCTGCTGATCGTTTCTGTTCGCCTGGTATTTCAGTCGGATTTTTCGACAAAATCTTGGTAAAATCGATTTGGTTTGCGCTGCCCCGTGAGGATATGCAACAGAATTTTTATTTCAATGATTTTTTCAACTCGCTTATGAATTTTGTTGATCTGGTATTTTTACCGGATTTTCGCCCTAAATTCTAGAAACAATCGTCATAACAGCCACGCGCTCATTGAGAGTACGAAAAACCAATCTTTTGTGGCTTCAAAATATTTTTAATTTGTTTATTAAAAAATAATAAATATATTGTACAAAAATTCTAAAAATATATATGAAAAAATTAAACAAAAAATTTAAAACATGATATATTTATTAATTACAATAATTTGATTAATATTAATTGTACAGCGAGTTCGTCCATTATCCAGTTGCTTAATCAAGCAGAGGCCACTCTCCAAAAATACTTTTACTTTGCTTATTTATTATTTATTTCAGGATTATGTTCTTTGACTTATTGTTTGCAAGATTTATTATTATATTTGATTCACTAGGGCTACCCCCAAGGCATTATAGCCATGGCGACAGGCAGCCATCAAAATTTTATTATGTCTTCCAGAGTTGCGTTGGATTTAGCTGGAAATTGCTAAATCCATCTGTACAGAAATATTCATATATTATATGTAGACAAAATCTAGAGATCTATTTATCTAAAAAGTTTCCATCCAAAAAGCTTTCAAGTAAATTCTTAAATAAACATTCTTCTTTCATCTAAATCGGTAAATATCGATTGTTAATTCGTATACACGAACACATATTTCAACATATCTCTATTTTGGTATTCGAATCCACAAAATATTAATAGGAGTGCTCAGGTAAACGTTTATTTATTTCAATTATACGTTTCATTTGGGCTTTTCGGTAAATAATCTATGCAAAGGCGATTAGAGCGAAACTCAGAAGCTATTAATTATGAATGCCTGCTGTCGACCTTTAACAAATGCTAAGCATATGCACAATACACTTTTGACTAAGGTAACCTCACCTGCCTCACCTCGCTCACCTTGCTGACCTGCCCGACTCCTAAATGGACAGCTACACATTCGTCATTGTCTCCGCATTGTGGTTTGCTTGAGAAACGACAAACCTTAGCACGATTTAAATGTTGATTTATGACAACAAAAGAGAGAGACAGGGACAGAGAGAGAGAGAGAGAGAGAGAGACGTATATACGTATATTTATATGCAATCTAGGCACCTGGAAAGAAACATTATTTATTGATAGCCTCTAGATTCGTGGCATTGGAGGACAACAGCAACCGCAGCACACGTCGCGTCGCTTCTATATAATCTGCAGCAGCTTTACGAGAATTCCAAACACCCAAATACCATAACAGCCCTCCTCCACCCTCACTCACTCACTCACCCCACTCATGCTCACGCACCCCACACACATTTCGCCAGCCTCCAGAACATAAATTTCATATTCGGTTTGTGTAAACAAAATGCGACAGCCACATGTCAATTCGCATTTGTGTGTGTTTATGTGTGTGTGTGTGCGTGTGTGAGTGTGTGCGTGAGTGTGTGTGCTTTACTCTTATCTTTCCATTACTCCCACTCCCTCCCACTCCCACTCCCGCTTCATCCCTTAGCCCCATTTTGGTATTTGCCTTTGTGCGTTCGGGACACAAATGAAAAGCTGAAAAATTGCATTTCATTCATATTTGAATTGTTTACGCATAATTGCCAGGCCGAGGCCCAGGCCTACCCCCAAATAGAGGGGGTTGTGGGTGCAGCAACCCCTCGACTTAAGTGTTGCCCACTTTAGGCTCTAAAATTATGGTTTACTCGCAAGCGTCTCGCTCGACCTTCGCCATAAACTAATTTCTAGCTCATTTCACAATTGTGTGTATCTGTGAGTGTGTGTGTGTGTGTGTTTAAGGGTGTGCGTGTGTGTCTGTTGGTCTCGTCCTTCGCTGTGGCTATGCTAAATTTAGCACACTTTTAGGCACAACAACAGAAGGCGAAGGCACTTCAAGGCACAGCCAAAGCTTGCGCTAAGTTGAAGCATTTTGTTTTCATTCAAAATATGCGAATATTTACATATGCATAAGGGCATATGTATGTGTGTGTGTGTGTGAGAGAGAGAGAGGGAGTGTGTGTGTGTGTGTGTGTGTGTGTGGGGCTAGCAGCCTGCTAATTGTATTTAAATGCGCATTATTTGAATGCTGTAGGATATTTACAGGTGTAGCCCAGGACAGGAAGTCAATGTTCTCATTCGATTATGAAATTACCTCTGACATAACTGAAGTTAATTATTTTTGCACTTTATATATGCATACATAATTATTATTATTATTTTATTTATTTTGTTTATTTTATTTTAATTTTTTTTATTTATTTATCTCTTTGCATAACTTGCAGTGCATAAAGCATTTTCACTGACCTCAACCACGACAAAATATTGTTATTTATTTTACTATTATCATTATTATATATTGTTACCATTATTATCATCACTATGAGTTTGTTACATATTGAAAGCGTATTGAATTTGACATATTTATATATTCAAATTTAAGCATTTAGACAGCTCTAGCAACCCTGCTTTACACACTCTCCACAGGGTATGCATATGCATAAAATTACATTTGCTGCTCGCATGCCATAAATTGCATGAAATATGCATATGCAGCTTAAATATGTGATGCATTCCATTAGCTGTAAACAAGGATTAAACAAGGGGAAACAAATACTATATAAAAAATATTTAAAACAGAAAAAAAAATAGAAAATAATATAAATAGTAACAGAGTTATTTTAGAAATATAATATAAATTTAAATAAATAAATAAATATAAATAACAAAATTATATAAATGTATGCATTTAAAGTATTTAATCATATTTATCAGAATTTAATTTTTAATATACTATTTATGATTTGTATATTTCTACAAAAATTAAATTTGTATTACTTACTTATATTACTTATTATATACTATTTATTTATTATCTATTTTATTACTTATTTATAAACAATAACTAAATTAATTTTTCAACATAAAAAATCATAAATAGCACTTGTTTCTTAGAAAATATTGTGTAATATATTATTAATAATTTGTTTATGTTTAAATAAGTTTTAAAATTATGCTTATTTCTTTATATTATTTATTTCATTTAATTTTATCATTATTTAATCATAAAAATAATTTAATTCAATTTTCTTTCTGCATAAAAATAGCATAAATAAAATATATTTATTAAAAAACATTTAAAATATTTAAAACAAATTTTATAAATTAAGATAAACTGTTTAACTATTATTGTTTATTTATTTAATTATTTTTTTTTAAAATTTTAAAAATAATAAATAATTTTCAAATAATTATAAATATTTAGAGTATATTTGTTTCATTGAATAATATTATCCAATAAATGTATTTTTGTCCCCCTTTAATGCCTGCAATTTCCATACAATTTCTTTCTCTCACTCTCAACTTATTTTATTTCCTCCCACAATTCGTCGCGCCAGCTGAACATTTGCATCTGTTCCGCTCAACTGAGTCGCAGTACCTCTGGAATCTTTGCGAATTATTGGCTTTAGCCTCAACCAGCGCTCGAGGAAGTCAACATTCGTTAGGACCGAATGGAAAACTTGCATTTCAGCCATATCTAAAGTCTCTCGAGAGAATGTGGCATTGAGTTGGCTCCGTTGCCTGCACGCTGCACAAACAGCAGCCGGAACGGAAGTGCGACTGAAACTGATTTGTGTGCGCTGCAATCAGAAATCCGAAAAGAGGAGAAAAAGGCAAACTCTGAATGCGAATTGTGCAATGAATGGCAAAATGCGACTAAGCAGCTGAGCGAGGGATAAAAGCCAGGCTAACAGCTGCCCTGGCGGATAAGGAATGTGAGTAGGGAGCTGATATGCCCGCTTTGTGTGCCAAGCTGGGTATTTACGACTTGTGACAGCTGTCGGCTGTTGTCTGTTTGCATTTCAATTGGGAATCAGTGAGCAATCTGCGAGTCTCCGTTACAGAGGGCTTTAAAGCCAAAGCTCGACAAACGCTAATCGCTGGCCACGGTTCGAACGGCAAAAGGCCAAGGGTTTTACCCCAGCTCACCTGCTCAGCCAGCCACTCGATGTAAACTTTTCTCTTTTCTTTTGTGTCAGCTTTATTATGCAGCAGAGTTGCAAGCGCCAGTGGCAGCGGCAGCGGCAGCGGCAGCGGCAGAGTTGCCACAAGGATCCTTGGCATTTTCTTAACCACTCAAATGGGCCCAGGCCCAGGCCCACACCCAGGCCACAGGCTGCGAGCGAGACTTGTGGCTGGCAACGCTCTCGCTTTTGCCTTTTCATGAATAACAAATCAGGCTGAAAGACAATCCTTGCCCGCTCAGGGGGAGGTCAGATAGTATATGCTCTATGGCCTGGACGGCCAAAAGCCGCAAGTTCTTAGTCCTCAGTGCTCGTGGCTCAGTTTTTTAGTTCCATGCATACAAAACGACGGCAAAGGCGACAACGAAAATCCGTAAAACAAAAAACGGCAAAAAAAATGCATATAGAAAACAAAATTGTTTAGCATGGCAAAGGGGCGTGAATGTGTGTGTGTGTGGGGCGGAGGAGAGGAGGGGAGGGGGTGGTTTATAACTGCACTAGAAATGCTGCTGCTCTGGTCCACTTTTGTTGAATTGAAAAGAAATTGTGCAAAAAACACTTGAGCCGAGTTCTTCACAACACGACGACGATGATGATGATGATGATGATGATCATCATCATCATCATCAGCCGACTGCTCATCATCTTCGTCGTCGACGTCGTCAAGTGTTTGTCAAAGTTTGCCTGCGGCTGGTCCATAGAAATTTTGTTGCAAATCAAATGACGTGCGACAAGTGCGGCTTGGCACCGCCCAGCCCAGCCGTAGAAGAGCTTGCCACAGAAATTCAGTTCCACATTGAACCCACTCGGAATCCTTTCGCTCAAGGCCACACTCAAAATCAGCATCGAAAACAAAAACAAAAACAAAAGCAGCCCAGCCGTGGCTGTCATCTCAGGGCATCAATCTAGCTGCAGGTATTAGATATGCAGCAAAAACAACTGAGAAGCAGTGGGCTGCTACCGACTGCCTAATACTTATTCTTGCTCTTGTCGAGTCTCTGCTGGTAAGGCAGGAGGGAGGCAGTCTGCAGTCACTTAACTGAAATCAAGTTGGAGCTTTAGCTCCTTTTGGAGCTCTGCCGACAAAACACAAATTTGCTTCGGACTGACAATAGAATAGCCCAATAGTAACTATTGAATTTCAGAAATTGTAGCTCTGAAGTTGAAGAAGATACAGTTTTAGCTGACTTAGATCCAGGAATGTATATACAAAATTTCACACCTCTTGCTTGAATGTAGATCATACAGGCAGACGGACAGACAGACGGAATACGCTCGAACGGAAAATTAGGTGCACATTTCACAGCACTAATATACCCTTTTCACTCCACGAATAGGTATACAATCCAAGAATAACAACAACAGCCGCAAGAGCAAAATCCTTTTGCCAGAGTTCACTCAGCTCAAGGAATACTTAAAATTCAAAGCTGGGAAATAACTTGATTTGAATTTGCCATAAACGAGATATTGGAAATTAAGCCGAAGCCTCCTCTGCCATAGTCCACATTCGATGCAAATCGAAATTGATTTTTCTATTTGCTGATATATGCGATGAGCGGGATTAATTGAACAATAGCCACACTTAAGCTGAAAACAAATTGAATTTGGGAAATCATTTAAAAGCAATAAGCAATGCAAAATGCCAACAAGCTCTGGGGCCAAGTGTGAGCAGATATGACAAACATACACAGATATATATATATATATATACTATATATATATATATATATATACTCTATGCCAGCAAGAGCTTAGCATACATTGTGAGCGCATTGCGTATGCCAGACACGCAGCCCTGAAACGGCTTAAGCACCCACAATTCCGAGACGCCGTTCGATAATTACAGGTGTGCTGAGTATCAGGTGAGTGTCATGCGAGGTGCATGCATCTCTTGCTAAATAAATGCTCGGCGGAAATTTAATGCCAGAAATTGCAAATTTCCTGCTATCAAAAACTCGTCGAGGAGGCAGTGCAGCCAGAGCGGATTGCCAGGATGTGCCACCCGAAAACGGTTTGCCGACCTGCCTGGCTGCCTCTCTGCCTCTCTGACTGGCTGACTGGCAATGGGTATGGCTTGTACAACTATTTGCATATTTGATTTGCAGCAAGCAAAGTTATGTTTCACTCTGCTCTGCCCCCCTGCCTCTGTCCTTCTCACTCCCTCTGTCACACACTGCGTATGGGTAGTCTCCTCTGCACGGCTTCATTCGCCTTTCAGCGTCTTTTGCTCGCTGCAACTTAATCAATGATACGAAAATGATTTTAATTAAACTCCAGTCGATATGATGCACTAATTACTTCGACTTTCATTGTTCAGCAGCTGTGAATACCTATTGAATTTCCCTGTGCAATTCGAATGTCAAATAATTATTACGGCTTAAACATAGACAAAGGCTGATTTCAATTGGCAATTTGACAGCTTTGCGCTCTACGAAGCTGCGCTGTGGAGCTCTGCGGTATTCATCGTACTTCAAATTCTGCAAGCTTAAGGCACATATACATATGTATATATTTTAATTATTTATTTTATTAATTTGTTCATATCATTTATATTTTAAATGTTATTTATGGTATTTATTTTATTTAGCTTATTTCTTTATTCCTTTTATTTACATTATTCATTTATTTAATATATTTATTTTTTTTTTTAATTTTCATTATTTTATTTTACTTTCTTCATTTTATTTATTTTTATTTTATTTTATTTATTTTTTTATTTCTTTTTATTTACATTTTAAATTTTATGTTTGGAATTTATTTTATTAACTAATTTCTTTATTCATTTTATTTACTTTATTTATTTATTAAATAAATCTATTTTTTTTAATTTTCAATATTTTATTTCACTTTCTTCATTTTATTTTATTTATTTCATTTTATTTATATTTGAAATTGTATTTATGGTATTTTTTTTTATACAACCTTTTTATTGATTTATTATTTATATTTATTTTAGTTTTTTTTATATTTATTTTACGTTTTTTATTTGATTTATAATTTTTAAATTTTTATAATTTTATTTTACTTTATTCATATAATTTTTTTAAAATTTATTTTATATATTTTATTTACTTTATTTGTTTTCTTTGTTTTACTTAATTTATTTATTAGTGTTATCTATTTTATTTTATTTTAACTTTTTATTTTACTTTTTTATTTATTTTAAATATTTTTTTATCTATTTAATTTATTTTATTTTACTTTATTTTAAATTTTATTTAATGTATTTTATTATATTTTATTTAATTTATTTTTTTCTAGTTATTTATTCAATATTTTTATATATTTTTTCATTTAATTATTTTACTTTCTATTATTTTATTTAATGTATTTATTTTATTGGTATTGGTAAATATTGATACTTTCAAGTCTCTAGCTTCAAGAACGTCGACCATCGGATAGCAATACGGACATCACATAAAAAGCCAATACACTCGTTTCACTTTATTCAATAGGCATAAAAATATATATTTAATTAAATTCTGTTCGAGCTCAAATCGCCTAAAAGGCCAGCAGGCGTCTAATCTCTAAGTATTCCATCAAGCAAGACGCGTTAAGAGTTCAGGAAATCTGTATTGCTCAAACTTTGCTCTGCTCTTGATAAGCACTCAAAATGGTCGACAAGAACTGCCTTTGAAGTGGCCCAATTTGTGTGCTTATGAAGTTATTTAACCTTCGTTTAACCTCACGTTGTGGCTCGATTAATCTCGACTGGAATTGCACTCAAGTAAATAAAATTTGTTGCGAAATTTAAGTGAAATCGATTTGAAGAAGGAACAAACACACACACAGGCACACACACACACGGGCACACACTTGAGTTGGCTTTTGTTTTTGTCACTCTTTTGGCTTGTCGAAAAAGTAGGCTAAGCATTTCTGCCTTTGCTCGTGGCCTGCGGCCTGCGCTTGATTAATTGAAGTGGAAAATTGCTGGCCGAGCCAAGCTAAAGCCAAGTTAGTAGCCGTAGCCGTCGCCAACGAGTATGATTGATAGCTGAAGCCGGGCTTAATGAGCCCGCAGGCCGTGTTTAATGCCAGCTGGCCAGCTGGCTCGTCGGCCCAGTTAAGCAAACACAAACACTTGACAGCCGTCCTGGCCAGCACATTTCGATCACGCTCTCATATTTACATACCTAATTGCTGGCAGACCGTCGTCTTACCTGCCCTCACCTGCCCTTTAATTACAACAAAAATAAAATACAATTTGTTGCTAATAAGCCCGAAGCTGGCGCGTCTTTTGATGGATTGCGGACAAAGTTTTGCGCTGGACCAAAAGGACGCGAAAGCAATTTGCCAGCGACAACAAAGGCGGCCAAATTAAATGATGTGATCAGGCAACAGACATAAAAGCAACAGCAACAACAATTGCAATGGACAACAGCTGCCAACGATTCTCATTTGGCATGTAAATTTCGCTAGTTGCGCTGCCTCTGCCTCTATCCCCTTCTCTGGCTCTGGGCACTGCCCAAAAAGATTAATTTCAGCGTTGCTGGGCCAAAACAAAAAATATGCGTTACACTTTGTTAGCCAGGCCAAAAAAAAGAACGCCAAATTGAAGTCAGCCAAATGAATGACAGCAGTTGATTATGCGACCACTAACGAACTAGTTCAGCCGGACACAACTGTACCTAATAGCTGAAATTGAAAGAGCTGCAATAAATTAAAGCGAATCGGGAGTCGGAAGAGGAGTCGGGAATGATCTACAGAAGGAATTTAATATATGTAGAGAGGCAGAGCCAGAGTAGAACGTAAGCTGCGACTTAGCATAGATATAAGCAGAGACGGAGCCAGAGCCAGGAGCAGAGCCATAGGCAGAGCAAGAGCTGAATCTGAGTCATGGGCAGCGAAAGAGAAGAGACAGAGGCAGATCCAATCTTGAGCTCAGGCAGAGGCACAGACATTGGCTGACCTAGAGAGGGGAGCTACTATTGAGCCAGAGCAGAGCCATTAGCAGAGTCAGAAGCGGAGCCAGAAGCAGAGGTAGAGCTATAGGAAAAGCAGAGCAAGAGCTGAACCTCAGCAGAGTCTGAGCAGAACTTGAGCAGTGTCTTAGCAGAGCCACCAGCAGGGACAAGCCAGAGGCAGAGCCAAAGGCAAAACTAGAGTAGAGCCATAGGCGAAGGCTGAGCCAGAGCTGCGCAGAGGCCCAGCCATTAGCAGACCCAGAGCAGGGAAACAGATGAGTCACTGATGAGCAGACGCACAGCCAGAGCAGAGTCATTGGCAGAGCCATAGGCACAGTAAGAGCCAGAGACGGAGGCTGAGCAAGAGTTGAGCCTGAGTAGAGCATAAGGAAATCTATGGGCAGAGCCAGAGAGAGGCAGAGGTAGAACAGTGCCTTAGCACAACATGAGAAGAGCCTTAGCAGTGCCTTAACAGAGCCATGGGCGTCGCTCTTCGAAACGAATTAATAGAGGTTTTCATTTTAATGTTATTATATTTTTGCACTAATACGAATCATTTCAAGATCACATTAAAATAAACTTAAAATATTATTTATTATTAATTTAATTATTGATAAATAAATAATTTAAAAAAATAAATATACAATTTTTTTTATTATTAAATTAATAAATAAAAATAATAAATTGTATTTTACTTATTTTATTATTTATTATTAAATTATTAAAATAAAAATAAAATTTTTTTTGTTGTCTTATTTTATTATTTTATTATTTTGAATAAATTAAGCAAAAGCTCCGCTAAAGAGTCGAAGACAATAAGCGGCAAATAAATGAATTTGAAAAAAAAAAATTATTTTTATTACATTATAAATTTTTAAAATTGTCATCAACATACTCCAAATGATTCTGTTCTATTCTTTTCGAGTTAAATTCAAAATGAATATCTTAGACTTAATTTATAAATCTGAGAATATATCTCAAGTTTCTAAAGCCAACTACAACATCTCGCTCAGCAAATAATCAGCAACAAAAGCAGAATGCGAAACATTGCTAGACTAAATATATTTCATATAACAATTCGCAGTTAAAGCGAATGAGAAAGCTGAAACGCTTCACATTTGATATGAAGAGCTGCAGCAGTGCACGATTCAAACAAATAGCTGAGCAGCACTAAAGCGTTTACTTATGAATATAACATCAGAGCGGGGGCGAATTTACATATAGATGCTGGTGCTGCGCATGAATATTTCAGGGAATATTGCGCCAAACACAACATGACAAATCAAATGTGAGAAAGCTGAGTTGGAGTTACGTGCAGAACAACAGATATATGTGAATATATATGAAGTCTGGCATGGCACCTGAGTGGGAGCAAATCAGCGCTGAGAGCTGGGACACGGTAAGCAAATCCAATTTGGCAACAATTCTAGAGTTGAATAATATTGCAATGGAAGGAGCTAAGCATATTTTACCACTGCCCGTTGAATGCAGTAAATTGAGTTTTCTCTGAGAATTCCCAAATTGTTTTTGTTTTTTTATACCCTTAAACTACTGAAATTGAGAAAATGATTTGATGAAAGTGTAGAAGGCAGAGAGAGGTGTTATTCTTGATCCTGAATAACGATTTGAATCAATTTTTTATACCCTTACCCTCAAATAGACAAGAAATGTATCTTATTTACTAGAGATTTCTGTTAGACTTTGTAAATACACGCAACTGAAGGTTCTTATCACACTCTGAAAATTTCATTACAAAACTCCAGCTAGAAGAAAAGTTATGGAACAATAAAGTTGTTGTCCGGTATCTTCTAGTCAAGCAGTCCCTATGCTTACTTGTGCTCCCACTCACTCTTAACACTACAGGGTAGTCTGCTTAGGTATTTAGTCGCTGTTGCATGTTATTTGCCATTCTTAATTGCGTTCAAGCGGTTAGTGGCAGGGGTGCGAGGGGCGTGGCGTGTCCTCTAATTGATGCTGCGCGAGCGAGTCGCAACGCTTGAAAACTTTTGTGTAGCCTCTAAGCGTAAACTGTACTTTTTAGTTGTTGTTGCATTGTCGTTGTCGTTGACGTTGTTGTTGTTGCTGTTGTTGCTGTGTTTGAATGCTTTCGCTCTAATTCGCCGTTAAGTGGCTTTTGGACATTTGTTGCAAAACTTTTCTCCCTTTTTTCTCCCTCTCTCCCCCTCTCTCTCTCTCTCTCTCTCTCTCTGTAACCCACTTAGTGCAGCAATTGCTCTGTTGTTGTTTTTTTTGTATTCGATACTTTTAGCGAGCCGTTTGCGGTTTGCGCCAGTGTTGGTAAATGGCATCAGCATCTTAAGTTCCGTTGCGGCACAATTAATGAGTGACAAGCTGAAGCAGAAGTTTTTCGCCCCAGACACAGAGCTTGACTCGCCCACACGAACAATACGAAAGTGTGTTCAAAGTGCTCAAGCGAAAGTTGCTGAAAAGTTGCTCGGATGGATTCGATAACAAATATCGTATACAAATTACTTGAGGGAGTGCCACTGCCTGAGTGCGGAAAGTGCAAATTTGTGGATATGACATGGATAATGTAAAGAAAATTGAAAACGTATTTTGCAAGGGACTTTCAGTCTTCAGTCAGAGAAGCTGTCAGTAGTTGGTATATACTAAAGTAACTGAAACTCGATTAACTATTATTATAAATTCTTCAAGCATGAACATGAGGAAAGCTCAAATCAGTTGGACGAGTTGCTTTGTTCTAGTATGATTATGTCGACGGCTCTAGGCAGCGTTAAGTAAAGTTTAGTTTTCGATGGAAGGAGATTCCTCGCGACAATACTTAAAAACATTCTATGAGGTCTTCAAGTAGACTGAGCGAGAGTATAGAGGAGAGCATTTTGACTTTTCACAATATCAAACTATCGAGTATAAGGATAGTTGACAGCAGTCTAGGAAAACTCATCTGATCAATGACTTTCCTTGACAAAGATTTTATATAAATATATATAATACATATACAAATTCTATATGAAAGACGCAATGTAAATCAGTTCGAACCTAACTAATATTCATGATTTCATCACATTCTATATATTTATCAAGCTAATATCAACTAGCTCACTTAGCTCTAATTGGAATTTCTATTGGCTTTAAGGTCGGCTTGCCCTTGTCATGTGGGGCGTATGTGCGATATTATCTCGTCTCTTTTAATGGCCACTTCACGTTCACGTTCGCTTCACTGCAATCTGCAATCACAATTTGTTGACCATTTCGTTTCATAAATAAACCAATAATTTCATTTAAAGCCCGCACCTGTTACTGGCGGCGCAGCGCAGCGATTCATGAATGCCAAATGCGTTGTACTTCGAGCGAGCCTCACTCTCTCTCTCTCTCTCTATATATATATATATATATGAGCATGTATGTGGCGTATGTTCTGTGCGTGTGCGTGCGGCTTTGTTGTGGGTCATAAAGCTTTACGAGCAGCCGTCGACGGTCCCGACAGCGCCTCATTGTTATGGACAATGATGTGCGGCGGAAAGACAAAAACACGGCGCATAAGATTTTGATGTTTCCCATTTTCTTTTTTGCTGCCCAACAAGATGGCGATGAAGAAGAAGTTGTTTTAATTATAACACCTGACGGCAGCCAGCCAGCCTACAAGGACAGCACACAAGTGTCCTCACACATACGTAGGTGTGTATTGAGGTACAGTCTGCACAAAAGCTGCTCGGCGCGCATTACGTATGCAAAATTTAATTTCGCAAATGAGAAACGCTTCACGGTCACTGTGACTGTGAGTCGTGACTCGTGACTGTGACTCTGATTGAAGCTGAAATCACAGTTTATCACGCTGTCTCGCCCCATCTCGCTCGCACGCTGTCATTGTCTTGGCTCCGTCAGCTGCTTTTCGACTCTATGCGAATATTTGTTTTATGCTCTGCTTCTGCTTCTTCTTCTTCTCCTCTTTGCCAGACACAATTAAACAAATTAAAAAAAAAAAAAAGAAAAGAATAATAGTAAAGGGCGCAGCGCAAAAAAGGGAAGCACAACCGGAAGCACAAACCGGACGGAATCGTATGAAACGGAATGACCCTGACCAAGAGCCTCGCAAACCGAGGCGAGAAATATGCAAAAATGTAACGAGTTGTGGGTGGGCAGATATATCCTGAACTCCTCCACACAGAATCTGTGAACTCACAGAGCATATGAAGAGCAGAAAGCAGCTAGCAGATGGCACAGTTTCATTAACTACAAGTTTTTTTTTTACAGATAGAAAGGGTTTTGCTTACGATGCAGTCAAAGCAGATGATGCAGAGAGGCATTTTAATTTTATATTAAATATATAATAATAATAATAATAAAACATTTGTATAATTATATAATAATAATTTTAATAATACTATATAAGAATACATAAAGTATATGAAAATATTATTATATAAAATACTTATTACATATTAAGAATTCTGCCACAGATTCACAGTTATTAGAACTCACTCAGATATTTCTTAAGTCTCATCTTAATTTATATAGTCTTTTGGGCATACTCACCTGAAATGTAAGAGAATAAAGTATGTATTAGTTTAGCAAGGAATTAAATTTGATTCAAATATATTATTTTAGGGCAGATCAGTAAGAGATTTCGTACTTATATATCATTTTTATCAGCTGGACTGATACGTTCGTAAGCTACAGATTAACTAAATGAAAATCATATTATATATTAGACTTTCGCGACATTTTGTAATAGTTCAGGCATACAGCGATTGTCAAGCTGCCCTTTATATTAAATATTACAGCAATCAAATGATATCGATAACTTACGATAAATGGATTCAGCTATCGGCAAGAGTATCCCTACCACTATCAACTAAGAATGTCAAAATTTTACTGATTTTTATCGGGAGACTTTATCCTTTCTAATTAATTCTGTTAATTTGAATTAATTTATATTTTTATTTAATAATTTAAGTGTTTTTTTTGTTGTACAAATACTTTTTTAAAGCTACTCTTTTTTTAGTTTTCATTAGGTACATTTTCTAAATTTTTTATATTTTCGTATATATTTTTTTTTTTTTTAAGGGGCCTGGTGTGGCCCAGTGAGAAAGTAGGCGGCCTGGAAACTGTGAGAGCCCCGGTTGGAATCCCGTTGGATGCTTAAGTTTCATACAGGCGTACCTGCCCAAAATAAGTTAAAGTAAATTAAGTTATATATATATTTTTAAATACAATTATTATTATTATTTTACATTATTTTCTTATTTTTGTATTTTTATATATTTCAATAAATTATAATAAATTATTATTTTTTTACTTATATATTTTTAATACTTTTATATATTTTATTTATATTTATAAACTCATTGATATTTATATGAGTTTATTATAATAAATTATTAATATGTTTTTTAATATATTTTATATTTATATTTATATACTTATTTACCTATTAATATTAATGTATATATATTTTCATGAGTTTATTATAATAAATTATTATTTTATTTTTTTATTTCTATATTTTTAATATTTTTATATATTTTTTATATTTTTATATATTTATATTAGTTTATTATAATAATTTATTATTATTTTTATTTACATGAGTTAAATTTACATGAGTTTATTATAATAAATTATTATTTTTTTAATTTATATATTTTTTATATTTATATATATTTATATATTCATTAATATTTATATATATTTACATGAGTTCATACCCACTTGATCATCATTCATTTCCAGCCACACTTCATACACAACTACAAAAATAGCTCATAAAAAAAAGGTCGAGAGGAAATCGGGATTGTTTTTAAACAAATACTCTATTCCCCAGATCCACTTGAATATGCAGTGGCAAAGTTTTCAGCCCTTTTTCCGGTAACGAGCCGAGGCATAGACATCATGGGATTTACGGCCCGCACGCTCGGCCTGAATTATTAAGCAGCTGTTCGGGCAGGCTGCTGTTAGCTGTTGGCTGTTGGCTGCTGCTGCTGGCTGCTTTAATATGGTATTAAGTCATTTCATTTATTATTGACGACCTGGCGCTATTCGCTTTGGCGCTGGCTGTCAAAAATGCAATCGCCAAAACGAGCCAAAAAAAGCCAGAAAATGAGAAAAAAAGCATAAATGCCAAACAGAAAACAGCAGCAATAAGAGAAATGTGAAGCGCATGCAGCGAAATTCAATTACTACTATGACTGGCAATCGGGGGACAGAGAGGGAGAGAGAGAGAGGGGGAGGGGGCAAAGGTGGCACAGGATGTGCGGCTGTTGGGGACGTAACGAGACGTAACTGTTGTTTGCACATAAATTGTTTGTAGTTATGCCAATGCTCATAATGCATCTCTCGGCGAGTGTGTGTGAGTGTGTATGTGTGTGTGTGTGTGAGTGTGTCTGTATGCAGTGGCATCTAGCACAACCCGCTCGGCTGCTGCCGTTTCTCTCATGTGTCAATGAAAAACTGCGAGTAATCGCTATAAAGAAGAAAAATTGAAACGCCAAAATGTCGCAGTTTTTCCAAGGCAATTTATGTTACCTCTTGCTCATTCGCTTTCTCTTTCATCCTCTCTCTCTCTCTCTCTCTCTCTCTTTTTTATTGCTTAACACGCATGTGGTCATAATTTCTGCTTTTATTAACAACAGAAGTCGAGGCAAAATAATGAAACAAATAAAGGAAATGTAATAAAATTCTGTAAATTATGCGATAGATAAATAAGTTATTTAAGATAGAGCTTAACTATGTTAAACGAGCTGGGATTATGCCAAAAAAAAGTCTATATTGACTTAGTTTGGCTGTCATTTGGTCGTAAGTCGCGGTATTTGTGGTTGTTTATACCCGCTTATGAGTTTTTATGAAGGAAAATCAAATAAGTTTATATAAGTTAGCTCCTCTATTCCGCTTAGCAATGGATAGAGCATGAGGCTTGACAAGAAGAAAACTCCATGAACAAGAAAGTTGGCTACCATATTCTATATTCTTGCTCATAGCATAAAGATGGGTACAGGTATGGGTATGGCTATGGTCGGCCTGTCGCTGCAGATAAAATTAAAAAATACATATATAAATATATAAAAAATATATATTTAATCCATTTCGTTTTAGTTTTGGTTGTCTAAAAGATAGCAGGGCAGTAATTTTTAAGTATTATATTAAAATAAATTAAAATAAATAAAAATATATAAAAAAAAATTATAAAAAAGTCATAAAAAGAAATAAAATTTAAGAAAAATATTTTTAAAAATAAACCAAAAAAAGTAAATAAAAAACATAAATAAAAAATTAATATAAATAAAAAATTAATATAAATAAAAAATATATAAATATATAAAAAAAAATAAATAAAAAATTAAATAAAAAATAAATAAAAAAAAGCAAAGCTCAGTCGAATAACCAAAAATATAAAATCATTCAATTAAGTCTAAATAAATTCTGTAATTTCGATAATCTCTTTTAAGCCCACAATAAGCTTAGTTTTTAATATATGTATGTATGTATACCCACGATAATTTCAACCATAATAATTAGTAACTATTCCAATTAAACTAAATGCCCTGCCTTAGTTTTATGTGCCATCATGCTCAGGCCATATTTCATGCCGATTGATGTGACTTGCAGTTAAGTTTTTGGCATTCAATTAGCTTTATGTACGTGCGCCAGGCACATCCATAATCCGCAATGTCTGACGAATAAAGTGCCAGAAGTTGCTCAGGCAGACATAAAAGTCTCCCGCTCTCACAGCTCGTTGTAGTTTCGCTCATATTAAGCCAATTATAACGGATTTATAACGCTCGATATCTGTAATAACACGAATTTAACCTCTCGATGTCGGGCTAAGCTGCGGCTAAGCCAAACAGATGGCAATCATAACTTTTTAATTAACCGCATGCAATATTGACCAAGTCAAAAGCGAGAGCGAAACACAGAGAGAGAGGGGGGGAGAGTGAAAGAGGAAATCCATCAGCTAATTAACTGATATTTAATTTCGCGCTCGTGGCATTAAGGACCTCTTCAATTAGCATGCAATTAAAAGGCTCTCAGCTCTCCGTCGATTTTATTACAGCCCCGAAAAAATTTGTTATTTAAATGACGTCATAAAAGTGAAAGCGCCAGAGAGCCTAACGAGCGAATGCTTATGGCATATTATGTCCACACTGTGCCAGACCTTATTCGCAGTCTCTCTCAGTCTCTCTCTCTCTGTCTCTATCTCTCTCCCTCTCCCGCTGTGCCTTTTAACAATTAAAGAGCTCGTTTGCCGGCTGAATTATGTTGCCAGCTTAATAGTTTTTGCTTTAAGCACTTCAAGTAGTTAGTTACGTGGCATCTTCAGCTCTCTCTCTCTCTCTTTCTCTCTCTGTCTCTTCTTCTTTCGCTTCGTCTTCTGCTTGGCAACTGAAACCCTCGAGCCAATTGCTCAATCATTCAACTAATAGACGATGCGACGATGCACTTCGCCTCGTCTGTGAACCCTGAAGGGGGCGTAATTGCAACGTGCTGGGGCGTGGCCGGTGCTGCATTGGATCTTAAGCGTGGCATTGTCTAATAGACAACCACTTAATTGGCCTTTCCAGTCCGAGCATACTCGACCGGCCACAGATAAGATAACAAATGCAATGAAAGAGAACCAATTAACTCTCGCAAATTTATTTTTTCTCCTTTTCGGGGCAGCTGCGGACAGCTGGAAAATCAATTGAGCGGGGCTCCGCTTGAAAGAAATGTATTTAAGTTGTTTTTTATACGAAATCAACTAAGGTGAAGAAAGGATAAAGGTGTGGCATGTTTAAGTTGATTTGAAAGCTAGCTTTGGTGTTGCGTTCTGTGGAATCGATTTGAATCTTAAATTTTTAAATATTTATAATAAATGAAAAGTTAAAATATACTTAATTTCCTTAAAGGAATAAAATCTCAGAATACTGAAAATTTCATTAAATCCTATAGAACACTATAAGAAGAGAAACAAGTAAGATTCAGGCGGGAGTCTCTGACTAGGAAACACCGCGAACACAGTGCAGAGCTCTTATTTCAATTATTCTCAGCTGCTTTTATAGCAAAAAAACTCACTCACGCACACACTTGAACTTGAGCTGCGTTGGTAAGCTTGACTGTTGAGTAACTTTTCTTCTAGATTGAGCTTCTTTATCTACAAGATGTCTGGATTTGCCAAAGCACAAATATATTTTATATAAATAGAGAAATACAATATGTATACATATATATTGTATTTGAAATAGGTTTTTAATGAATTCGTTTTTCTTGTATATTAATTCCTTGAGTTCGGGGCATTTCAAATAAAATTTATATAAATTAAATATCATATAATTCGATATGATTTTAATGCAAACGCAAATCGACTTTACTACAATATTTGAGTTTGTTCTTGGATGAAATAATACTAGAATAGCAAATGAAATTTATATATATTTAATATACTAACAGAATTTAAATATGTAAAATTATTGCTAATCTAAAAATTCACAAATTAATATATAAAGAAAATGTGATTTTAAGAAATAATGAAAAATGAAATAGAAAATATATATATTTTTTTAAATAAATATATTTATAATTTTAAAAAAATATATTTTTTATTTTATAGTTAATGAAATAGAAATAATTTTAGGGAAAAAATAAATATTTCTTTTATTTTGTTTGAAAGATAATGAAATAAATATTAAAAGAAAAATATATTATTATTTATTTTATTATATAAATTTAAAAAAAAATTTATAATTAAAAAAAATTATATAGATATTTACTTTATTTTATTTCATGGAGATAATCAAATATATAAATAATTTAAAGAAAAAATATATATATTTTTTTTAATTTTATATCTATGGCTCATTATCATACAAACTTGACTCAATTTAGATTTTAAGCAAGTATATATATTTTACGTATATATATATAATATATTTAATATATATATAATAATGGGTATTATCTCTATATATGATCTATAGTTCTTTGGACCTCAAACAACTCTAGCAATTCCCTGTCTATCATTTAACAAAGAGAAATGTTTTTAATGAAATCAGTAACTCAACTTTCGATACAGCACAATAGAAAGTGTCCAAGCAGACATTTTTGCACATCGGCGTCATAACTCATAGTTGATGTGCAGAAACGAAACGTGCAGAGCAGAGATTAATGTGTCTGAGCTACAGATAAGCAAAAGTTATCCACAAGAGTGTGCGAGTGTGTGGGAGTGTGCGACAGGCAACTGCAAGCATGTCTATTTCTTAGAGGCAAGAGGCAACTTGAATTGGCTCGAGCTCTGGCATTGCCATTACAATTCATTTATATGTGTGGCATGTTTTATGGCATACTTTGTTGCGCTGCCATTAATCAACATTAAAAGTGTCAACAACAACAACAAGGAAAGAAAAGAAAAGAAAATGTTGAGCCAGCGCCTCACTGTATGCAAAAATAAAATAAAATAAAATAAAATGCGAAAAGCGCTCATAAATAGCTGACAAGGCGCCAAGTAAAAAGCTGCGGGCGCTGAAGAGAGAGAGACAGAGAGACAGGAGAGAGAGAGAGAGAGAGAGAGAGTGTGAGCATGGTAAAGGTGTGCTGCAAAGCAATCAGCAGGTGTTTGTCATATGCCGCGAGTAATTTATTTGCCTTGGCAAGTTGTTAATACGCCAGTCGCCAGTTGCCACTCGCCAGCTCCCAGCTCCCAGCTCCCACTTCTGCCCATTTGCCTTTTCAGCTCGACTTTCCAGCTATAGAAATTGCTTTCATCATACTAGGAATGCTTCAGTGAGCACCGCCTTTGTGCTTCAGCTTATTATTAACGATGTCGAATTTCTATTTCAACTAGTTCAGCAACTAAAATTCATAAAAAACTTTAAGTTTGAAAAAGTTTTTAGTTGAGGATAATTAAATTTATAAAATTATAATTTTAAATATGTTTAAATTATGTATTATATATATTATAAATTAAATTTTTTAGGAAATTAAGCAACAAAGGTAAAGTTGACTATGCTTGACTTGAAAATACCCAGAGCTGGTATAGCACTCCTGCTATACAGACATATTCATATGTATGCTACGCATAAGAAAGTAATTATTAATAAAGTTCTATTCTAAATTAAGAATTGGAATTAAATTTACATTTTACATTTTACACTTTTCTTCATATCTTTTTTTTATTTTTTAAAACTTTGATTATATTTTTAGCTTCTTTACTTATTATAATTTTTTGTTACTTTTTAAGACTTTTTCTATTTTTTATTTACAAATTTTTTACTTCTTAAATCTTTTTTAAAATTTATTTTTTTTTTTTTACTTGTTTTTATTAAAAAATTTTTAGCTTGCTTTTAAAGTCTTTCATTATTTTTTTTTTTAAACTTTGTTTTTCTCTTTCATTTAAAAAATAGCATTTTTTTAAAGTAGTTTTTGTTTGTTAAATTTTTTGCATTTTTTATTTTAATTAAAATAAATTGTTATGAGCCTAAAAAAATGAATTCAAACTTTTATTTTTATCTCCAGCTACGACTAAGCTTCAAGTACTGGCAATCAAGTTACTACAATCGAAGCATTGCCCATAAAAGAATTCAATTATTTTTAAAGCAAGTTTGCACAATGTTAACCCAAACTCGCTACCTCGACCACAGTCCCACGCCCAACCCGAAGCAGCTGAACAATCTTTTCGAATGGTTTTGCGCTTTGCACTCGACCTTTGGCACAAAGTCAGCGGTTTATAAAATGTTTTGCATTTAAATTAAATTGAATAAACCACTAATCCAATTCACTGGCCATGCCCAGTTTCTCTCACTCTCCCTCTTTCTCTTTCTCTCTCTCTCTCTCTTTCTCTTAACAGCAAACAAAAGCCAGACAAGTAACAAGGAACACAAACAATTTCCATATCCTTCCGTTGCCATTGTGAGCTGTTCTGGCAATTAATTTGCATGTTGAGGGCGCTGCCATTTTAAAGTTTAGCAGCCATTCGCTATACAGTTAGACAAGCCATTTAAAGCTTGCCACGCCCAGCAGCATGACAACCTCAATTAGCTGACCCGACCTCAGCAGCGACAATTGCACTCGAGAGATAGAAATAGAGAGAGAGAGAGAGAGAGAGAGAGAGAGAGCGAGGCAAAGGCAATGACTGACTTGCACGCTTCACTGCCAACGCCCAAAAAGTTCGCTATAGATTTTACCCACTGTCAGCAGCTGGGTGTGTGTGTGTGTGTGTGTGTGTGTGTTGGCGCGTGTGCTTAATGTACCGCAACAATGCCAACTACAGCTCTTGGCGCAGTTTCGCGTCTTCAGTTGACCAGAACTCCAGCACTCTGCAATTGCCACACACTCGCAACAGAAACAAAGCAACACAGTTGCTCCCGATGTTGCTGTTGTTGTGGCTTTTATTAAATGTGGTCCAGCTCACTACTGGCTGCCTGAAAAATGCTGACTCACAGCCCTTAAATTTGCGCAGTCATGAAAATGGTAGTTGCAGCCACTCTAGAGATCAGCTTTAAAGCAAACCAATTTACCAAACCAGAAGCTTAGGCTTTGTGTGATTGACGGGCTAACAAGTAAATCTAAGCTAAGGATTAAAGTTGAGACAGAATGGGGATATCAGTAGACCAGATGCTCTATCAATAAAATAAATCATAAATAAAGAATATATCGAACATGCAATGCGGTATGTATATAATATTTAATATTTCCCTTAACCATAATCGTTTTTAAGATATTAATTTTGTATTCATACATTTTTTTAAATTTTCATTAATGTTATTATTATTGATTTATATTTCATATGTATATTTTATTTTATATTATTTATATTTTATTTATTTTCGACACTTTTATATTTATATATTTATTTTTATTAATTTATTTAGTTTTTGTTTATTTACTATATATTTTTTATTTAATTACTTAAATTTTTTATTATTTTTTTATATTTATATATTTTATATATTTATTTTTATTAATTTATTTAGTTTTTGTTTATTTACTATATATTTTTTATTTAATTACTTAAATTTTTTATTATTTTTTTCTTTTTTTTTATTATTATTTTTTTTCGTTTTATTTTTTTTTGGTCATTTATTTTATTAGTTTTTATTTATTTTTAATTTATTTACTTAGTTTTTTTTGTATTTTTTTATTTTTTATTTTTAGTTCAAATTTTTTTTTTTGTATTTTTATTTTTAGTTCAAATTTTTATTTTTATTGTTTTTACTTTATTTATTCATACTTTTGTACGTATTTATTTTTAGTTTATTGATGCCATTGAATTGTTGAAATGTGCAATTAATTTTACCGCAAGAATAACATTTCCTTCATTAACTTTATTTACGTCAATTTTTTGTCTAACTCTGATTCAATTTAAGCCAATTTCATTAAGCTTTATTGACTTTCTCTTCAAACTGCGCAGCTATTAAAGTCATAAATGTCAGCAATTTATAAGTTTTCGCCTGTCAAATGATATGCTGTTAAAGCTGCCAGCACTTAATATAATATCTGTCATAGTTATCGCTGACTTCACCGCAGAGTAATTTGTTCGCAATGCATTTTGACAGTTGCAAACAAAAGAAGAATTTGAGCATGGGAGTTGGGCGTGACTGACTGCACTATACTTTAATTTAGTTTATGTAAGTTAAGTAATATTTATAGGTTTTTAAATAGAGAGGATCAATAATGAATCAATATAAGTTGAAAAATTCAGAGAGTAAAACTAAAGCTCGAGATATTTATAACTAAATTTAAAGCAGAGCCATATGTACATATATATTGTCTATTGATATACCCAAATTTTTTATGTGAATTTATTTGCTGCTTGTTGTCAAAGACTCTATAGCGAATTTATCTCTTAAGCCTTAACATATTTTTTGGCAGGTACACCTGTAGTAATTATTTTAGATTTTGTAGCTCTAGATAATAGACATTGTGCTATAAAAGTTATAGTAAGTTGTCATAAGCCATGTCTTCCGTATGCGTGTTTTAAATAAGTATTTCAACACTATATAGGCATATATTTATATACAATAAATGTATATATTCTAAATTTCAAGTATATAATTTTCGCTGTCCTTCTTATAGTCAGACGATCTGCTAAAATACTAGCACGATAAACGCTTAAAAACCCAATATACCCTGTTGACTCAATGAATAAGTATCAAACTATGGGCCTGCATGGGTCATAAGCGTTAATCAATAATAATTAAATATATATGTATATTTTGCTAACTACATTTTAATAACTTCAACGAAAACCGTTTTGCTGTCATTAGCTTACGCAAATATTGAACTTTTTTCGAAGCGTGTCAGTTTGTGTTATTGGGATAAAAAATAAAGCTAGCTAGAAATAGCCAAGTTTAACCTGTATATTGACTAATATTGAGTGAAAATTGATATTCAATTAATATAATTAATAAAATATATTAAAACAAGTAAGAAAACTCTAGTCGAGACCGCTCGACAAGGGTACACCCTAAACCCTATGAAGAACCGTTATTTCAAGCATTCTTTGTTTCTTTTATATACACATGCATATGTACGTTCATTACAAGCAAAACGTACACACACACCACAGGCGCAAGCCACACACACGCCAGTCGGAGCGTCAGCTGTTCTTTGGCTGCTTTGCATGGCAATGCTATGGGAAATTAAATGTTTAATAACTTTTTTCCTAGAATAACGATTTTGATCAAACTTGTTGGGCGTGATCATGTCATCCATATGTATGTATGTGCCTAAGCACAAGTCTCTAGTATTTGATATACGGGAGTTACCAATTTGAGGCGAAGGGGGCGTGGCATCCAAAATTTAACAAAAACCGAAACTGTGTAATGCTCACATAACACTAAATGCAAAATTTGAAGACTCTAGCTATAAAGATGAATTATATAGAATTATATAACGGAGCATCGATTTCGTTTTTAATCGATAACATTAAAATTAAGACAGTTATCGATTTTTTTAACAAACTCGATCTTTTCGTGCTATACAGGAACCTACATAAAAAATTTCAAGTCTCTAGCTCTTATAGGTTCTGAGAACGACGCGTTCATACATACGGACAGACAGACGGACAGACGGACAGACGGACGGACGGACAGACGGACAGACGGACAGGGCTAAATCGACTCGGCTACTCTCCCTGATCAAGATATATATACTTTATGGGGTCTGCCACGCCTCCTTCTCCCTGTTACATACATTTCAACAAAAACATTATACCCTGATTTTCCCATTTTCAATGGGTTCAGGGTATAATTAATATAAATTAATATAAAGCAAACAAATGCAGGCAAAATATTTGATTGAGTTAATAAAATTTAGAAATTATACAGCAGCGGCCACAATCAGCCCTTAAGTCCCTAATCAACAGAATCACAATCTCTGACAGACCAGCCATAAATAAAGAAAACCCCCTTAAACTTTAGTATATCAATAATCATATTTCTTTCATTGCTCACATCAAATCAAAATATTCAAATATTTATTTATGGGCTCGCCCACAAAAGATTCAGTAATGTCGCTCAGATTTTATGAATGCAGCCGAAAGGGTTGCAATCGAGCTTCGAATGGTTCAGTTTAATGCTTAATGCAATATTCTTATTTTTATATATATTTTTAAGCGAATTAAAGGAACTGCACGCAGCTTACGCTGCGCCCGCCTTTTCGGAATGCATCCTGCGAGTAGCTCTCGCATTTCCCAATTTATAACCACAATAAACCGCAACAAAAGCGACAACAGCAACCATAAACTGCAGTCGGCTGCTGCTCCTCTGCCCCCCAAACATATATAAAATGTCATAAAAATTTGAGAACAGAGGCAGAAGCAAAAGCAAACCGAAGTAAAATCCAGCAGGCATACATGAAAAATGAAATGCCAAAAATTCCCAACCTCGCCCTCTGCAGCTGCATCGTCGCTTGCCTCATTCGCATTCCCATTTCCTTCCGCTCGCTCTGCGGCTACACAAGTAACACAATTTTCTGCTCGAAATGCTAAATTCACGTAAATTATACCCTATATTGAATGATTGAGCTGCGGGGCATGATTGACAGGCATGAAAAGCAATTTGTATATCAATTTCTAGATATTTGTGTCACGGTCAAGTTTTGATGGAATTATCTTAAGATAAATCTGCAATCAAAACCGTTTTATAAGCAATAAATTATTAGTTTTTGTAATAACTTGCGAAAGGAAATATGAAAATATAATTTTGTGCAAGTTAAAAAATTTAATATTGCAGAAGAGCTGCAAACAGGAAGAGCTGAGGTTTCATACTTTACATGTCTGGTAATATTGGGAAACTTTAAATATAATAAAATATAACATTTTAAATATTAAATATTCACAATTATATATACTAAGCTATGCTAGGTAGCACCCTTTAAGTCCGAGATAAAAACAGATAGTCTTGCTTTAAATTATAAATAATATGTTCTGATTGAGGACAGTACATATTTATTTAAGAAATTTAGTTTTCTATTGGAATTTTTCAATTGTATGTACATAATTGAATAAAACAAATATTGTTAAAAATTATTATCAGTAACAAATATATTATTCTAGAAACCAATATCTTACAAATTAGACAGATAAACCAAATATATAGATTTATTGCTGATTTCTAGTTGACTTTTAACTCAAATAAACTAAAGATATCAAATAACCTTTAAAAAAAAAATATTTTTTATATTTATTTATTAAGTTGAAATATCTTGAAACCCTAATCATACTTGTTCTATTCTGATAACAACAAGTTCAGAAAAGTAAACTGGAAATCAACTACGTTGGTTTGTCTAGTTATACCTTCTAGTTTGGCAATATTTTAAATAATAAAAGCTCTCATTATGTTATAAATTTTATTTATAACTTGCAACTTCTTATCTTAGCCACTTTATAGACTCACTTTATTCATTCAGTGGCAATTTCAATGAAGAGACTACAACTTCTACTAATCACTTTCCCCTCTCCCCCTTACATCCAGGGCATTTCCAATTCGATCAACTTACAACTCGCGTAAGGAACTGCCTGTTATAGTTTGTGACTCGCCGAAAATAAATTTGCACTTGTTGTTGATGCTGAATTAAAATGCACAACAGATTTATATGCACAGGGGGGCATAGACTATAGCCCATGCCTCGCATTCCATATGGTGCCAGGGCAAGCCACAGGATATCGGCGCCCCTTGGGCCACCCACGCAAGGTATGTGGCGAGCAGCCAAGAGTTGGGCCAAGAGTTTTGCGGGCGCATTTAGATTTTATGAGGGGCTTCTTCCACGTAAACAACTTTCCAGTCCCACCTGGAGTCCAGGGCAAAGTTTTTGGGGCGACGGCGACGACGACGACGACGACGGTTTCGGTGTCGGCAAAAGTTTAGCGTAATAGGTAAAACAAAGCCAACCGCAAAAACTTGGACTTATCATTAAGGTGAAATATACACGCCAGGGCCGACGGGGGTAGTTGGGGTGCGTGATATG
The DNA here is from genome assembly GCA_035047545.1 of Drosophila paranaensis. NCBI lineage: Eukaryota > Metazoa > Arthropoda > Insecta > Diptera > Drosophilidae > Drosophila > Drosophila paranaensis. Next base: position 2,479,093 of record JAWNPL010000168.1, read on the forward strand.
TGTGCGCGCCTGGCGCTATGCAACATTTTGTTGCCACTCGCACGGGCGGCCATTAGACAGACGTGTGCGTTGCAGGAGCTGTCACGCAGTGTGGTTTGGCCTCTGAGAGTGGGCGAGTGGGTGGTTGAGTGGGTGTGTGTTTGCGTGGTTGTAGCCACAACACAGGGTGTCAATCAATCAGAATGGCAGCCAAAGTGGAGCCGGGGATGAGACCAAAAGATTGGGTTCCATTTCGTTGGCGCGTGTTTGGCTGCCGCTCGGTTGCACCGAATCGACGTAATGTGCGGTGTTTGCTGCACTTAACGAGATGCCTACCACACACACGCACACACACACACGCACACACACACACGCACACACACACATGCATAGCTACAGCCAGCCAGAGTCTGTGCAATTTGCCCATCAATCATATGCTTCGATTTCGCCTCTTCAAATTTAATTGACTTTGATTTTGTAAAGTTGACCACTGTTTAGGTGTGTGTGTGTGAGAGTGTGTATTAGTGTGTGTGTGTGTGGGATTTGTCTAATTTGCTTCGTTTTGCTGCTGATTGAGTGACAAATGTTTGATGTATTCCGAAATTGGACTGATGCGAGCGTTAAGTGCTGTGCGAATCAAATACAAATCGAAATCGTTCGACAAAATTGCATTTGTCATGCTTTTTTTGAGCAATTTGCGTTGTTTGCTGCTCGTTGTTGTTGTTGTTAATGTTTGGCTGTCACTGCTGTTGAAAGTTTCCTATTTGAGTTCGGCTTACATCGATTATCGAAAACTCGAGCAAATACATTTATGGGATATACCGAAGAGCGTTTCTTGTTTTTCCCCATTTGTTTGCAGTTGAGAATTCTTTGTTTGACTTTTCAGTTGTTTGTTTATTGTTTTTTTTTTTAGGGGAGTAAGAAGGAAAGTCTCTGCAGCAAGGCGGAAGAAAAAACAACAATTGTTGATAGTTGATAAACATTGTTCAATGAAATATTCAAGAAACTTTGACAAGACAAATTTTGTTTAGCAAATTTGCTTAAATGCTCAAATGCTAAATAAATATTAGTTTGCGAAAGTCATTCGGGTAAGGGAATTGTATTTGATTAACTAGTGAGACTAGTTAGTAATTGAAATTGGAAATTGTAGAGAGAATCTAACACTAAGAAACATGAAAGCTGCTAAGGAATCGAAGCACCTACATATATCAGATAGAAAGTAGCTTATTTTCAAACGGATTTAAAATATATGTTTTCGCATCTATTCGATGAAAATTTTTCAGTGTTTCCAATACATGTATATAAAATAAATCAATTTAAAATAAATAAATATAAATATAAAATATTTAAAATATGTAAACTACTTTATATTTATTTATTTAACATGAATTAACTTATTTAGTAAATATTTATTTTTTTTTTAATTTAATTTAAATTAATTTATTTATTTAGCTAATAAATTTAAAATCAATAAATATTAATATAAAATATTTAAAATATATAACGAAATTTATAAAATAAATAAAAATTTTAAATAAATAAATATAAGTATGAAATATTTCAAATATCTAAATTATTTTATATTGATTTATTATAAATTTATTTATTTATTTAATAAATATTTATTGTTTATTTTAAATTTAATTTAAATTCGTTTATTTATATGTAATAAAATTATTTAAAATAAATAAATATAAATATAAAATATTTATTTATTTACTTTAAATTTATTTATTTTATATGTGTTACACATATATTTATATATAATTTATAAATGTATATTTATATAATTTATTTTTATATATTTGATATAAGTTTACATTTATATAATTTGTTTATATTTATACATCTATTTATATATTTATATTTTTTCAGTTCGTTTAGTAATTGATTTGCGAATTTCAGCTGAGCTATATTTTTTAATATTTTATTAACTTAATTATTTTTAAAACTATTATATTTGTATGAGCACTAAAATTAAACTAAAACGACAGTAAGAGAGCGAGCAAAACGTAATCTGTAACTGAATCTCTGCGACTTTAAAATGGATTTCAAGTTCGTGACAGTGACACAAAGGTGAGCACATAAAGTTGAGCGCGTGTTTATCAACGTAATTATGATAAATAGCTTTGCTTTTCGCAATTAACACCTGCAACAGCTGAAACTGAGACTCTAAATGAGGCAAGGAGAAAAGTGAGAGAGAGAGAGAGAGAGAAAGAGAGAGAGAGACTGCTGAGACTCTCGCTAATTGGTAAACCGCGCTTAGACTAGGCAAACGTAAGCGGAGAAGATGAGCAGAGAGAAGGAGAGGCAAAGGTAAGCAAAGGTGTTATATGAAATGTTTTTAAATAATTAATGCAAAGCGACCCAGAGCAGCTGAGCTCCGTTCAGCTCAGCTTCAGGTATGTAAACCGCCCGAAAGGGCTTTGCCGTGGATTGGATTGCCCAAATGCGAGCAATTAATTATTCATAATTAGCCGCTGACTAAATGTTTAACCAAATGCCTTGACAGCGTGTATTTTATTTGAAATAGGGCCCGGACACAGTTGTTGGCCAACAGCAGCGAATGCTGTTTATTTGCGGTTCAGCCATATTCAAAAGTTGAGAGAGACGGAGCGAGAGAGAGAGAGAGGGAGACAGAGAGACTGTCGCATTTATTGTGATTTATGTGGGGCATTTAGCTGTTGCGCACCATGAAACTGCCATTTGACAAATTTTTTTAAATTAGCGAAAAAAAGAATAGAAATAGAATTTAGAATTGTATTAGGATATATAGGGCAGCCGAGGAATGGAGAGAAACTGCGAGATAACAGAGCGAGAAAGTTTCAGTAGTCATTTTTACTCATTTATAAAAGCTGAGTAGGAAGAGCTGAGGAATGTTGGAGTTATAAATAAGTAAGATCATAATATTGAGACCTTTTTACCTAACACAAAACCTGAGTCAGAGTTGCGGAACATTAGAATAATGCGTAAATAAGATAAACTCCTTGAAATTTATTCCAAAAACAAAACTTTGCATTTGAGCATTGCTTTCAAAATAAATATACAAACTAAAGAAAGCTTTTGCATTTAGACTCTGACGACTTGTACTAGCTGTTGATTAATCTAGTCTGTAAATTGCTTAAAATATATTTGTAAAATCTCTAAACTTAGTTTATGATTCTGATATGATTATACATAAGTACTGATTGCTGGGATTATCAACGTTTAATTTTATTGATTTAACTACGGCCAGTTTGCTCAATTTGATTTATTATTTTTAATTTTGTTGCAGTATTATATATTGTTTTAATTATTATAAAAAAATATATTTTTATTATTATTAGTATTCTTATTATTATTATTATTATTATTTATTATTATTATTATTATTATTATTATTTATTACCAGTTGGCTCAACTTTATTTATTGTTATTAATACTTTTATGTTATATATATTATTATTTTTATTAATATTAAAATGTATTATTATTATTATTATTTATTACTTATTATTATTACTATCAGTTTTCTCATTTTTATTTATTTTTTTAATGCTAATGCTAATGCGGAACTATACCCAACAACACAAAGTCTAGCAAAGCAAACCTCTCACAAATATTCTCATACGGGAGGAGGCACTTTATAGTTGAGAAATCGGTTTGGTAAAACCTATTTAGAGAATAAGATAATTATACTTTGTATTATTCTATAAGAGATTTACACTTTTGCAGCCATTGCGATAATTCAATTCGTTTTTTTCTGCTCGGGTACTTGATCACGCTTCAGTCAGTTTGTGCTTCTTACAATTATATGATGTATGATAGATATATCATATGTATAACTATATGCTATGTATAGCTATATAATATATATAATTATCGGACTGCTAAAATAGCTTGTTCTCGTTTAGAACAAAGTGTGAAAACTCAAGACGAAAAATGAAGCAAATCAAATAAAAAGCTTCTCATATTTGTTTGAGCTCAGTTAAGGCTGTATGAAACATCTACCTCAACACAGATATAATTATAGAAATAAATATAGGGAGAGAGTTCAATTATCTCACTTTGTTTACCAAGATGATATATGATATCTAGATTTGCTCCTTATGCTCTAGTTAGACAATCCTGTTAATAATTATTCAGTTATTTTTTATGCCCAAAAGACTTTCTTTAGCTCGTTTTTAAAATCTTCAGAGTAGAGATGTCTAGACATAACTTAAATCATATAAAATATATATAAATTGTATATATATACTCAGTATATATCTTGGGTATTTGTATCTGCATCTGCATCTATATCTGCATATGTATTTGCACCCATCCACTGCTGAAAACTGATTTAACCGACGGGCTAAAACGGTTCAATTCCGCTCTGACACTGAGTTATGAAAATATGCGCTCAGCAAAATTGTTCGTATTTTTTGGAATTTTGTCTAGTCGTTGTCTACACACACACATACAATATATATACATATATATATACAAACATATATAAGTATTTAGTTATGCTGCGCCAGGTGAAGAGGCAACTGTCGCTTGCTGTTCACAGAGCAAAGCAACAGCCACAGCAGCAACAACAACGGCAACAACTTTATATTTATGTAAATATTTAGCAACAACAAACAACACAGCTGCCGGACGAGCACTCAGCTCAGGTGTTGCCCCGCCGTCTCGAGTCTGCGGGCTAGGCACGTGCATGAATATTTAAGGCGAGCACTGTGTCAACTGGGAGGAAGCAGCCGCCGTCGCAGCGACGGCAGCGGCAGCGGCAGCGACAACTAACTGCTGCCTGGAACGCGCGTCTAGACAAACTTGAGCTCAATTTTTGGTAAACTCGCAAGAGACACAGACACAAACACACACAGTCTCACACACACACACACACACAGTCATATTTAGCACACGCGTAAACTGTTTGGCAGACAGTGAGATATAAATTTTTTTTTTCAGTTAAGTTTCGCACTTTTTTGCACTTGGACTTACAGCTAAATATTTGTTATTAAATATTACTATTATTAATATTATTATTATTATTTTTATTATTATTATATGGGGGGCTACTCACTCAGCAATGCTTTTAGATAACGGCCAGCGCTCCATCGAGGCCTGATATTTCATATTCTCGATTTGCTTCTTTAATGCGTCCCGATCCATGTTTTGTAGAGCACTGGGATCCATGGCGGCTAGAATTTATCCACATACCACCCCTGCAAAGCCAACAGAGAACAACAGTGAGCGCAATGTTACCAGATGCTATAAAAGCTGCAAAGCTGCAGTCTCTCTCCCGCTCTCTCTCTCTCTCTCTCTCTCTCTCTCACACTACAACATCCCCTGCACACTGCCTGTCGCGCCCTGGACAGTCGCAACTTTGGGGTTTGTTTATGGTGGGAGTTGCTTCAGGGGTTGCGTTCGGGTTTGTTTTGTTTTGCCAGGCACCCTGTATGCCGCCTTTATGGCCGGCGTCTGGCCTGAGCTGAGCTGAGCTGAGCTGACGCATGCGCCAGCTATGCACAACAAATCAATAGAGAGCGAGAGAGTGAGCGAGAGAGCGAGAGTTAACAGCGCCGCCTGAAAGGCTGCTATAAAAACTCGCTTGCCGTCGCTGTTAACCTGGCCCAAAACACATTTGTTTACCTCCGCATGAGCTCTTTTTTGGCCAGCTTTTTGTTTTGCAGCCAAAAATAAAAGGGCGCGCCCGAAAACTTCAAAAATGCTTAGCCAAAGGCAAAACCGAAATGCACAAAAAACAGCTGAGCCAAGCACGCAGCTGCCGCACGCGCTGCTAACAGTCACAGGGAGAGAGGGGGTGGGCTCTCTCCCTCTCTCTCACTCTCCCGCTCTATCTTGCTCTCACACTCTGCTGCTTGACCGGCTTTGGCGCTGTAATTTATGAATCTTTCGCTTTGTTTATTTAGTAAAGACGGATTTTGTTTTCACATTTTTTGGGCTTTGTTTTCGTTCGCTCGCCTCGTCATAAATAAAAGCAGCGTGTCAAACATTCTCCTTCTTCCCCCCTCGAATTTCTGTTTGGGTGTCTGGGTGTGAAAAGTGAATAAGGGCGGTGCGAAAATGATGCGTGTTGCGGCACAATTAATTTTTGTCGGCTGCGAATTGTTTAACTAAGCGTATTTATTGCCTTTACTCGCAAATAAATTGAGTCGAAGGGAATGTGACGTTAGCTCAGAAGTCTTTTCGGCCAAAATAAAAATTACAGAAAGAAAAAATAAGAAAAAATATTATATCAATTACAACTTTATAAATTAATATAAAATAAAAAGTGATTTAATTTGCTTAAAACCTATAATTACAATTTTAATTATTACTATATTAAAAATATATTAAAATTTTAAAAATTTCGTTTTCATATTTTATAATATAATAATAATAAAAAAAATTAAAAACAAAATTTTTTAAATTTTTAATAGACAAATACTAAAATTTAAATATTTTTATTTTAAAATTTTGTGTGCAGATAATATAAAAAATAAAAACAAAAATATAGTATATTTAAAAATGTAAATTATTAATTTTTAGAATTTACAAATTTTAGTTTAAATCATTTTAACCCATTTTAATAATATTTTTTATTATGGCTTCTAAAATATCTAAGAATTTATGTTATAAAAATATCTAATAATATATTTTTGTTACTATTTATTCTTTAAAAACATAAACCTATTTCTAATAATCTGTTCCACGTGCATTTGCACTTAACATAGTCAAGCTAACATAGCCAAGCACTTTACAGAGCTCTGTTGCACTAAACAACAGCGCGCTGTTAGCAATAACAGACTGCAGTTTGACCTAGCGTAGACACAAACCCGCCTTTACAGAACTGTTATTTTCGACCGTTATTGAGCGCTGTTAACTTCCAAAATTATCGCATGCAACAAAGTGCTCAAAATAGCTGCCATTTGAGAGCTCATAATAAGCTTACGAGTGTCACATCATCAAGAACTAATACCGAACTCAAATAGAAAGCCGCAACATGGGCGAGTAAACAATATCGAGGGTCTTGGGGTCGTGCAGCTGCGGGCCTGACAGCGGACAGACAGCTGTGAACCGCAAGCGGCAGCAGCGGCAGTTGAGAAGTGCCCCAAAAAGGTGGAGTCGGTTGACTTCCAATATCCAGTGAGGCGAGCTCTCGCCTCCCACCGCCCACAAAGACTACTAAAACCTGACACCAAACAGAAGCGACGGCAGTCCCATGGACCATGATGCACAGCTGTCGCTTTTGTAGGTGTGACTGGGAGTACAAAAGGGACGAACCGGCTAGTTGGCCAGCTTTTCCGTGTATTGGCCAGCTCTTGCTATCCAGGACATGTATATGCACATCATTTTTTGTCGCTTCGCTGGACAACTGACAGCGGTTGTAGCTGCTCTCTCGTTCGCCTTCTGCCTTCTGCCTGCTGCCAGTCTTGCGTTGTCACTGGATTTTAGGCTTTAAACCAAGCTGTCCAGCAGATTGAGACTGCATTTTTTCCTCTGCTACATCACGTCTGCTTTAAGCTCTGCCCAAAGTGTTAATGGCCAAAAATTTCATTGTAAAAGCCCAGATTTAATGTTGGCCTGTTACCCACACCCCAACTCGGCCGGCTGCCCAGGTTTAGCTCTGTGTTAAACATGGGTCCCGCCTGCTGTGCTCGTGTGTCCGTTGACAGCCCTGACCAGCAGCACTAAAAGCTTAAAGTTGGTTTAATTAAAAGTTTTACTGCTAGCTCGCCTGTTACCACACTGGCCAACAGCTGTCCCCTTGTCCAGTTAGCCGAGCAGATTCAACAAAATTACTTTGATGTATGAAAGACAGAAGAATGGAGCGAATTCTTGCAGATTGTCAAAAAACTAGTCTTGGGTATAATTGGGCAGATAGCTAAGGTCTAATTACTAGTTGTGTTTGTTTATACATATTTTTGATATATTTGAAAGTATTAAAGCAATACCAATATAACAGTATAACAGTATTGTAATATAACAATATACAGTTATATATACTGACATATTTATATAATGATCTACTGTTATAATGTTATACTGGTATATCAGTGTCAGTATAATAGTATAAAGTAGTATAAAATACAAAAGAAGAAGGAACAGTATTGCAATATAACAGTAGAACAGTATATATACTGCCATACTTATAAACTGATCTACTGTTGTAATGTTATACTATAATTGTATAAAAGTATAATAGTATAACAGTAAAGAGTATAACAATACAAAAGTATAACAATATAATAGTGTAAAGTATAATAATATAACAGTCAAATAGTAAACAGTATAATAATACAAAAGTATAACAGTATAACAGTATAACAGTGTAACAGTATCCCATTATAACAATGTATTAATATAACAGTATAACAATATAATAACATAACAGTATAGCAAAATAATAATAATAATAGTAATTTTAATAATAATTAAATTATTAATAATTATAATAATAATAATAATAATAATAACAATAATAACAATATTAAAAATAATTATAATATTATAATAAATAATAATTAAATAAAAAAATATTCTGTAATACTCAAAAGTCTAATAAGTTCAAGAAAAGTTAAAGAAATTTCAGAATATCTTCGACATCCCCCACTCTAGCGCCTCTCTTTAGACTGGTTGAGCCCTGAACGCTGAAGAATCCTAAACTAATTGCTTGCAGCAATTGCAGGCAGGCGTCTGGCTGACATGTGACCCGAAGAATAGGATGCGCCATTAAGTACAGAGATGCACAGACACACAGCAGGCTGCAGGCTTGAGGCTTGAGGCTTAAGGCTAGAGGCAGGGGGCTGGAGGCTGGAGGACGTGAAGCCAAGGATGTGCGCGCTGCAACTGAAAAAGTAGCTAAAATTTATCTTACAGTTTCTCGGTCGAAGAACATGCAACGGACATAAATCGTTAGCAAAATGTTTTTGGCGGTTACAAGCAACGACGGCAGCCCCCCTCCCACTCCACTTTACACCCTCTACCTCCCCCTCATCCCACAGCGACCACAAAGTCTGGCGCTCGAGTGTTTCGCGTGTGTGTCAACAGGCGCTCAAGTTTTTGACACCAGCCAAAGCCCCCTCGCTACAGTAACAGAGCTGCTACCCTGTCCTAAACACGCACCCCTACCCCATACCAACCCCTATCCCTCTCCCTCTCCCTCTCCCTCTCTCCTGCTCTTCATCTGTTGTTCTGCCAGCGACAAGGACAACTAGGAAAAGTCAAGTGATTTTCTTTTTTTGATTGTCGCTGGCATCCTGTTGCTGTTGTCGTTCCGAGCCACCAGCCGCTCCGTCAGCCAGTTAGTCAAGCATATCAAATCAGTATATATAATCTTGTATTATATATATATATATATATATATATATATATATATATATATATATATATATATATATATATATATATATATATATATATACTATTTATATACTGTGTGGCATTTTTATATACTGTATATAATTTATTTGTACCTTGGCCAGGCCTACGTCAAACAGCTCTCATACCCCACTTTGAGGTCTTCTTCGGCTTCCTGTTGCTGCGGCACGCCAAAGGCGACGTCTCGAAATTCTTCAATAATTGGCATTAGCCTAAATTCCTGCTAGTGGGGCAGCTTCTTGAATTATGCAGAAGAAGAAGAAGAAGCAGAGGAAGATGAAGAATAAGTCGTTTGCGACACATTTTTGGCATGTTAGCCTTTGTACGAATGCGTTTAACATTCATTTTCCACCAAAGATTCTTATATCTTTTTGTGTGACTTTGAGGCTTAAGATACGAGAGAGTGGGAGGAAGAGACAGAGGAAACATTAACAAAGGGCAGCCTGAGCTGCATTTGACAAATTGGTGGAGAAATTCGGTTCTATTCAATTAGAATTGAGCCTCAACTACTTTCCCACGGAAGTATCAATTACAAGTCTTGAGTCTTCTTGCATCAATGTATTTATTTTAGGAAAGGAGAACTTTCGTTTTTTAGCCAGCAATTATCAAAAATATTAAGAGCATTGAATTAATCTCTTGACCGAAAGATGGCAAAAGGTATTAGATTAAAATTTCAATAATAATAACCCAGCGAAGAGCTGATACTTCAAGCATTGCAATGCATTGTATGATTATATTACACTAGCAGAGCTAGAGATGAGCTAGAAGTCGAGCAGAATAACAGCCACAGACAAACCCAAAGGTGAGCTAGAATTCAGGCAGAGGCGCAGCCACTGCCAACGAGTTATCTGAGTTATCGAAATTTTGGAAAAAAAAAATCGACCAATCGACCAATGGCAATATTTCAGGCCTCTAACTCCTGTGGCTTACGAGATCGCTGCGTTCATAGGGACGGACAGACGGGCATGGCTACATCAACTCGCCCTGATTAAGAATATATATACTTTATGGGGTCTGCTACGCCACCTTCTGTTTGTTACATACATTTTTATATATATATATATATATATATATATATATATATATATATACATAAATATATAAATATATATATATATATATATATATATATATATATATATATATATATATATATATATATATATATATATATTCCAAAATTATATGCATTGCAAAAAATCTAATCAACAGATAAGCTTCGTGTTGTCTTCCAGTCGGGAACCTTTGCCTTGTGTTAATTCTATATTTAAAGCATCATTGATAACAGCCTCATTGCGGCCTTCGCATTGGAACCCTATTTAAAGAGAGTGAAACTGAATCTAAGTCTCAATTTGTGTCGAGTGATTGAAACGAATCTACATAAGCTTAAAGAGTTCCGAATCAATATTTGTAAAATACGCAAAAATATTGCAAAATGATAACAAAACAAAAAGTGTTTGTGGTTTTAATAGCTGTTTTATCAGTGTCTTCAGCAATCGAATCGTCGGTCGTAAATAGCAGAAGGACCGTGCGTATATTACTAACTAAATTAAATTGAATGATATAATTATGTTAAATAATATTATGTTTACTAACGTTATCAACTGGCATTAGCTTTGCAAAGAACGTGACGAAATGGATGCCAAGTGTGGGACCTATGCATATCGGATTGTAAAGCCAATGATGGAATACTTTGCAAAAATCAACAAGGAAGTTGAAGTAAAAGATAAGAAAATCGAAGAACTAGAAGCTGATCTAAAAAGAAAGGAAGAACTGATAGTAATATTTATTCAAGGTGAACTTGAATTAAGAACACAAAATAAAAACTTAAAGGATAGTCTGAATATGAAGGAGGCAAATCTAACTCAACTCGACAATATTTTAAATAAAAATCGGCAATGTGAGCTGAAAATTGCTGAATTTGAGAAAGTGAATGAAGATAACTTGGAAACTCTTAGTTCTTGCAAAAATTATACATTAGTTATTGAGAAAACAGCTCAGGAGAATTCAGTAGTCCTTAGTGAAAGCAAACAGAAATTATTGGAGCTGAATATTGAACTTGAGAAGTGTAGCGCTGTTTCGACCAGCTTGAACGATAGCCTAGAAAAGTCGAATAATCGAATTCTATCTACTAATGATAAAATCCTGCGAAAGCTCGAGAACATAACTCTATGCGAAAAGAATCTTAGTATGAAGGAGGCAGAGATCCGGACTTTAAGAGCAAATTTAACTCAATTCGAAAATAATTTAATTAAAAAAATTAATGAAAATGAACAATGTGAACTGTTAAACGGGGATAACAAGAAGAAAATTGCGGAATTTGCGAAAGTGAATGAAGGGAACTTAAAAACTCTTAGTTCAAACAGTAGACAAATGGGCGAACTGACTGAGAAATCTGAAAAATGTAGAGTTGACCTTGGAAATTTAGGAAAACAAAAAGCTACATTAGAAGATAGATTTAACGATCTGCAGGCAAACCTAACATCTTGTGACAATAATAAATTAGTTATTGAGAAAACAGCTAAGCAGAATTCAGTAGTTATCAGCGAAAGCAAACAGAAAATATTGGAGCTAAATAATAAACTGGAGAAGTGTAGAGCTGAGTCGACTAGTTTAAATATTAAACTAGAAAAGTCGAAAAATCAAATAACTGCAAATAATCAAATTATCCAGAGCTTAGAATCGAATATAACTCTATACGAAAGGAATGTTGTTGGCATTGAGCTTCTTCGCGGCAAATTAGGTGAACACAAAAAGCTTAATCTGCCGAGCAGTTGCTCAAGTTGTACAGCATATTCTGGGATAGCAGCAATAGAAATTGATGGACTGAGTCCGTTTGCCGTATCGTGTGATTCGAATATCGCGGGATCAGGGTGGACCGTAATACAACGCCGCATTAATGGAAAGGTCGATTTCTTTCGGGATTGGCGAGAATACAAAGTTGGTTTCGGAGAGCTAGATGGAGAGTTTTGGTTGGGGCTGCAGAAAATACATAAAATGACAAGCGAGAAGAGATATGAGCTCTACATACACCTTGTTGACCAAAGCAACGAGCAGCGTTACGTCAGATACGATGACTTTAAAATAGGAAGCGAGGAGACCAAATTTAAGTTGATTTCTCTAGGTAAATATACTGGAAATATTGAAGATTCCATGAAATACCACGAGGGTCGCGCATTCTCAACGCGTGATAATGATAATGATAATTTCCGTTATAATTGTGCCGAAACACTATATGGTGGCTGGTGGTATGGTTTCTGTGGCAATAGGTAAGTAATTTGTAAGTACTATTAAAAATTAAAATAATTATATTATTTATTATTTAAAAGTAACCTTAATGGTAAAAGGTTTGACTGCAAAGTGGAAGCATCAAACAAGCTAGAAAATACTGGGTGCATTTTCTGGCAGAATTGGCATGGTCGCAGTTATTCCCTTAAATCTGTGCAGATGATGATGCGCCCAATGAAGTAACAAACAATAAGTTTCTACCAATCAAAATAATTTGTGAACTTGCTAATTCAACTAACATTCTTAACGTAATTCTTAATATATGCTTTAATCAAACAATTTGATATGTAAAACTGTGAGATTCTTCTCATGTTCAAAAATTTTGTTTCAATAAACGCAATTGTAATGAAAAATGGCTGATGTTATTTAAAAGAAATTAAGCTTCTCTTATATAAATCTGGAAGACTCAGTTAATTCCCCTGCTTTTTCCATTTTCCATGGAAAATGGAAAATTTTATTATTTTTAATATATAATTTATTTTATTTTATAATAAAATCAAAATATTAATGAAAAAAATAAAATTAAAAAAATAGTATAAAGAGAATTTAAAACAAAATAAATAAAAATAAAAAATTATATAAAAAAGTAAAACAAACTAAAAAGTAATAAAAAACAAGTAAGAAAACTCTAGTCGAGACCGCTCGACTAGGGTATACCCTGAACCCTGCGAAGAGCCGCTATGCCAAGCATTCTTTGTTTCTTTTATATACACATGCATATGTACGAACAGTAAAACCAACACACTTACACACACGCACAGACACACGCACACACACGCGCAAGTCGGTGGGTCAGTTGTTCTTGGGCTGCTTTTGTATGGCAATGCTATGGGAAACTTAAATGTTTAATAACTTTTTTTTCCAGAGCAACGATTTTGATCAAACTTGTTGGGCGTGATCATGTCATCCATGTGTATGTATGTGCCACAATCACAAGTCTCTAGTATTTGAAATACGGGAGTTAAAAATTTGAGGCGAAGGAGGCGTGGCATCCAAAATTTAACAAAACCCGAAATTGTGCAATGATCACATAACACTAAATGCAAAATTTGAAGACTCTAGCTATAAAGATGAATTATATATAATTATATAACGGAGCATCGATTTCGTTTTTAATCGATAACATTAAAATTTATCATCATTTATCGACTCGGTCTTTTCGTCCCTGATACAAGAACCTACATTTATACTTTACAAGTCTGCCACGCCTCCTTCTAGGCCCTGTTACACACATTTCAACAGACAAATTTATGGACGGACGGACTGATTTTCCCATTTTCAATGGGTTCAGGGTATAAAAATAATATTTTAAATAAATTCAAATAATTAAAATCAAATAATAAAGAAATTGCTGTATATAAGTATATAAATATATTTATATTGAAAATTAAAATAATAACGATTTTGCATCACTTGCTCAATATTAGCATTAAATCCATCGATTCTTAAATTTAAAAAATTTCACATTTTTCATTTTAAAAAGAAAATGAAAGAAATGAATCCTTCAATGGGAAAAGCAGTTATGCAACTGACACATTCCAACTGTAAAGGAGAGGAAAGAATGTCAAGCTTATGCTATTCAGCTTGCATTATAGAGTATTCTGATAAACCTTTGACAGGTTGATAACAATGGAGCTGGTATGGGGTATCAGTGATATATAAATAATCTAGAATATATATGTAAACTATATATTAGGAATAATCAAAGTTTCATTTTATTTCTTGCACTATATTTTTTGACTGCAAAAGAGTTGCAAACATCGACTCACTTTTGAAGGCTTTGTACTCTTTATGCTCTGTTCTCCCATTTCCTATATGTTCAGAGCGTCAATAAAAAGAAACTAGAAAAGAGCTAAAGAAGGAAACTAGCTGAGAAGTTAATTCCCAACATATATGAAGAATAGTCAAAGAATAAAAACGAAGTGAGCAGCTTAGCTAGACAAAAAGCGAGAGACGACTAGCAAATTGCAAAGCAAAAAGCTAAGCAACTTAGAATTATAAAAAAAGAGGAAAAGAAGAAACAAAAAACTTTAAGTAGAAGTGCAGGAAAACAACTTAAACGATAAACGAAAAGCGAAAGCAAAAGTGAACACAGCAGCTTATCGCAGTTTGTTTTTTGTTTTTAGTTAATGCGTGCCAAAAGGGGGGCTAGAGACGAGAGAGAAAGAGAAAAGCTAGCCTAATGCAAACTGACAGACTAATGCGAAGCTCAAGGCAACTAGAACACATAATCGGAATTAGAGCAGAGACGAGAGACGAGAGCGAGAGGGAGAAAGAGAGAGAGAGGAAAAAACTGAAAGATATAGAGGTAAATAAATGTTTATAATACACTGTTCATTCAGTGTAAAAGAGTATATTAGCATGGAAAAGAGTTAATTGTGATCTTATTGAGGGAGAGAGAATTGCTGAGATTAAGATAGAGAGAGAGAAAAAGAAGCAGAGACAGAGAGGGAAAGCCAAGCAAATGTTTATTATACTCTGTTCATACAGTGCAGAAGAGTATATTAGCATGGGCAAGATTTCTCAGTGCTCTGACTTAGGTAGAAGGGGCTAGATAGAGAAAGAAAGAGAGAGAGAGAAAGAGAGAAAGTAAATAAAAGAAAGTAAATAAAAGAGGTCTAACTGAGAGAGTCGGAGAAGTAGAGAGAGAGCGAGTGAGAGCTTAATAAATATATGTTTTTGTACACTGTTCACGAAGTGAAGACGAGTATATTAGTATCATAGGCAACATTTGACTTACGGAGAGGGAGGTAAATAAATTATGATTATATTAGCAGATTCAGTGCAAGACTATTTTGAGTTGAACTATTTGATTATTGCTCCAAGAATAAATTAATTTTTGCTCATTCAACTTTGCCACATATTTTACAGAGTATTCGGCAGTCGACTACGTACGCTTGCTCAGCTCTAACTTGTTATTGTACTTGACTGGCTTATGTTGCATTAGCTTCTGTTTACTCTGACTTATGGCTGGCAATTATATGGCTCATTGCTACGAGATCTGAGCTTTGTCTTATCAAAGAGTCGTATTTTGATTGAGGAAAAATGTTTAAGCGGAAGAGGAATTGATATACAAAAGGAAGACTACGATTTGATGAAGATTGTCTACGAGTGAAGAGCGAAATTGATATCATAATAGCTTCGTTAAGAAATATTCTAATATTCAATGGATTTCTTAAGGGTTAATAATGGAATGTGTAGCCTGAGGTAGTACTACTCAAATTATTAATATTTTATTTTAAATTTATTTCTTGTTAAACCTCTTCAATTTAGTGCAATTATTCTCCTTCTTTGGTATTTAATTTTAGTTTTTAAACATCTAAAAGAAATTTATTAAAACTACATTCACTTAAATTTAATCAATCAAAAAACTTTTGAATATTTGTATAAATAAAAATTATAGACTTTCCTACCATATATATTTATCTAGTTATTTAGTTACCTTTAAATAAATTTAATTAAATTCAATTCAATTTAAATTTCAGTTCAAGTACAAAAATTCTTTTCCCACTCAGCCAACATTCGCACACAATTGTTAAGGTCTTCAGCATGTTGAGGAAAAAGGAAAACAAATTCGTTTCAATTGTCACGTGCTTCAGTTGAAGGAACAATCGCAGAGTGTGCAACAAATATTTATAGAGTCATTAACAAAATTTCATTTCGTTGATTTTGCTACCTTTCGGCTGAAGTCCTGCTGCAGCATCCTTAGCCAGCAACTTGAGGACGACAAGTTGCTGAAAACTTTCAACTCGAAAACTTTGGCAGCGAAAACCAGCGAACCACAAAATGCAGCTGCCACTGCAACTGCCACGCAGCCACTGCAACAATGTACAATCAAGTGTTTTAGGCCACATTCGCTGAATCAATTTGCAAAGCTAAATAATTTAAGCACGAAATGCTTTCAGCTCCGCGGTGCCCCCAAATGAGCTTTTGGTACATTCAGTTCCGGCCCGTTGGTCGGTTAACCGGGCTTATTAGCCGTAAAATGCGTTAAATTATGGCAGCCGAACAATGCAAAGTCGCTCTGTGCAACGCCTTGTAGCAGCTCGACCGCAGCTCCCCTGCCACAGGGCGTATACGTGATTTATGCCTGGGCCATGTGTTGCCGCCGAACAACGTATTAATTTTTAATACCCTGCACAGTGCTCCCTCTCGGCGAGTCGCTGCATTCAATTTATGCATAATTCACACCACAAATAGCCAAAATACATTTTGCTAAGTGCGCAGCTTCACACACAACTGTGGATTGATGCGCAATTCATGTTCATAATTGCTCAGGGACTGCTCGCTTGAAGTGAGCACGGAGCAGAGGCAGAGAAAGTGTGGAATGTCTTTAAGAATCTAAAGAAAGTTTAAAACAATCTTCTACTCTTTCAATAGCATTGGTGCGGGGCTGAGAGTTTGTAGAGGGTTGCTATGGAAATAAAATGATGAAATTCGAATGGAAGCTGACAAAAGAGATAAACAAATAGAGATAAAGATAAATATCGAGCTAAAAAATAATATATAATATGTAATAATATAATAATATGTATAATATAGTAAATAATATGCATAAAGTAGCTATGGAACATATTTGCAAAGATCAATTTCTGATCTTGCATCAGGCCAAGACACTCGAAGTGTAACCTGGTCAAAAATTTGATTTGGAAGCTGATTTTTTTATACTTATTCACGCAGTGAAATAGGTATATTGGTTTTGTTTATTCATTTAAAAGTGCAAAATATAATCAAAAATTGTGAATTGATTTACTTGGGCTCGATATGACCAGCTTTAGCCTTAACAATAAACGTCAGACGTTCAAGGAACTACTTAAAATCTGCTCGAATATGACTTGCAGATGTTACGTATACTCGATATACAGGATGTCCCAAAGTAATTTTGATAGAAAACCCGACAGCTGACAATTCAGGATTATTAAAAATAAAGCGCGACACAAAATATCAGCGTATATTATATAAATCTATAAAAAAAAACAATAATTTTTAATTATAAGCCTGTGTTTTCTAACAAAATTATTTCTTGCGTAATTTTTGGGACCGTCTTTAAACTTTGAAATGAGTGTGAAAGATTCTTGGATTTGCAGACCCAAATGCCCTTCAAATTATAGTAATAACTACAGATTTTCTGTAAAGAATTAAAGCTCATACTCGCATAAAAGACTAATTCAATATAATATATAATACATTGATATTATATTAGTAATCAAATAATAGTAATACACACTGAAGCTGCGGCAAACAATGTCGCTTGGGCAGACTTAATAGAATCGTTTGCTCATATTTCACTGAATAATATAAATTTATAATTCATATTTAGACAGTTTGCTTATTGTTACAAAAACAAATAAATATAAATAAAAAAAGACTCTCAAAGAGCCCTCTACAGGGTATCAACCCATTCGACTCAGCTTCAATTCACTCATTATTTACTTCAAATGACAGAAGCACGGAGTTAGGAGCCAGGTGAGCGCAAAAGTTAGTGTAAGTTATAGCATTTAAAGAACTTTGCCAAGTTTGTCTGGCAAATCGTATAAATCAAACGATCCAAACGAAGCCCAATGGCTATCAAATTTACGACCTGACCTAACCAGGCTCCTCACTTCGTAGGTGGGCCCTGCAAATGCCAGATGGACGATGGAAGATGGAACCATTTTGCAACCGTTTCATTGCGCCTCAGTTTGCTTATCGCTCGTTTGTCCTCTGTTTGTTTGTTTGTGTTGTCTGTTTGCTGTTGATGGCAAAGTGCAGTAAAAAGCGAGCCAGCAAAAAAATGCAATTAAACGCGTTTCATGTGACACTTTACTAGCCTCTCCTTCTCCCACTCTTCTCTCTCTCTCTCTCTCTCTCTCTCTCTCTCTCGACTTGTTTGACCAGCCCGGGAGGCTATTGGACTATTGCATAATAATGGTAGCACGAGTGACGCGAGCTGCAGGTGATGGGATATTGAGCGAGAAGCGAGAAGGACAAAGCACCAAATTGATAGATAGATTGCTTGAAAGAAAAAATACGATAATAGCAGTTATCTGAGTGGGAACTGTGGGAACTGGGCGCAGTCTCCTGGAGCAGGGCGAGCATATTGTGGGAGAAGAGAAAAACATATAAAGGCCACATCAATTTATGTGTGTTGCCAGCTTCAGCAGATGCGGAAAGCGAACAAAAAGCTTCGTTTGACAGTTGCATTACACAGTGGGAGCCAGCCAGATATACGAGCACGGACAGGTATGCATGGTGCAGACAGGTGTTGCCGGTGTGCGCTGGTTGAGCAGGAAAATATTCAAAATAGAACAGCTCAAGGCGTCCTGATGGCAAATAAAACATGTTTTTAATATAGTTAAGCGGGAGGGAAAAAAGATAGAGAGAGAGAGAGGGAGGGAGAGAGAGATGGAGAGAAAAGAGAGAGAGAGAGGGAAGCAAGAGAATAAGCAAGAAATATATAGATAGAGCGAGAGACACCAAGAGAGAGAGAGAGAGTGTGAAAGTGGGAGAGAGAAAGAGAGCGACAAATAGAGATACAGATAGGGAAAATGATAAATAGAAACTGACGCAGAGAGGGAGAGAGTGAGGGAAAGCGAGAGAAGTAGAGGCGGAGAAAGAGCGAGATGAGATGGGAAAAAGATATTCAGTTAGCCGAACAGCTAATAGAGATGCCAATGAAAGCTAGAAGCTTTACAGAAGAATGATCGAGAAACGCATAAGTCAAGGTACGGAAAGCAGAGACTGGCTAAGACTGACTTAAGAAATGAGAAACAATATTGAAGTTAGAGCATCTATCGAGACGTACTAAGAAGCGAAGGCAATAATCATAGATGGAGAGAGAGAGCGAGAGAGAGTGAGGCACAAAGAGCGAATAAATAACAAATAAATATGCAAGTTGAGCAGTTGATGAAGCTGACAGATCGACAACAACTAGAGATTTTTCGGAATAAAGAAAACCCAAAATAATTAATCAAATAACAAGTAAGAAAACTCTAGTCGGGGGTCCCGACTAGGAGATACCCTAAACCCCGCGCTATCTGCGTTAAAATACTGCATAATTAGCATTTCGTATAAACGCACAGAAAACTAAATTCAATTCATTTTCAATTGTTTAGCCAATAGCGCCATCTATGGTTCGATTGAATAGCGCCATCCAAGTTTCGATCCAACTGAGCAGCTGATAATTCGCAAATCATAGCGCCATCTATTGGAAATATGTACACTAAAACTTGCGGGTTTTAGAACTTGCTAGATGCACGCAGCTCAATGTGTATGTGTGTATGTGTGCACATGTATAGGAAAACAGTTTGCTTTGCTTTGCTGGTCACGTGTTTGGCCGATTGGCAAAATGTTTTGTTTAATAACTTCTGCGCGAATTAATGGATTTGAATGAAATTTTCAGCTTATGTTCAACATATTTTATTACATTTTTTCCAATTTTTAAAAATGTAAACCCATTCATTTACTGGCTTTGAGTGCAACTAACCTCAATTTAAATATTTGGGGAAATTTGGAGCCGGTATCCAAAATTTAACAAAAATCAAAATTAGAGAAAATAAATATAAAACTTACAAAAAAATTTGGGGTCTCTAGCTATAAAGACGTGGGAGATATAATTTTATAACTAACATTCGATATTGTTTTTAATCGATAACAATAAAATTAAAATAGTTATCGACTTTTTTTAACAAACTCGATCTTTTCGTGCTATTTCAATGGGTTCAGGGTATAAAAAGCAGAAAATATGCCATAAAGTGTATCAAGTTACAGAACGGAAAGACCAAGACTGGATGGAGATATTATGCAAAAGGGAAAGTAATCAAGAATTCATTAGTGAGAGAGAGAGTAAACAGAGAGCATAAAGAAACAATAGAATACCTGACAAAAGCTGAATTTAAAATTAAATGTCAATAAAGTTTATAGAGAGAGAGAGAGAGAGAGAGTAGCCAGAGCAAGGCCTAAACAAAAGGCCAGTTCACATCAGTTATGCGCTTCAATTATCATAAACATTTACCAAATAATAACAATAAATGCGGAAATGCGAAAGAAGAAGAGAGGAGGAAAAGGGATAAAAGAGTGCGAGAAGAGAGACAGAAGGAGAGTGCCAGAGCAGGCGACGCTTCATAAAGTTGCGCTCGCTTTTATGCTGCAAATGACAAGTGCTTAAATGCTAAGCGAGACGACTAGGAACAAAGGCAGAATATATATATGTATATATAAGTATGTATATACATATGTATAATACATATCTGTATATAGTATTATATATGTTATACACATATGTGGAGCGCTCTTGCACAATGGCGCGCACCTACGAAAAAGTTGAGCACAAAATTAAATGTGTAAGCACTGACACGAGAACCCAGCCATTAAATTTGCATTCAAATATTCAATTTAGAGAGACATGGGAGACATTGTAAAAGATGTGGTAGAGGCTGGCTCTAGCTGTGGTTCTGGCTCTGGCTGCTCCTTGTGAAGTGCATCAAAGGCAGCGGGCGACTGTTATGAGTAGATGACACCGCCTGCTCCTGCTCCTGCCCCTGCCCCCGCTGCTGCTGCTCAGCTAGCTGTTGCCCACAGCCGCAGTCTGCCGCTCTCTAGCTGCTGCTGCTGCTTCTTCTTCTTCTTCTTCTTCTTTTATGCTTTAATTATTTGTAGCATGCAAAGTTAAGCCCCTCAACACACACAGACATTGGGCAAGGTATTAAGTTGTAAATATGTAGCAAGCGCTGCCAGCTGCTGCCTCCAACTCTATTACAAGTCTCTATCTCCCTCTCTCTCTCTCTCTGTGTCAAAAATGAATTACATTGCAGTCAGCAGCTGCATGCATGTGTGTGTGTGTGTGTGTGTGTGTGTGTGTGTGTGCTGAGTGTGCGTGTCTGCATATTTAAGAGCGCCGCAAAGTATGCACCAAAGTTTAACAGCTGCATGGCTGCTGCTGCTGCTGCTGCTGCTTGCTTTACGGATTTACTTATGTTGTTCTTGCCAGCACACACACACTCACACACTCCCACCCTCACACGCACATACGTGCTGCGCTCGCAGACAGCCATTTAGTTAGTGGCTGCTGTCGAGTGCTTAGTTTTAAATCCGATACAATTTACTTTAAGTAAGGCACATAAATTCGCCCTATCTGAGTACAACACACACACACACACACACACACACACACACACACACACACACACACACACACACACACACTCGCTCACTCTTTGATTACAGTTTTCGGTACATTTTTAATTGAGTGTCACGAGAACTAAGACTAGTTCTCAGCCCTCTCTCTCACTGCCTTCTACCTATCCCTCTATATCTCTGCTTGGCCAACTCCTTTAAGGCTTAGCCACCTGAACTTTGTTAGCCTTTTAAGCAAATAGTATTATATTTTGGTGAAATGCCGCCTACACTCACTCGAAAAACATAAAAGACTCAGCAAAATAAAAGAGTCCTCGGCGCACACACAAAGTGGATTGTATTTCATTCTAATGCAAAGTGAAGCCAGATACATTTCTTCCTCTTCTTCTTTTTTCCTCTTTCATTTTATTACCTGAAACAGGCGCCAAAATTGAATTTCATTTTTCACCCTCTCTCTCTCTCTCTCTGTTGATTTAATAAAATAAAGTTTTTGTTTTGCCATTTGATAGCTGTTGTCTTTTCATTCATTATTAATTGCTTTTCTCTGTTGATTTTGGCTATAAATTTGTTTTTCTTTGCTGAGTTTTGTGTGGGAAATCGTTTTAGCTAAATAGTGTAGAATAGTAAATATATTCATATATAAATATATATAAATATATATAAAAGTATATATAAATATATAAAAAAATATATATAAATATATATATAAATAATTCTTGTAAGACTAAACGAACTAAAATTTTGAGTATTTAATTAAATTATATTATATAATATTTAAGTTAATTTTTCCTTATTTTGCACTTTAATGTGCTTCGAAAGCTTTTTAACTTTTATAAATACTTGTATATGCTATAAATCCCTTTTGTTATATAAAAGTATATTCATTATATTATGAGAAAATATTTGAGCTAATCAATTGATTGATTAGAGCTGTTTAATTTATTTAAAAATTTTAAAGCATGCCCTAAAAGTTTTTTAATATATTTTTCAACTTTATGTGATATTTAAGTATTAAGAAATCTAAAAAAAAAATAATATGCCATAATTCCAACCTATATCTTAAATAATCTTAGCGAATGATGTTAAAAATTGATTAAGATATTATCAAAATATGGTAATTCTGTCATGATTTTATATTTATATGTATTTATATTATATTATTACTGATTCGATGCCAAATCGGATTTGAGAATAAATTCACTAATTTGTAGTTGTAACAATATCTTCCGTAATTTAAACTTGTCTTAATATCAATATCAAAATTCGAATTTGGTTCCTTAATCCCTCCACATCTTATCGCAACACAAGTATGCACTTTACCAACAGACAGAGACTGTCATCTTCCGACAAATCAAGGCGATTTCTATTCAATTAACTGCATCGCAGCAGGCATTGGGCAACAGCAGAACACCCTCAGCCACACATGTGTCAAATGTCGCTCAAGTGTAGACAGAGAAATGCCTTGCATGCCCCTGTCGTCCCCGTCCTCGTCCCCGTCCCCGTCCCCATTTCCCGCTGAATCAACAAATTGCTGTCATAGCATTGGGATTGACCATTGCGAATGTGCTCGCAGCACTTATCGCAGTTCGCAATGGCACTCTCCACGCACAATCAATCTGAATCGGAATCAGGATGCGAATTGCTAGCCATGTGGGATAAACAGATGCCTGTCGAGCAGCCCCTGCCCCACCCCCACCCCCTCGCCCAATCACTTTGCCCGCATCCATTTAGCGCACTTGTTGCCAGCGCAGCGACGTTTAATCAAATCCACTTTTTTCTGCTGCTGCCCCGTTGCCTTCTTTACACATGTTACAAATGTTCGAACTATTTGCAAATCCCCAACCATTCTTCATGCTGCTCCGTCAGCTCCGTCAGCTCAGTCAGCTCAGCTCTTTCCCCTGGCCCAGTTTAACATTGCCCTATGCAAATGCATTGTGACAGCCACGGACGAGCCAGATAGAGCGAAAAAAGCGACTCTAATTGAATTTAGTTTACGGCAGCTTTTTTTAGCTTTTTTTTTAGTTTTTTTTATGCTTTCGATCCTTGACCAGGCGCAACGAAATTCTGCTTCAGTTCGCCATAATTGAGGCACGAAAAGCGCAACGCACTGGGCAGGGAGGGAGGAAGGGAGGGAGGGCGGCGACACGACATTGATATACATTGTGCGAGGCAATGCAATGCGAGCGGAAACGTTACCATTTCGCAAAGGAGCATCCATAGAAATGCCGAGTTGCATCACGCCGCAGCGAGGGGCGAAGCGAGGCGAGCTGCCGTGCGCCTTTTGTCTGGCATTTTGCTAAAGCCCAGCGGCAAATTGGTGTCGGCTCTCTCTCTCTCTCTCTCTCTCTCTCTCTCTCTCTCTCTCACTCTCGCCCTGTGAATGACGGCGCAAATAATTGAATAAGCGATCAATAGGTGAACAAGTTGCAAGGCGCCCGAAATTCATTTCGTGAATGCGATTTGATGGCGGCACAAAACTCGCCCCGAAAAAAATAAACTCACAAAAATAGCGCAAAAACTGAAAAACTGTTTAATTGAATTAGCCGAAGCCTAGACGTGGGTCAATAGTGCCACCAAACTGCCCCCGCCCCCTACCCCTGTATCCTCTGTACCTCCCCCTCCCTCGCTCTACCACTTGATTCATGCCTGCCTTTTAGGCCATGGCCTAAAACTCTCAACAGTTTGCGCATTTGTTTGTTGTTGTGCGTGGGCGCAGCTGCCGTTGCCGTTGCCGCTGCTGCTGCAAAAGGTTAGCGGGATAATTGCTTTTTGGCCAAGTGGCGAAAGTCCGGCTAGCCATTCGTTATCACAATGGGCTTTTTATGCAGCGCTTGTTAAGAACTATTTTCCTGAACTGAACTTTTTAAGCTGTGCTCTCTGAACTTGCCATGCTTTTGTCTTTAGCTGAATTTAAATTTTAATTAATTTATATTTTATTTTATTTGAAAATATTAATTTAAATAATATTACTTATTCGTACATATTTATATTTTATATTATAATTTTAGTATTTTATTTTATATATTTTATATTTAATTTTTTTTATATTTTATATTTTATATTATAATTTTAGTATTTTATTTTATATATTTTATATTTAATTTTTTTTATATTTTATATTTTATATTTCATAATTCATAATTCATATTTCATATTTCATATTTCATATTTCATATTTCATATTTCATATTTTATATTTTATATTTTATATTTTATATTTTATATTTTATATTTTATATTTTATATTTTATATTTTATATTTTATATTTTATATTTTATATTTTATATTTTATATTTTATATTTTATATTTTATATTTTATATTTTATATTTTATATTTTATATTTTATATTTTATATTTTATATTTTATATTTTATATTTTATATTTTATATTTTATATTTTATATTTTATATTTTATATTTTATATTTTATATTTTATATTTTATATTTTATATTTTATATTTTATATTTTATATTTTATATTTTATATTTTATATTTTATATTTTATATTTTATATTTTATATTTTATATTTTATATTTTATATTTTATATTTTATATTTTATATTTTATATTTTATATTTTATATTTTATATTTTATATTTTATATTTTATATTTTATATTTTATATTTTATATTTTATATTTTATATTTTATATTTTATATTTTATATTTTATATTTTATATTTTATATTTTATATTTTATATTTTATATTTTATATTTTATATTTTATATTTTATATTTTATATTTTATATTTTATATTTTATATTTTATATTTTATATTATATATTTTACATTATTATTTATATATTTTAATTCATATATCTGTCAGATTTTCTTCTTTTCCATATCCATATTTTTCCCCTTTATATATTTCTCCTGCACACCTTTTATAAATCAGCCTCGATTACACCATTGCACTCACATTGTTTTCGGGCTTGCTCCAGCTGCAGGCATCGAAGCAAAGTTTACGCCCCTCAGAGCACATCATCCATTACGCAGCCAAATTATTGCACCCATTCGCAGCTCCATTTATTATCCAATTCAGGGGGCATAACAAAGGCGCACCCAGCCGCTCCCCTCAGCATCAATTGGCAAGTGAAGCCACAAGATTAATTACCTCAACGCAGGAACTTTAAACCGCAAGTAACAAGTGAATTTAAGAGCAATTACGAAACTTGCCACGCAGCTGGCTAAACTCAGAGTGTCTTCCCTCATCTTACTCGATGTTTACTATTTACAGATATTTATATATATATATATACATATATATATGAAGTTCTTTCTCTCTCCCGCTGTCTGTCAACTCGTGCGTTGCCTGCTTCTATCTTGTGCAATGCAATTTAATTTACTTCGATAGCATTTCAAATCCAATCAAATCGAAACCGGCATCAATTTTTCATGACACAAAAAATACGAGAGAAAAGCTGTAAAAGCAAACTGAAATATCAATGAAAAATTATGAGGCATGTGGCAAAGCAAACAGCAACAACAACTGCAACAACAACAACAATTGTCGACTATAACAATAACACACAAAGTTGTGGGAAACCCTTTTGCCTCTCTCGCCAATCGACCAGGACGATCCAATAGCCAAGTGGCCATTGATGCGTTAAATAAAAACTTCAACTAAATATTTCCCAAAGCAAAAACAAGCAAAGTCTCCCCAGCCAGCTTGGCAGCTAGGGGCAGCTGACTGCCCCTTAGCAAGCAGGCGATGACCCAAACTGATGCAAAGTTTCCACACGTAAAGGAGCAAGAAAAGTGCAGACTCGAAGCTATAAGTGGGGTAGCAGTGGGGGACAGTGGGGCAGCTCAAAGCAAATGTTCAGGCTAAGCAACAGACAAGTGCGAGAAAAATCAGAAGTCAAAATCTAAACGACTTGGGCAATGCCCTAGCTGAATTGATGCTAGAGGAGCGAAAGAGATGAGTTAGAGGGAGAGTGATATTGATATAATTAATTTCATAATAAATCGTGAAATCACACTTGTCCCTATATGAACAGAAAAAAGAAATTTAGACAGAAATAACAGCTATTTTGAGGCCATTGTTGATTTGTTACATTAGTAAAGGATAAAATACTGAATAGAAAAAAATTAAGTATATTGGTTCAATTAGTTAATTTGGGTTAAATACTTGTATATTCGATTTCAAATATCAATCAAGAAGGGACTTTATATTATATATTGTATATATTAGAGATTGACTTAAGTATTAGCAATATAGAGACTGAAAGCAACTTTTATCAACTGGAAATTGCAGTAATTAAATATATATAATAATAATGTATAATATATATCCAAATTTCATCTTTAAAATTTATAAGCAAGGCTATAAAAAAATATATGTATTATTTTATTTTATATAAATTATTTTCGAATAATGGAAAAGTAAATTAAATATTTAAGTATAATATTTAACTTAATATACCACGAATGAGCTTCAGTCTTGAACGTTTAAGTTCCTAAGAGCTGTTTATATAAGCGAGAAATCTGATTCAATCTATAGAATACGCCTTCTGCCTGCGTTTACAGAGTGTTAAGTTCTCTGTTATGCTATTTATGGTATTTTATTTATATTGTTATGTTAATTAGCTCTTAGAAGCGATCAGTTGCTTTAAGAGCTCAGTATGAAAACTGCTCAGCTAATTTACTAATTATTATTAATAAATTAATTATAATCACTTATTAAATGCATTAGATAGAAATATAAATATATGTGCATGTATAATTATTGAATTTTTGAAGTTAATTAATTATAATTTAATAATGAATTAATTTAATGCATTTTTATTTATTTGACTGGAGTTCAGAAACATTTCCAGACTTTCATTTATATAAAAAAAATATACAAAAAATATTTATGTTTATTTATGACTTTTCTCTATGTTTTCAGAGTGTCTAAATTCCTTTTAGAAACTAAAAGCTGTTTCAAAATCTCCAAAAAAAATTGAATAAGTTAATTTCAAGTGACTACCAAATCATACCACTAACTGCTTAACCATAAATCCCAACTAAACCCAAGCTAACCTCAGTTATATACTCGGTATCTCTATCGACCACAATGCTAATTCCCTCAATGCCACTCAAGAACTCGCACTAATCAAGCCAGAGCCATACATTATCCCATTGCCAAATGCCAGTCGCTTCATTAGAATTGCCAATTAGTATGGCAAGTAGAGATGCCAATCATGTAAGCGCTTCTGCTAACCAACTAACTGCTACTAATTTAATTAATTAGTGCCGCAACACAATTGCACAATTATACCTTATAGCTATTTATACGCCCGCTACAGGGTATCAATTGAGGCAGCAACTAACAAGCATTCGTCGTGCCGCCCTCTGTCGGCCCGCACCCGCACCCGCACCTGCTGCTGCTGCTTCTGCTTCTGCTGCAACTGCCAATATCTGTTCTCTTCTTCTTCTTCTGCTTCTGCTTCTGCCGTCTCGGTGTAGCATCCGTTTTACGGGCCCGGCCCAGACACGTATACAAACATTTCATGGTTCAATAAATTTGCTGCCGAGCGTACCGGAAACTTTGCGAAAAATACATTGGGAAAATGCTCGTTGCAATGGAAAAAGGCAAAAAGAAATTATCTGTAGCCGGTGGCTGCTGGCTGCCACGTGGATGCCACGCCTACACGCCTTCGTGGCCAAAGTGCCACACACACACACACACACACGCGCTCCTATAATTTCAGCTTTTTCTTTTATTACACTTCTTTTTCTACAATTTCTAAACTCTTTTTTTTTTAATGGCCGCCTGACTGACTGCCACGCCCTCTGATTATATATTTTGGCCTAGTTTCGAGAGCGTGTAGCTGTTAAATTATGCATTGCCCACTTTTCACACCTAGTTGCCGCTGCCGCTGCCTCTGTCGCTGCCTCTGCCTCTGCCTCTGCCTCTGCCTCTGCAATTGTTGCTGCCCTTTTAATATGTTGCACAAAAAGCAATTAAATTTGCAGCCGAAACTTGCAAATGGATTTAAATGAGCATAATTTATGGTTTTAATTAGAGACAAACTGCCTGTACATACCCGATTATCCATTGGCTTAGCAAATTTCATTTTTAAACGATCTTAGGTAATGGGTTTTAATTATTGTTAATAAATTTCTGAATTGAGAAGTGAACTAAGCCCCGTCACAACAGATCTCAACGAAGATTCTCGAACAACTGACTGCTGTAGCCACAGTTAGCACTCACTTAAGCTTAAGCTCTCAACTAAGATTGTCTCTTTGCTTGCATTTGCACTCGAAACTGCATAAGCAACTAAACCTACATAGCTGCTTCTCACTCTCACACTGGTAAAAGAATCCGTATTGTTCTATCGTGGTCACTTTCCCTCACAACTCCACCAGCTGCGCGCGTTCTCTCTCTCTCTCTCAAAATTCTATGTCTGTCAACCATTGATCCGTTAGATGGCAGAAGAAGAACGAGAGCGTTTATGCAAACTCGCGCAACTTAAGAAGCACTCAGTTTATCGCGCTCATCTTTGACTTACGATCCAATCAACGATGTGTCTTGCTCGTGCCTACCTGTGGATATTGAGTTTTAATTTTTGCTTTTAGCTCAAAGTGAGAACTGAACAGCGATCGAACGTATGTATGTATGTCTGTGCGTACATGCGTGTGCGATAACATAGCAATTTTTCACTCTGTTAAGTTATTCGATTAAGTCTATGCTCACATGTCCCGCAGCTAGATTTATATTCATTTATTATTACTATTTAATGCTAACAAGATAAACAGCCACAAACTTACATAATAATGTATAGAAATATGCTGATATTTATGAATACTTACATGAATGCTTATAATATCTCATATTTCTAAAAAAAAATGTAAACAGTTATAAAATAAAATCGAGTGAGTTTAACTTTTTCAAGACAATGCTTAATACTCACGAGTCTTTTAACAGTGCCTTCAGCCAAGCGCTCTTTTTTCTGCTAATTCTCTTTAAAAGTTATCCTTATAATTCAGAGAGTGTGTTAAAGTGAGTCAGCTGGCACGTCGGACTGTGCAAAAAGCGAGGGTGGACAATATTGTGCGTGTGAGAGAAAACTGAGTGCGTTTGTCATGATCCCGTTTAACAACTGTGTTCATACACCAAGTAGTCCACATAGCATTTGTATGTGCGTGTGCGAGTGAGTCAACAGACAATGCAGAAAAAGAGCAGGGACATTGTAGTTGCTGTGAGAATGGCAGAAAACTAAGCGCTCTTGCTTTTGATCCCGTTTTATATATGAGTGAGTGGTGTGGGTAATGTGAGTGTGCAAGTGAGTGAGGCTGATAGGCAGGGATTACAGCATGAGCAGAAAGTGGCCAGCGCTGTTGAGAGTGTCACAGATAACGCTCGTCTTGCTGTGGACGCCGTTTCATATGTGTGAGTGGAAGGGAGCCGGCAGCAGCTAGTGTAGAGAACATGTGTGTGTGAAAAAGGCGGCTGCTAGGCAGCGACTCCAGCGCTGGACTTGAGCGTGCATTGTGGATGGTGTGAGCGAGGCCAATTAGTTGTATAATCTCAGCTGTTAATGAGATTGAGTGCATATGCAAACCTAACGAAGGCAAAGCTGATTTAGTCTATGCGCGTCTGTTGCCGGGATTGGTCGTTCGATCTTGTGCGCATATTTAATGAGCGGGGATTATGGCGCATGCAATATGAAAGTTAATTGGATTGCAGATTGAAGTCCTGCAAGGGCTTTAGCGTGCAGATAGACAAATAGTATATACTGTGCCAGGAGACCAGCTTGTAAAATTTAATTTATCAAACTTCTGCGCCGCTGCACAGCCAACAAACATAAACACACACACACACACATACACATGGCCACCGCAGAAAGAGACACCAGACGGAAACAGGAAGTAGAGCGCAAATTTTGTGAATGCACTTCCGCTTAGTGGGCTGTGCTTTCAACTGACGCCACACTCACGCTCTCTCGCTCTCCACTCTCCACTCACTCTCACTCTCAGTCTGTGCATGTGTGTGTGAGTGTCCAGATACGACTTTTGTTATTCACAATGTAATGAAATGCGAAATGAACTATATCGAATATCGTATTCCACAATTTATATGCACTGCTTAACACAATTACGCGCTGCGCATTTCATAGCATACTTTCGAGCGCACGCATCGCACACAAACAATGGCATCAATTAATCAACGAAATTGAATACATAAATGACGCATCGCTTAGCATTCAAAACTGTGCAAAAGCCCGATATGGTCAATTATATAGAAAATTTTAAGCTTGTTTTTATCTAGCGAGTCGAGTTGGCATTTACAGTTCAATGGAATGGCAGAGACTATGTATGGCACGATAAATATATTTAAAATATGATTTTTGAATAAAGTTGGCAGATTTATAATTAAATATTTTCATTTCACTCGTCATAGAAGAACCTCCTGGACAGAAACCTAATCTTCACGCGATATCTAATATATTTATGGGCAAATATCTCTTGGTTTGACTTGCAGGACGAAATAAGTTAGATCTGACCAAGGTCAACAGGTCTATAGCCAGATGGGTGGAATCCTTCAAGCGAAATGGCTTGGAAGGAGCCACGGTCAGCGAGCGAAACCTGAAGATGCTAAGAATTAGAGACAGAATCCAAGAATTGGCAGAAAAAATATATCTAAAGACTAGATGCTCAGCCAGACAGCCGGGCTAGGCATCTTTATACATACTACAGCCAAAATATATCAAATAAAATAAATAAATAAAATTAAGTATGTATATATTGAATTATTTTCAAAATATTTTAAGTTAATTTTTTTTTTCATTTATCATAGTAGAAAAATATTAGAAAATAATATTTAATTAAGTAAAAAAAAATTAAATAATTCAAAATTTGTATAAGGCTGCTAAAGTTGTATAATGAAGTTGAATAATGTATTTATCATATAGAAAATAAAATCTAAAATTGTACGAATATTAGGACACATTTAAATGTAAATTTTCATTTAATGTAAATAGTCAAAAATAAATCTTTAAATATTTCATTAGGTAAAAAAGAATAATAATAGATAAAAAACAAATAAAATACTAATTTATTAAATAATTTTCAAATATATTTAGCATAGTGGAATATAAATGTAAAATTGTAAAAAAATATAAATAAATTATAATTTAAAGTAAAATTTAGCTAATTTAATTTGTAATTTAAAAAATTGAATCTGGGAATATTTAATTTTAAAACATAAATTAAAAATGAAAATAAAAAAATGTATTTAATATATTTATCATAAATTAGTATTATTATTAAAAAGCATTCACATTAAAAAATAATAAATAAATTTGAAAATATTAAATAAATACAAAATTAAAATAAATAAAACTTGTGTATATATATTTATTATAAATTAGTATTTTCATTGAAATATATTTTAATTAATGTGAATAAATAAATAAAAAATAAATCTGTACATATTTTTAAAATTAATAAATAAAGCGCAGCTGAAGGAGTATATTTTATATCTACAAAATGTATGCATATTTATCATAAATTATTTCTAAAATTTTAATGAGATCTCCTAAGCGCTTTGGAGGCTCATTAACTTAAAGGTATACTCAGTTCGGTCAGGGTCTTGACCCTAATTAAAGAACAGCCTAAAGCTATATGCAGCGCATAAAGCAGCTAAAACTAGCTCACTCTCTCCCCCCTCCCCTCTCTCTCTCTCCCTTTCTCCCATTCTGCTTTATTGCCCACGTCTCGTAAATATATATATATAGTTTTTTTAGGAGGCAACTGAAACTAATGCACGCCAATTTTCAATACAGAAAATCGAACTTTGAAGTGGGCGCCGACGCGACGCGCCCTATTTTAAAGGCTGTGAGGCGACAGGCGCAGGGGGGTGGGGGTAGGGGCCAGCCCGCGCTTCTTATGGGGCATGATTGGACTTAACTTGCAGCGCAACGCGTCGGCTGCTGCTGTTGCTGCTGCTGTTGCACATCGCGTGCTTGGCCAAAAACCACTTGAAACTATTATTGATGAACACGCGCGATGAACCGAGGGGCAGATTATGGGGCAATGGCAGTGGGGTGGCTGGAACAAAGGCCAGCTGACTGACAGCAGCAGCAGCTGTTGGCAGCATAGCTGCGCCAAGGGAGCCAACTGGGGCCATTGAGTTGTCGCGGCAACGAATGCGTTTTGTGCGTGTTAAAGCGCACAGAAAATATGAAAATATGAAAAACGAAAATGAGAATGAAAATGAAAATGGAAAGAAAAAAAGCGAACGGCGCTTGCTTAAAGGCGCAGGAGGAGCCAGCACTTTACCACTTTTTATGCTTGGCGATAAATTAAAATTTTTATTAACATACTTTTCTGCTAGCAACAGCAGCCACGGCGCCGCCCACTCAACAAACGTCAGCTTGTCCAGCACTCGACGCAATCTCGCCTCTCTCTCTCTGTCTACTCTATCTCTCTCCCTCACTCTCTCTCTCTCTGTTTCGCCTGTGGCATGGGAAATTCCTGTCCAAGCAGTTTTTATGAGTTGAGCAGCGCACGCAAAAAACTGACCCCTAGCAGCAACCCCCTCCCCCCACTATAACCCCCCCCCCCCCCACACTCCACCCCCTCTCCGCTCAGGCCATACAATTATAATTTGTTGACGCGTTCGCTAAGGCTCTCTGCTAAAAGAAAATAAATAAAAGTGCTTGCTCAGTGACAGAGTTTCAGGTCTGATAAGTTTCCCCGTCTTAAGCGCATTTTCCCTGGGCCATGGCCCAGACGATTCCATTTTACATAAAATTATGCATACGAACCAGCCGTTAAGGCGATCAAAATTGAAATCGAAAGAGATAAGTTGCAATAAGCAGCTGAAGTCGCAGCAAAAGCCTCGAATGTAATTCGACTGGCGGCTGCTTACGGGTTAAATCAATTCGATTTGTGACCAATCGAAGGCGGAAAACTGCTAGAAACTTGAGCTAATTCAGAATGTTAGAGCAAAGCTAAAAGTTTTATGAGCGTGAAGCGTAAGCAGCAGCGCAGATAGCCATGAAAGAGATGCAAAACAATGCAAAAGAAGCGATTTTGAAGTAATAAAACAAGAGCAAGAAGCAAAATGTTTAAGAACAGCTTTGTGAGAAGCGCAAAGAGCGGCGCTGCAGATAAAAACAGAATATGCGAAGCTAAAGAATCAAAAGGAGTAAACAATTGATACGATGTTAGAAAAGTGAGAGTAAAGAGGAAGATGCAATTGTAGGAAGAATCATTAGAAGCCGAAAACCAAATTCCTAATAAATAACAAAAATATTTGATTGAAATCAAAATTATTAGTTATTATTTTTATTACTTTATTATATTATTGGTATTATTTACTTCATTACAATTTATTTTTATTATTTTTTTATATTATTATTATTTATTCATTGTAAATTTATATTACAATTAATAAATAAGAATAAATAAGAATAAATAAAAAATAAATAATATAAAAAATATTGAAATAAATACTTATTACCACATTGTCTTCAAGTATTACTTATTACCATTATTTTATATTTGTATATTTATTTTTTATATATATTCTATTTTTATTTTGTTTTTTTTAGTACTATTAATTTTTTTATTATTTTTTCATGTATTATTATTATACCCTGAAATTGAAAAGGGTGGGGGTATATTGTTTTGGTGGGGGGGTGTTGTTGAAGAGGAAGGAGGGGGGGGGAAAAAAAAAATTATTTTTTTTTGGGGGGGGGGGGGGGGGGGTGTCCGTCTGTGTGGGTTGTCGGGGTGGGTGGTGGAAGGGGTTGTTAGAATATAGGTGGTAGATATGTTTTTGTTGGGGGTTTTATAGGAAGAAAGGGGGGTTTTGTTATAGATATATATTATTGTTTTTTTTTTTTGTATAAAAAAAAAATAAATATATAAAAGATAAATATTAAATTAATTTTTTTCCTCCCCGCCATTTGTGTTAGTATATGTATGGGGGGGGGGGAGAGGGAGAGGGAGGGAGGAAATTGTTAATATATATATAGTTATTAATTATTAATTTTATTTGTTTGGTGTGGGAGAGGGGGTGTTGTGTTGTGTGTGTGTGTGTGTTGTTTGTATTTATGTTATATTTATTTTTATTTTTTTTAATTATATGAATGGTGATTGGTTTGGTTGGGTTGCGTGGGGGGGGTTGTTTTTTTTTTTATTATTTTTTGTATATATTATTAATTTTCATTTAGATTTTTTTATTATTATTAATTTCCTTAGTATTTTTATATTATTATTATTTTTAAAAAAGTTTAATTTTTGTTGATTTTCATTCTGTATTTTTATTTTGTTATATTATTTTATTTCTCTTTCATTATTTATTTTTATTTATTTTTTTTTTTTTTTCATTTCAATTTATATAACAATTTGTCTTTATTTTAGTAAGAAATATATTTATTCATATTGGCATTTTTTTTATTTTTATTATTTATTTTAATTCATTTTCATTCATTTATATGTTTACGCATTTTTATATGCTTACAGCTAAGCCCCGATTGCACAATGGTAAATCATAAACCATATAAATTCTATTTTTGCTTTTCTCGGTTTTTCTATGCGTGTAATTGAGCCGTTCGAAATGCTTCAACAGATTAAATAAACAAATTTATTTATTACGCAGATTACAAATTTCATTTCATTTCATCTTTTTTCTGAATTGGCCGGAAAAATGGTTGTATTAGTGGGTAAACAAAACAGCATTTGCTATTCAAATCGCCAGCTAACATTAATTTATTGTTGATTATAAAAAAAGGAAAAAAGGAATTGCGCATTTAATTAAAAATTAATTGAAACATGTTTAATGCCGTGCGGCATTCAAACAAACTGAACAAACAACATCTAAAGCCTAGCGAATTGCAGTCGCCAAATTCAGCAAATAGCACGTAGTAAACACCTGCCAGCCCCCTGCCTCACCTGTAAAGCTCGTATGTTATGCAAATACTTTTCGTTACTGTGAACGCCATGAATGTTATTGTGAATGAGAGCGTAATTCAATCATCTCTCGGCCAGCCAACATACAAATAAACAGCAATCGAGCGAGCGCATCAATTCCAAATGTAATTCAATTAATTTTTTATATTAGTTACAAATCGAAGCAAAATAAATAACTTTATAAATGTAATCAAACTGAAAGGCGGATTGACTCGATATGACAGACATCAAATATCATATGGATATATTTAGTAATAAACCAAGAGAAACAAGAAATTGCAATATGAAACTAATTGAGTAGCTATACGAGAAGAGCGGAGAGAAACGCTGCAGTTGAGCAGTAACATAAAAAATATTTAAAAATTTTTAAATTATTTTTTAAATATTTTTAAATTTGTGAGAAGCGCAGAGAGCAGCGCTGAATCTAGACAGTAAATGATACATATCACATTCATTAAGATAGTATACAAAAATACTTAAATAATCTTTGTAATTATGTTTCAAATATTTTTTTTAAGTTTATGAGAAGTGCAGAGAGCGGCTCACAGGGTAAGCTGCGTATGAAAAGTTAAAGATTCATGCAAAAAGTAATTAATCGAGTAATAATATTAAAAATATTGAAATAATTTATAAATTATTTTTTAAATTGATGAGAATCACAGAGAGAAGCGCTGAAGCACAATATGAATTGTAAAAGACTTATATAAAAAATATAGTATTTAAAATGGTAACAACATTAAAAAATATTTAAATCATTTATATTTACTTTTTAAATATTTTTTTAAAATTGCATTAAAATACCCTAATGCTCACACGATATATATACAGGGTATATGGGCAAAAATGTGAATGTCTGCTTTGCTTACAAAATTTTTTTTAATTGAATTTCAGATAAAAGATATATAAAAAAGTAATTTATATGTATGTATATGGCGTAATAATTGCCCGTGGGCGTGTCGCTGACAGCAACAGAATATATATATACATAAATTTATATATATTTACATATATACATATATATAGATGCATGTATATCAGACAGTAAATGACATTGGAACAGACAACTCGCGCGCATTAACCGCAGATGCAGCAGGACAATGGAGTCCAGGTCGCCCTGTCCTGTCCCATCCTGTTCTAGGACTCGCTTCAATATTTATTGAAAGGCTGCGTGCGTGAGTAAATGACAATTTTATTGCGCAGCTCGCTCATTAAAAAATTTATAGACCAGACACCGTGGGGTAGCCTGGCGCTGGCTGAGGTTAATAATGGCTCCGCCACGACCTTTTAATCATCAACACAATTTCTGAACTGTTTATAGTATTTTATTTTATATTTTGTGCCTTTGCCTTTGCATTGTTTTGGTTTTATTGCTGCTGCTGGCTGGTCTTTAAATTGCGGGACGATTTATGGAGGACAACAGGAAATTGAAAATGCCATTAAATGCGGTTGCACATAGACACTTTAT
Source organism: Drosophila paranaensis (assembly GCA_035047545.1). Taxonomy (NCBI): domain Eukaryota; kingdom Metazoa; phylum Arthropoda; class Insecta; order Diptera; family Drosophilidae; genus Drosophila; species Drosophila paranaensis. The sequence continues at coordinate 2,516,203 of JAWNPL010000168.1, forward strand.
AGTGGGCGGGGCCTGTGCTTGCTGTTAATGTTGTTCCATAGCATATGAGGCATTCCCTTCGATTAAGTCCGACTTTATAATCACTTTAATTGCGATATAAATCGCTCAGCGAGAAATAAATTAACGGAACTATGAAAGTTTATATTGTGAATATATATGGGGTAGTTATGTAGAGAATGTCTATAAGACATAATGGACTCCACTGAAATAAGAAAAATATTGCTTTTCAACTTAATTTCAATCAGTATAAAAAAGTTAATTGCATTTGCTATTTCCATAAAGCAACGATTTTGAGTATATCTCTCTAAAATCATCAAAAACTAATTAATTATGGTCGAAAGTTACTATCGTAATTCTCTTTTTTCTATTCTATTGGACTTTTTACTGTTTACTTTTCAGCGGAATAATTATTGTTTCATTTGGTTTGGAGCAGTACTATTTTAATGAACACTGGTGTAGGTATGGTCATATTCTATATCTATATCAGAAATAATAAAGTATATTTACAATGATTTAAGCCTATTAATATTCTATATTTAATAAAATCACGAAAAGGTCTAGTAACAAACCTACACTCTTTTTTTTAAATAATATTTTTACTATTCACACATTTTAATCTTACAAAAAATTAAACAAATAAATAGTAAAATCGTTTCCATAATATAATAATAATTAATATATCTAATATTAATAATATATAGCTAGATAGAATAACATTATAAGCGGAATTTGTTTAAAATAATATTGTAAAAAAAATATATATATAAAAAATATATATATAGTAACAATAATTATAAATAATAACAAGAAAAATATGTATATAGGTAAATAATAAAAAAAAAAAACAGGCATAAATATCCAGCATTTTTTAAATTTTATTCGTTAAGAAATGGAAAATATTCTCTGAAAAGTTTCCAAATTAAGCCAGGCTCCCATTTATTTAAACTACAAACATCATTTTGCCGAAGACAATTTTTAACAAAATTATCTTAAAGTTTCCTAAGTATTTTGAAAACTAAGTATCAAATTAAATGCACATCCGAAAAATCTAATTCTAATTCTAATTCTGTTTATGTATTTTTGTACAAATTTTAGGGAGAAGAAAGCTTATATTTATAATAATTGAAATGTATTTAAAATACTTTTTTTTTTTTAAATTTATAGTAAATTAATATTAATAATATATTTAAAATAAAAAACAAATATTTAAATTATTTTTCAAATAAATGTATAAATATATATGTATATACATAAAATTAGATATATATATATATATATATATATATATATATATATATATATATATATATATATATATATATATATATATATATATATATATATATATATATATATATATATAAATTATGTTATTATATAATTATGTATGTATATAAAATAATTTCAATATTTTAATATATATTTTATATTTTTTGTATTTTAAAAAGATGTATAATTTGTATTTATTTCGTTTATATGTTTATTTATTTATTTTTTTAATTTAAAATATTTTGTATGATTTTTTTTTCTTTTTTAAAATTATATTTATAGTTTTTATTTATTATTTATTTTTATTATATTTATTTATATATAAATATGTATATATATATATGTATATTCAAAATATCTATAAATTTGAAATATATATTTTCCTTTTCATCCCACTTTTAATGCAATTACTTCAGGTTGCATTAACAACTCCCCACATGGTAATATGATTAAAGTTAAATGATTTAATAATTTTCAGCATTCGCTTACCAGACAAAAGAGTTGAATAGTTTTTTGCTTCGCCCGTGAAGTAGACCGTCAAGTGGAGCACGAGGACGCAGAACGTTTTTATTTTATTTAATTTAGTTTTTTCTTTTCCGCTATCTCAGTTTGCGTTAAGAGGTTGTGTATATGTCGCGCGCCAAAAACTATGCAACACAAACTATGAATGTCTTCTGGTTGCGTTGTTGGCCGACTGCCGCCGCCGATGTCAATGCCTGATGGCTGGTAATGTGATTAGTTGGCTCTGCCGTCGTCGTGTATATATATGTGTGTGTGTGTGTGTGTTGTAAGTAAATTTTAATTTAATTATGTCGTCGTTGTAGTCGTCGTCGTCGTCGTGCACTACTGTTATCCGGCTCGCTCTTCAGTTACGAAAAAACAGCTCAAAGCAAACGAGCGCAAACTGAAGACACGCACTAATAAACAAAGGCAACAATAACAGAAACAGAATAACAAAAGCCAGCAGCGGGCAGCGAGGTGTACCGTTAGCACAAGTCCAGTTAGCTCGACCAAAATAACCAAAAAGCGGGCGAGCGAGACCGAATGTCGAATGAATGGCGAATGAATGTGGAATGTGTGGAGATGCGAAATGCGAATGCGAATGCGAACGATGCAAAACGGAACCTCAGAACCGTTTAGTTGAACGCTGACGCTGACGCTGGCTGCTCTGTCGCTGTCGCTATCTGTGGCTCTGCTTCTGGCGATGGCTGGCAATCGAATGCAACTGCTGCCGCTGCCTGCTACAAGCGACTGCTCGGCGTCGCTGTTGCATACGCTGGGGCGAGCTCTGCGAGGAACGTAATGGGAAATGGAACACTCGCGAGTCACTCTGCCTGCTTTGAGTGCAACTTGCAGTGTGCTGAGTGTTCCGGAACGGGTTGAAAATTGCTCAAAACCACACCAAGTGCACACACACCTGTGCTTCAGATAAGAGGGTACATATGTGTGTGTGTGTGTGTGTGGGGGGGTAATTTTATATTGACAAGAGAGCTAGACGAAAATTTAATTGAGTTTACGATACTTACTCCCTACTTAGGGCGCACACAATTCAATATTTGGCTCATTACTGTAAGGGTAGTTTGTAGCTGCCACCCACCCACTGCACTACCCACACACACACACACACACTAACACACATGCCTTGTATTAAAAAGGCATAACATTCAAATTATTGCTTTTTACAAACACCTACACACTGTCAGGGTAGCTGAACAAGAGCAATTTAAACGTGGAAGAACAAGAGATAGTATAGACCAAGAACACGAAATGAGCTCCGACACAGCTCAAGCGATTGGGCTGCCCATGTAACTGTTTTCTAATTAAAAATATTGGCAAACAGCTGATCACAAAACATTTTGTAACCGAAGGTGCAAGTGTGCTTTAGCCACAGATTAGTCTGGGCAGAGAAAGGGAGAGGGACAGAGGGTATCTAATGGAGATATCAGAGTTGAGTTGAACTTAAAGGGGCTTTACATTGAAATTGAATGAAAAGATATATATTTTATATTTTATTTCTATATTTATATTTATATTTATTTATTATAAGTCTTTCATTTTATATGATTTTATTATATTATTATTATTTATTTTAAACTATTAATATTTATAAATATAAAATATATATAATTTTCGTATCATTATTAATATTTTAAGATTTTCTTAGCAAAATGCAACTAAAACTTACCTGAGATAGCATGCTCATACTTCTCTTAAGCTTAAAAACATAACGTAAATATGAAATCTCTAAAAATAGAGAAAAAAAAGCAAAAAGAAAAAAAATCTTTGGTTATTATGTGAAATATTATGTGAAGTAAAATGTAGATATAGAAAGGATAACGAGAGAACAAAAACTTGAGAGAGGCAGAGCAAAACCAAGAGAATAGCGAGGCTATAGTTACAAATTCTGATAGGGTCTTATATGTATAATACTATAATGATAGCTATATTCAATATATTAAATTTGTATTTGAACAATTTCAAATAATATTCAGTTAAATCAATTTATATTATTATAGTAATCTATATTAAAGCACATTTAAACAAAGCTATTATAATGGTACAGGGTATGCCCTGTTTTCTCATTTTCAATGGGTTTTGAGTATAATAAAACAAGCTTAAGAAATTCAGTCTAATATTTTAGAATTAGCGAGCTTTTCCCAAAGATACACATATTGTACTTAAACCTTAAAAATATTTAGGAACAATCAACGCTATGTTCCATAGCCCTAAAGCATACGCATATTGTGTCGCTCATTGTCTGCTATAAATTTGTATACCCTATTTAAAAGGGCTAATGAGGGTATATTAGTTTTATATATAAGGCTTTACACTCAAAATATTTATAGATTATATTGTCGAGTGAAGTGAATTTAAACTTCACTTAGAAATATATAGTATACAAAGGGTTTATCTATACATATTTCTACATATTCCATTCTAGATTTTTTTTATTATTTCTAAAATATATATACCGCATATTCCGTTCCATTCTATAAGCCTATATTGACCATGTTCTTCATTTCTCCTGCTAAAATCTTTATGTGCACCTACATAGATAATAAATACATATATTATATAAATATATATTATATATTCTGATGTGCACTCTTGTTACAGGGTATTTCTGATACCCCTTCTATTTGTTTTGCAAGTAGCAGTAGCATCGACAACACCCATTATGCCCACATCTTTCGAAATGGCAGCCTGGCTGGTTGTCTGGATTGTATATCCTGGTCTTTGTGTGGCTGACGCTGTGTGCCTGTCGTCCACCTGGGCTGTTGCACCTGTTCTACAATATATACAAAATGTAATGATGCACCTGGTCGGATGCTACCGCTGCCGCATGTGGAAGGCAACTTCATGTGGCAGCAGCAACGACAGGCGCCACAATAAAAGCGTTGCACGCACGCACTGCAATATGCAACAGTTGCAAATACGCAAACAGAGCCAAAGAGCTGCGGTTGCACCCCTTCTCTCCCGCTCGCTCTCTCTCTCTCTCTCTCTCTCTCTCTCTGTCTGTGTATGTAAAGTAAGTCGTTGTGTAATCTATCCGTGAAAGTCGCTTCCGTTTTGCATTTTGTATGCTTAACGCATCGTTTGGTCGCGCAAATTGGGTTTTCACTGTTGTTGTTGCCGCTGTTTTTGTTGCATTTCACTCGCAAAATAAAGCGATGCGAAAATGTTGACGTTTACGCCGATTGGATATGCCTTTGATGCGGCCACATATCAATTGTGCCAAAGGCATTCGCTTTTGGCCTTTGGCCCCTTTGGCTTTAAGACGGACAAACTGTTGCTTTGACGGCGCCAATTAGGAATTTCTGTCATTTCGACTGTCAATTTAATAACCAAAATCTGAGAGTATTCCAAAAAAATATATAGATGCAAAGCCAGGCATAGATTCAGATATAGATAGATAGATTCAGACACAGACGAGATACGAGATACGAAATGCGAGATACGAAATACAGACACAGATACAGATACAGATACAGATACAGATACAGATACAGATACAGATACAGATACAGATACAGATACAGATACAGATACAGATACAGATACAGATACAGATACAGATACAGATACAGATACAGATACAGATACAGATACAGATACAGATACAGATACAGATACAGATACAGATACAGATACAGATACAGATACAGATACAGATACAGATACAGATACAGATACAGATACAGATACAGATACAGATACAGATACAGATACAGATACAGATACAGATACAGATACAGATACAGATACAGATACAGATACAGATACAGATACAGATACAGATACAGATACAGATACAGATACAGATACAGATACAGATACAGATACAGATACAGATACAGATACAGATACAGATACAGATACAGATACAGATACAGATACAGATACAGATACAGATACAGATACAGATACAGATACAGATACAGATACAGATACAGATACAGATACAGATACAGATACAGATACAGATACAGATACAGATACAGATACATATACAGATACAGATACAGATACAGATACAGATACAGATACAGATACAGATACAGATACAGATACAGATACAGATACAGATACAGATACAGATACATATACAGATACAGATACAGATACATAGACAAATACTGATACTGATACTGATACTGATATATTATAGATACAGCTACTCTCACATATACACATACATACATACATCTATCCCACAGCCCACATTCAGATACTTTCATATCTTCTACTTCTACTCCCTCGGCCTGCAATATATGCTCGCTTCTGCAGCATGCGATTGTGGCATGAGGCGGAGGTGGGGGACGCCTGCTAATAGGATTGTGGCTGTCATTTTGGGGATACTTTGGGTGTTTATGCAGTCTTGAAATGTGCTTCAAATTCGGGCGTTAATGTTAGCCCCCCTCCCCCCTACCCGCTCCCAAAACACACTTTTCGAGTTATCTGGGGCAACTCGTACAGCGAAATGCAGTCTTAACTTTTCTACATTTAATTGGAATATTAAGTTAGATGATGTCACCCATGTTAGAAATGATTGAAAATAGTTTCCTGAGTAATAAAATTATAAATTAATAATAATAATTCATTTAGTTCTTTGTATTTATAATTATTAACTATGAACTAATTTATTTAATTTTGCTTTTTTGACTACATGTGATTTAATTTAATACAATATATCTTAAATTAATTGTATTTATTTTCTGAATACTTATAGTACACTAAATTTAGAACAAATTAATAATATAATATAATAATATATTATAATACATATTTTATATCATAATATAATTTTATTTTTTTAAGAATAAATAAATTTTAAATTATAGTTAAAACTATAACAAAAACTACATAAGTTTGTTTTATTAACCACATTTAATTTTGTTATTTGTGGTATTTATAGTATTTTCAGTATTTTTTTTTTAAATACTTAAAATATTAATAAACAGGTAAACAAAAACGAATCAATTCAAAATAATATATTGCAAAGAAGAAAAAACATGCCAACAATAGTTATATATAAATTTGATTTTAATTCAAAATTCAACAAAGTATATAATATTTTAAATATTTACCCGCCAATTTGCTCTTCCCACATGCAAACATGTTAACATGAGTATAAATGTTAACATTCACTGTGGAGCACACAGAGAGCAGCATTAACAGCGGCAGCGATCAGCAGACAAGTAACGGTGCTTTGTGAAAGTCAAATTACAATAAATAAGCACACAGTTAAAAAGAAACTCATGTTAACAAAAATTTACACTCCACACACACATATATATTTAATACAAGAGCATTAAATATATAGAAAGGTTATTCCACGCTTAAATTGTATTTTTCGCTCACACTTGCGCGGCAACCAACTACGCTGTTCAACTACTCAAGCTGCACTGTTAAATTTAGCAGAGTTGTTGCGATAGCTGCTATCGAGTATAATATCGATACTTTCACATGCGATACTTGAAGGCTGCCAAGCTATCGAAGCCAGCTGTACAGACGAGGCGGAAAAACTCAAAAGAAACGGATAAAACAGAGAGACGCTTGCTTTTTGCGCCACAAAGAAAAACGCAAAATCAATATAATTTTATATATTTTAAATTAGACAAAAGTTCGCAAATAGAGATAAAGAGAACGCTGCTAAGATGCCGCGCACCAAGATCACAAAGAACCCGAAACGGAACCGCGAGGCCGCCAATCGCGAGGAGAAGATACGCATATTCGAATTAAAAATGGACTCCGTGCTGATAGCCATCGATGCCGTGGAGGAGCGCTACAGCGAGATGGTGCGGATGGACATACACGCCGTCACGCAGCGGCTGCAGACGGAGCTGCGCGAGATGAAAATGTTCGACTTCATCGAGATTCTGCCCAACCTGGAGCACTTCTCGGACTTCAAGGCCAGCGACCAGACCCAGCACCTCGCCTCCCAGTCGATCTACAGCAACGCCGACAACGGCGCGGGCAGCGGCAGCAGCAGCAACTGCGCAGCTGCAACAGCAGCGACGACCAGCCGCAACGACGAAGGTAATATTATTTATTTTTTTTTAATTTATTTTTATCTTTTTGCTTTTTGGTGGTGGCGCGTTCTCTAAACTTCTTTCAATTCTAACAATTTTCTCATCACGCACACACATGCACACGCACACGCACACACATACATATCCATCATATTTGCCGTCGCTGCCCACTCTATTCAGGCTACCTTACAGAGGACAGCAGCCTGGGCGGCGCCGTCAGCTGCAGCAGCGCCAGCACGCTCTCCGCCTACACCGGCTCCATGCTGCGCTCGGCCAAGGCCATGCGCACGCCTGGCCCGCTGCACTCGGCGCGTGCGCGCCGCGAGCGCCGCAGTCGCTCGGCCTGCGGCGGCCTCGCCCTGCCCAAGGTGCTGGGCAACACGAGCAGCGCCCTCACGACCGCCGCAGCAGCAGCAGCATGAGCATGAGCCGCAGCTCGCGCAGCAAGATGCGCACGCCCATGGCCACGCGGCCGAAGGCCATCAGCGCGGACCGCACGCCGCGCCACCAGAAGAAGCGCAACAGCTCCCCGGGCACGCCGCCCATGGCCTTCCTGCGCTGGCCCAAGCCCGGCGAGGTGGCGCTCTCCAAGTACGGCAGCCCCATAGTGGCCCAGGTGTAAGTAGAATCAATATCTGATCTGTACCCAATATATATATATCTATTTATACCCTTGTAGCATGCCCGATAAGTTCGCCAATGTGAATATACCCATACGCAACGGCGTGCTGTCGCTGCGGCCCAAGAAGCTGGCCGAGGTCAAGTCGGAGCTGCTCGAGAACCTCGACGAGGACACCCTCAACCAGATACGCACGCTCCACGAGAGCCTCCAGCTCATTGTGAACACGGCCAACAAGGCCGGTCTCAAGTAACCCCAAGCCACTCGTCGACTCTCGCCATCCCCATCTGGGCGCTGGCTAGATAAGAACTCGTATCTGAAGGACATAGCCACATATGTTCGCCTGCTCTATCTCTTTCTATACACCACATAGATTACGTATTTTACCTTCGTTTAGTTCTACGTTCAGTTTCCGACATTTTAGTCGACTTTTTAAAGTGTATTTAAAAATTAAGTTTGTCGCAAGTTAATAAAAAACATTTCGATCGCAGTCGGCGCAGACTTACTCAGATCTCAGCTCCGATTCGAATTCAGATAAAATGCCACGCACCAAGGTCGGCGTCAAGCGGCAGCGGCAGCGGCAGCAGCTGCGCGATCAGGCGGAGCGCGAGAACCAGCTGCGGCTGGCCCGTGTGAAGGTCGAGTCGGCGCTGGAGCGCATCGACGATCTGGGCAGGCGCAGCGTGCAGCAGGTGCAGGACCAGCTGCAGCTGATCCTGGCGCGCACGCACCAGCAGCTGCTGCAGATGAAGTGGAGCGACTTCCTGCAGCTCAAGCTGGATCACTTCAAGGACTATCGCTGGCTGGGTGAGTGCAGCAGCTGACCTGGACTCCCATCTCTTTAACTCTCCTGCTCTTCTGCTTGCAGCTCCTGCGCCCAAGCCGCGCAGCCAGTCGAGCACGCGCAGCAGCCGCCTGCGCACGCCGCAGTCACAGCAAATGTCCAGGCCACGCCCCCAAATCCAGTCCGTGGATCGCGCCGTGCTGCGCCGCGCCGAGCTGCCCACCATGGCGCTGCTGCGCTGGCCCAAGCCGGGCGAGCTCGCGCTCTCCACCAGCGGCAGTCCGCTCGCCGTGCAAACGTAGGACTTGGACTAGTCGCCCCTATAAATTTCTCTCTCATCTCACCTCTGCCTCCCTCCCTCGCTCCTCAGTTTTCCAGATCGCTGCGCCAACGTGCACATACCCACCAAGGCGGGCGTGCTCAAGCTGAAGCCGCAGAAGCTCGGCGAGGTCAAGCGCGAGGTGCTCAAGCAGCTGGATTCCGCAACGCTCAACCAGATCAAAACGCTCAACTCCAATCTGCATCTGATTGTGGACATGGCCAACAAGCTGGCCAAGCACTAGGCCACGGCCAGCCTGCCCCACTCCCACCCCTCCCGCTCCTCCTCTTCATCCACTTCTTCAGCTTATTTCATTAATATTTTATTTAGTCTTTTTCATTTTCTCATTTTCAATGTTTGTTTTTTGTTTGTGTGTTGTTGTTGTTGCCTGTGTTGTTGTTGTTGTTGCAATTTCATTGTATATTTAATTTATAATTAATAAATTTAAGTATCCATAGATTTGTTAAGTACAAACATAAACGTAGCGCACATAATATTAATTTTTAGTATTTTTTTCACTTTTTTCTTTTGTTTTTTTTTTTATGTAAATTCATTTTGTTTTGAATTTTGTAAATTCCAAAATTTCGCATTTACACATGTACAGTTATTAATTAATTAATTAATTACTTAAAAAATTAATGCCTTTAAGTTTAGATTTTTTTTTTAATTTTAACAAATTTTTCTTTTTTTCTTATGAAAGTTTCTATATAATATGCAACTGTGTGTGTGTGTGTGAGAGAGGGGTTGTATATATATTATGTGTGTGTGTGTGTGTGTGTAGTACATTGAAATACAATACATAGCAAAAAGGTACATAGACTTATATAAAATATGTCTGAATTATGATTACATTAATAGTTCTATTTATAGAGAGAGAGAGTGTGTGTGAGTGTGTGTGTGTGAGAGAGAGAGACAAAGACAACATATAAACAGTGACAGTGAACGAACAGTGACAAGTGACAATATAACACAAACAAATGTAACATTTAACAGCTATTGATTTTATTATATAAAAAAAATACTAAAAAAAAATTAAATAAAATTAAATATAAAATTTAATAATATATATATATTCTTCATGTATGTGCCTAACAGCTTATACTTAGTATATAGATGCATATGTAGATGATTTGAACTGAAGTTTGCTCGAAACTAAAACTGATTTCATATCCGTATATGTATGTGTATATAGCCTAGCCCATGCCTAGCGCATGCTAACCTAACGTAAATCAGTTAACTTCAACTCTTAAACCAAAATCTGCTCGCCCGTTCGATCTATATATATGTATGTATGTATGTATGTATGTATATATACATTTTCCCTTTTTCCAGTTTTTCCATTTTCTTTACTTTCTTTTAACACAGCCAATCAACCATAGATCCTACCAACTTCACCGATCAGCAGAAATTATAAATATTAATTAATTATGCCAGTGTATGTGTGTGTGTGTGTGTGTGTGAGCTTATAATGCTGTATATAAATTTCTAAACTTGTATTTCTGAATGTATTTTGCGGTTATTCATGAATTTCTTTTTATACAAAATTGTGCTATAATTTGTTTGCTTTTTTCACTATTTCTCATTTGTTAATAACTATTTAGGCTGTTGTTTTAGAATTCGTTATAACGTTGTTTAAATGCTAATTTTATATATATTTTTTTTTTGTTTTGTTTGCTTTGTATTAGTTGTTGTTGTTTGGGCACTACTTATTACGGTTCAGGGCTTCATTTTGTAATTATAATAAATAGTTTTTTATTTTTTTATAATATATATATATATATATATATTTCTTTTTAACAATTTGTGTTTGTTTGTTGTAGGCTGATGCACGGGTACAGGGCGTTGCATTTTGTATTTGTTTTTATTTAATTATATTTATTTTTTACTTTTGTTTGGTACAAATTTATGGTACTAGGTTGCAAAGAGAGAGAGAGAACAGATTAAAACTATATATACAGATCTAAATAAAAGTGAGATGTATATAGTAAATGAACCCAATGGACTTGTTAAAAAGTGGAATGCATATTTACAACTAATTTAACTTATTTGTAGATGTGCTTGTAACTTATTTAAATATATATTCATATATATATATAGTTATGTATCAAAATTGAAATTGTGAAACTTTTACTGTATAATTCGTAGCTAGCTTTAGGTGTAATATATATTTATGAAATTTATTTTTGTTATGCATATGAAAGTTTTTTTTTCGTTTTTTTTTGTTTTTGTAAATATTTTTTTGCTCAATATATATATATATATATTTTAGTAATATAATTTTGTATGCTTATAAATTAATTAATTTCATTAAATGCTTAAATTCATTAATGCACTTTATATGTACTTTTTGTGTGTGTGTGTGTATGTGTGTGAAATTTGCTATAATATCGTTTGCCAAGTCACTTAACTATATAAATATATATTTATATATATATATATATATATATATATATATATATATATATATATATATATATATATATATATATATATATATATATATATATATACATATATATATATATATGTATATATATATATATATATGTATGTGTATATACGTATGCATTTAAAACTAAACTTGCATTATTCAAACCTATACTAAATGCAGTATACTTGTGTATATATATTTTATGCATATATATATATATAATTCATCTTCATCTGTTTGAGGTCTTATTCGAGTTGAAATCAAATCTTAGATTAACTCAACTCAATAATCTATTTGTAATACCCTTGCGCAAAGCATTGCATAATCTGTCCGTAAACTAGACACCAAAAACATCCATCAAGAGAGAAGTTCCGTAGAGTTTTGTGGGTTAAGATTTATAGACATAGAATAAAATACTTAATTAAATTGAATTCAATAACAGCAAGGGTATATAGCCATATATCAATATATATATATATTAATTGCATTAAATGTAGCCTCTTAAAATAACTGAAATTTAACTAATTACTTGACTTAAATCCATTGAAATTTTAAATATATATATATTTATATAATATATGTACAAATAATTGTATTAATATTATTTTCATATTTTTTACTTATTTTCCATTTGATTATTTGTGTATAAATTTGTATGTTTATTATAGGTTTGCCTTTTTTGAACTTAACGAGAGGTATTTCTATTTTCCCAAGTGTTTAATATCGCACATTTCTTTTCTCATTCATTAATTTATTTAATTTTGTATTACTTATCGTTGTGGTTGTTGTTGTTCTAGTTGTTGTTTTTCTCAGCATCATAATTTGTTAAATGAAAATAAATAAAATATAAATAAATATGCACACTTACCATTTGTTGTTTCTTTTTTATTTTTATATATTGTATATAAATTTTTATTTAGGATTTGTTTGCATTTTAAACATATTTAATAAAATTAAAAAACTATATTTAATATAATATGTATATATATATGTATAATTTTGTATATCTTTTTTTTTTTTTGTTTTAAAATAATGTTTATAACGATTGAACCCAACTACAGTTTACAGATTACAGAAAAATCAAAAATCAATAATCAAAATAATTACACAATAAAAAGTTGAGAGGCCAACAACGCTCTCTTATAGAAATTGTGATATGCTACATAATATGTAAAGAATATAATAATAATAATAATAGTAATAATAATAATAATAATAATAATAATCATAATAATCATATATAATGTGTAAAGAAATATTGTTTCGTTATCGTTAAAACGTTTCGTTACAAATTAGTTTAAACAAAAACCTGTAAAATAGCCTTCACATTGAATCGCCACGTCGACTTTTGTGCAGTACGCGCGCGCTCTTCTAACTGCTTGTTAAAAATACAAATTAATTAATTAATTCACTAAATTATCAATTACAATTTCGTATTAATATATATATATATGTATACAATTTAGTGAAAAATATATGTACAATTACAGTTAAACAATTAGAGTGCAGCTCGAAATCAAATAGCATAACAAAAATACATACATAAAAATTTGACAAATTTTACAATTTAATTTAATTTAGTAAGCCGAATAATTGTTGAACATAAAGAAATGATATCGGGTATCGGGCGTATGCATATACAAAGTATAGAAAAACATTTGGAAATAGAAGAGAACAGAAATCGTATAGAATGTTGTCTGGCTTCGACATGGTTCTATAGCAACAAACATAAGCAACATTAGTATATTTAAAGATTTAACAAATTATCACACTGAAAAAAATTCAACACTAATTTTAAATACAAGTATACAAATATATATATATATATATATATATATGTAATGAATATATATATGTGTGTATACATATGTATGTGTGTGTTTTATATGCTTAAATAGTTCGTTCAAATTGTATACTTTTTATCGTTTTTTGTTTGTTAATTATTTTAGTTAAACGTAACACTAATGCCGTTATAATTTAAAGCCGATCTCGCTTGTATTGTGTGTGTGTATATATATACATACACATATATATATGTATAATTATATATCTTTAGTTTTATACTTATGTCCATAATAAACAACAGCTTGAAACGTTGCGCCATGCAGTTATCTATATATAAATATATATGCATGTACATACATACATATATATATATGTATATGTATATGTGTTTTGTATATAGCATCTTAGTCTACACTTTATGTTTAAACGTAATAAATATGTTTTTTTTGTTGTGTTTTCTTTTCTTTTCTCTTGTATAATTTTTAGCAGCTTTTCAAAATATTTAACTATAGCTTGGTATTTTATACATAATTTTGTTGTTGTTAATTTTCCTTTTAGACGAGGTTCCCATTTTGTTTTGTGTTATGCATTACAATTAATATTTGCTAGTGTTAATAATAAATATATATTTAAATATATTTTAACGTTTTGGCTTATCGTATAGTGCAGCTAATATAATTTAAATTTAACATTTACACATTCCTAGACGTTCGTTCGCTTTTGTTTAAACTCTTTTGCAAGCCTTGTGAAATGCTGCGACTTTCACTTAATTTAATTTAATTTGTTTAATTATTTTTCGTTTCTTTTGTTTTTAAAGGAAAAACGTTCTGAGAGCCTTAAATGCGTTTGAAGAACATAAATTGTTGCTGTTGTTGTTTGTTGTTTAGACGTTGCAGTTGCAGTTGTTGTTGCTGTTGTTGTTGTTCTTGAGTCCTTGAATTGTGGTTTAGGCGCCTTAGGGTCACCTCGATGCGCTGCTCGTGAAGAAGTCCGCTGTGGGCAAACGAAGAGAGATTTTAATTTGGAACATTATTATATATTTGTATATCCTCTACTCACGCGTGTCGAAGCTAAAGCCCAGCGTTGGGTCTGGCGGCGTGTTGAGCATTGGATTGCCGCTGCTGCCGCTGCCTGTGGGCGTGGCATTGCCCATGGAATTTGTACTATTGCCGCTGCCGTTGCCGCCGCCGCCGCCTCCAATCATTGGTCCCTGCTGCAGCGGACTCTGCGGCGTCTGCCCGCGCTGTGCCACGCCCGCACCGCCTACGCCCACGCCGCCACCCGTCGCTGCTGCCGCCGCCTGATGAGCGCGCACGCTGACCACAGCGCGCAGCTCCTGCTTGACAAAGTCCGAATTGACATTGCCGCCAGCCACGCCTCCACCGCCGCCGCCTCCATTGCCAGCTGCAAGAATTGAAGAAATGAAGAGAATTAGACTAGATTTTCGTAGGCACAGCCAATGCTCATGTTTGCACCCACAACAAAAAAGATTTTAGTCACAATTATTGTTGAACTTAACTAGACATAGAACATAAATAAATACACAACAGACAACAGAATACAACATATATATATAGAGAGAGATCAAACATAAATGTTATACATAAAATATAAATAATAAATATAAAATCATATCAAATAATATGCGACACACTTAAATGTGGAGACTGGTTTGGTTCGGGTTCGGGTTGGGGGCTGGGGCTGGGGTTAGGGTTGCAAATCGGGGATGTATAGATATATATAGTATATAGTATAAATATATACTATGGGCAGCTTTGATTTTTTTTAAATTAAACATAAAATTTGAAATATTTACGAGTTAGTCAGTTGAGCTATTTCTTCTATATGTATTTTTATATTTTAAATGCTTTTATAACTTCTAATTTATTATTTTTTTATTGAAGTTAAGTTTAATAAATTTAAAATTTAAGTATATTTTTTTAATTTAATTCATTATTTTTTCAATTTTCAAATTTAATTCTGTATTTTTGCAATAAATTAAATTTTGAATTTAAAATAATAAGCATTGTCTACACATTTAATTGTTTTGGTATTCAATTAAAATGATTTTTAAATTTTGCTTTTTCTTAAAATTTTCTGATTTTCGAATGAGTTGATAATTTGTAATTAATTTTTTTTTTTAATTTGTAATTTAATTTTTTTACTCCAATTAAATTTAAGCTTTTAAAAAAGAAAATAAATAAAACGTTCTGTCTATAAGTAAATATGTGTATTAATAAATTTGATAAATAATTATATATATTAAAATATATATATATATATATATATATATATATATATATATATATATATATATATATATATATATATACAATTAATATATATTATATATATATATAATTAATATATATTAATATATATAATTAATTTAAGTATTTTTATTAAAATATATCAATACAAACATTTTGTATACAAAAAATATTTAATTTATGCAAATAAAATAAAAATGAATATTTTTTATAAATATTTATATTATATATACTAAAATATATAATATATATATAAATACTTATCATATATGTAAATTTTTATTTGATTTGAAATATTTTATGTATACGAAAATGGTTTGTTCTAAGTAAATATTTCTTAAATATATATGTATCTTTAATTTAAAATTTGTAGTAAGCATTAGATCTTAAAAAATATGCCTTATTGCTTTTTGTTTTTAAATCATTTTTATATTTTTAAAAGCATTCTTAAATTTGCTTTGCTCAACTGATTCGCTCACATATAATAACTAAATAAAAAATAAAAACCAATATTAAAACTAAACTATATATATATATATATATATATATATATATATATATATATATATATATATATATACTTTCCCCATTTATCATAGTTATTTTTTAGTTACTTTCGACTTGGTTTTTGGGTGTTTTTCTGGCTATGTCTAAAGTCTTTACACGGAGGGTTAATACAGTGGGGTGCAGCGCCTAAGACTAACCGTTAAATATACATATATACAGATATATGCCTAGGTTATATACAGAGATCGTTGATATATATATATATATATATATGTGTGTGTGTGTGTGTGGCACGGTTATACAGATACACGCAAATGTGGTTAGGCAAGAGAGTGGATGCGTTGTGGTCGAGGGAGGCCCAAGGATATTTTTCATGGTTTTCTTTTTATGTACATTAGTGTGTGTATGTGAGCGTATGCGTGTGTGAGTTTGTGTGTGTGTGCGTGTGTGTGTGGATCGTTGATCGAGTGCTTTTAGGGTTCGCTTAATATATACACAATGATTAGCTCGAATTTCGTATTATAGATATGTATATACACAGATATTTTTCATATGTATGCATGACTTGTGATTACAGCGAGCGAGCAGAGCGAGATATATATCTATATATATATATTGATTGAGTGTATGTGTGAGAGAGAGAGAGAGTTCAAGTGTGAGCACACGGCTTACCGGTCTGCGCTCGACCATAGAAATCATTCGCCTGCTGCGCCTGACCGTAGGCAGCGAGCGCTGCATAACCACCGCCGCCAACGCCACCGCCGCCGCCACCACCCAGCCCAATGATGCCGTTGCCACCGCCACTGCCCATGCCGCCCACGCCCATCATGGCCGGATGGGGCGACATGCTCAGTCCGTTCATCAGCTGCTGCTGTTGTTGTTGCTGCTGGTGTTGGTGTTGGTGTTGTTGCTGTTGACTAGCGGCGGCAGCCCCATTATCATTGTGGTTGCTGTGGTTGCTGTTGTTGTTGCCATTGTTGTTGTTGTTGTTGTTGTTGTGGTTGTTGCCTGGCGACAAACCGAAACGCGTTGAGCCTGTTTCGGTTAAGCGTTTGATTTGTTTGGCTTTGGTTAAAAACTAGTCAAATATTAACAATGTGTGTGTGTGTGAAACGGTGTTGGTATGCGTGTGTGTGTGTGTGTGTTTGTGGTGTGAAGCTCTTTTTATGTATCGATATTTAGTACAGTAATTAGGGCAAGCGGCACTTGGTGAACTGGTTCACGCTGCATTGTGATCTAAAATTTGTTGTGATTTTTGGACGCGTCATAAGATTACAGGTTGACAGAGCTGCAACTAGTTCGTTTTTGCATGTGGAACTATTTCGTTTTGCATGTGGTACTAGTTCTTTTTAATTTTCGATTTTTTAGAACTTTTACAAGTGTATTTAGTTGTGTATATTTTTGGAACTAGTTTGTTTTTTCTTGTGAACTAGTTCTTTTGATATGTTTGCATTTTTTTTTACCTCATTTGCAACCAGTTAAGTGAAAGTAATTTAATTTATTTTTTTTTTTTTAGAATTTCTGATTTAGTTGAAACTAGTTCCAGCAATATGTGGAACTAGTTCCAAAATAAATTTTTAAAATTTATATATAATTTTTAATAAATTAAAAAGAAATCAGCTTTGAACTAGTTTCTGCAGTGAGCAAGAGCAATGTTTCTGTGTCTTGCATCATTGTATGAAACTAGTTCCAAAGCTGAACGAATTTTTAAATTTATGTATAAATTTTAAATTAATTAAGAAAAATAAAATTGTTTAAAACTAGTTCCGGCAGTGAACTAGATATGTGTCTTATAAACATTTGGAGCCTTTGATTTCACTTAAAATTGAGCCTAGCCGAAATGAACTAGTTGACGTTGTCTAGTTCCGCCTAAAGTTGGATTTATTTCCTTCAGCTAAATTTCAGTTCAGGGTACACTTCAGGGGCACAGGGTGGAGATCAGCTAAGACTAAGCCTATGTACGTCTGGCAGACGAGCCTCGTCTGCCGTGCAGAGTCCGGCACGGGACACGCTCCGTCACTCACCTGGCAAATGCTGTGTGGCCTGCGGCACGCTGCCCTGTCGCTGGAGGCGCTGCAGCTGCTGTTGCTGGAACGGATTGGCCGTCGCGCTGTTGCCGTAGGGCGATTGCGGACCGCCGCCAAAGTTGAGACCTACGCCCGGACCGCTGCCGCCATCGGACGTACTCGCGCCGCCGCCGCCCTGCGCCTGGAAGGAGTTTTGCCGCTGCAACGCCGCCGCCGCCGCTGCCGCTGCGCTGCTGCCAACGGGGCCAACGGCGCCGGGCGAGTTGAGGCCGCGCCGCTGCTGCTGTTGCTGCTGCTGCTGCTGATACTGGCGCGCTGGATAGTTGCTCTGCATATCACGAAAGGACATTAGTGGTGCTTCATTGGGCAGTGCGAACTCTTTGCTACTCACCTGCAGCTGCGCAATGAGCAAGGGATTATTGTGCTGCTGCAGTGAGCGTCCAGCATTGCCGGCTGGCAGCGGTCCGCCCGGACCGCCAACAGCACCACCGCCAGCACCCCCGGGCCCCGCATTGCCGCCGGCCGAGGGCCACTGCTGTGGGCTGTTCTGCATGCCAGGCGACTGCAATCCGGAGCCACTGCCAAACGGCGTATTAGAACGTCCACCATCAGCCGATTGCTGCTGCTGCTGTTGCTGTTGCAGGTAGGCCAACTGTTGCTGCTGCTGCGTGCTCTGTTGCTGCTGCGGCGACAAGCGCTGCGCGTTCTGCGCAAACTGCGCCGCATAGACTGCAAGCAGAGAGAGAGAGAGGAATATTAGTATTTGGCATTAGTGTTAAGATCTCAGCAGATGCCAACCTTGATTCGGCTGCGGACTGTAGGGCGCACTGCGTCCCGGGCTGAGCTGCTGCTGCATCAAGGTCTGCGCAAAGTTCGGACTCAGCTGGGCATCCGCTGGCAGATTGGTGCGCGAGAGCGACACGTTGGGCGCCACCGTGGTGTTCAGCAGGGAGCCAATGTTGTTGATGCCCGCATTGATGCCAGCTGCAAGGAGGATTGAAAGAGTTAGATAAATAAATTAAATATTATAAAAATTATTATTTAATTTAAATATATGTGACATAACATATAATATTTAATACATTAAATAAATTTAATATATTTCATGTATTAAATATATTAAATAAAAATAAATAAATTTAATATATTTCATGTATTAAATATATTAAATGTATTTATTTAATATATTAAATATTAAAAATATTATTATTTAGTTTTAATATATTTAAATAGAGTCTAAAATATATTATTTTATATTAAATATTAAAAATATTATTTTTTTAATATAATATAAAATATAATATTTAATATATTAAATTGATTAAAATAAATAATATATTAAATTAATTTAATATATTTATTATATCCAATAAATTAAATGTTAAAAATATTATTATTTGATTTTAATATATTTTAATCTAATAGAAAATAATATATATTTTAAATATTTAATTTAATACATTAAATATTAAAAATATTATTTTTAAAAAAAAAAAAAAAAAAAATATTTAATATATTAAATTGATTAAAATAAATAATATATTAAATTAATTTAATATATTTATTATATCCAATAAATTAAATGTTAAAAATATTTAATTTTAATATATTTTAATCTAATGTAAAATAAAAAATAATATATATTTTAAATATTTAATTTAATATATTAAATAATATTAATTTAATATATTAAATATTATATACAAATATATTTAAATTAAATATTCCAGTTATATATTATATATATATATATATATTTGGTCCACTCACTGGCATTCTCGGGCACCAGCAGCTGTTGGTTCTGCTGCTGCTGCAGCAGTCGCTCCTTCTGCTGCTGCTGGCGCATGTTGCGCATCTGCTGATTGGGCAGCACCACGCCGCCGCCGGGCGTGGCCACTGCGTTCATGGGCCCGCGCCCGCGCACCGAGTACATGGGCGGCGGGCGCTGAAAGCCCTGATTGCGCATGGTCTCCAGCAGCTGTTGCTGGCGCATCAGATGCTGCTGTTGCTGCTGCTGGGTTTGCTGCTGTGGCTGATGTTGCTGCTGTTGTTGTTGCTGCTGCTGCTGTTGCTGCTGCTGCTGTTGATGCAGCACCAACATGCTGGGATAGGCAGGCGGCTGCAAATGTTGCTGACGTTGTTGTTGTTGTTGTTGCTGCTGTTGTTGCTGCTGCTGCTGTTGCTGTTGTTGCGGCAAGAGTAGATGTTGCTGCTGTTGCTGCTGTGACATGAGCAAGTGCTTGTTGATGACGCCAAAGTTGGCTATTTCCACATCGAGCATCAGCGACTTTTGTATGTCGCTGATGGCCGAAGCCTCCGAGGGCGCCGTGGGCACAATGGGCCTATCGTCCATATCGTCCATGGCATCCATGACGCTGTCCAACAGCTTGGACAGCTCCGGATCGGGTAATGAGGTAGTTGCTGTGGTCGCCAGTTGCTGCTGCAGTTGCTGTTGCTGCTGCTGTTGCTGTTGCTGCTGCTGCTGCTGTTGGTATGCCAGCTGCTGTTGCTGCTGCTGGCTGAGGTAGACATCGTTTTGCTGTGGTGTTGACTGTTGTTGCTGCTGCTGATGTAGGTGGAGTTGTTGTTGCTGCTGCTGCTGCTGTTGTTGCTGCTGCTGCTGTTGTTGCTGTTGCTGCTGATGTTGCTGTTGCTGTTGCTGCTGCAGCTGCTGCTGCTGCTTGCGCGCACGACTATTCGCTGCCGCCGCCTTGGGCCCCGTGCTGCCAGCGCTGATTAGATTGCCCGGCGCCGCGAGCGAGCTGCTCACGTTGTTCACCGTGGAGCTGGTGATGTCCGGCAGCGTTTTCACCTGCAGCGGCTGCTCCGGATTGGGTGCCTTGGGCAGCTTTGGCGGATTCTGGAGCAGCTTCGCGAGCATTTTGTTCTGGCTGCACAGCTTGCTGGGCTTGTCCTCGGAGCGCTTGGCCGAGATGTCGTCGTCGGGCTCGTTGAGCGAACGCTTGCGGCTCATCGCCGGATCACTTTGGATTTTGAGCATGCGCTTGAGATCCTCGTTGCTCATGGTGGTGCTGCCGCCGCCGCCGCCGCCGGCACCGCTGCCGCCGAGCATGCCATGCCCGCTGCCATGGCTGCCGCCGTCGTCCTTCTGCAGCTGACGCATCAGCTCGCTCTGCCGTGCATTGTTGAGTACGCCGGAACCGCCGGAGCCAGCCGTGCCACTGCTGCCGTCATCCTCCTCGCTCTTCTCGTTCAGCAGCTGCAATGAAGGACGGAATTAGTCAACCAATAAATTCAGGAATTCATAACAATTAGACTCACCTTGAGCAGCATCGGATTCTGGGAGTTGCCCGCCTTCTGCAGCAACGTGGCATTCGGCCCAACACGGCTTAGCGGGCCAAACATGCCCAGCTGGCTCGCCTGGCCGCCCATCTTGTAGCTGCCCGCTGCACCACCAACCGGGCCCACGTTCAGCTTCTCATCCTCGCCGCACTCCTGCTTAAAGTACTGCAAAGATGCGAGGAACTTTAGTATATTTAAAGCGAGCCGTAAATGATACGGCGGAGTGAACCAGTTCAATGAACTGCTGACTATATGAACAGTCGGCGGAACTCACCTTCTCCTCATCGCCTAGGCCACCGCCACCGCCACCGCCACCGCCACCGCCACCGCCGCCCAGGCCACTGGCCATGCTCTGTGACTTGGTGAGCAGATGACGCAGTCGCTCCGATGATTCCTGCAGCGGAAGCGTCTGCTGCTGTTGCTGCTGTTGTTGCTGCTGTTGCTGTTGGCTGAGCAACAGGCCGCCCACGCCATTGGGCAGGCCGCCGCCTAGGAGCGTGTTGTTGTTGTTGTTGCTGCTGGCATTGGTGTTGTTGTTGCCTTGCTGCTGCTGCTGCTGCTGCTGCTCCTTGTCCGGCTTGGTGTCCGCCGGATCGTAGGAGTGAAAACTGAAACCGTAACTGCCGCCGGCTCCGGCGCTCGCATTCGACTGCGGCGAGGGCAAACTGGCAGCCGAATGTGACGACAACTGGTAGGGCGTGGCCGGCGAGGCACATACGGCCGGACTGAAGCCGTGCCCCGACGGCGGACGCGGCGTACTGACGGGCGTCGCCACGGATGCCCGCGAATTGGGACGCGAATCGGACCAGCCGCCCACCCCACCGCTGGGATCCATGTCGAACGAGGAATGTGCAATATCGAACTCAAACGCGTCGCCGTAGAACGAATGCTCTCCGGGCGCCGGCGAGGCCGTAAAGGCGTTCACCAGCGTCGCCGCCGATGAGTTGGCCGACGAGCCGCTGGCGTTGCTCAGCCGCTGCTGTATCCCGCTGCCGTTGATGATGGCTGAGCTCATGAGCGGTCCGCCCACATTTGTGGTCTGCGTGCTGCCGCCGTTGTTGCTGCTGCTGCTGTTGTTGTTGTTGTTGTTGTGCTGTCCACCGCCCACTAGGCCGCCCAGCAGGTTCGCCGGCAAGAGGGTGGACGCCGCCGAGGATGTGGAGGAGCTGTGCCCCAGGGCCTCCATCGAGAGCGTGTTCACCAGCGAGCTGGCCAGCGAGGCGCCCGGCGACATGGCGCACATCTGACTCAGGCCCAAGCCACCGCCCACTCCACTGCCGATTCCGATTCCGACTCCGACTCCGGCACCGCCGCCAACGCCCGTATTGTTGCTGTTCATGTCGTTCTCCGAATTGAGCAGCGTCTGCACGGACATTATGAAGTCGCTCTCGCCGGGCGTCTGGTTGAGGAACAGTCTCGAATTGGCCTTCACGTGAACGTAGACGTCGGGCGCGCCGAGGCGCAAGCGAAATGGACGTGATATAACATTCGATATGGAGCCACCGCTGGCGGGGCCACCGGCCGAGCTGCCCGGCGAATGCGCCGCCGTTGAGTCTTGTATATCGCGCAAATGCGACTTGAGCGTCGACAGATCGTGCGGATGGCACAGATCCTGCCAGAGGCGGCCCACCCACGACTGCAGATGCTGCTTGAATGGCTCACGCAGCGCCGTGGCGTCCAGGCTGAGTATTATCCCGTGCCCGTCCAGCTTGAAGGTCATCTGCTCGATGGGCTGCTGATGCACGTGCTGCTGCATATTGATCTCCAGCGGCGACTCGTCCTCCGGCCGGGTGATCAGGCACAGCACAGAACTGCTCGCATCTGCGTCGTCTGTAAAAAGCGAAGGAAGTTTAGTCGGATTCGAGAAGAGTTGATCAATGAAACGAACCATAACAGAGTTTCGGGCTCTCTTTCGGGTATTGTTTTAATGGAAATTGTTTTGAAGATTATTTTATGAGGGATTTCTAGTGTGCCTCAGGGTTTTTGAGATTTCCTTATAACGTTTTACTCTGGTTGGTAATTGTTGCTAGATAAAAACTGCTTTCATCTGATAGGCAAAGGAATAAATTCAAGGAAAACTTCCAATATCGGATATTATCTACTATATTGATATCTTCTTCTCCTATCTTTACTTCTATACTGATAGGAAAGGGGACCAACTTCATAAGGAAGTGGAAACTGAATATAATATCTATATCTATATTTTGATTTTTATTTTTTTTTTTATTAAATAATTTCAAATCTTCCCCACTCATTGGGTTACATCATAAGGTTTTTTATTTTTAAATATAATATTATTATTTGTAGAAAGAATGATAGGAAACTGTATAAACTTCATAAAGAAGTGGAAACTGATTTTATTACATAAAATCCGTACTTTACTTTCATCTTAAAATTAAAAAAAGAAAATATTTTTATGTATTTTAATTTTTATAGAAGGACTGATAGGAAGTGGAACCTGAATATAATATCTATATATATTTATTCCTCAATCAATTTTATTAAATAATTTCCCTAGTTCCTCCCTCATCAGGAAAAGTTTTCATACTTTTTTTATTTATTTTTTAAATTTTGAAAGATGTTTTTATGTATATTAATATTGAACGAAAGAATTAATAGAAGAACTTACAGGAAACTGGTTCAACCTGAATATAATATCTTTAATATAATATTCTTTTATAGAAATTCCCTACTTGACCTCATTGGATTTTATCTTGAATATTATTTTATTTTATTTATTTATTTAAAAAAAATATTTTTATTTTAATATTTAACGATCAATTTATTACTTATTATTACCCTATTATTATTATCCAATTATTATTACCAATTTTATTACTAGATCATCAGAAAACCCCTTAAAATTCTACTCGATATTTTTTCTAATACTTCACTCACTTTTTATGGTTATTTAGAATTTTTTATAATTAAAGCTAAATTAGTTTTCTACTACTAGATCTCTCCTTCCATTCCCTACCTCTCCATATCTAGTTTGCAAAATCTTCAATTCATTTTCCATAGAACACAATAGCCAAACATGGAGTTGCCGTAGCTCTTGGACTCACCCTTCACTGGCGCCGCTATCAATACGACCTCTTCATACTTGTCCTGGTGTCCGGACTGCCTCAGCGGCTTCTGGTCCATGGCATCGCAGTTGGAGGAGGTCTGTGTGGCCGGTCGCGTGTCCTTGACTAGCATGCGCACCTTGGTCGAGATGCTGCGCTTCGACTTGGAGGCTCCGCCAATGTTGGCGCCGGGTCCGGTGGCAGCGCCGTTGCCAGCACTGGAACTGGAGTTGGAGCCAGCCGACTGCTGTGACGCATTGCCATTGTTCAGCTCATCGAGATCACCCCAGCCGCCCATTGAGCCGCCTCCAGGTCCGCCACCGCCTCCTCCACCTCCTCCTCCGCCGCCGCCACTGCCACTGCTGCTGCTGTACATGTTGTTTATGATCGGCTCCAGTTTGGCGTGATCCCCCGCATAGAGGTATCGGTAGAGCGGCTGGTGGAAGAGCTCCTGCTTCTCATAGCCGATCAGTTCGCGTATATTCTGCGTGCAGGACTCAATGATGCCGTTCGCGTTCACCTGCAGCAGCACCCAGCCGACGGAGCTAATGTAATGCTCGAGTGCCTCGAAGTAAGCGGATATCTCGGGCACTTGGCCGTTCAGCAGCGATGGCTCTGGCAATGGTGGCTCTGTGGACGAGACTTCGCCCTGTTGCACAGGGTGGATCGAGCAGTTGTCGGTGGCGCAGCGGCTGCAGCGCGTTGAGGTTGCTTGTGGTTTGTGGCTATTGTTGTTGTTGTTATTATTATTGTTATTGTTATTATTATTGTTATTGTTGTTGGTCGTTGTTGTGGAGTTGTTGTTGTTGTTATTATTATTATTGGTAGATGTTGAGGATATATCACGGCTTTGGCCTTTGTCACAAATATCACGATACTGTAAATTAGGATAAGAGAGAAAACAAATTGAATTAAACCAGTTTCTTAAATGCTTTGATTGGGCTTAAAATTAATTAATTAAATGTCGATCATAAGTTATGAAATTATGTGCCGAACAACAAATATATATTTCAAGTTATCTTTAAGTGTTTATACAAAATATTTATCGCATTTAATATATTTATTTTTAAAATAAAATATATTTATTTTTAATTTTCTTTAGTATCATTAATTAAATAATATTAAAGAAAATAAAAAATAAATGTATTTAAAATCTTTTTCTCTTCAATATTTTTTTTATTTAAATATACATATATTTTTTGTGTTTATTATATATGTATATTAAAATATACTAATTAATATATTTTTTTTCTATAAACATTTTCAAAAAATTTCACTATACATTTATATTTTTTGCAAATATATCTAATATAATAAATTAATAAATTAATAGATTAAAAATATGTATTTATCAGTTTATTGATTTTATATTTTATATTTATAATATTTTATTTTTTATTTTAATTAACAATTAATGTATTATATTTTCCTTGTTGAATAAAATGTATTTATTATTTTAATTAAATTTTTACATACACATAAATAAATATTTCTATATTTTTACACATAAATTTTACTGCATACTAATTCTTTTTTAATAATTTATGAAAAATATTTATTTATTTATTTTTCTTTATAATTTATAATATGCATATATTTTTTTTATTTTATTTAATAATTTTTTTTTAAATATATTATATTTTTGTTGTTCAATAAAATGTATTTATTATTTACTGCATAATTATTCTTTTTTTTTAATAAACTATCAAAAATATTTATTTATTTATTTATTATTTTTCTCAATAATTTATAATATACATATATTTTTTATATTTTATTTAATAATTTTTTTTATTATATTTTACTTTGTTGTTCAATAAAATGCATTTATTATTTTATTATTTTTTTATACGTATTATATACACATAAATAAATATTTTTATATTTTTACAGATCAATTCACTGTATATAATTTTTTTTAATATCTATCAAAAATATTTATTTATTTATTAATTTTTCGCTCTCTCGCTTCATTTCACATTCACTCATCGCGATTGCAACTCTATTTCCAAATTAAATGTTTACCATGCGGAAGTATTTTCGACAAAGCTCATTTTATGTATTACAGCAAAAAAAAAACGCAAAAATAACAACAACGGAACAACACAGTACAATAACAAAGTTGAGCTACACTCAAAATAATTATTATAGCCTGCTGCACGATCAACACAGCAGTTCCAGCACTTGCAAAGCTTTCTACCGAGCAGACAGAGCGAGAGAGTGAGAGAGATAAAAGCTCTTGTCGGTCATCGTGCGTCGGCGTCGCGCTCGCGCTCGCAGTGTGTTTACACAATGAAGTGCAATAAACCGCATTTCATCTCATTTCTTCGCTGTGCAAGTGTGTGCATGTGTGAGTGTGAGTGTGCGTGTGTGTTATATTTTTACTCCGCCACGCAAATTTTTGCGCGCGCGTTTGAGCTTTGAGTCATTGACACAGGCGAAACACACACACTCACGCACACGCGCACGCACATACACATGCGCGACTGCACGCACAGCATAATCACAACAAAAAGTCAACAAGAGAACTCTCACAATGAAAGCGCAATAATAATATTGTTGTTGTTTTTGTTGTTGCTTTTCACAGTTTGATTTGAAAAGTCTTAAGACGCAGTTCGAACGCACCGAAAATTTCACAATTTTCACAAGGTCAATCAACCTGAGCGACGCATGTCAATGGCTCCTATCACACACACTTTTATACATATATTGCATTTATATAGATGTATGTATATATATTTACATATATGCGTGTAAACTACTTTAGATTTAATGCCGCATTACTCACAATCGAGAAAGCAATTAAAAATCACAGAAACGTTGCGCACACTCAGCACTGTCACAAAGTTGCCGAAATACTAAACACACATTTTTTGATGCAATTGTATTATTGTATTTAAAAAAAAAATACAAAAAAAGAGAAGAAGAAGCAGCGGCAGAAACCCGAAAACACGGCGAAAAGTATACGAATACAACAACAAAGCAGGCAAAAGCTGACGAAGCGCGCTCTGCTCTGCTCTCTCTCTCTCTTTATCTGACGCTCTCACACTGAGTGCTGCTGCTGCTCTTGTTCTTGCTCTTGCTCTCTCCAGCCATTTGTTTACCGGCTCACGTGTGATGCGTATGTCTGACAGTGTGTATGTGTGTGTGTGAGTGCAGCTGTGTGCGTGTGTGTTTTGTTATCACCCATTGCCTTTGCACCTTGTGTGAGAGGGCGGCGCGCTGCGACTGCGACTGCCAGTGCCACTGCTGCTGCTGCTGCTGCTATTTTAGCTGCTCTTACTGTTGTTGCACACAAATAAATAATAACAAAAAGGCAACACAAAAAATATGAAATGGCGAAGTGCGACGTCATCGCCGAAAAGCAAACGCAGTTCGTTGATCTGCTCCAGTGCAGCAATCGCGCTGAGCGCAGAGCGAGCTTTTACTTCTTTTTGTTTGGAAGGAAGCTCGCATCTGTGTCAGTATGTGTACAATACTGTGTCAGTAGAGTACAATTGTCGGTATGTGTATGTATGTATGTGTGTGTGTGTGTGTATGTGTGTGTGTGAGTATGTGCGCCAGCCAACCAGGAAAAGTTGCTCAAGCAACGGGCAATTTTTGTTTTGGGGTGAAGGCACTCCGAAAATATCAGTCAAATGATAAAATAAACAACAACAAGAAGAAGAGCACACAAACCGGGGCATGCAATGACGAATATGTCTAAAACGTGTCTGGACTTTTTGTTCTTTATTATGCACGAGTGTGTGTGCTTTTTTTTTTCTTCTTTTTTTTGCGGGCTTTGGCCTGTAGCTTCAATTGATCGCATCAGGTAATGTGCGAATTTCAAGAGAGCTTCGGCGCAGATGCAAAGCAAAGCCGAAGCAGAAGCCGAAACAGATCCCAGCACAATAAAAGGGGTAAATACAAGCCATCTGCGTGTGGAAAAACAATGATCGAGGCTCGTTGCCATCATTAAGTTGAGGATGGAAGGAAGGAAATGGTCACAGTTCGCAATTAATGAACTTCCATCTCAGTCCTAATGATAGACAGGCAAGGAGAGTGATTTAAACTGTGCTGAGCTTAAAGCTTCAACTCAATTGTAGCTCCGTTTTAGACACTTCTGTGTTCTATTCCAATTTTAATTACCTATGCTTTCGAGTAAGTTCTAGACTTGTCAAATAAAATGGAATCCAGTCTCACACTCTCACACTCACGCTCTCACTCACACTTACGGTCTCGCTCATACTCACGCTCTCACTCATACTCCCGCTCTCACTCACTCTAGCGGCTGAGTGACAGCAGCGACAATTCAATTGACTAAGCCTGGCGCAAGCAGCGCTTCCAGCCGAACCTAAGCCGCTGTCAGGCCAATGGAATGGCGAATTAGGCGAACAAAACAGAAAAGCAACTGAGACTTGAGGTCGAAGAATATGCAAAGGTTTATCAGGAAAGAGAGTTGAAACGAGAGTTGCAAAGTTTGCGCTGGCAATATGTGTGAAGGTTAAAGCAACACTAAAAATATGTAATCTGAGTAAATATTTTATAAAAAAACCTAAATAACAATTGAAATATTGAAGTAAATTTAAAAATTTTAAATAAATAATTAACGTATTTAAGTATCAGCATTTAGTTAAAATTTTAATTGAAATATTATATGCTGACAACTTGAAATTTGTATTGAAATATTTATGAAATAAGAGTTTAAGGAAAAACAAGGAAACATTTAAAACATTTTAAACTTTGTATAAATATTTTATAGCAAAGTTGAAGTTTATATAAAAATATTGAAGCAAATATTGAAAACTTAAAATTTGTATTTAAATATTTAAAAAAAAAATCTAACTGAAATTAGTTTGAATAGAGAGGTAATCTATTTGGTAAAAATTTTATTATAAAATTAAAATTTTAAATTAAATATTTGTGCAATAAATTAATATATAAAATATATTTAGCAATATATTCTATACTCAATTTGAATTACAAAATATTTCCAATAAGGATGTAAAAGTCCTAAATATGTAACCAGTACATTAATTAAAATTAAAGTACTAAGGATGTAAATGAAAAATTTTAATTGAAATATTTAAGTAAAAGTTGAATGCTCAAAATTTTAATTCAAATATTGTAGAAAAAAGAATTTTAAAGAAAGTCTCAAAATAAGTAATTTAATATGAAAATTTTTTATAATATAACTTAAAACTTCAATGTATAAATTTATGCAATAAAACTTGCAGGAGTTTTTTATAACAAATTTTAAATTTAAATATTAAAACTTAAAGTTTCTATTGATCAATTTTTCAATATTTTAGTGAATTTATTAATTTATATACATATGTAAATGATTAATTTAATTTACATATGTATACATATGAGTATATATAAATGAATTTATATATGTATACATATGAGTATATATATATAAATTAAATTTTAAAATTGAAGTTTAAAGTTTGAAATATTTACGCAATAATAGTTTAAATCAAGAGCTAAAACCCTCTTCACGTATAATCCACTTGGTAAATATTTTAAAGCCAATATTAGTTTGGCTAAAAGCTTTGCTGCTTAATTATGTTAAAATTATGCTCATAATTGCTCAAATAAATTAATTTAATATTTATTTAGCTGGCTCACTTAATAATCTGCAATTGGTTTAGCTCGCACAGCTTCCTCTTTATCGTCGCATTTAATTGAATTCATTATTAATTTCAGACTTTGTATAGAGAATATCCCTAATGGATGGACAGAGCTAGGCTGTAACCCTTAGTAATTGCATTAACTTGTGTTTAGCCTACAAGCTGCACAGTTAAATAAAATGATTATGTATTATGTATTTTGTTTGTACTTTGTTTTTTTTTTGTTCTTTTTTGTTGAATTTTGTTTTTGAAGTTCGGCAAAGCGTGGCGCTTATAATTTGCATAATAAAGTGCTTAGGCTACCTGAAACCAATAAAAGAAATACCCACAGAGAGGGAGGGAAGGGAGAGAGAAAGAGAGAGAATAAAAACACAAGCCTAAAATAACATGACGAGCATGAACCGCGCGTATCGCTGTCAATGGAAACATAAATAAATTTATGTAAATTGAATAAAAATATTAATTAAATTCCTCTTGCAGACCAGCAAAATACAGAGAAAAAAAAGTCGAGTAAAATTACGTCAGTCGAAAAGTCTCTGTGGGTTCCACAGAGTTCTTCTCCCTTTCTCATACTCTGCCGCTCTCCCACTCTCCCTCTCACTGGCTGTCTCTCTCAGTGGCTTTGCGTATTATTATTTTAATCTTCTTTGCGGTTTGAAAATAATTGCTTTTTAATTGAAACGCGGGTGTCGCCAAAATAGCCAAAGACCAAAGCAACAACCACAAGCAGAAGAGAACTGCATAGAAATTACATTGGGGATTTGTCTATCCTAATTGATCATTAGTTATTCCGGTCAGCGGCCCGGGGTTCATGTCGCTTGCTCCGACAACTTGTTCAACATTTTGCTTATTACTTTTGCCATTTTGTTTGATGAGTTTTTTGATTGATTGTCGATCGTTGTTGTTGTAGTTGGCGTTAGTTTTGCATAAACTCTAAGAACTTACCGTTCGAACCACTTGATTTAATATTGCCGCCTTATCCGGTTTCGTTGATGTCATATCTCCACGCTTATTGAGCTGCAGAAACTCGGAGAGCTGCTCAATGTAATTGTTTTCCATTTCCCGACGTCGCTTCTCATTGTTGCATTTGTTTATTTGTGATTGCGGCTGTGGGCAGAAGGAATTCGATTAGCTTAATGAAAGCTTAAAGTTTCTTAAAGAGCTTTAATATTATCAATAATATTTTATTATTTTGAATATATTTTTTCAATATTCCTAAATGGAAAACATGAGCTGAACATATTTCATTTAGCCTTTTCATTTATAAAATATTTAGCTTTAAAGCTTGTTGCCATTCACTTAAAGTTCCTAGAAAAGCACAGTCTGGAGTATAGTCTGTTTATATATATTTATGTATATTATTCAGCTTATATATTTCTTTTCAGTCTGCAGTATAGTCTGTTTTTATATATTTATATATGTTATTCAGTTTATATATTTATTTTTTAAAATATACTTATTGCACCTGCACTTGTAACAAAGAGTTTTGTTGATCAACGATCAAAGCGTTCATTTTTGACAAAGGAACAGTACAAGCGTTTATAATACACGTATAATGATACCTGGCTAAACTTTTTCTTTGTACTATTGATAGATAAGCTGCGAAAGCTCAGCCAGATAATATTAATAAATAATTATCTTATAATTTTTGAGCATTTTGAGATAGATAAAGCGCAATTCCATAAATGTAATAAAAGCTTTAATGAACTAAGTTGAACTCAAGTTGTGAAATAAATTATAAAATAGCAAATCATGTATGAATATATTTAATAAATTATTAAAAAATATAACATATGTATATAAATATTTCTAAATTGATTTCTTCAGCTCAATTAAGTTTCACTATAAATAGTATAAAAAACTGATGAAAGCTCAAGTGAATTGCAGGGAAAATCTCAATAAGTTCACTTTAGAATTGAAGTTTTTAAGCTATATAAAAATATGTCTTAATTTGTTCATTTTTAAAAGCTTTAATGAACTTGAAAGCTCTTTTCAAATTGCTAAATGGGTTGAAGCACTGAAAAATATAAGTCAGCAGCAATCTTATTCGGCTTGAGAAGAAGCTTTAGAGAAAATAGGAGCTTTTACGAAATGACAAAAGCTTAATTATACTAATGAAGCTATCTCCAAATAATTGAACAACTTTCATTTATTAGATATTTTTTTAAAGATTTGAATTTTAAATGGAACTGCATCTGAGCTTAAAGTTTCACTTTATTATTCAATGTTCTTAAAACTTGTTCTTGCCTTACTATAAAAAATTCAAGTATTCTAATAAAATACGCCAATACTTTAATCTTCTTTAAGAGCAGGATTAATCGAAGCTTTAAGCTTCACTGTTTGAGCTTTTATAATTTGACAGTTAATATAACTTGTTTATAATTGTATCTTTTTATTATTGCTCACCAGATTAATTTTGGTGTCCGTCTTGCGACGTATCTTGCGACCCGGCGTCGCTGAGTTGGCTGGAATCGGCGATGCCACCGCGTTCATGCTGGCGGCAGATCGCTGCAGTGCAGCTGCAATGTGCGCCGTTGCGGCGGCAGCTGCCGCTGCCTTGTTATGATGCGAATGATGGGAGTTGAGCTGCTGATGCTGCATGCTGCTGCTGCTGCTGCTGCTGATGGTGATGCTGTTGCTGCTGCTGGTAGAGCAGTTGTTGCTGCTGTTGCTGCAGGGTGAGCAGATTGTTGGCAGTGGCTGCTGCGGCTGCGGCAGCGGCAACTGCTGCTGGCGAGGGTGAAGGTGCTGTGGGCGAGGTCGTGGCGCCTGCAACACCAGCGCCTCCGCCTCCCGCTGCCGTCGCGCGCTGCAGTGGCGTGCTGGGCGCCAATCCGTGCTGCAGCTGTGCCACCGGTGCCGGGACGGGCCCTGGGCCAGTTACCACGCTACCGCCAGTGGCTGCGATTGTAACGGCTGCGGTCGCAGCGGCCGGTGATGAGCGCGGCAGATTGCAAACTGAGTTGTTATGGCCGAAGCTGTTGTTGCTGCTGCTACTGCTGTTGCTGTTGCTGTTGCTGTTGCTATGCTTGTTGCTGCTTGCGTTTGTTCCTTTTGCTGTTGCTGTACCTGAGGCCCAATGATCTGGTAAGTCACCTGGGCTAAGCCTGCAACAGAATAAACAACAAAACAATTATATTCGATTAGTGGAAAAGACCAGGCAAAGTAAAATTATTTTCTTTTCCTATTTCATTTCATTTTGGCAAAGTCGCGACCTTGGCCTTAATTCTTGACTTTGCCCCGCACACGCCTTAAGCAGCATGCAAATGCCTTGCAAATAGGCCTCAATTTCGAGCTAATGTGCTGACTCGATTAGAACGACATATTATCGAAGACATTTGCATTTTGTGAACTGCATAGAGAGGCGGACAGTAGCTAAAATTAATCGTTTAGGGTATATTCATTTATGTTTATATATTGATAACTATATACATTGATAGAGTTATAGAGCACATCAATTCATAAATTAAAATTTATACTAATTATGAATGTTTGAGAATCGTATAGAGAGGCGCAGAGATTCGTTTGTGTATAAACTTTTTGCATAGCTTATACATACATTTTTGGCTTTTAGCATTTAGTATTAAGCTAAGCTTCACATAAATCTGTATGTGTATCATTTTGAGAATCGCGTAGAACAGCTCAAGTTTTCGTTTGTGGCTGAGTAAAGCTAATTATGTATGACAAGACACACGCAATGTGTCTTACATGTCATAACAATTTATAAATATATAAAACAAGCCCTTGAGAATCGCAGAGAGAGGCTCAATCAATATTTGTTTGTCTAATCTAAGATGTGTAGTTATTTACTATAGCACTATACAAGGAATGTGTACATTTAAGCATATTATCCATATATAAGGCCATTCTTGTGAATCGCATAGAGAGGCTTATACCTTTGCACATGCATTAGCTAAGCTAAATATGTTTTAGACTGCAATAAATATATATAGCGCACAATTGCCACATCTATTTTTGGAAACATTTATGCATTTTCAATTATCACGAAAGAATTTCCCACAATTTTCTTCGTTTTTCTATCCAGGTAAGACACAGTCTTGCTGCCCGCCCGCTGATTTGGGCAAATTGTGTGGCGTGGAAATGTTTTGCAGCACCCGCTGTGGCCGTCACCCACACGCCGTCACGCCCAGTCAGTTTGGCTGCTGCAGTCCGGAACCACAGCTCGGCCCGAATATCTCAAACAGATCCACCCAGGGCCCAGCCCTGGGTCCTGCCGTTGTCTGTGGCTTTCAAGTGGACATCAGCTTCATAAACATTTGTCATATTAATACTGTTGTTGTTGCTGTTGTTGTCGTACGTCTTCTGCTTGTTGCCCGCTGGCGTTGTCATGACTGCTTTTTGTCTTTAAAATTCTTTGCTTTTCGTACATTTTTGTTTTTTCTTATTTCTTATTTATTTTTCGCATGTATTTGGTTACGTGATTAATTGTTTACTTTGTGCGCCCAAAGTGTGGCACATTATTTGCTTTTTATTTACGTAAAGACCATTTGCAAAAAAAAAAAAAAACGAAAAAACGTAAACGAAATTCCTGTTTGCGTTTTTCATTATAATTTGGAATTCTTACGGCATATTTGATACGGAAACTTTTAATTGGTGCTTGGCAGCTTAAGCTGCTGCTTAAATATATATTTTCAGAGTGGAAATATAACTAAGAAAATTTATATTTTTATTTGGGAAATTTTCAAAAATTTAAAGCTTCATTTAATAACATTTTATTATGTATTTTTTTGTTTGCTTTCTAGAATTTGTATGGTATTTAAAGCGTTAAGAAAATTGATGAAATTGTTCAGGAAAATTCTTGAAAAATCTGGTTTATAGAGAAAAGCTATATATAATCAACAGCAAAATTGTGAAATGTATTGGAAATTTTATTCTATTATTTTGTTATTCTTAGGTATTCAGTAATACGATTTTTTTGTATATTGTGAATAATTTTTTCATATTTTTATAATAAAATATTGATAAATTTAAAACACAATAAATATTTAATTATTATGCAATTTATATATTATATATATACATATATATATATATATATATATATATATATATATATATATATACATATACATATTTAAAATACATATCTTTAAATATTTTTCACTGATTATTTTATATTTTTATATACATTTTTAATATGTTATATATTTATATATATACATATTATTTGTTCTAATTTTTTAAAATTTTATTTCTAAATGTTTAGTTATATTTATAATATATTTTATTTTATCTTTATTTTATTTCAAAATATTTAAATTTTTACTACATGAATTCAAAGTCATTGTTTATGTTGTCTATAAGACATCTGCTAATTTATCTGCATTTTATCTGCCTCAAAATTTAATTGAATTAACAAACTTTACGCTCATATGGATACAAATCAATATATTTATAAATTTCGCAATATAATTTTAGGGATTTCCTTTTTGTGTTTCTCTAAATTTGCTTCGTCATTGTGATTGTCAAATGTTTTGGGAAACGAAAGTTAAATCGAGGTTAAGCAAATATGAAACGAGAAGTCGAGCGATTCTTCTTCGAGTCGATTAAGGCTATAAATACAACAGGCCCTCAGCAGCAGCCTACGACGGGTTGATAAGTTGTGAAATTAGCGCTATGAGCAATGCGATTGCTGCACATCAGGCATAAATATGAAGATATAAACTTATATATAGAAATATATGGCTACATACATATATTTATGACAATGATAAGCACTACAACAACAACAACAACAACAACGAGAGTCAACTGAAACTGCATCAATTGTAATTTAATTAATTAACGCTGCGTTTTATATTCGCTAGCTTCTTTAATTAAGCGCGTCAATCATACGCTCCGTGCGCCATGCCCAAATAGAATACCCCATCTGCATTATGATTATCACCTTCATCGTCATCATCATCATCAACTGCTGGCTGGCACATTAATGTGTCACCCTGTCAGCCAGAACCACAACAACAACAACAACAAGAACAAGAAATAAAATAAAATAAGTCAGCCACAGAAAGAATCTGCACAATTATTGCGCCTGTCAAGGGAAACCATTCTGGGCAGGCCAAACGCGGACGGCGGGGCGGGGCGGGGCAGAGCTGCTTGTACGTCACTCATTTTCGCGCTCACTGCATAGGGCGGCCATTCACAATTTGTTTTTTACTCTTCTTTCCTTCTTGGCATCTTTTTTTTTTTTGTTTTGTTTTTGGCCAGCTGCCTGTCACCTCCACCTTTGGTCGCGCAGCGCCGCCTGCTCCCTGGACAGCGCTCGGCCGCTCGAACCAACCTTATTTTGTTTTTAGTAAATTCCGTGCATACTTCGTGCTGGTAATGCAAGTTGGGTGAACTAAGATACTGAATAGTTTAACTAAATATATATTTTTCAATTTTTCATCTATATTTTATCTGGAATTTAGCTATATATTTACATATATTATTTTATTCTGATCCATATTTTATATAAATGTATATCTAGATTTTATATAAATGTATATCTAGATTTTATTCAAATTGTATATTTTGTATATATATTTTATTCATATCTGAGCTACATTTTATCTATATTTCATTTACATTTTTTATCTACATTTGGTCTATATTGTATAGTTATTTTATATATATTTTATCTACACTTTATCTACATTTTATTAAATTTGTGTTTACTGATTATCTATATAATATCTTTATTGTATCTAAATGTTATCTTTCTTGTATCTATATTTCAACTATATTTATCCATATTTTCAATTATATTTTATCTCAGTTTTATCTATATTTTTATCTGTATTTGATCTGCATTGTATCTATTACATTTTATATAAGTTTTATCTATATTTTATCTAAGTTTTATTTATACTTGATCTGCATTATATCTATTATATTTTATCTAAGTTTTATCTATATTTTATCTAACTTTTATCTATATTTGATCTGCAATGTATCTATTATATTTTATCTAAGTTTTATCTATATTTTATCTAACTTTTATCTATATTTGATCTGCATTTTATCTATTATATTTCATCTAAGTTTTATCTATATTTTATACATATTTGATCTGCATTGTATCTATATTTTATCTGAACTTTATCTGTACTATCAATATAATCTAACCAACTATACCCAGAAAATATTCCAGATATGCTGAAAAACTTTAAACTCCATCGTAATTCTCATCAAACTCAAACCCAAAAGAGACTTCTACCTAGCCAACAACTTTTCACAGGGTATATCTGTTTGTATCACATTCAATTACCAAGTTTAAGCCATTGTAGCAGTTCTGCTCGGCTTTATGCTGATTACATCGCTAACTCGTGGCGTTCAGTGTCTGTAATTATTTTTGCTTGCATTCGCAATCTCTTTGGGGCTCCGGCTGAGGCCTTTATTATGCATATAATGTAATTAAAAAAAAAAAGAAGTCAAAAACTCGGTCGCTGGACACTAGCCACCAGCCACCAGCGACTAGCCACTAGTTGCCGGGTGGTCCCAGGTAAGCCATAGATACATATATATATTTAAAAAAAAATAAATAAAGGGGAGCTGTAGATTTCTTAACGCTTCGCTGCATTGGAGTTGACTTTCAAGAGTGCAATTAGAGATCAAGTTGAAGTGAGTGCCGCAGCACTTGGCATTCGCTTGCCAACTGCGAACTGCCAACTCCAATTGTGGGTGGAGAAATTTGTAAGTGATATTAAAAGAAATGTCACATAGTTGAGACTTTATTATTAACTGAAGTTGGCTGGAAGCTGATAAAGTTTCAGTAGGAAGCCAAACATATTTTTGTTTGTGCTCCTATTAGAGCGAGAAAGGCAGGAAAAACGCAGATAAGCTTTCATATTAGAAATCTCTAAGAGATTGATATTGAGTAGGATTTTAATAAGTTTCCTTTTGCTAAGTCTACGCATTGTAGTACCCAAAGGC
Organism: Drosophila paranaensis; assembly: GCA_035047545.1. Lineage (NCBI taxonomy): Eukaryota > Metazoa > Arthropoda > Insecta > Diptera > Drosophilidae > Drosophila > Drosophila paranaensis. The sequence continues at coordinate 2,554,665 of JAWNPL010000168.1, forward strand.
TTATCTGGCATTTTTATAAGCGTAAAGCTTTAAGCTTTCTAGCTCTATGCCTTTATAGACTTTTTATTCCCAAAATGTATGGACAAAACAAGCTTATTAGATTTTTAATGAGCTTTCAATGCTATAAGTAAAAGTGAGATTATAGTAGAGCTTAAAGCTCATCAGACAACAACTTTGGGTTTACCTGCGCCTTACTGGAAGACTTTACACCAGTATATGATGGTCTTAAACTAGTTAAGTGCAAGCTTTAATGAGCTTTCAAAGCTCCAGTCAAATTAATCAAATCATTAACACGCTTTATGCTTCTACATACAAAGCTGTTGCTAGCTTTAAGGCATTCAGGTCTATATAAGCCCAACACTTTAACTTAAAACAAGTTAAGTGAAAAATATACCAAGCTTGCAAAGCCATAGTTAGGAAAATCTGATCATTGCCAAGCTATAAAGCTTTCATAATATTGAAGCCTGCCAGACTACGCATAAACAGAAATGTCAAAAACTATTTTTAATGATCCATCTCAAAGTTTTAATTAACTTTTAAAGCTCGCATAAATCAAATATTATTATAGCCATGATTTAAGCTCTTGAACACAAAACTTTCGCTATCTTTAGACTTTCTAAGCTAAACTCGAGGAGATAAGAAAACGAAAACTGCAATTTAAATTGTAAATGAATGCAAAGCAACTAGTTTGAGACATCCACGGCATCCATACTCACAACATTTTGAAAAAAGCAATCTTTTAGAGTAAATTTCTGGCAAGGTCATAGCAATGAATCATGTTTAAAGAAGTGCTCAAATATTCTAGATTATATTTAGGCAGAGCACAGCTCAAGCACCTCAGCGAGCGTTTAAGACAAATTGATAATGATAAACGTAATGATTGTGGTAATGTTGATAACGATGATGATGATGTTGCGGGCAGAGCTCTGCAATCTCTACAGATTGCAGTCCACATAAAAATTACTCATACGCAGTGTATGGAAACAAGAAAGCAATTTTTCTTGACTCTCATTCTCCCTCTCTCTCTCTCACTCCGCTCCCTGCTGTTGCTTGGGGCAGAGCTTAAACATTTTGTATGTGTTTTTTTATGTTCGGTCTACGTGATGCTGAACTTGTAAGCAGTCGCCGCTGGGACCCAACTCGGTAGCTGCGGCTGCTGCTAGCCCATAATCAAAAACCCCAAAAGAGATTTTAACGACGCCACGTAAATTATGCTGGAATTGTTGAAATTTTGTCGGCTGCGTCTGTGAGGAATGAAAACCTGAATTGCGCACACATGTGAGCTTTTGGGTTTTAGTGCTCGTCTAAGGTGAGGCATGAATCACACCGACTGCCTCTAATTGATTTCATTTAGTAATTGAATAGTAAATTGATGAAAGAAAAGTAAACAAATTTTCAAGCTTAAAGCTCAATATCAAATGAGTTTACGCGCGAGCAGCGATTGCAATTGCCGAGCGGCAGATGAAGTGTGTAACAATGATCCAATTTGATGGCCTTTGCTGCTGATGGCTTTTCAGACAGCAAGCAATTTCCCCAGCGCAAACAAACATGTTGTCGATGCCGCTGCTGCCAGTCACAATTAATTGCAAACGAGTGAGAGTATCAGCAGCAGCAGCAGTAACTATATATTTGAAACAATAGCCGGGCAGGCGGGCAGCTGGATGTGACAACTGCGGCGACGCCGACGATGACACGCGCAATGAAAATGTAATACAAAGTGGACAAAATGCAACAGAAACGACAACAGCAACATGACAAGCAACAGCAACAACAACAGCAGCAACAACAACTATTGCCAGTACTAGCTGTAATGACCACAATGTCAACGTTGGAAATGTGTCTGACAAGCGGCAGCAAAAGCAACAGCAACAACAACAGCAACAGCAACAACCGCAACAACAACGGCGACTGAAGCCAACATAAACAGTGGCTACAACATGTCCACACTTTTGTTGCAATGCAATTTCAACTGTTGTTTGTTTTGCCAACACCCTGCAAAACCTGTTTGAAGCGGGTATGCCATAAAGTCAAAAGCAAGTTGAAGCAAAGTAAGTGCCTATAGTAAATTCAGATTGTTCTTAAATATAATATAGATATAAATATAAATTAATTAATTAAATAAATTAAATATATATAAAAGGGGTAAACCTAGTTAATAAATGATAAGAAAAGAAAGAAAAACAAAAATAAATAAAGAAAAGGGGTGGTGGGGGTGGGGGTTGTGTGGGGGTGTGGGGGGCGTATATATATAATATAATGATAATTATAAATTAAATAAATAAACAAACTAATAAAATAAAATAAATATATGTATAATATAATGATAGTTCTAAATTAAATATGAATTAGTGAAAAATATTTTTTATCATTAACTTAATTTTTCCTGCATAAATTTATTAATAAACTTAAAAAAAATACTAAATTTTAATATTTTATAAATTTTATAAAAATGTCTTTATTTTTATTCAACTTATTATGTTGCTAATTTAATGCTTTTATTACTATTATTCATTATGCCATTTATATTTAATTTTTTTTTACTTTGCTAATATTCTAAAATTATTATTATATAAGCAATATAATTTTTTTTTTATAAAATTTAATGTACCAAAATATATTTGTTTTTCTTAAATTTTCTAATAAATTATACTAATATTTGCCGCTTTCTTTTCCCTTACTTCTCAAACTAAGTTATTAACAAATACCTTTTCATCAAAAATTTTTTCAACTCTCCAATAATTATATAAAAATACCTACATATATCCCTCTCCCATATATCATATATTTTCACACTCAACAATTTCCATTTATTATTTGTGATTCACATATTTTGTTC